>CM074981.1:18088624-18125946 GCA_037576825.1 Pangasius krempfi | reverse complement strand
TGTAAAGCTGCTTTGAGACAATGACCTTTGTAAAAAAGCGCTATACAAATAAAAATGAATTGAATTGAACTGAATTGTTTTACTTTAGTCAACTTATCTTCATCCTGAACAAATGCTTGACATGTGCCTGCCATATTGTTTACAACTGTTTGTTAATATTACTTTTCAGACCTTATTGAGGGTCAGGTGAAGGAAGATTTTTAAACCAATTTCATAGTATACATCTAGAATTAGTGAAGTAGAAGAAGAAGAAGAAGAAGAAGAAGAAGAAAGAAAAATCTTATCTCCCTCAAGCTCCATTTTTCCACCTAAAACGGCCCATATTCTCTATTTTCTCTCTGCCAATGTTTGTCTCTGGTTCGTGAGTGGAATCCTCTAGCCTGACACTCCTTGTCACTCTTGTCTTGAATTGTTGGCTTTTAATTGACTTCTGGCATATGTCCTCCTCTTCTTCCATAGTATCAGAGGAACGGATTGATGTATAATTGAGCTAATCTTTCAGTGAGTGGCAGGTCTTTTCAGGCGTTTGTTCTATTTCTATTCTTGTTCTATTAGTTTGTTCGTGAGGGATTCTCCTTCAGGGTCTTTAAGGCTAGATGCATCTTTTGGTTGCTGTCATCCTTGCTCAAGTTATTTATGGTAATGACTTGTTCCAAGCTTTGTCACTCTCATTAGAAAGTAGGAGAACGTTACACAGTTGTTCTGTGTAATGTTCTACTAGTCGGGTGCTACATTTCTTCTTCATTTCAAAGATATCAGAGTGTTCAAGGACTGGATCAATGAACATCTTGTTATCAGATGAGCTCCCAGGAGTAGATGATGACACTGGATCATATGTCCCATAATGAACCTCAGGCTCCATTGGCTTGATCTGAAGCTGTGAGGTGGCTGCACTTTTAAAGTAGTCCACCATTATTAGTGTGGCGCTTCTATTACCTTATTGGTCATATGAGATGGAGGAGGGGATTTGGTGATTTCAGTGGGTTTTTTTTGGGTTTTTTTTTTGAAAAATGAAGTTTGGTGACTGTATTCCTGTTGGTTCTGAGGAACAGAATAGTGGACAGCTTCTTTACTAAGTAGAGGTGCTAGGACAAGTTCCTGCTTCAGTGCTCCTTGCAACCGTTGGATCTTCAGCAGACATCTTCCTTCTTTAGCTCACAGTTCTCTGCTTCCGATTTGTCAACCTTACTCTTGCAGCATTGAGGCTCAAACTTGCAATTCTCAGCTTTCAATTGCTCAACCAGTTTGTGTCGTTTCTGAACCTGGCATCTAAAATACATAGTTAAGGTTGTGCAACCCAGACTGGGAAAATTTAAAGGACATGACCTTGGCTTTGCTACAAGACAACAGTTTAGCTATGTCTGCTAGCATGAAGGAGAGGTCTGTCATGCAATGTCATGTCAGACAGGATACAGTGAGCTGAAGGGGGTTGATCTTTAGGATGGTCTTTACATTAATCTTTGATTCTCTCCACCATCATGCACCGCACACCACCCTTACTGATCTCTGAAAAATTATTGACCTTATAAAACTGAATCCAGCAGTATAATAGCATTATTAAAAAAAAAATCAAAATGACAGGTGTTTACATCAACACAGTTTGTAGGCTCTCGGTTGTCTTTCTTGGTCTTCTTGGTGTCAGAGGGCAGAGAATGCAGCTGATGAAATCACTCGGTGCATGGCTTAAAATCAGACACTAACATCTGGATTTCAACTTCCAGCTCCTCAATCCATTCCTCTGTAATGCTACATAAGAACTCTTTATTATTCTGTACCTCCTCTAGCTCTTGGGCTGAGGGAAGAGAAGTGGTAGTACGATGTATAAAGGCAGTTACATGGACAAATATGTTGGAAGTCACAGTAACTAAGTAACTGCCCCTGAATTAAAATTAAGAAAGTCAAATCCAATTTAAAATTAGACAACTTCCCATTTGAACATTTCTCTCTAAGGTTTCAGTTGCTGTTCATGCTCTCAATCAAGTTATTCGTGAAATCAGAGTTACTCACTAATGCCCATTAGCCACTCCAAAATGATACCAAGATCATATTCCTTGTGAAGGCTTGACTGGAAAATTGTGCTGAGCATTTCACTGTGTTTCTTCCCCTCCTCTCTATCAGATGAAAACTTTGCTTCATCTTGGTTGATCTTTTCCTCTGTCTCAGTGGCAGGACTCATGTGAAGGACAGACTGATTTACACTGTTCAGATTCACCTGTCATTTTTCAGCTGTCTCCTTTTACAGAAAGATATTACAGAGGAATTGCTTTTCATTTAAAGGGGTTCTGAGGTTTTGAGATCACAAACAGAATAATCAAAGACTAAGTCAGCTTGTTTTATTTATTCTTGGTTTTAAAAAAAATGTACTCGATTTTTTCTAAGTTGAATGTATTCAGTTTCTTAAGTCGGCCCTTTTTTGTCTTAGATTAAATAGTAAATATGACCAGTTTGATTTTCTTCAACACCACTTGAACAGAGTGGGCCATTTCTTCTTTTGAGTAATATATGAGATCTATCTAGAATAGTAATATCTATAAATGAATGTTTTTCAGGGTAAATTTGGGTTTTTGTAGTGCGAACCATCTTAAATGAAAACAACCAGGCATCTCTGACTACTCCTGCTGAGAAAACTGAATCTTAAGGTTAATTATGTTCTGGAATTGACCACAGAAAAAGAATGTTTTGGCTCTTGAACCAGTTGCATCCCAAATTTAATGAGACTAGAATGCCATGTTGTGTAGTACAAAGCAACAGCACAAACATTCTGTTATTATTATTATTATTATTATTATTATTATTATTATTATTATTATCTAGCTCTTAAATGTGTCCCTCTGCAATGGAATGGGTGTATGACTGAATGGATATTGAAGATGAGGGAAATGAATAAGCTTTCAATGTACTGTTGTTTTTATGCTTAAAACCATTTCTTGAATTGAATGTTTTTAAAAATTGGAACGTTGGCTAGGGGGACACGGTGGCTTAGTGGTTAGCACTGTTATCTCGCACCTCCGGCGTTGGGGGTTCATATCCCCCCCTCCGCCCTGTGTGTACAGAGTTTGCATGTTCTCTTCATGCTTCAGGGAGTGTGTCCGTGATTGTGCCCTGCAGTGGGTTGGCACCCTGTCCAGGGTGTCTTCTGCCTCGTGCCCTGAGTCCCCTGGGATAGGCTCCAGGCTCCCCGCGACCCTGTGTAGGATAAGCAGTACAGAAAATAGATGGAACGTTGGGTAAAAATGATTCCGAATGAATGTATGAAGTAATAAACAAGAGCGTAAATGACACAAAGAAGCAAGATGATTGTTATGTTACAGATTAGTTTCACAGCTTAGATCTGTATAATCTGATTTATAGTTAAGTAACAAAATAGTTCGTTGCTGTTTTAAACTCTTCATAAGTCATTTAATTGTAACCCTGAATGTATGGATAATCTATTTGCTGATGTCCTGCTGGTGGTGACATGCGCGATCTGATCTGAATCTTATCAGCACTGCTTTGCTCTCTTCTGCTCTGAATCTGATCTGCCCTGCTCTGAATCTTATCTGATCTGAATCTGATCTGCTCTGAATCTTATCAACACTGCTTTGCTCTCATCTGCTCTGAATCTGATCTGCATCTGATCAGCACTGCTTTGCTCTCATCTGCTCTGAATCTGATCTGCATCTGATCAGCACTGCTTTGCTCTCATCTGCTCTGCATCTGATCTGATCTGCACTGCATCTTATCAGCACTGCTTTGCTCTCATCTGCTCTGAATCTGATCAGCACTGCTTTGCTCTCATCTGCTCTGCATCTGATCTGATCTGCACTGCATCTTATCAGCACTGCTTTGCTCTCATCTGCTCTGAATCTGATCAGCACTGCTTTGCTCTCATCTGCTCTGCATCTGATCTGATCTGCACTGCATCTTATCAGCACTGCTTTGCTCTCATCTGCTCTGAATCTGATCAGCACTGCTTTGCTCTCATCTGCTCTGAATCTGATCTGATCTGCACTGCATCTTATCAGCACTGCTTTGCTCTCATCTGCTCTGAATCTGATCTGCTCTGCTCTGAGTCTGATCTGATCTGCTCTGCACTGAATCTGATCTGATCTGCTCTGCACTGAATCTGATCTCTACTGATCTGCTCTGCTCTGCTCTCCAGCGGCGTAGTAGAACAAGAAAAAGGACAAAGAAGCGGAAGGGGCGGGACGTGTGACGCGTGACGCAATACGTGGTCAGGGGTGAAAGTTGATTGGAGCGCGTTTCGTTGTCTTTGTACGAGGAGAGTGGAGTCTGATCACGCAATTGTGTGTCTTCCCTCTTCCCCGAATCCTCTCTAAATTCCCTCCCGAACCTTTCCCCTTTTTACCCTATAAACCCTACCCCTCCCCTGAACTCATCGCCAGGGTTGGAACAGGTACGGGAACATACATTTGTGTCTCTTTTATTTATTTATAAATCGTCGTGTTTTTTTTTTTTGCAGAACTACAGCAAGACTAATGAAGATCATCGGGCAGAGTGCGTATGCTCACTAGGCCTCTGCGGATGCGAGCTAACCTTGCTAACAGGCTAAAACTCGTGATGCTCAAATGAGGGTTTTCTTTTTCCGCTCAGGTTATCGTTTTTCGTTAAGTTTGCAGATAATGGTTTTTATAATGTATTTTGGTTTTAGCTTCTGGTTTAGTTGACTTTTATATAGCTAGTCTAGTTTGAGACTAACTGTGTGTGTGTGTGTGTGTGTGTGTTAGTTAGCTAGTGGTGTAGTTGCTAAGCTAAGATGCGCTTATGACAGCTAAACGGCTAATGTTTGCTAGCTGATAAGCTGAACTGCTTACATTTTTATCGTGATATAGAAAAGTCGGCTTTTACCGAATTCGTCTGTGTGAATGAGTCTTGTAATATTTCGAATTCAGCTCATTGGTTAGCACGAAGCTAGCAGCAGTTGAGTCGGGTTATTGCTGCTGCTTGTGTACGGCTTTACGTTATGACGTATTGTTGCCATTTTGCGCCATGCGAGATGGCCGCGCTAATAGACGACTGTACACATTTCGGCCTTTTCCTGTTTTTCTCATATTCTACATTTACACCTAGACCTAGCTTTCTACGACGTTACCTCCCTTCTTTAGTATATTTCTTTTTTTTTTTTTTTTAAGGTAACTAGACACGCGGGTGTTCATGTTAGCCTGGTTTATCGCCGCTAAGTGCGTTTGTGAGGAGGAGGACGCAACATTCAGCACTCGTCGGCTAGCTAGCTAACTGCACGCGCGGGCGGGCGGGCGTGTTTATATAGCATTCGGCACACGCGAAAAAGCCTGCGATACACGCATTGAAGCAAATTCTCACCTGAGCTGTCTACTGCATTTGTTCACCTTTTGTGCATTTGTTCGTCCCAACTCGGATTATAGCAACACTTAGTGACACAAGTGGCTACTTGCTGAATAAGGGAATGGGGGGTGGGTTAGTAAGGAGAGCAGGTTTTAAACAAACTTGGAACTCACTTGCATTGGGTACTAAATATAGACATGCATGAAGTGATCGTTGCTTATCACTATAGATCACTCTACAGTGCAGATCAGGAGGTTGGGAGAATCCCTGTACCACTAAAGTGCTGCTGCTGAGTCGCGTGCGTATCTTATGTTCACCAGGAGGATTCAAATCAGCGTCCACTAGATGGCACTTCAGAGCCAAAACATCTCGATTCCCCCCGCTTTCCAAGTCACACTGGGAGGTTTGGCGATTTCCTGCGCAGCATGCGTCTCCTAAGCCCCGTGCCGTCTTCGTGATTGTCGTCATGAACTGCTGCGTGTTAAAGCTTAATCCCTCAGAGTGCCTTAAAAAAAAATACTCCTCTAGAAAATCCAGAAGACTGGTACACAGAACAGACTTTTCACTAGGCTTCAGAGGCTTTTCAGATTCAACAACTTAGTGTAATATGAAATCTGTTAGTTTTAGTATTCAGGAATGGTCTAGGGTAGTGCGTAAGTGTGCGATTTGAGACGCAGTGTTAGTTTGTTTACACGGTCGAGGACGCAGTAGCTATGTTTTCGTCCAAGTTGCGAATTTAGCTTAAGCAAAAAATTGGAATAAGGCGTAAAACATTTGCGAGGAAAGCGCCGTCTCCATCCCATGTGCTCGACAACTGGCGCAAAGTATCAGCTCTTTTTTTTTTTTTTTTTTTTTCCCCCCATGTCCCAATATAATAAATTGCTTTCGATTCAGAGCACACAGACGAAAAGCTATCACATATCACATCGCAGGCGGATGCCTGATATTCGGGAACAGAGTCGTATGAGACAATTCTGGGAGGTAATTATACGAAATCATTTCAGTGACAGACTTTGGCTCAGATATTTCAGAGGAGTTGTCAGCAAACCCCCATTCACCGTTGTGTGTATTGTGTGTGTCAGCTACTTAAAATGGCCAGACCTGGCTGAACGCAACTGAACCACACCCAAAGTACCTCAGGTATATGGCGCTCTGGACGGAACCCATATCACTATTTTACCTTCGGCTGAAGGTTGCAGGGATTATGTGAACAGAAAAGGTTGAGCCAGTTAATCAGTCACATGACTTGTTGAGCCAAAGTCACTTTTTTTTTGATGCGCATCAAGGAATTTTTCATCTTATTGAATAAAAAAAATTATCTGCCTCAATTGAGAGCATAGGGTTTTTTTTTTTGTTTTTTTTTTAAATGGCATCTGGTTTTTCCATCCAACATGGTGGTGGCAGGGTTTTTTTTTTTAATTTTTTTTTTTTTTTTTTTTTTTTTTTTTAAATTAAATGAGATCCCAATATTCACAAAAATCCGTGGATGGAAACAGCAAGTGTCAGATGATGCTATACTGTTTACATTGGTATTGCGCCATGTGGAAGAGTCACTTCAATTTCTGAGGACGCGCAAAGGCTTCATGCCAAATGACCACATGATGCGTGTGGCGGCCATCTTGTGTTCGTGTAGCTAACGGCTAATATAAATCAGCCTTAACCCTCCACTGCTGGGCTCAGCTGTCAGTTTGGAGTAAACTGTCGTTTTAAAACCTAATTAGGCTAGGTTGAGTGAACTGAGCGTCCTCACCCAACTTTCTGATGCCCTGCATTTTTTTTTTTTTCAGAAGTATAAGTGTAATGTACATATGCTTTATTAACTTTTATCAAAGCTCTTTTCCACTTAACAACTCTGTCCACTCTCGTTTCACTTTGGTTTGATTTCACGGTAGCATTGGTAGCATTGCCGTCTCGCCGCTCCAGGGTCCGGGGTCTGATCCCGAGCTCAGCTTACTGTCTGGAAAGAGCTTCACGTCTTCTTCTCCCTGTCTTTGCCTAGGTTTTCTCCGGGTTCTCCAGTTTCCACCCACTTTACAAAAACAAGCATGTAGGCAGATTGGCTATGCTAAATTCATTTTTGGACCCATCATTCCTGTCCCAGACTTTTGTCCCCATAGTTATGACCATGGAAACCAGCAATACTAATGACTGGGTAATTCATTTATTGTGGCAATGTTCATGTTCTTAGCAACTTGTAAGACGGTCGTTTTGAGTGGGAGGGTGCATGCAGCCATAAATCTCTGCATTCATTCATTTGATACATTGAATGATTGTGTAGTAATTGGGAGTTTAGCATTCAGTACATTCAACACTAAATTATCCATTAGAGTCATTTTAAAACTAAAGTTTTTCTCTCCTTTTTCTTCTATAGTCTCACCGTGCGGATGCTGCAGAGGGGTCAAGTTGCATGTAGAAGCAGATAGATATCGCCATTTTAATAATTTTTTTTTTGTAAGGTGCAGCCCTGTTTTGATCCAGAGACTTGCTATTTTTCTCTCTCTAGATGTTTGTGCATATACTGCATAAAAGAAAGCGAGAAAAAGGAACAGCTTTTAAATAACCGTATAGATGTGCTGAATGACCTGATTAATTTGATGAAAAGCAGGATAAGATACAGAGCTCTCGAAATCCAGTTACAGACTGTTTTAACAGAACATATAACAGTAACTGCTGCGATCGTATAGAGATTAGATTATTAGCACGCTCTTGCTTACTGACGAGCCTTTGAGTAAAGGCTGTTAGCGGCCTCGACTGTTCCAAGGGTGCGATGGCTGTCCCTGTGTACCGCAAGACGGTTTCCTTCAAAGTCGCGCTCTGTGACGTGAATCAGTTCCCTGTTTGGGGATAAATGTTGTTATTCAGGCCAGTGAAGATTTTTTTTCCCCCCTCCTCTGAATTGACTGAATGAACGTCGTAGTTCCAGCTTTTGACTTTATCAGCTGTTCTAGGGCCCTGCCAGGAAGGGGTAAGTTCATGGGGTTTGTGTGTGTTATGTCACTGAGGACTGTTAACATGAGCAAAAGGAAAAGTCATTACTGAACAAGGACATGTAGAGTTCCACTCTGTACAAAGCACAACCGGTGCTTCTTTTGGCTTGTGTTCATCGTCACAAACTAGATAAGGTAGACAGGTCTGGCCTTAATGCCGAGGAGGCCGGATTTAGTCTAGATGAGAAGAATTGACTACGTTTACATGCACATCAGATTCCTTTTAAGGTCTGTATTCGGGTTACAGCCGTTTCTGCAGTTCTCACCATCAGAAATGCCCGACAACACCACCTTGAACTGGAAAGGCTCGGGTACATTCTGAGATCGCCCCATTGTACAAAGTGCAGTTGCTGGCAGGCTTGATGATCGATCGATCGATCATAGTATCAGAAATTGTCAATAAACTCCTGATACTATTGTGATGGCTAATTTAAATGTCTGCAGCTTTAAGATCGCCAAACAAAAAAATGGAGTTGTATCTCGTAATGTGTGTTTTTATTTTGTTTTTTTTTCTTAAACATTTATGGAGTAGTCCTTTTCTAGAAACCTTAATTTGGAGCAGAGCAACAAAACATCTTTCTCTAATACATCTTATCATCCCTTATCTGCCAAGTACATAAAGCTGCTAATGTCTTCGCTCGTAAAGGTGAATGGGGCTTAAATTATGAAAGTGAAACAGCATGTTGTTTATCAGGGCTACTTCCTTGTACAGGAATTCAATATCAGCTTATCAGATTTATTTACAGCCCTGACTTCAGTTCTGCAGCATTCCAGACGTTGGTAATGAGTAATTAAGCCAGAACAAATGTCCAGTATTTTTTTTTATTTTTTCCTTCCCTGCTGTAATGATGTCACGTGGACGGCAGTGTTAGGATTTTCTTGTTGGATCCTGTTTGCAGTTGGGATGTGCCTTGTTGCCTGTGTTTATCATCCGGATATCCATAACCGTTAAAGCTACAGGATATGTGTATGATTTGGAATGCTATTGAAAGTTGAAATTGGGGGGGAAAAAAAACAATTTTATCCAAAACAGTTGACTTGATTCCGTTTTTAATACCACAAACAGTCCTTCTGCTAACATTTTATGTCTGTTTTATGCTTTGTGTTCCTGCAGAGCTACGTGTGACTTGGAGATGCAATCGCACTGTATAACTGTGGGGTCGCCCCCCCACCCCGCATGATCAGCCATTAGTAGCGAGCCACACAACTATTGCTGCTAATGCTAGTGTACTAGCTGACACACAAGACCTTGTTGATGGAGAAAGGCTCCTTTGTTATGATCAGTCAGCGTGCTGTGTGTGCAGGTCTGTTTAGTGCGTTTACACGCTGTCCCCAGGGCTCCATCTGCTTTTGAGGCTGATTAGTTGAAGGGAAAATGCTTCTCTGTTATGATGACGTTCTGGAAATTTGTCTTTTTGTCTTGTGTAACGGTGTTACTTAGAATTTCCTGCCAATTCGAACCTGGCAGCACATACGTTTATGTCTGACGAACGGAAACAGCCTTTAACGCATCAGTTCAGTGTGTCACTCCGTAACTGATTTTTATAAGCAACATTACTTAAGTGCAGTGCGCCGTCCTTTCGGTCATGTGCTCTGCTTTTCCTGCGGCGTGCGCGCGGGTCGTGAGAGCGTACCACGAATTTACACACGCTGATTACTAATGCAGCCGTTTGTCTGCTTCTTTATAATTGGAAATTACCAGCTAGCAAAGGAGCTCGCGGCGTAATTAATGCTTAAGCATTAATAGAATAGGGGAGCGTTTTACCTGCTCGCTGGCATTTTTCTCTGCTTCTTGCGGCTGTCAGGAAGCAGCCTTAATTCACGTTGTATTTATAAGCCTGTATTCCTCCTCATGTGTAAACCTCGGAATAAAAATAAGACCACAGCTTGGTCGCACTGAATTTCTGTGTTAAGTACAAACGAATGATAAGTGTGCAGCTCTGTGTCTCTTCTTTTGCCAGTCTGCAAATCCTGATGATCTTGGTGTGTGTGTGACAGGTTCAACAGTGGTGACCAAAGAGCATACAGTGGAACCAGGTATATCTCCAAAGCACAGGGATGGACTCCAGCGTGATTGAAGGTGGACTCAATGTCACTCTGACCATCAGGCTGCTTATGCATGGGAAAGAGGTTGGCAGCATTATTGGAAAGGTCAGTTCTCGGCCCTGACTTTGAAGAAAATAAACCCTGAAAAAAGCTAAGCTGAAGCCAGTATGACGCTATAATTACAGTTTGCATTAATGAACTCAATTATTAATGAATTAATGTGATGTTGGGAGGGGGCGGGGCTTCCATCGGTCTTGGTTAAGCGTTCGAAGTTGATGTCTCATTTAACTGCTCTTTTGGCTTGTTTTTGAGTGATCACTTGTACTAGAATACTTTGATGTCACTTTATGGATGCCATGACAGTGTAATATCGCGTAAGGGCGACACGAGTAACACATTTCACTAGAATCTGGTATTGTTTTCCCCTATAGAAAGGTGAATCGGTGAAGAAGATGCGAGAAGAGGTGAGCATTATGGTCAATGCAAGGCATTCCGCTCATTTGCTTGGATTTCTGTTAACGCTGAAAGCACCGGCATTTTAGATTCATAAATTCAAGCTTCTGTATTAGTGGAAGTCGTCCGAGTGATCATTATTGCGCGGGAACATTTCAAGTGAATCACTGACCTGAATACACTAGTGGTGGGAATTTGCTCTCTCACACCTCTCCCTTCACTTGCCTCCTGTTCAGAGCGGAGCTCGTATCAACATCTCGGAAGGGAACTGCCCAGAGCGCATCATCACCCTGGCAGGACCCACCACTGCCATTTTTAAAGCCTTCTCCATGATCATTGATAAACTCGAAGAGGTACACTTTCTACACACATCTACATATGGTTGCTCTTGGCACTTTGATTAATAATAAATAATAGTAAAACAAAGCTACAAAAATATACACCCAAGGTAGGTAGGAAGCTAACTAATTACCAGGCAGTAAGTAAGCTATCTTTTGAAAGTAATTTTAATTATGTAAACAGTAAAATAATAGCAATGGCAGCTTTTGTTTTGCTGGAGGTCAGTGAATATGAGCAACAAAAAAAAAACACTAAGGATTTGGCTAGTCATCCAGCATGGTTAAAACCTACATTAGTTTTTAATTTAAATATCTGAAGTATTTTATCTTCTGGCATGCTTTTTATTCATGATGATTATCATTTCTAGCTAGACCTTTGCCACCACTTATTCTATAATGGCCCCCGATTAAAAGCTCAGTCATCCTGCTCTCAAGCCTCGAGCAAATATTCTTAGATATCCGCAGGTTAAAAGTATTAACTACACTTACATGACAAAAGTAGATTTCTTAGAATGAAGCCATATTCGCGACCGATGTCGCATCTCCTCTCGATTGCAAATGTTACTTAAACGCTTAAAAGAAGTTGCCAGATGATCTCCAAACACTCATTTAACAAAAACGTGTGTGTCATCTTTAACTGGTAAGAAACAGGCTCCGCTGCATTGCTTTGGAAGACAATTACTTGCAACCCACTGAAAATAAACTGAATGGAATAAGAAATGTGTACGTTTTTTAAGACAAGAGTTGCACATAAAAAGGAAAATAGAATATAAAAAGGAATACTGCTGGGGGAAATACGTAGTTAAGCCAATTCTTTTGCCGCTTCCGGTCCCCCGCTTAACTTTTTATACGTGCGTTTTGTCGTTTTTCAGGACATTAGCAGCTCCATGTCCAACAGTACAGCCACCTCAAAGCCTCCTGTCACACTGCGCATCGTTGTGCCGGCCAGCCAGTGTGGTTCTCTCATCGGCAAAGGTGGCTGCAAGATCAAAGAGATCAGAGAGGTAAGTGCCCACTCATTTCACGTCTTCTGCTCCTCCTTTAACGCCTCAGTAGTCTTATATTACAGAGCAGTTTTGTCGTCTTTAATTATACACGCTCTCGGCAGTTTGACGTTGATTAGTTGGATAGATGATAACGGCGTTTTTTTTCTCTGTGTGACAAGTCTACGGGAGCTCAGGTACAGGTGGCAGGTGACATGCTGCCTAACTCCACTGAAAGAGCCATTACCATTGCTGGGACACCGCTCTCCATCATCGAGTGTGTCAAACAGATCTGTGTTGTCATGCTGGAGGTAAACACTCGAACCCTTTTTTTTATTTCACGGAAAATTCATCATGGTGTTTTTTTTTAGACACATTCTCGTCAGTATCCTACAAACAGGTCGACGTTGGATCACTTAAAATCTGGTGTTTCGTTTATCAAAGCATGCACAGAACAAGTTCTAGTGTTTTTTACATGCACTAGAACTAGAAAATTACGTACGCACTAGAAAATTACTATTTATCCCACCACGTGTGCACAGTATTATTGTATTTTCCGCTGCCATATCTGGGAATGTAATGGACTGAGAGCAAGCTGAACACATGTAAAGACATATGTGGCTCCTAGCCAGTTGGGGAATGCCAGACTTGTCAAAAACCCTAGAGTAGAAAGAACTTATGTGTACGTGAGGATGCTATTGCTGTTTTTTTTTTTTTTTTGTTGTTTTTTTTGGCTTTGCCAAATGTAGTGAGAGTTGCTGGAAGAGATACGAAAATCTGCCCCATTTGAGCTACTTATCTCTCTCTCAGCAAAGAGATTGCTGCGGGTCTTAAACACATTCCCTGCACGTGCCAAATTCAACTCTATAATTAACCCTATAATTCAGTAACATTTCAGTCTCTCACATCTCACAGAAATATGTAAATGTCTCCATATCGTCACCTGAGGTTATGTTTGTATGTAAAACCTGTTTGTTTTATAGGAGTTGGTGAGAACCACACAGTTGTTATTTAAGCCCTGATAACTTAAAAACATAGAATTGAAGGAGGGTGTACTTTCCTTTTCCCCCCCCATTACTGTACATGTAAATAGCATGTGTTAGTTTAGTGACTCTCCATTTTTGACCCCATGGTGCAGATAGTATAGTAGTAGGAAGATGGCTTGTAAAAAGTGACATGAGCAATAAAACATAATTGAGTAGTGCAAGTAGCGATTGTCATCGTTAATGACTGTGTGTAATTAGTGCTATGGCATTACAAACCATACACATGATGTGATATGATTTGGTGGAACTTAGGCCTAAATAACACACAAATGAAGCACAGTAGAAAGCCAGTAATTACATACTAATCCCTGAAACGGGAGCGTACAGTAAAAATTGATTTGTTCAGCCGTTATCGCTCCCATAAATACTGCGAGTGATTTGTGTTTTCTTAACAGTTAATGAATTGTTATTGTTAATCTCTCTCTCTCTCTCTCTCTCTCTCTCTCTCATATTTGTTTAGTCACCTCCCAAAGGTGTCACCATCCCGTATCGACCCAAACCCTCAGGTTCGCCTGTTATCTTTGCTGGAGGACAGGTTCGTGTTAAGGAATTGCCCCACATTATTATTTATTTATCTATCAGTATAACAAATGAGTTTGTCCTGAAAGTCATATTTTATGATCCTTTCAGGCATATGCGGTGCAGGGACAGCATGCCATTCCCCAACCTGATGTAAGACACATGCTTAATATATTTTGTAGATTAGAAATGACTTGTTTTCGTGGTATGACTGTTTAATCAGAAAAGGTTTTTTTTCCCTTTACAGCTCACTAAACTTCACCAATTGGCAATGCAGCAAAGTCCGTTTCCTCTGGCCCCAAGTAGCCAGGGTTTCACTGGTGAGTATTTGCAGAGACAAAGAAACAAGTGGTTACAATGGGGTGGACACGTAGACAAACGCATACACACACACGCGCGCGCACACACACACAGAGAGGCCACTTTTAAAGGCCTGTCCTATTAGTATGAGTGCGTCAAATGTGGCGTCGTTGCTCGGGTTATTAAACCTCAGTGTCGCTGATGGGCTGACAACAATCCATCAGTCAAATCTTTCAAAACAGTAGTGGTCCTGAAGTCATGGCTGCTACACACATAGCAGTGCAACCCCACTACATCAGTGCTGCACGTGTGGCATGTCTCCACCGTTCCACAACATTCATTTTACAGCAGCCTCTTCTCTTGCATGGAGCGTGAAATTAAATGCATGAAATGAAAAGATGAAAGAATTGACAGCATTAAAATGTCATGCATCCTGCCATGCAAACACAGTGTATACTACAAGCTCAGGCTAATGATTGTGGCCTTGCTTTGTCCCAAGAGCTTCGTATCTTACTGCAGGCAAGAGCATGAACCCATCTACTCCCACAACTCCTAGTGCCATTGCACACCCTTATATCACAGTCCATGGTTTATATGTTTTATGGTGCCACGAGGTACTTACTAGCACATGCGAGACATTCCCAATGGAAGGAAGGAACTAATCATTAGCTGAATAGATGAAGGTTTATGGATGAGCTCTCCTCAGTAATGAGAAGGAATGGGGGCAAAACGGTGACAAACTGAGCAAAATATAGAACAGTGCAGTGCAAAACTATCATCAAAACTGTCATGTTCAGCCAAAATACAGACCACAGCCAAGTTAGAATAACACTTGGTGTTGGGTTAAGACTTCCTACATCAGAGACGTTATAAGGGGAGGATAAGTACTGTGGCTAAACAGTTCTCTTCCTGAGTAAACTGAGTATTCTTTTTCTTCAGTTTCTATAGATGTACTTGACTAGCTAAAAACGATGTCATACTTTAAGATTGTTTAAGGAGCCATCGTTGAACCGCTGTCAAAACTTTTGACTGTTGTAAACAATATGGCTGCCACTCGCCAATCAATACTACTTGGGCGGAGCTTGGTTTACTCAAAAGCTGTAACTCCGGACTGTTTGAATGCATTTGCATGAAACTTGAAAGACATGTTTAGTACATGGTTCTGAGGAGGTCTGTGAAGTTTTGGGTGTGGTCATTGATGGGGGGCGGAGATCAGTTCAAATAGCTTTTTCTCAGGAACTGAGAAGTCCAGTTGAGCTGAGATTTGGTGTACTGTACCCTTTATGCTAATCTTGTGTCAGTAAGTAAAAACAGCAAATGCCATTTTATTTATATTGTTATTAATACTGTAGATCTGTTTCTTTACAGCTGGCATGGATGCCACCACACAGACCGGCTCTCATGAACTGACCATTCCAAATGACGTGAGTTAGTGTGTGTGAATACTGAATAGCATTAAATCAAAAAGCGCTGATCCTGACGGATGTGATTTAAATGCTTTTCTTTGCAGTTGATTGGCTGCATCATTGGCCGTCAAGGTGCCAAGATAAATGAGATTCGCCAGATGTCAGGAGCACAGATCAAGATCGCCAATCCTGTTGAAGGCTCCAACGACCGCCAAGTCACCATAACTGGCTCCCCAGCCAGCATCAGCTTGGCCGAATACCTCATCAATGCTAGGTAACACGCATGCACACACAGTCGGCCGACTTCATTACTTTCATTATAATCTGCACATTAGCTAATTGCACAGATTCATAGTGAACATGCTGAACGTACTTGAATCGAGCGTGGCTCCCGAGCGGCGTAACAGTAAAGCATTTGCCCTTTCTTCTGGCGGTCGAGTCAGAATCCTGGAAGATGCCGCAGCCTTCCGTGGCTGGGAGCCTAGAGCGCAAATTTAGCAGTGCTCTCAGGGTAGAGATAGAGTATTCTCTCTCTCTCTCTCTCTCTCTCTCTCTCTTTCCCCTGTTACTTACAGCTCCTATTGCTCATGCATGCAAAATGGGGCAAACAGTGCTTTCTTCCGAGTGTGTTGCACTGCCCTGTGATGATGCATGAGTGGCAGTTTAAAAAGATGCAGAGGTTGTTGAGCCCCAGCCCCCCCCCTCACCCACAACACGCTTTTTAACATACCTAGAAAGACACCACATGAATTCTATCGTATTATAATATTGTAGCTGTGCAATATTTAGGCCATTTAATGCCTTTTAAGACCTTTAATTGAATAGCTAGGTTAGGAGCTAGGATCGTGCATATTTACACTCCACTCAGCATGTCAGTGTGTGTTCACTTTACACTTTCTCTGGTATAACGCAGCTCAATGTTTCACTGATTTGTCTTACAGACTTTCTTCTGAGGCAACAGGACTGGCTACAAACTGAGCTTCTCGTACGCCGCCATATCTCCATTAGCCAGTTACCCCCACCCCTCGCTACCTATATACACACACACACACACACACACAAACACAAACACAAGTGTGCACGTGTGTGCACTCACTTTCTGCAAAAACGAAAAAAAATAGCAACCAAGTATTCTCAACCCAGCTTTTGTCCTCACCCATGCAGGCTGTGCTTCATAAATATATTTTCTGGAAGTTAATATGCATAGGTATTTTATTTATTTATTTCATGGACATGTTTTTAAAAATCCCTTTTGCGTAGACTTTTTAACACTTTGGTTTTCAACATATCCTGTTGTACACAATATGGTTTAAAAGTACTGGGAAAATCTGATAAAACCTTTTTTTTTCTTTTTTTTTTTTTTAAGATAAGATTTTTGTAAGATTTTTTTTTTTTTCTTACAAAACATATGGGGAAACTAATAACATAAACTAATAAGTTCGCAGCTTTTTCAGTGTACCATACAAAATTTGTCTATTTATTTTAATTTATATCCAGGAAGTTTTCTGGGGTCTGGATGCTTTTGTGCAGCTCCCCTACACGTTTCCTGGCTCTTATGTCCTTTGTTTCCCCCCCCCCCTTTGTTACATCCCTTGTGTCACCCAATTTGTGAAGTATTTCAGTGGATTGAAGGCTGCAGTGTATTTGTTGATTGCTGGTCAAATGTCATATATCTCGTCATTCCTGTTTACTATTTTCCCCCCCAGAAGCTGAAGGCCATTTTGATAGAGGGACGGGCAAGAGCGTGTCAGACATTTCTGATAAAAATTGATAAATATTACTGATGTGATGAGTTGATTAATATTTCTTTTAAACAGAGAGAATATTTTTTTTAAACCTATCGGGGTGGGGAGCCTGCAAAGGATTCCAAACTGACTCATTGTTTATATGGTGTGACTGATTTAATCAACTAGAAGGATCATTCTAGAAGTAACACTAGTTTCCTCTTTTCTCAGTTTGCTTGGTTAAAATTTTTATTTTGTAAAGGAGAACCTAAAACCTTTTTTGTGCACGTTTTCAGAATATTCTAGATTTGAAGTGCAACAGGAATGAAAAAAAAAACAAAACTATAAAATGCAAATTAAAATGATGTGAAATGCTGAAACTATTAAATGAATGTCGGTTTTTTCACCCACCCACCCACCCACTCCCCCCCCCTTTATTTATTTTATTTTATTATTTTTTTTATAATATATAAATACTCTACTATAGAATCCCAATTTATCCATAGACTAATGCAGTGAGTACAATGTGACGTCTTTGTCCATCAGCATAACCTGAGTAGAAACAGTGTCTCACTTCTCGTACGTTAGATGTATGTTTTGCAGTGGTAGTGAATTCGAACATTTTCAGATTCTTTTAAAAATCGCGTTCCAGTGGGGAGCAGCCTTATTGCATCCTTGGACAACTTACTTTTTTTAAATGCTTACTTTCTTAAATGCAAAATATTTTTTCCCCCCCGAATGTGTGCTACAAGTTAACAGTGAAAGTAAAAAAAAAAAAGGCAAAAATGGCAGAGGTAGAAATTCCCTTTTATTTCAATTCAAGTATTAATACAAATGAAATGAAAGCGGTGGACAAGGACAGTGAATTTGATGTAAAGCACCCCTGTTTTATACATTATGCTTGTGGTCGGCTCCACAACTTTGTAAGCTTGGGCTGAGTATCTGGTTAAATAGACTTTTTAAGCTGAAAATGTGTGCTGATGTGAGTTCAACACTTTTCCAAGCCTGGCTTAGAATAAGGTGCGAATAAGGTGCATACAGGCTAAGTCCCTGCTGTAAAACTAAAACGAATACACTAACATCAAGTCATCAAAGTCACTAACATTACCCAACATCGAGCTTTGTTAAACTAGAGGAATTGCGTATATTTGTGTACCACTTTTAACAATAGAATATCACGGGTGGCTGGATCGTAGGATTATAAACATATTACACTATACATCTATATTGCCATCTTGGACATTGATTCAAGGGGACGACTGGTGATATAAGATATAAATGCTGCAGCAAATGTTCTTGTGAAACTTGGCTTTGGAGTCATTATAAAAGATGTGAGGATTTCACCCAACAAGTAGCCATCTTGGTGAAGGAGCTTTCTAAAGCTGTCAGGGAAAACGTCATTCAACAACACTACAGTCGTTAAACATCCCTATCACTACAGTGTTATGGAACCTTAACTAACCATCCCTGGATAGGAGCACCATGCATGATTTCACAACACGCTCTCAGACTAATGAGGAGGAAAGGTAAGAAAGAAAAAGAGTTGCAGGACAACCTGAAAGCAGCTGAAAGTGGCTTGGCCTGTCGTACGACTGATTTTTTTTGCCTGTTCTTTTTCTTTTTTTCTTTTTTTTTTTTTTGCAATGCAAGGAACAATATAGATCCTAGAAATTCTGTTTGGTTCGCAGTTGGTTAATAAGTCATGAAATCACTGGTCTTTCAACACAACGGGAAACCGAATATAGATGCACAGAAGAATGGACAAGAAGCTGCGAGGTGGAGCAGAGAGGGAAAGGGCATGAAAAATAAAAGCTCTCCAAGAAGTTGGTGCAAAATCGCAAACATTTGTTAAGTAGCTTCAAGTGCAGGTCAGTCTGATCTGCAAACACGTAGCTAACGTTCTCTAAGCAGGACATTAAAACTGTAAATGGGTGCATAATTGACATCGGGCCTCATTTATCACTCTGGATACGAACGGATTTACTCATAAACTGTTCGTACAAGTACTTACACAAGAAATGTAGAATTCATGAAAATCCTGTAAATTCTGAAAAACGTTCATATTGCGCTGTTTTTGTTCTGTTTGGCTTACACAAACATTTATTCAAACTTTACTAAAAGATTGATAAATGAGGCCCATTATTAGACTGTGTAGCTGAACATCCATCCATCCATCCATTTTCTGGACACCCTGGGACAGGGTGCCAACTCATTGCAGGGCACAATCGCACACGTATTCACACACCCAGTCACACACTACGGACAGTTTGGAATTGCCCGTCAGCCTACAGCGCATGTCTTTGGGAGGAAACCCCCAAAGCACAGGAAGAACACGCAAACTCTGCACATGGGGCAGAGGCAGGAATCAAACCCCCAACCCCAGAGGTGCGAGGCAAACCTGCTACACTGGCCATCATTTATCAGTCTTTTAGTAAATTTTTCGCATAAATCAAACCGAACATAATTTTTGGCCAGATTTGCAATGGAAACTCTGATTTTTCTTCATACTTGCATGCGTATGCTGATCACCCATAACATACAAAGTACATTCCCGATACAGCTCATTTGCATTTAGTGACACCCACAAAACTCCATAAAAGGTCAAGTTCACAGACAGCCAGGGGCATGAAATGAACAATCAAGGTAAAGGCTGAAAAGGCAAAATTGGACGCTATTTTGACTCACTTCTGTGCCAAAAATATTTAATGATATGTAATATTAACAATCGTAAGCAAGTGCTGCATCTTCCGTCAGCTGAGGCATTTGTTTACAGCTTAAGGGTATGCGGCGATAGATAGGCCTGCCCTCTGTATATTTGTATTATGGGTTTGTGTTGACTTGCTTTCTTTATTTTTCCACAATCTTTAATCTTAATTAATAATTATCAATAATATAAAATGACTGATTTTCCAAAAAAAAATGTTCTCGATGGTATTCTTATTCTCTGACCTTGAGAACTAGCATGAAGGGCATCTGCTAAATCCTGTAAATGTAATAAAAAATAAGCAATTTGAACTTGTGCTGTAACTAAAGTGCTGTATTCCTTGCAAATTGTATGATTTGAAGTCAATCAAATTAAGATTTATATCAGTTAGTCTCCTTATGCGTACATCTACACACTCCGGAGCACAAGTAGAATACGAACATTTTTCCTAATTTCATGTGTAAATGCTCGTGAACAAATAACAGTAAATCTGTTTATATCCGTCTTGTTAACGAGGCCTGATGTCAATTATGCAGCCAGTTGTAGTTTTCCTTGCCAGATAGTGATATTAGAGAGCTCAGCGTGCGAGTAATTTAAAGCTATGCAATAGTAGCTCCTATTAGAAATGCACACACAACGAACAAAGTATAACTTTCACCGCATTTGTTTTATTATGGTTAAAAGTAATGCTTTTCTTTTGGGATCCATTCTCCAGCCAAGGAACATTCTAAAAGAGTGTGTCCAGAGATGCTTTTCTGTTTACAACTGTTGTAAAGAGTGATTATTTGGGTTATGGTAGCCTTCCTGTCAGCGTGACCCAGCTGTCTATTCTCCCATGAGGCTTTTTCTGAAATACTCAACCCACCATTACTGGCACCAACAACCATGCCACAATTAAAAGTCACTGAGATCACTTTTTTTTTCTCCCTATTTGCATATTTGAGCTTAACCTTAACTGAAGCTCTTGATCTGTGCTTATATGATTCTCTGCATTGCGCTGCTGCTGCAGAAGTACAGGGGTTCCTGATAAACTGGTCAGTGAGTGTACATTACAGTAGGTGGTCAGTGGCCTCAAAAACTGTTGTGGGTGTATGTATATTTTTGTCCCAGACTGCATTGCAGTCATCTCCATTCCTACACTCATGCAAAACTCCTCAGAATAAACATAAGCACAGAGATGCATGTCTAAAAAGCATTTAGACAAATCAGCCCTATTGGAACCATATACCTTTTTTTTTATTTTTTTTTATCAATAATTCAGCTCATCATGATTAGAGAAAGGAGGGTTGTGTGTATGAGCCCAAGAGGAATGAGCCAGAATTGAAAAACAATGCTGAAGCTGTAACTGCTTTGCAACAAACTGCCAATGTTGGTCTTTTGTGTTGTCTGAATACTTTTTTCCATCTCAGTTTTTTTTAAACATATCTCTGTTCATATATATATATATATATATATTTATATATATATATATATATATATATATATATATATATATATGCATACTTCTTTCCCCTCACTGTACTTATGCTGTCATAGCTAGACCCCGTTAGAGTCCCTGCTTGCACTCTCTTACAACGTACACCCTTTTAGAACACTGTAGTATAAGAGAAAACCTAATAATATCGTCTCACTCTGTCAAGCTATATGTGTACTCCTGCTGCCTGATGTGATGCCAGTGCCTGATCCTGTCACCCATCTGCTACTCTGGCTCATCTCGCACTCCGGATCCACTTAATTGATCCTAATACTACTTGTGCTTGGAGCTTCACCTGCTGCTATTGGTGGACCAACTAGGACACTCCAAAAATTGCTTTATCCAGAAACAGTTTATGCACAAATCTTACCCTTGCTTCAGTGGGTACGTTCGCCTGGATACGGTAGACTTTTACCTAAGGCCTGCTACTGGAATCATGAAGACTACAATGCTCTTACTGAAGTAGTGTTTCACTTTATATAGTATACAGCTGTGGAAGAGAGATTATTTATAGTCTCACTGGTGTCACCCAGAAGAGGATGGATTCCCTTTTGAGTCTGGTTCCTCTCAAGGTTTCTTCCTCATGTCATCTCAGCATTGCAAAATTATATCTTAGCAAGCGAAAAAAATCTTGAATATAGGCAAATTCAAGTACAATTACTTTTAAACAAACACAACATTGGGATGGGGCTGGAGCACATTACAGCAACAGACATCATCTTCACTAATATGTTATGTTACGCTTAGTTAGCTTTGAGTGTTGAAGGCATACACTCACTGAGAGCTTTATTAGGAACACTATACTAATCCTGGGTAGGGCCTCCCTTTGCTCTCAAAACAGCCTCAAATCTTCATGGCATGGATTCCACAAGATGTTGGAAACATTCCTTTGAGATTCTGGTCCGTGTTGACATGATTGCATCATGCACCTCCTGCAGATTTTTCAGGTGCACTTTCGTGCTGTGAATCTCCCGTTCTTCCACATCCCAAAGGTGTTCTCTTGGATTCAGATCCAGTGACTGGGAACACCACTGAAGAACACTGAACTCGTTGTCATGTTCATGAGACCAGTCTGAGACAATCATGCTGGAAGTAGCCATTAGAAGATGGGTAAATTGTGGCCATGAAGGGATGCACAGACAGCAACAATACTCAAACAGGCTGTGGCATTCAAACGATGATTAAATGGAATTAAAGGGCCAAAGTGTGCCAAGAAAACATTCCCCACACCATTACACCACCTCCACCAGCCTGGATTGTTGACCCACAGCAGGTTGGGTCCATGGATTCATGCCGTTGGTGCCAAATTCTGACCTTACCGTCTGTGTTCCTCAGCCGACCAGGCTGAGACCAGGCTAAGTTTTTCCAGTCTTCAGCTGTCCAATTTTGGTGAGCCTGTGCCCACTGCAGCCTCAGCTTTCTGTTCTTGGCTGACAAAAGTGGAACATGACATGGTATTCTGTAGACACGGTAGCCCAGCCGTCTCAAGGTTCAAGGTATTGTGCATTCTGAGATGCTTTTGTGCTCACCACAATTGTACAGAGTGGTTATCTGAGTTTCTGTAGCCGTTCTGTCAGCTTGAACCTGTCTGGCCATTTTCAGTTGACCTTTTCATCAACAAGGCATTTTCATCCACAGAACTGCCACTCTGTTGTGCCTGAAAATCCCAGGAGATCAGCAGTTATAGAAATACTAAAACCAGGCCATCTGGCTCCAACAATCATCACTGAGATCACATTTTTTCCCCATTCTGGTGGTGGTTGTAAACATTAGCCGAAGCTGCTGACCCGTATCTGCAAGATTTTATGTATTGCACTGCTGCCACATGATTGGCTGATTAGATAATTTCATGAACGTAAATAAAGTGCTCATAGAGTGTATACGGTAAGCTTCTACATCTTTGAAAAACGTAATACTCTAACACTGCCTGCAACATCAGGCACCATTGCTCCTGGTGTACATGTAACTACAGCTACTGTTCTCTCTAAAGGCAGCAGTGCTCTCTAAAGCTCTCTAATGTTCTCTCTAAAGTGGCAACATGGAGCTCAGTCTAGCTTCACCAGGTTTTATAGCCTGATATGTGGTGCGTTTGGGTGAGCCTCACCTTCATTGGAGATCAATATCATTGAACATTGAGGGGTCCTTATCCTGATTAGAGAAGACAATGCCTATATCGGCACTTTGAGTGACTGATTCTTATCCTTAAATAAGACAGTGTCAACACTTTGAGCGATTCTTACTCATAATAAAGTAAATTATCACCACCTTCGGTGATCCTCCTCAGTGGAGAACAATATCAAAATTTTGAGAAATATTTATCCTCAAGTGGGAACAGTGTGAGAACCGTGAGTGATTCTCACCCTTAATAAAAGAGCAATATATTACGGTATGTTATGAGCCCTTGTGATGACTATGATAGCTCTAAAGTAACGTGCCCTGGTGGTCCTCCAGTCAGTCATAGAATTGCATACATAACCTTTCGTTATTACATATAAGTCATTATTCTGTGACCTATTAATGAGAAAAGCAAGGGGAAAAATGCTTTTGAGTGTGTACCAAATTAGGTATTAGGCACATATTGGCAACATAAACAGCAAGCAAAACTTAGTGTGGTCTAGTAAAGGTTTTTATTTTGATCACCATCATAATTTATTTAAATATATTTTGAATAGTAGTTACATTTATATTCTGTCAGAGGACATAATTTGAGTTTTTAATGCGCCCCCTCCAAAAAGACATCCCACAATTATGCACCCGAAACAACCCAATAATTCATTTTGCGAGCATGCCTTGCATTCCCAGAGTAGAAGCCTAAAACAGATATTGTTCTAGACAACTGAGCCAAGATCATTTAACTTGATCTTCCACATTTCTATATAACATAATATCAGTACTGCTATCTGATGTGATATACTCCGATATCAAAAAAAAACCCAAACTTATCACTGGATTGGGAACATGAAGGATTGAGTGAACAGAGTCCACCGCCATCCTTCAAATGGAAGAAAACACAATGTCCCCTGATAGATTCAATACATTAATGCAAAGCAGCACAAAAACAAATATAGATCTAAAGAAGTAAATATGTCCCCTGTCACTAAAGGTCTGACTTGCCAGAATCTCCGGCTTTTCTGCAGAGGTAAACTACCTTTCAATCAGGATCAGCGCCTTTTCATGAAAACGAGTCTGATGTTAATAGCTGAGGCTACGTTTAGATTTGTTGTCACAAATCTAACCTTTTCTTAAGGTGGAAAGGAAAGGAAATCACATAGAACCAGACTGCTTGAATTTTGCACATTCATATATTGAGTCAGTCGTTTCCACATAGGACTGCGTGATTACAGTGTGTTTTAACAAGTCAAACCGATAGATCAGGTAGAGAAAAGAAAGTGCATCTCATTCGAGCATTACATCCTGCCATATAAAGAGCAACAAGGGGAGGTAGGTAGCCTCAGTCTACTTTTTCATAAAGCAGTGCCCTATTTCCTGACTCTTCCCATTCTTCCAACTCTCTATTCAAACCTCTTTTGCAGATTTGGAATAATTGTATGTCAAAACATCTACATATTGCATATTGTGCCATATTTACAGACAGGAACCTTGAACAAGGGTTTAGGGGGGGGGTTGTTCTTGATTTTGGCTCTTTTGCATCTTTATTCAGTGAGATGAAACCAGAAAAGAAAAAAAAAAGAAAAGGAAGAAAGTGTGGTCTTCAGATTGTCTCTTTAGAGAAGCCAAGGCCATAGGTGAAAGCGCATATAGTCACTTTCGATAGAATAGTAGACGGCGTACATTCCTTTTTTTTTTTTTACAAATTTTGGTCTCATTTTTCAAAAATTCCACATGCTAATCTGGAACGGTGTGGAATGTAATAATTCTGGAATGCAGAATTTCTATTCCTATTTCATTTATAATCATGTCGTTCACATGAAAAGTCTTTAGCCACCTTTTTTAATCATTAGCAATAAAAACATCGCGTAGCTGTGAAATTGTCTATAGAGGACTGCAGTCATAGAAACAAAGGCTTAGCTATTTGTTATCCAGAAGTCAAACAAAATGTTTATTTATTTTTTATTTTCCAAGCACCATATGTCTACCTCGTGTTTCCACAGTACAGTGCTGAGTACAATTCGTGCTGGGTAATCAGTATGAGCTTTCACCCTTGGCCAGTGTTCAAGTTCAGATGTAGAAAATTGCAGAATGATACTGGAAAGTAACGTAAACGGATGCCAACTATTACATAATTTTACATTATACAATGGTGGGGTTTTTTGGGCAGAGATTACGCCTTGCCACGAAAACCTTAAGACCATAATCACAAATCTTAAGACTACATTTTAACCAGTGCCCAGAAAACTGCCCCATAGTGATTTATTAATATATCTGCATTTACATCAATAATGTCACTTAAATATTTTTTGCTATATATGTACATTGGTCAACATGATCACTCAGTTAAAACAAGCTTGAGGAAAAAAAAGAGTCTCTTCAAACCTAAGTTCAGCACCCGTACCACCTGAAGTAGATAAAAAGTTTTGCCTGATGTCTAGTTATTATCTATACTCAGTGATTTTCTTCCCTTTTTTTTTTTAACCAATGACGGTTATCCAGGATCAAATCAAGTACTTGTCGGAGCAGGTGGATTGCTGCACAGGATCTCAGGAACAAGATTAATAATTAATAAAATAAGATTAATTCAGGAATAAGGAAATTTTTTTTTTTAGAGTTTTTAAAGGAAAGCCCATGTGAGTGATTAATAAATAAATAAATAAATAAATAATAAGACAATGACTAACATGGCTTTTCTTGTTTGTTTTGATCATAGCTCCAATTTGCAAAAGTTACTAAAAAAAAGTTGAAAAAAGAGGCAAAAATGGATGTAGGCTGATAAATATTGGTCAAATTGGACAAATAAATACATTTTGGACAAATAAATAAATAAATAAGACAATTACTAACATGCCTGTTTTGATCATAGCTCCAATTTGGAAAAGTGAGATCTACTTAACATTTTTTTTTTTTTGTTTTTTTTTGCAAAAGTTACGAAAAAACGTTTAAAAAAAAAAGAGGCAAAAATGGATTTGGACTGATTTGACCCAGGATAACAGGCATCAACTGTTCTTTGTTTTGTTTACATTTTCTTTGCTTGAACCTGGGAGTCACATTTTTATGGAACACACTGTGCATGGTGGTTTTTGAACAGTTAGTGGTTAATAATCCAACTCCCAAAACATTACCTTCCTACACCGTTTAGCCCAAAACCTGATCCCCTGCTCTCACTACATCTTCAGAGGACCCTGATTTAGCTGAGTCGGGTGTGTTAGATAAGCTTGGAGAAGAACTTTATAGGAAGGTACGCCTCCAGGAAGCGGAATTATTTCTAAAGGAAAAAGTCATGACGGTCCCCATATGTTGTGCTGACTCTAAACATATTCAAAGGATATTCTACAAAGCTACACACATTCTGCATTTTTTTTTTTGACCTACATCCTTTGCTCCTGACCTAAACCCATCTGTCACTAAACATTAATTTTAGTGTCATGAGAAGGTGATAAGTTAGTGGACATTAACATTCTATTATATAAAGTGCCTACAAGCAACACAAGGCTATTACACACATTCAAGGTAAAAAAAAAAAAAAGTATTTTTCTATTAAATTTATAAAAAACAATGAATTCAAAATTAAATCGCTTACAAACAGACTTCATGCATTTTGTTCGTTATAACTCTCAAAACTATGAAGTTAAAATCCTCAAACATCCAAAAAATTTTTTTGTTTTGTTGTTTTACGCCATGTTTTTTTTTTACAGGAAGTACAGAAAATAAAAGTGTCATCTTCCGAATATCTGTAATGTACATATTGCATGTCCCTATTAAAGGAAGAAAAAAAAAACAAATCTTAAGATCAGGAGGCAATTACGAAGATGAAAAGTATCTGAATGGTAATTCAATGTTGCTCCTAAGTTGCATCTTAAAGATTCTAAAATGACACTTAAGTGAAACGTAGATTCAGTTCGGTGAAAGTCATCATGCTTGCATTCTTGTATTAGATTTGCCATGGTTTCCAGCTATCATTAGTTAGTTGGGCAGATATCAACACCTGCTTGTTATTAATAAATCAAATCCTCATCTGCCAAATTTTCTATTTTCATTTTAAGTTCATAAAAAAAAAAAATAGGTGTTTTAAATATTTGTAGATTTTCCGTGGCATTTTCCTGGGCCCCATTCTTTATAGATTGTTCATATAAGCCATGCTTTTCTATCATAAGCATCTATCACGTGAGAGATTTGAAGTCACACGTGACGTCAAAGTTAATGTGAGCTCACAAAGACAAGTCAAGGGCGGAATTTTGAAAATTGTGAAAATCTCTCATGCTTTCTCACTCAGTGTCAGTCAGAAAACTGGCAGGATAGGATGCCATTTTAGAAACAACAAAAGCAAGAGCTTTGGAGCTAGATGAATAGGTGAAGATTGAAACTCACATTACCCGGTGATGCGTTTGAGAGTATATGTTTAGGAAAAAAAAAAAAAAAAAAAAAAAAAAAAGGGTCCCTAACTCTAGCACCCTACAGTGTTCTTTGCTTTGTCCCTCCGCTGGAAACGGTCCCAATCCTAGCTTTTGTGGGGCCCTCAGCAAATTATGACTTAACGTGACACTTTCACATACATCCCTTAATTCCATTATCTACTGAATAACTATAGATGCCAGTAACGAAAGTTAGACAGTGTGTCTTTGGAAACTGGGGCCATCTGTAAACCATACATACTGTGTCCATGTGGTTGCAGAAATGCCGAAGCGAGACATACTCAACGCCTGGCAAAAGCGCTAGCTCTGAATTTGTACCGATGGCCTGTGTGTCTCTTCCGTACCTACATGTGAAAACATGAGCCGCGAGATTCAAAAAGCAAGCCGACAAAGTAGCTAGCCATGTTAGTGCGCTCTACAAATAAGGCTTTGTATGTACCGCCGTGATAAAATGGAAGATGAAGCACCGAATTAGGCTCTGAATTTGCTTTCAATAGGGGGAAAAATATTAGGAACGTTGTTAGCATTTTGCGTCCGTGTGCCGTGCGAGCACACGCTCTGTTCTAAATGATAAATGAATGAAAAAGAAGCAGACAAAATAATATTGATAAGCAATACTGCACTGCACTGCACTGCTGAGCCGGAAAATCACGCAGCCTCACTTTTTTTTTTTTTTTTAAGCAAGCAATCTTCCCTTTTTTTCAGAGCGGCTTATTTTAGATAAATGTGCAAAAACGGGTATGTTTGCTTCCTTGAATATTCTGACATTCTGATTGGAAAAGTCTTAATTAATTAACTGGCAAAGGTGCCATGAACAAAGCCAGGACGTAAGAACAATGAATATAGTGTTAAAATGGAGTGCTCATATGAACACATTTCCTTTGTGGGGTGATCCTGCTATCATCTTTGAGGTAGCGCAATAATTTGTGTATTCGTGACTAGCGAGCTAAATAAACAATACTTCTGTTAGGAATAACTACAGCTGAGTACCTCCTGTTGATCCACTCTTTAAAGAGAGAAGTGCAGTAGTGCAGCACTCTGGTGGGAGTTTTCGTTTAAGCAAACAATGGGCCTTATTTATCAAGATGGATGCAAACATCCATCCATCCATCCATCCATCCATTTTCTGTACCGCTTATCCAACACAGGGTCATGGGGAAGCCTGGAGACTATCCCTGGGGGACTCAGGGCACAAGGCAAGGGACACCCTGGACAAGGGGCCGGCCCATTGCAGGGCACAACTGCACACACACACACACACACACCCACACATTCACTCACTACCATTTTGAAATGCCAGTGCTTACAACACATCTTTGGACTGGGGGAGGAAACCGGATTTCCCAGAGGAAACCCCCGAAGCACGGGGAGAACATGCAAACGCCACCCACCCACACACACACACACACACACACACAGACAGGGTGGAGGTGTAAATCAAACCCCCAACCCCAGAGGTGTGAGGCAAACATGCTACCCACTAAGCCACTAAGCCACTGAGCCCCACCTAGATATAAACAATTTACTTGTAAATTGTTCGAAAGTGCATTTACACTAGTAAAGTGGTATTAATGAAAGTCCAGTTAGTTCGTTAAAACCCCTGAGTTTGTGTAAATTTATGTGTAAGGAGACTAACAGCTGAAAGACTTCGAATCATATAACTGGCATGAGTTTTTTTTATACAGATTATGCTGCGTAGTTTAAATAGAAAATTGATTTCAATTGCACAATATTTTGTGAAACTCAGTTGTTTTATATTAATGACTAATGCAAATTCAAATCCATAAATTAAGAAAAGTAAGGTGAGCCACTCGGTTAGGACAAAGTAATGGCACCCTATGATAAGAGGAAGACTGTAAGCGAGTCCGTGCCTGTGGAAGGCAATGCGCTGCATTGGCTGAGCTGCATTACTGGAAAGAGGTGTTCTTTTTTTGTCGTTCAGCTCTCTGTGAACTTTGCCTATCATGGAGTTTTGTAAATGTAAATAATTACACTAAATGTAAATCAGCCGTGCTGGCAACGAGCCTGGTAATTTATGGGTGATTGGCATTTATCAGCATGCGCGCGTGAACAGAAAAAGAAAATCGGCATTACCGAAACGGACAGGAATTTTTAGTTTGGCCTACGAAAAAACATTTACACGCAACTTTAGTAAATGGTTGATAAATGAGGCCCAAAGTCTGTAAACCTAGAGACAGTAAGGGATACATTTTGAAGACTTGGAAACAGACGCTAAATAGTACTGTGTTTATATGTGTGTTCGGGTGAGCGGGCTAAAATGACACTTTCAAAGGTTAATTCCTGCTCCTATAGAAGACATCAAATTTCTCTTCAATTCCCAGACCAATCCCACAGGATAACGGTTCGATTGAACATTTCGATCGCTATTGAGTCTTGGTGGTTGAGATGAAGCCGTAATTATCTTAGACAGGAACAGACACGTATAGTGGATGTAGATATGAGGGTGACAGTATGTGTTATTATAAAGCCTCCAGATAATAAGAATCAGCACCTTTCATAATCATTATCTATGGAAAAGTGTGTAGCCCTATTTTTTTTTTTTGTTGAAGACGTAAATGAGTTCAAGTATAATAGGTATAATGTAAGTACAACTACAGGTACGACTGTAATTTATTTCAAGCTTTATGAGTATGTGTAGGAGCTGATTAGAAAAAGATAGGAACACCTGTAACCTTGAACTTGCTTTGAGTAACCAAATTCATTTTTTTTTTCCATGGAATTTCAAATGATTCAACTTATATTGATATGAGAGCCAAAGAATGTACAAAGAATGGGGCCCTGGTCTTTGGAATCTCAATGACATCATGACCAGCTTGTGAAAGTATGTTCTTAAAGTGGCTAATATTTGCTTTTTTTTTTCTTTTTTACATTAATCAATTGATTCTGCATCACCAGTTTGTTACAGGCCCAAAGATAGGCAATTTCATGGTGTTTGTGTAAAAGTGTATGTCTGGTGTATCAGGTGTTGCGGTGATACTACAAATAAGGAAGTGTGCTGGTAGGTGTTGTGGTGAACATATATACATGTATATATACAAATGCACAGGGCTGGGTGTTTTTTGTATGCACATGTTTGTTAGTTCTGAGGACCCTGACCCCAGCCTCCGGCACTCGGGGGGCGACTTGGTTCTCCACTCCCCGATTGGTCTAGCTCGGCACTGTCGCAATCCGAATCTTCACACAACGCCCGGGTCTGGGGGGAGGGGGAAGGGGAGGGGGACACACAGAGATACAGCTTTTATATGATTTAAAACCACCTGCATCATGTATTTCTTTTCATTTCTACCGTTAGCAGTCATTTTCCGTTAACAATCATTAATGTCTGTGACAACACAAGATGTCTGAGGCTAAGATAACACAAGAAAGTCTATACTATAACGTGTAGCTAGTAATTGATCGACTGATGCTTTGATTAGGGTGTTTCATCATGGCATGTTGCAAATGTTACAAATACTATAACGTACTATACCCTGATACCTGACACCCTGTCAGTTTTTGCAGGACTCATTATAATACTGCAGGACAGTCAGCATTCGCTATAATATTAAAATGGTCCACGTCTGATTGTTTGAGAGTAGCTCAGACATCCACATGAATTCACATGCAGCCTCATGTGTTTGTTCATACGATAAAAAAATTAGCATGGAAATATTGCAGTAAAATTCATTTATTTACATTTTTTGTTTCATACAATTTCAGGTATGCTTCATTTTTGCATTTACAGTAAACGAAAATGATTGGCACCTTTCATATTTTAATAATAATACTTATTGTTGTTGTTGTTGTAAATGCAAACTCAGTGTCATGTTCTTTTTTTTTTTTTTTTTAAATCTGTTGCTGTCTTTGACAGTTTCTTGGTGCCGTCAGTATTACGCAAATTATCCGTCACTACAGGGACAACTGACGGAGTTTTCAACATAAAAGAGACGACTGGTGGTTAGCATTTCTAACTAGGTAGTGAATATAGGAAAATACAAAAGCACCATTAAACACACTCGAGGCCATAATAAAAAGTTCCATACTTCACAGCTGCAGAATTGGACAGTCAAGGTAAATCTTATGGTTTGTTGAATGTCAAAATATTTGATCACACCATATTTACCATCTCTGTAAAGACTGCTTGGAAGGTTTGCATAAAAAAAAGTCCTTCCTGTGAACAACCCACACGATGCTGAAGCCTCGGCAGGCATTAACAGGCAGGAATCGTGTGCTGTGGCCAGATGAGACCAAGCGCGAACAGTTTTGGCCATGAACGCCATTAGCATGTTTAAAATACTGGGGACTGCATACAAGGACAAAGCGTCTGATATCCACTGTGAAATATGGCGGTGGATCATTGATGGTTTGGTGCTTTTCTAAATATATGGCCGCATGTGGAGGTTGATAGCTTCGTGAATTCTGCCACATACCAGGATTAGAATTTAGCCATTATCCTTACAATAACCTTGACTTATTGTAAACGTTAAGACTTTACAAAAAGTCTTAACCTGTCAGCAGGTTAAGGCTTATTGTAAAGGGGAACTTACAACAAGATAAAACTCTAACACATCCAGATCATACAGAAATGGGGTTACTGGAAATGAGAACTCCAACCTCAGTATTTGAAGCTTATTAAAAAACCCTGTGGTGCAAGAATATGCTCATACTATTATATTTCCCAGCACAGGCTTCGCTTTAATTATTCATTAGTAGGTCTGATGATTATTTTTAAAACCAGTGTTCTGTAGATAACACTACAGAGTATTTTACCTTAAACAACATTATGCTAAAATCAAACTTTACAGCATCCCTGGATGTTAAACTCATGAAGGCTTTCAATAACATTCAGTCTAAAGGTCCGGACTTGCATAACGCACATTATGGTTCATTATACAACCATTTCCTTTTATAAGGTAATTCCATTTTCATGAATTAAAATTAAAATTAGGAAATATTTATCCTTTCCAAGACTAACATGCCATCTAAATGCGAGACTTAATTGCAAACCACTTTTGGGAAGACTCGCTGATCACTAATTACAGAAACATTTAGGACCTAAGCATGAAGCATCGATTCATTCCGCGTGCTGCGTTGTAGGTATTTTCACAAGGCACGTGAAGATTAGGATCTCATGAGATTAAGCGACTCATGAGATTACCTTCTAAGGGGGGTTTTTCCTGAAGTTTCAAATGAATGATTAAAGATCACATCACGAAGAATCCATAATCACATGCACTTCATCTTGAGCTCATTCCTACTTCGTGTGTGGATCTAGAATTCTCACCTCCAGAATGTTTTGTTCCAGATCAAAATTTGCTCTCTCCTGCTCCAGAGCGGCAGCCTCCCTCTCCGAGATCGCAGGGTCTGTGATGTCAGCTGGGATCTCTGAGCCTTGTGAGATGAGGTCATCGCTTCGATCGTCCAGCCGCTCATCGGTATTGGTGCTGACCACGTCTGGTGTGCCGCTGTGAGAGTGGTCAGTGGTATGGCCTTCCTCTCCATCAGAGACAGACAAATTCTCTGAGCTGAAGGTGGACACGGACTGGCACTTGGATATACTAGTTGGCCGTCTGAAGATTAAGGCGGATGTATCGGTAAACTGGTCATTAAAAAATCTGACATCAGAATGTTAAGATAAGGTGGTACTTTCACTGTGGATTACGTGCTTTCATTACACAATAGAACCCATATAATATAAATTTGTACAAATTCCACCAGAATTAATGGTATTTTTACTGGAATGACTGTATGAAATAAACATTACAATATGCAAACAATATGCAAAAATATTGATCTTTGTATCTTTGCTTTTTACTTTTTACTTTAAAATTACTTTTAAAGACACATCTGCATTACAGCTGTCATATAATTATCGTAAATTATGTCAAGGCCGTTTTAGCTTGACGGTAACAAGATGAGAAACAGTCATCTTTTACAATAATATTTTATGCTTTTAAACTATATTCTATAAAACTACCCACCTAGCTTTCTTAGCTTTTTTGTCACAAATGTAACTCCCTTATAATATCTAGTGTTTTCACCTACGACTCCATAAAGACGTTTCACTCACCGCCTCCTTGGCAGTTCCACTTCGCTATCTACTTCTCCCTCCTCTTCCTCTGAAGATACGCCACGGCGCTGTGTGACACAACGTAGACAAACTTACATTTACCTCACTGCGTTTCAGCTGAGCAGTACACATTACCGGATAGCATGTATGAGAAAGAGTGACACACCTGCTTGCGTGTGATAGCTGCTCTGTAAAGTATAGCTGATGGAGTCAAATGACTGCCACTGGCTCCCCTCGGCAATCGCACTGCCCCGGCTCCTTCCTCCCTTTCCTCGCCCAGAGTGTGTCCCCGTCCCACGGCCACACCTCTTGCGCAGCAGGGTGAGTCGGGGCTGCTGGAGAATGGAAGTGACGCGGCGTCCTCGCTCGCTGTGTCGCTGCGTGGCGGAGTTTCATCCAATCCCACGGCAGCTTCAGTCACGCCCCGGACTCCGCTAACAAGCCCTTCACACACGCTCAGACTGCCAGCCCCACCACTGGCTCCGCCCTCAGCTCCGTGGGTGGAGCAAAGCAGGTCTGGGCTGGAGGAGGACAGTTTTAGTGGAGGGGCTTCCAGCTGGCTTCCTCTTGGAGCAGTACCCACTGTCTGATCGGTTGCTGGAGTGCCACTGGGTGCTGCGGTGCCCAATGCGGGCGTCTCTCTCTCTCTGGTGGAGGTTCCAGCGGCGTGCTTGGGCCCCGAGAGATCGCCACTGCTGCCTCGGCCCCCTCTGCGATGCCGCGTCTTAACCCTCCGGGCACGACTTGGTGAAGTGGAGGTCCGGTTCGCACAAGAAGGAACCGTCACTTGCACCACACCAGGGTCCATTTTAGGGAGGATGACCTCTGATCTTAGGAGGTCAGGTCTGCTTACGGAAACATAAAGAGAGGTTTTACACAAATAGCCATTACATTTTGTTATGCAATCAGTCACTAACTTGGTGCATGACACAGATGAAAGGCCAGACTTTCAGGGTAGGACACAAAGTCTTGCTTTAACTGACCTGCTAGATGTGTGGGTGTGTGCGTGTGTGTGAAGAAAGTTTGACCACTCCTGTCTAATCCATAATCCATAATCCAGGGACAAAGAACAGCTACATGTACTCGCTTGTGATATATTTCTGGCAACAATTAGCAATTTAAACTAAACCAATCATGATCCAGTGAAACATTTACTAAAGATAAATGAAGGAACACAGTAAATGTGCATGCTAGCAACCCACCATGTACAATATGTTCCCATATTACTGAATGTGGCCTTTCCTGGTTCCGCAAGCTTCATAACGGATCGCCCACTCCCGCCTACAAGACAGTAACTGCCTGTTCCTGTGACTTTTTTGTTTTGACAGGATTTCTGTAAAGCTGCTTTTGTGACCATGTCTAATTTTAAAAGTGCTATACAAATAAAGTTGAATTGAAACAAAAATTACAGTCACTAATTTCACTCACAGGTCAAAATGTCCCGAACAATATTTTCTTGTTCTATGAAGAAACTGAGTCAATGAAAGTTTGAGTGTGTGTAAAGTTACGGCAATTTTATGTACGGATTCTGCTGTCAAGTTTAAAATAGCTTTTTTTCCCCAATGGTGCACATAATTACAAACATTTTTTTGAAAGCCAGCTGTTTCATAATAATGGCATTAATTAAAGAAATATGAAATGTGAAAAAAAAAATTGATAATTAAATATTCTCTATTCATTTAAATAAATTATATTATTTTATATTATGCTAAATAAATATTAATAAAGAAAATACGCCAACGCAAATCTATACATTAGGACAAATAAAACTAGCCATCCAAAAAAAGAAAAGAAAAGCCATATAAAAGGAGAATACACTGATCTGTGCATGTGGCATGTCCAAGTTTTGTCAGTGCTTAGATTTCTTGTACTGACATGTTTCCAAAAGAGATAAGTGACCGATCTGGTATGTCTCAACCTACAAGCAGCTGTATACTCCCTAATTATTGGGCTTCTTCTTTGAGGTTAAGGCTCCGGGTTACTGATCAGTAGGTCGGGGGATTCAAGCCCCAGTACTGCCAAGCTGCTCCTGTTGGACACTTAAGCGAGGCCCTTAACCCTGATCTGCTCCAGGGGTGCTGTATCATGGCTGACCCTGCACTCTGACCCCAGCTTTATAACAAGCTGGGACATGTGAAAAAAGAATTTCACTGTGTTGTAATGTATACGTGACAAATAAAGGCTTCTTCTTCTTCCTGAATACATCAGGTGTCATTATCCCTTGCTTATACAAGACAGCATCGGGGAGGGTGCACTGGTCCGTGAGAGGCCAAAGAGCACCTAAAACAGTCAAACACAGCAGTTTCCCTGTGTGTCCATGATCACCTGGGTGCAGGATAGATCTTTTTCCTCCATTTTCTTCCTCCTCACTAATTTCAAACTAATTTACATGTTCTGAAATGTGTCTTCAGATTTTGGCCTTTTCAGGTGCTGAATATTTTTTTTTTACTGGCGTAAACCTGAGTCTGCCTGTGAGCAAGTTGCAGCTTTATGGAGTTGTGAGAACATCACTAAATGCAGTTCATCTTTGTCATGTGTGCCATTTCTCACGTGAGTACAAAGCTCCACGGTTAGTACTCGACGTGGGTTATTCTGACCTAACCACAATATTAACGGGATTGATCCAAGGCTAAGTTCACGTCTTCAAATTGGAGACTTACCATAAAAGACACAAACGTCAAAGACACATAAGGCACAACACGTCGCAGAAGAGCAAAGAAATCCCTCGACATGCAGCAGTACTCGCCTCTTGCCATGAGAAGGAAGCTTTTGGGGTACATTCCTCTTCTTAATGAGTTTGTCCACTGTGTTTGAAGGATGGTGTTTGAACAGCCCAGGATATTTCTTATCCAGACACTGCTCCCTTCTGTAAACACAATCGTGGTTTTTTTTAATGTATTGGGAGAAAATTCTTGAACCATAATGTTTATATCAGAATATTTATTACTGTTATTTAATAGAAGTATTTTCCCAGCTACCATTAAATTATTATTATTGCTTCTGAGAAATCATCATGAAGACTGGAATTTGAGGGGTTTTTTTGACATTACATTATGGTACTCTGGCATATGCTCAATTTCTTTCTTTTTTTTTTTTGGCAGTATATAAAACATTATGAAATGTGTTTATTTTCATTTTGCTTATGTGTACTCACAAATGATATACTAATTCATTTAAGTAATTTGAAAGGGAATTGAATAAAATAAGTCATTTGTCATTTTCACTATACACCATGCATATCCAAAGTTACCTAATTAATGTTTCATATTACATACAGTACTGTGCAAAAGTCTTAGACACACTATTGTTTTTTTAGTACAACTTTAGATAAAATACATAAAATAGATATTCATTTTATGAGTTTTACATTATTGATTCAGTACAAAAACATTTTAGATTCCAAACATTAGTTTTCCAGCACAAAATTAAATGTTACAGAAA
>CM074981.1:18006494-18021457 GCA_037576825.1 Pangasius krempfi | reverse complement strand
TTTTTTTTTTTTTTTTTTTTTTTTTTTTTTTTTTTTTCCTTTTTTTTTTTTTTTTTTTTTTTTTTTTTTTTTTTTTTTTTTTTTTTTTTTTTTTTTTTTTTTTTGCACATTTCACATACCCTGATTTGAACTTGTGGTTGACAATCACAAATCTCTGAGGAAGTATTTAGGGCACAGGAAGTGCAATCCAACCAATCACTACTGGACTACTTGCATTCAGTGCTTTGATGCATTTCCATTTTGAAGTAGGACCCCTCGTGCAGTCAGAGTCCCAATTCACCCCAAAAGTGTTCAGCGGGGTTGAGGTCAGGGCTTTGTGCAGGCCACTCGAGTTCTTCCACCCCAACTTTGGCAAACCATGTCTTCACTGACCTTGCTTTGTGCTCACGGGCATTGTCATGCTGGAACAGGTTTGGGTCCCTTAGTTCAAGTGAAGGGAAATCTTAAAGCTACAGTATGCAGAGACATTCTAGACAATTGTGTGCTTCAAACTTTTGGGGAAGTTTGGGGAAGACCCACATGTGGGTGTGATGCTCAGGTGTGCACATACTTTTGGCCATATAGTGTATCACCAATGCACCTTTAGGCTAAAACATCTATCTGCTGCTAAAATATAAATACTAATCAGAACATGTGCTCACCATCCACTGGTTGAATTGTAAAATTGTAGAATAGGATAAATATATTCAAGAGTAGATAGAATAGATTCTCATATAAAGAACTGAATTACGGATGCTTTGATATTTTTAGGTTGTTGGTGAGGGACAGTCAGTAGAAGAGAAGGAAGAAGATGAAAAATGTGAGAGAGAACAAAGGAGAAGAGTATAAGAAGGAGGAAAGAGGACGGTATAGCTACAGACTGCTGCGCTGTACTGACGGCTCACTTTTAAATGGCTCTAATGTGTTGAGCAGGTTTTATAATTGTAACACTCAATATATAATTGTACGTCACTGTTCTCAATACATACATTTTGTAATTGTAACCCATGTGTGGAGCACATTTTGCAAATGAATTTCAAAAACTAAAACTGGGCAACTGGTCAAATGATTTCTCATCCTTAATTTTTTCTTTCTCATCCTTAATTTGCAAAAAAGAACTGTAAACTACTGGTGCAATAATTTTGCTTCTTGCCAATCAGAACAGACACTACTGTAGTACTATCTGAAAGATGGCAGTGTGCACTTTGTAAATGGGAAATTGTACTCAATTTAAAAAAAAAAGTGTTGTAACTGAACGGGCATGGGGGCATGGTGGCTTAGTGGCTCAGTGCACCTCTGGAGGTGGGGTTTTGAATCCTGCCTCTGCCCTGTGTGCATGGAGTTTGCATGTTCTCCCCATGCTTCAGGGGGTTTCCTCTGGGTACTCTGGTTTCCTACCCAGTCCAAAGCCATGCGTTGTAGGCAATCTGGCATTTCCAAATTATCTGTAATGTGTGTGTGTGTGTGTGTGTGATTCTGCCCTGTGATAGATTAGCACCCTGTCCAGGGTGTCCCCTGTCTTGTGCCCTGAGTTCCCTGGGATAGGCTCCAGGCTCCCCGTGACCCTGTGTAGGATAAGCAGTATGGAAAATGGATGTATGTAACTGAGTGGTCTATTGGGGTACAGTGTTTGTGTTTATAGTGCGTAGCTCCAAAAGTCAAAATTCTTGCTGATTTAAATTGCTTCTGTTCAGACACAAACTTAATGTACAGTGACACTCTGTTTCCATTTGCTTTTTCTTCCAAAAATATGATTTTTTTTAAAAAAAGTATTTAAAATCAAGCAAACAGCTGACTAACTCAAATAAAGACATATTTCACTCTTGGATGTGGCATTTCCTGTTTGTAGAACTTAATAAGTGGACACAGGTTCACTGAAATGGGACTGCTGAAGATCAGGCAATGTTTTTCCAATCTTCAACTATCCAGTTTCTGTGAATCTGACATAGCCTTCACAATTCGAGGTACCAACAAATAGTCTGTATTTGTAAAATTAATGCTTTGTCTAAATAAACAACAAGAATAGAGATGAAATCCGCAAATTTACAAAAGAATTCAGAATATGGCCCTGGGGGTCTATAAATAATAATTAGCCGAATTGTCTGGGAAGACTTATTTTTTGTGGCTACGTACGTTACGTTATGTTAGTATAAAGAACTTCAAAAGCTTTTTGTGCGACACCTAGGTTATTATTATAAATAACTGCGATACCTCCTCCTCTGCCAGTTAGACGGGGCTGATGTATATAACTGTATCGGAGAGGACTAGCTTCATTTAATGCTACATACTCATTTCGTTTAATCCATGTTTCTGTTAAACACAGTACATTAAACACCCGATCAGTAATAGTTTCATTAACAATAAGCACTTTAGACATAAGAGATCTAATATTTAACAATCCTAGCTTCAGATCAAAGGTGCTGGCTGTGCATTCAGTATGATTTAGTTACTAAAACAAACTTTTTGAGTATTTCTACACTTTTGTTTAGCTCAGGGAACAGACACAGACTCCATATGTTGGAACCTGAGTGATAACTCACTGCAGCTAGCAAACGGTCAGTTTAGCCTGCTTGTCTGTTCCCTGCTCTTGGCTCTGGATTGTCACTCATTAACTAGGCCTGAATGGATGGATGCCATTCTGCCCTAAAAGGCCAGCTTTGCCATCAAAACTAGTCCAATTATCTATAAAGCCCACATTGTTTTAGGAGCACCACCTGGACATCCAGTAGTTTAGCTGGATGCATAACCTGCTGTAAGCTATTTCCCGCTATGCCGCATTGGGATGGTGCCAGAGCAAACTACAGTATCGGACATCGCCTTCGCTAATTTACACTCCTCTACAATGTTACTCTTAGTAACCTCTGACTGACGAAGGTGTATATCATTAGCTCCTACATGAATTAGTATCTTTGAAAGCATATTCATGCCTAAGAGCCTAAGATTACCTGCTATGTCCGGCACCATAGCTCCTGGTATACACCTAACTAGTGCTGCTGTCTTTTGACAAAAAAACAAAAGCGTTCTTTGAAAAAATGATAATACAGCAGAAATGAAAGTGAAAACTACAGCAGATGAAAATGATAGCGCATAATTATCGATACTTGGCTGACAGGAGTACAACCCATTGTGAGTGTTATGCATTCTGAGATGCATTTTTCTGCATTTTTGTAAAGAGTGTAAAGAGTGGTTATTTGAATTAGAAGTAGGCCTTCCTGTCAGCTCAAATCAGTCTGGCCATTCTCCTCTGACATCTCTCAACAACTAGGCATTTCCACCTACAGAACTGCCACTCATTGGATATATTTTTCTTTCATTCTGTGTAAACTCTAGATACTGATGTGTGTGAAAATCCTAGGAGATCAGCAGTTTATGAAATACTCAAACCAGCCTGCCTGGCACCAACAACCACGCCACGATCAAAGTACTGAGATCACATTTTTCCCCATTCTGATGTTTGATTTGAAAACAACTAAAGATCTTGAAGTGAATCTGCATGATTTTTTGCATTGCACTGCTGCCACATGATTGGCTGATTGAATAATTGCATGAATGTGCACGTGAGTATATATATTTATATATTTTATTTTGGTAAAATATATTATTTTAAATGTAGATTTCTGATGCCAAAGTATATTATTTTGCCATATCTCAAATCAAGACTGGCAAAACAGAAATTTTAGTAGGTTTGAAGGCTATATGAGAAGGCTTTAATTCAAACATCCAACATAATAAGGAAAACAGTTAGTCAAAACTCTACTTTGCCTCCAGTCGTGTCTCACCCATAGGGGCATGTGTGGCAGAGCCCAATCATGTATTTACGAAATTCGCAACCACTTATAGTTTAACTTCAGCTGAAATACTTATCACCTCATTTGAGTGACCAAAGATTTTTTTTAAATTCTAGATATTAACTGATGTTCCATTGATTTGATCACCTTTCTAGAGGTTGCACAACTGTGGCGCAGCAAGCTTATTGCCCAATTTAGCTCAGTGAGAGTTATTATTGCACCTAGTGGCCAAAAATGGGAATAACAACTAACACTAACATAGCCACACTGGGGTAGCAATCACTCTGCCCCACGCTCGTGCTACAAAAGTGCGGTATAAAACACAGGTGAAAATTCAAAAAGTTGTTAAAATTAACACTGCCATCTTTTTAGTCATAGTTTTAGTCATAGTTTTCAGTCCTTTCCCTGATAAGAAAGGATGTGATTAGCAAGTTTAACAAGATAATTGTTGTGATTGGCAAGTTTAACAAGATTAGCAAGATACTGTAACGCTGTTGTCTAGCTAGCTACATAACTAGCTATGCTTATAATATGTCTTTGGAGTGGAATTTTCACCAAACACTAACCATCAATTGTTCACCAATTTCTTATTTAAATAAAAACATCTTATTTCAATAAAGTCATGCCAAAAAAATGTGTGAATCCGAAAGATGGACAAGCTACATTTCTTTACAGATGAGGCACACTAAACAGTGAGGTGCCATGGTTATGTCAGAGAAGTGGGTGGGATTAAAAAACAATCCTGTGTACTCCTAAACACCTCTACATGACTACACCATGACTATACTTATCAACTTTATTTCTACCTCTGTCTGTGCAAACAGTACACCCTACTGTGTAGCTAGATAAAAGCCTAACCTCTGCCGTTCTTAATAAATAGCACAGTTTGTCCCATCAATAGGACCCAGTATGTTTAGCTGTAGCTCACTGAGTAAGATATTGCTTATTGTTTTAGTCTGAGCAGGGCTTAATACTTAGTTCTTGATAAGTATTTTGTCATTGTCCTTTAGGATTTAGTAACCATAGAAATGTCACTAGGTCATTTTTGAGTTCAACAAGCTGAGGACACACCTGAAGAGGAAAAAGAAGAGGAAAGAAAACAATAGGATTTGCCCTTCTATTGGACAAAAAAAATCTAAAAAGAATATTTTATCTCATTATTATCTCTTTAGTTTATCCTAGACAGCAATGGATATAAAAGGGAGATGACTTCTTAAGTCTCCTCTTTCTCAATTTATTTTTTTTTCCTGAGACAAAAGAATCTAATACTGTCACATGTCTCACATTGTGCTCGGATCTGCCAGTATAATTTCAGTCCCCTCCAAAAGTACAGGAACAGATAGTCTTAAAGTAAATTAAAGTAAATTATACTTAATATTTGGGTGCATATCCCTTGCTTGCAATAACTGCGTCAAGCTGGTGACCCAGTGACATCACCCAACTGTCCTTTCTTTGTGATGCTTTTCCAGGCTTGTACCACAGCCTCTTTCAGTTATTGTTTGTTTTGGAGGGTTTCTCCCTTCAGTCACCTCTTCAGGAGGTGAAATGCATGCTCAATTGGGTTGAGGTCTGGTGATTGACTTGGCCAGTCTGAAACCTTCCACTTTTTTCCCCCTGATGAAGTCTGTTATTGTGTTGGCAGTGTGTTTTGGGTCACTGTCTTGCTGCATGATGAAGTTCCTCCCAATTAGATTGGATGCATTTCTCTGTAAATTGGCAGACAGAATGTTTCTGTAGATTTCTGAATTATTTTGCTGCTACTACCATAAGTTACATCATCAATAAAGATTAATGAGCCCATTCCAGAAGCAGCCGTGCAAGCACGAGCCAAGGCACTACCTCCACCATGCTTTGAGTTTCAAATCTGGTACCTAGTAGCTACATTTAAACACAGCCTAATAACCTGTTATTCACCTGACTGATAGATCAAAGTATGATCTCTGTGACTTTACCTGTGGAATGGTTGTTGGTGCCAGATGGGCTAGTTTGAGTATTTCAGAAACTACGTACGATCTGGAATTTTCACATACACCTGTCTCTAGAAGTTACACAGAATGGTGCGCAAAACAAAAAACATCCTGTGTGTGGAGGGTCTGCAGGCTGGAACACCTTGTTGATGAGGGAGATCAGAGGAGAATGACCAGACTAGTTTGAGCTGACAGGAAGTTTGTAGTAAGACAAATAAGCACTGTTTACAACTGTGGTGAGCTGAAAGGCATCTCAGAAAGCACAACACTTCAAACCTTGACATAGATGGGCTACAACAGCAGAAGACCACATCAGTTTCTACTTCTGTCAGCCAAGAACAAGAATCTGAGGCTATAATAGGCACGGACTCACCCAAACTGAACAGTTGAAGACTGGAAAAAGACCAGGTGATTTTTTTTCTTCTAATCTTTAACTGTCCAGTTTGGGTGAGCCTGAGCCCATGATAGTCTCAGATTCCTGTTCTTGACTGACAGGAGTGGAACCTGATGTGATCTTCTGCTGTTGTAGCCCATCCATCTTAAGGTTTGATGTTTTGGTATGCTGAGATGCTTTTCTGCTCACCACGGTTGTAAGTATTGATTATATGAGTTACTATGTACTTATGCCATTTTCCTCTGACCTGTCTTAATCAACAAGGCTTTTTCCACCCACAGACCTGTCGTTCACTCATTCACCCATTCTGTGAAAACTCTACAGACTGTTGTGTGTGAAAATCTCAGGAGATCAGCAGTTTCTGAAATACTCAAACCATCCCATCTGGCACCAACATTCATGTATCTGCGTGATTTTTTGCAATGCCCTGCTGCCACATGATTGGCTGATTAGATAACTGCATGAATGTGCAGGTGGAGAGATGTTCCAAATAAAGTGGACAGTGAGTGTAAATTAGGTCCAGCACTAAATGTAAATACGTCCTATTACACACAGCATGACCTCAGCATAATTAAATCATACAAACTAGTATGCCAACCAATTTAAAAAGAGCTAAGATTGCGGCAACATCATTGAAAACTCACGCATGCATACACACACACACACACACACACACATACATACACACAGATACCACAAACTACACTCTCTGGCACTTAACAATCAAAAAGTGTTCTAACACTTAAAAACTGAGTACAATCAATAAACTAAGCAGTGAACAATAGACAGAAAAATGTCTAAGCATCCAACAGCTAGTTCCTGGGTGGTGCAGTGGCAAAATGTGCTTGTGATCTGTGATCAGCAGATTGTGTGATTGACTTCTGCTGGTGCTAAGCAAGGTCAGATGTTTTAACTCCTTTAATCTCCTTTACACAAAATATAAACAGGATTATTTTACCTGTTTTACAGTACATCAATGAAAACACACACACGCACACAGATATCACAAAAAATTGAAACATGAAACACAAGTGAGAATCGCTATACAATTGGCAAAGAAACACAGGTTTGAAACAGAGGTGGGAGATCTGGCATAAATATAATAGGCTGGATCATGGATCAAGGAAACACAAGAACAAACAAAAAAAACACAAAAAAAGCCCATATCACTCATGACTTTTCAACAAACCTGATCATTTCAGTGCCCTATTCACATTTGGTATCAGCTCTTGTGCAAAGTCCCACACTCTTGTGTCAACAAATAATTGCTCCTTGGTAAGACTCCCCTGTAGTGGTGTTCTCACGTGAATGATCCTACACACATCGGGAGGAACCCGATAGACCTTTCCAATGTGTTGCAGGCTGGAATGCACTGAGATTTGCATCACGTTCCTGGGGTTGATGATCATCTTCGTTGAGATTTTGATGTTCTTTCTGTCTGGATCTCTGTGAATGTGTTCCATAATATTGATACCAGGAATATTTTTCCATTCTGGCCTGCGAAACTTGCCACTTTCCTCAAACTGTGTCTTGGGGAAAATGTGGTTCTCTATGATAAATACAGTCACATCTCCTGTTGCAGAGCATCCATCAGTAAAGCAAGGTTAGCATACTTATAGGGCATGATGATCTCATCAATGTCATTCAACAGGACATATTTGGACTGATACATCTGTCTATAAATGCACTCATTGAGTGTTACCAACTGGCCATAGTAATGAAGGTCCCCTTTATGCAATTTGGCATGCCATCCTGCAGATGGATTAAGGAACTGATCAATAGGCCATGGCACAATCTCTAGAATTCCTTCTTTCTCATAGTTTCACATTATTCACTCTGTTCTTTACTGGCAGGAAGTCTAAGTTATTAATGTCTGAGATTTCAGCTGAAATGGCGACGTGAGTTGCATTTTGGGTGTGTTTGCCCTGGCACAGCACATCTAAAGCACCAAATGGGAAGTCAAAATGATCGCTGTGTATCTCAATTTTAGCCACGGTAGACTCGCAAGCTTGGCCATTGTTGCAGTAGAGGCAATAAAGTGGCTGCATGCTGTTTCTTTTTATTATGCTGATAATTCGAATAGCTTTACTGATCCTGTAATCAATGAATGCTGACACTGCAAAATGGCTTGAGTTTTTAATGGGGATTATAGACTTCATCGATATGGGGGTATTGTGTTTATCTACTGCTTATAGATGATGGTGTGCCCTCATACATATTTCCTCATACAATCACCACGATTGTAAGTGTTGACTATATGAGTTATATAGTTAAATTATTTGCGAGTCATTACAAGGATCAACTGTTTTTAGATGGTATTATATTCTTGGCCAGCTAAAACATCACAGTATCAGTGATGTCCTTCTCACAAAAAGTGCCTTTTTCAAACACCTTTGTGTACTTCAGCACTGCTTCTGGCTGTGGTGCTGCTCATGTGCGGTGCCCATGTTATCTGGCTGATGCCATACTCTTTGAGGTAATTTGTTTGTGCTTAAACACCATTGTAGAGTTTCTCCGATCTGTCTGTCTTGCCTTTGCTTATTTTGCACACAATTACAGCAATGCTGCCATGTTTCTAAATAAAATGAAGAGGAAAGATAAGCTGAAGACCTGCCTACTTTTGGTTATTATTGGTTTGCTCATGTGTCTGTCAGGGAGAACGCAAATCGAGCAAAGTCTTGTTCATAAAACAACTTGCGATGCCAAGTCTGAGTGTTTTCAGCACAACAGTACATGCAATCTGGGAAAAAAAAGATTGAGGTGCATTTTACAGATGGAGCCATTTTAATCTTTCATGACCTAAAAAGTCATATCACTCTCCCCTAGTTTGAAATAAGTACACAGCATGTTTAGAACATCATGACACAGGAGTTTAGGTAAAAACACAATTAAATATTTCTTTCTGAAACAGGCTGAAAAATTATTTCAAAGTGCCAGATATTGTCTATACAATTACTATATACTATGCTATTAAAGTGGCTCCATTAACATGTTAATCATAATCATAGTCATAATTTAGTTTAGCTTCAACATTTAAAAATGTAAAAAAAAAAAAATAATAATAATAATAATAATAATAATAATAAAATAAATAAATAAATGAATCTTACTGAATTTGGTAATCATCCATTTCAAATCTCCTTCTGGAGTATTGAAGATAAAACCAAACAACAGTTTTATTCTAAACAGTTTTTGTGTTTCTACCCACCTATGTAGGGTACGGCTAGTGCATACACGCTGAGTTAATGTTACATTAATGTTTGCTTTGCGCTGGTGCTGCATGAATAAGTGATTAGATAAGTACATCAATGTGCAGGTGTACAGATGTTCCTAATAAAGTGAATGGTGAGAGTCAATTACAGCACTAAATGTAAATGTGTCCTATTACATACAGCATGACCTCAGCATAATTTACTCATACAAACTAGTATGCCAACCATGTAAAGTTAAAAACAGCTAAGTTTCTGTTCTTAGAACTTTTTAATGAAATTCAACAAACTCATTCCCTTGCTAGAATTCCTTGGAATTCTTTGTTTGTACTTTGTTTGGAACAAACAAAGAAAAAACCCATATCACTCATGACTTTTCAACAAACCCAATAATTTCAGTGCCCTATTCACATTTGGTATCAGCTCTTGTGCAAAGTCCCACACTCTTGTGTCAACAAATAATTGCTCCTTGGTAAGACTCCCCTGTAGTGGTGTTCTCACGTGAATGATCCTACACACATCGGGAGGAACCCGATAGACCTTTCCAATGTGTTGCAGGCTGGAATGCACTGAGGTTTGCATCACGTTCCTGGGGTTGATGATCATCTTTGTGGGGTTGTAGATGTTCTTTCTGTCTGGTTCTCTGTGAATGTGTTCCATAATATTGATACCAGGAATAGTTTTCCATTCTGGCCTGCGAAACTTGCCACTTTCTTCAAACTGTGTCTTGGGGAAAATGTGGTTCTCTATGATAAATACACTCACATCTTTATGCTCCTGTTGCAGAGCATCCATCAGTAAAGCAAGGTTAGCATACTTATAGGGCATGATGATCTCATCAATGTCATTCAACAGGACATATTTGGACTGATACATCTGTCTATAAATGCACTCATTGAGTGTTACCAACTGGCCATAGTAATGAAGGTCCCCTTTATGCAATTTGGCATGCCATCCTGCAGATGGATTAAGGAACTGATCAATAGGCCATGGCACAATCTCTAGAATTCCTTCTTTCTCATAGTGCTGTAGGAGTTTGTCCAAGTCAGAACCACAGCTGGTGTTGTAGATTACGACTCGTTGGACACCAAGAAGCTTGTACATCTCCATGCTTTGAGCAAACTGTAGAATATTATTGTAGTTCCCAAAAAGACTTGAGATACAGATGGTGAAGTTGTACTTGAATGATTCATTATTCACTCTGTTCTTTACTGGCAGGAAGTCTAAGTTATTAATGTCTGAGATTTCAGCTGAAATGGCGACGTGAGTTGCATTTTGGGTGTGTTTGCCCTGGCACAGCACATCTAAAGCACCAAATGGGAAGTCAAAATGATCGCTGTGTATCTCAATTTTAGCCACGGTAGACTCGCAAGCTTGGCCATTGTTGCAGTAGAGGCAATAAAGTGGCTGCATGCTGTTTCTTTTTATTATGCTGATAATTCGAATAGCTTTACTGATCCTGTAATCAATGAATGCTGACACTGCAAAATGGCTTGAGTTTTTAATGGGGATTATAGACTTCATAGATATGGAGGTATTGTGTTTATCCAAATTATTGCTTATAGATCCCTCATACAGATTTCCAGCGATGTAAACAGCAGTGTGCTCAAAAATGTCCTTCCATTTTGAGATGAAAGTAACACTTAGAACACCAAAAAGGATAAGAAAAATAAACAGCTTCATCTTTGGTTTTGCCATTTTAAGCCGTCATCCAATTTGACCCCTGTAGATTGAAACAAAACTATTATTAATACAAATCCTACAAATAATCCTACATTAATGATTCCTTTATAGATTATGTCTATTACTGCATAGTAATGGTATCAGGTAATGGTAATAGTAATGGTACAATAATAAAAAGATGGTAAGGTATTTATAATGCAGTACTACTCTTCAAATAACTTGGAATCAGATTTAAAAATTCTGTGGTATCATCCAACCCGAATACTAGTCAGTGTTTACAATTAAATGCTACTCGCCTCCTCCATTACCATAGCTGAAACTTTCAACACAAAAGAAACAGGGACAATATTATTAAGCAACACTCAAAAGAAAAAAGCTACAGAGCCATAGCAAAGACCTCAAACATCCCCGTCAGTACAACTTGTTTGATAATCGTCCCTGGACTGGTACACCACAAAAGATTTGATAATGCGCTCTCAGAGTGATAAGCGATTTTGAAATTGCAAGTCCATCAGAGGGACTCTTGTCTAGATGGGGATTCGAAGACGTTTGCCAAGAGGAATGGGACAAAATCTAACAACATACAAAAAGCTTTTTTCCTCTCACTGCATGTTAGGCACAAAAGGAAGGAATCACTCTTCCAACTCTTGTTATTATTTAGGCGTCACAATTATTTGTTCAGACAAGTTTAACTATACATGCTTGTTTGTGGTGCCAAAAACTTGGAGCCTGCCAATAATTCTGGAGTGCCACCTATTTCACCAAGTACTTCCAGTTTTGTTCTTTTTCATCCAATATTTTCTCTACTTTGAAGGTTTTGTGTTTTCCAGTAACAATGTTTTGCGAAAAGATCGATGGCATACTCACAACTACCTGCATATTTGGCGATTCGGATATATTTTTGGCAAAAAGTTTAAATAAAACCTTATGATCTTCAAATTATTCACAAGTATCTTTCCTTTGCATTTAGGTGCGTAAAAACCTGCAGTCCAAATAAACTGCAGTCTATTTTTTGTTGTAGAGCACAACATCTTGACTGTGTTGCAAAGTCACTGACTTGCTTTAAACCACACATATTTTTCCACACTGAAGAACGAACTAAGGAACCCTCTTTCACATGCCACTTGACAACAGCAGCTGATATTCTTTTATTATTTTCTAATGTCTATTTCTATTTTCTTTTTCTTTCTATGTTCTTTAATTATTATAATGTAAATCTTTCTGGATGACCATATAATAAAAGAGATGGTTTATCGCGTGCACAGAGACAACCTAGGCGTTCTATACTCTAAATGTGAGTTGGATACAGCTGGCTTTTCTACTGATGTGTAAGTGCAAAGGGCACTCTAGACCACAGAGATAATGCCCAAAGCTGAGATAAGAGAAAAACATTATAGCCCAAGGAACAGACGTGTACATCATAAGGGAACAAAGAACAGACATTAGATTGAATTGATCTTAAATTGTTTAAATCATAAATCTAATCATAGAAAAATAATCCCCCAATTCACCTCTTTGGACAACCCTAAAGGCGTTCATTAAAGCAAGCTTAAACTTTCTGTACTATCCTACATACCATAACCACTGGCCAGGTGAATACCCATCTACATATCCCAAAAATAAGGATAGGTCACCCTTTTACCTGCGTACCAAGCATAGGAAAGAATAGGATAGAATAATAACATTATTAAATGTCACCATAGCTGTAGTTTCTGCTACCTGAGCCTGTTTCATGCTCTTAGAAATGCACATGCAGCAACACGAAGAAATATCTGAGAGCATATAGAAATAACACCCAAAGGATACAAGGTGTACAGCTGAATTTTACGTGTCATCTGAGACAGGAATGGACCCATGCCCATTTCTCTGGGATGTTTAAAGTCTTTTGCCATGCGATCAACTTGCTCAGGACTGATATTTTTTTGTTACGTTTGCCTGCTCGTCCTTTTTTGACTTCGCCTCTTTAATCACCATCAGGGCTATCCCAATGGCTACAGGATCAAAACCAGGGTCATCTGAATCTGGAGACCGTATTTTTGATTGCCGTTTAAGGCTTTTAAGAGATAAATACAGCTTCTTTGCTTTAGGTGAAGGCAGTGTGTTTTTCCAAAACCTCAATCTTGGCTTGGAGAGTTAATGTAGCGCTGAAATTGCTCACAGGTTTTTTTGAGCGGAGATAGAGCCGCGTTTATTGTTGGCACACTCCTGCGCCAGCTTGGTGTTCATCTCATCGCTCTCACTTTTTCTTATCCCTATTTTGTATTAGAGAAGCATACCACTGCCTGAACACCTTCACCACTGCCTCAAAGTCTTCAAACTCAGTGCAATTATACAAAGCAGGAAAACATTGCTCTCTACTCCACTCTGTCTGTTCTGGAATACCAAGCACTTTACAAAATTTAGTCCTGTTCTTTCCACACAACTTATCTAACATTTGCCCCAGCTCCTTTTCAAAACTGAGATTATGAGCAAAAGGCATTGATGACTCTCAAACTGGCGAGGAAGACTCTCCAACACCCTTAGGATCCTGATGCCATACTGTACAAAACGGCACTCAGCACAAACTCATTCGGTACATAGAAACTTCAACTGAAGTCCTATCAATCGAACTCTTATCATCAAACTGATTCTGTCATCTAGCAAGTTCTTTGACAGGATGGCCCACTCACCCGTGCTGGCATACGTTTGTCACAGAAGCACAGGAACAGAATCACCGCGTCAGATCAGATGTTGTCTGTCATCTGGGTTGTCACAGCACATGGACGGAGAACATCACGGTCCCACCAGAGACACCAAAATTGTTGTAAATCTTTCTTGATGATCAAAAAATAGTGCAGTATCATCAGAAGTAAGTCTCTCAGGAGACCAGGTTATAATAAAAGAGATGGTTTATTGTGCGCACGAAGACAATCTGGGCGGTCTATAGGCTAAATCTGAGTTGGATACAAGTGTAAGTGCAAAGGTCACTCTAGACCATATAGATAATGCCCAAGGCTAAGATATGAGACATTATGACTCAAGAACAGATGTGTATATCATAAGGGAACAAAGAACCACACACATGTACATTGTAAGGCAATAAAGAACAAACATCTGAGTGAACTAAGACATTAGATTGAATTGATCTTAAATGGTTTAAATCATATACCTAATCATAGAAAAATAGAAAAAAAAATCCCACTCCCTAACACGTGCTGAAAACTAGTGTATAGTTATGCATTTTAGCATCTGACCCACTTTGTTGAGTGTACTTCAGTTGTTCCTGGGCTGTAGAACTAGCAACAAAACAATTGATCATATAAGCCAACAATAGCCCTAGCAACCACTGGGGCAGCAAAACACTCATAGCATGAAGTAGAACATCGGTAAAATGGGACACATATTAGTAGTACTTGATTTGAATACCTGAATTTGATTATTCCCACTCGAAAAAGTGTAGGTTGAATATTTATTGCAGGATCTCTCAAGATGGCATATCAGAGCCAAAACTTCCCTGTTTGTCTGGTTTCCAAATCAAACTGTAGAATGTTTAGAGATTTCATGCACAGCAACATTCAACAGACTGACTGAAGGTCTGTTTCTCTTTAAAACTTTCCACCATCTTCATGATTGCTCTTCATGAAACTCTGACCTTACATTCAAAAGCACTTAACCCTCCTGTTGTGTTCGTTTCGGTTAACACTCATAGTGTTCCCGGTCACTTTTGACCGGGATCATTATCACCTAATGTTGTATTAGATCTTTTTATCAATGTGCTCTTGGAGAACATTACAAGTTTTGAACTTGTACAGTATTTGCTGTGTATGTCCTGCAGGCCTCATTTACCTGAGCGCATATCACTCATTTTTTAGGGAAAAAAACATTAGATAGATATTATTTTGACTATAACAAATACTAAGATGAAACCTATTGTACCATTTATCACAGAGTACTTCACTGAAAT
>CM074981.1:17971517-17990441 GCA_037576825.1 Pangasius krempfi | reverse complement strand
AGAGGATTTATGCTGATATTGCCCAAAAACCCTATTTTGTTCAGGCGTTTCCAAACTTTTGGAGGGCAGTGTACATAGTGACAAGTTTTGATCAATTTTTTTTTTTGACATATGTACACAAGTTTAGAATGTTATCTCAGGCTAGCGTTAACTGTAGTTTATGCTACTCACTTATTTCCCAGGCTGTGGCTCTTTCTGTGCCGGGCTGGTGGGGGTGTAGGCAGATGGGATACAACGGAGGTATCAGGACAGGTTGGTCTCCGGTTATATTTCACTGAGAATGACTCTTCCGATGGTCCTAATGTGCAAACATACACAGACACACATCGAACATATTCAGAAAACTCATTTTAGATATTGTTAATATCACCAACTACATCATGTTTTTTCCATAAAAAGCTAGCGAGAGTATGATTATTTAACAGATTGAGTACGGTTGGTTTAATTTCGATTACCTTTCCTACTTAATTCTACTCTATTTACCCACTTACTTATGTTTACCTTACTTACTTTTGAATTAATTACTTATTTACTTTAACCTTATTTACTTTTTTTTTTATACCTTGCATACTTACTTGCTTTCAGCCTAATTATTTTTACCTTAAATACTTACTTATGTATGTTCTCTTACTTACAGTCTATCTTACTTTCTTTTCTTTATTGGGAAGAAGAAAGTACACCCTCCATCAAGTCTAGGTTTTTATTGATCAGTGCCTAAGTAACAGTTGTGGGGTCCTCACCATTTTCTACAAACAAACTAATAACCTCAGGTGACAACATTTTTCAAAATTCAACATTCACCCAACATTCACATACCAGGTGGGGGAAAGTACACCCTTCCTACTTTCACAATCATTAAGAGACAGATGGCCTCACATTTCTCTTAAGATGATTGTGGTATAAAGTATATATAAAGGCTACTAATTACTCTCTTAATGACTGTGGAAGCAGGAAAAGTGTACTTATTTTTCCCACCTGGTATCTGAATGTTGGTTTACATTTTGGGGAAAAGAAGACTGCATATTGAAATCTGTTGTCACCTGAGGTTATTTGTTTGTTTATAGAAAATGCTGAGGACCCCACAATTGTTATTTAGGCACTGATAGATAAAAACTTATTTAATGAGAGCGTACTTTCTTTTTCTCACGACGGTACTTACTTCAATTTTTTTTTTTTTTACCTGATATACCTACCTATTTTTACCTTTATTTTACTAAACTGATTTTTAACTTATTTACCTACTATTAACATACTTACCAACTTTTACCTTATCTACTTACTTTTACCTTACTTATTTACAATCATACTTTTATTTTACTTTATGCATACTTTTTTTTACCTTACTTAATTACTTACTTGCTTTTAGCTTGCTTACTTGCCTACTTTTACCTTACATACGTCATTTAGAATAACCTTTCCCATGTAAATATCAGAGTTACCTTTGGACTTGCATTGCTGACTTAAGTAGCCAACTCTGAAAATTGCCTTACTTATTTATTTAACAGTCTTTTGCACTTTTTAATGCCAAACATGTGGTTTTAAGCCTCATTCTTTGACCTACACCTCATTTTCCTGTTCAGAAAACATCAATTTCTTTCCATGAGAGCCACATGTGTACAATTAGCAATGATCTAACCAAAACTATCTACTGCTGCAAATTTAGATTTCAAACATAGCCTGAGAACCAAAAACCCTCCTAATTAAACAAAATAACATCAAGAACAATAACCTAATTGTGAAACATTTTAATTATCTACTGATAAAACCTGCATATATTCCTTACAGTCATGTCTGGGGTCTTTTTCCACTGCACAATAAAACCAGAGTGATACTTGTGGTATTGAAGCAAGCAGGCATTTGCAGAAGGCCCAGACTCCCCAAGTGTCTTTAATTTCCCCCTAACTGGAAACAGACTTTCCTTTCCAATTAGCGCATGGTAGTCCGCGCTAGTTCCGACCACAACCATCAGTGACTTCATTGTGAGAGGCTTTACAAAGATGCCTAGGGCCAGAAAAAAGATGCTACTGGCTTTTGGTGTCCTTGAGAAAGAGGGAGAAATGGTTGCATCTCTTTGAACTAATGCTTGTTAACAGCTTGTTGTGTAATAAAATGAAAGGTTGTATGCATGTGCTAAATAGTTGTGTTCAATACAAAAAGGCATGAAGTTCGGAGTAATAAAGGTTGTGAAAAAGCAGAAAAAAAAGGCCTAGAGTTTGTGTGAATCCCAAGACTTGAGGTATTTCAAAAGGTAGTGTAATTTCTTTCCTTTAAAAAAAAAATCTTACTATACGTGATAACTTATATACATATATATTTAATTGCTTATTTATTTATTCAAAAATCCAGACTACTGATAGTAGTACTGTCAATATCCTATGTCCGATATCTGTTAATGACATGAATCCGTGTCTGTATCACAAACAATACTTGCTGTTCCACTGTGCCTAAAAAGCAATGTGCATGTAAGTAGATGCTTAATATTTTGATTTTAGTTCATAATTACATTATGACTATCGCTGTGATTATAAAAGAGTGGCAAGCCGGCACAGCAAGCAGCATTGCCTCCTGACAGCTCCAGGTGTTTTCAGTTTGATCTCAGGTCTTCTGTGGTTTCGCATGTTCTCCCTGTGTCCCTGAGGGTTTCCTTTATGATGTCCTAAAAACCATGGCTTCTGTGTTAAACTAGCCCTAGGTGTGAATAAGTGTGTGAATGTGTGTGTGTGTGTGCGCATGGTGCCCTGAGATGGAATGGTGTGCCATTCGGAGTGTATTCCTAGCTTGCACTTGATGTTTTCAGGATAGGCCCTGGATTTACATTTACAGCATCTAGCAGACGCCCATATCCAGAGTGACTTGCAGAAGTGCTATGCAGTCTCTAGTTTACACTGATGTAGAAAAAATTCACATGATGATAAATTGTTTGCGGCATGTAATAACTGACAAGGAAACATCTCTTGTAACTGGATCTTTGACTGACACTCTACATCAGGGGCTACGCATAACCGTAACAAGCCCAGGGACAAACCAGCCCAAACCTCGCATGATCTGGGGGTCACTGGACACTAACAGGAAGAGGAAACAGGGGCTTTTGAGAAGCAGCTTAGTCAGAACAGGGGTTTTAAATCCCTTGGCCTGGTGAGCATTAGCTCATAGAGGAACTGAGTGGAGGTTTCTGCTGGAAAAAAAAACTGTACTCTGGGAGCATTCAGGTCAGTGATCTCTATTAGAGAATGTAATTCTTTCATAGTCCTTCCAGAAACCATCTGCAAAACCCTTCAACCCATGACGAGTTCCAGACACTGTCTAATCCACGGAGGATGCCATCTTTACCTAGAGGGAGCAAGACTCCCATTACATAAGACCATACAATCAGAGCGCACGATCTTCCAGATGAATACTGAAATCAGGGAAAATTAAATTAAAAAAACAGTTCAGTACCTCCAAGGTCTTCCTTGGAAGATACCAGACGAGGCGAATTGCTCCCAGGTTCAATCCTCAGAGACAACCTGCAGGGAATAAACATGAACAGAAATATGAAAAATATCACAGACATAAAGAAGTTCTGTCAAAACTACTGTTTGAGTTTAAGCCCGGCAGGGCATTCTCCTCTGGAGCTAGTGGAGTTTTCCTGTTGACCATGACCTCACGTGTGCAGCCTATAACAGGCACCTGCTACGTCACTCTCATCCTCTAGCCATTCTCACCAACCTGAGTGACCCGTGTGGTGTGACAGTCCCTAGACCCCACTACTGGTCATGTGATTTTACTGTGATGCTGTGATCCCCTGGCAGTTTCAGTAAATCATACTTTAGAGGCTTGATCACATGTTCTGGCAGCACTAAAGTGCACTCCTGTTGCCATGACTCCCACAGCTTGAAGTGCTGTCTGCAAGATCTCGTTGCATCTCTTCATGTGAATATTATGACCTTAAGGGACAGTAGCAAGAGTGCCAATGTACTGGTGATGTAACTTACACTCACCAAGATCAAAAATCAAAGGATTAGAGAGCTAGAAGTGTCTTGAATTCACTTCCTCAACTCCTTGACAAGAAAAGAACGGGAATGAGGACAAGTGTGATGTAGAATGTGCCTTTTCTAGGTTGCACATGTGAGGTCATGGTCACAGGGTGATGTTCTTTGTACTCAGCAAGAAAATGAGCACACAGGAAATCTCCATTACCACCCTGGCAGTCCGTAATCGGAAGTAGAACTGCATTTAATTTAAAGTTATTCTATATTATAAGTTAATTAGTCTTGTGGAAAAAAAATGGCAAAGCAATATGGGTTTAACAAGTGTGACCCTGTGTATGAAGCGATGGAGAAACCAGTGTGCAGACCTTGCCATGTAAGCATGAATGAGGCCAGATGATGTCATTCCTTCTGTCAAATGCTAAATCCCACCACCCCCATGTGCAGCCACATGTGCAATAGTTCACTCTCCTTCACTCTCCTCAAAGACCTTTCTCCTCCGTTCATATTTTCAATATTTGTTGATGAAAATCTATTTATAATAATACATGTTTTCACTCTGTCTAATGGAAAAAATTAGCTAACTTCAAAAGATAAGACATATAACATTTACATCTTGACAAAAGAACCTGGATATGTCCAGAATGGATTGGCCTACTTTATACGGGATGATCTCATCACGTGTAAGTTGGGCTTCGAAAGAAATCTCCATCATATTGAACAAAGCACATAAAAAAATTTGGAAAAAATTAATCTGGTCAAGAGGAAATAATCTCGCTTTCTGCACGGAAAAAACATGAGACTCGAATAAGTACATCTGTAATTATAACCTTCACACATAAGCACATTCAATAAAATACCATACAAATCTGAAAATAACAGGGCTGAGCTGAAGTCTGGCATATCCAAGCAAACAAAAATCTGTTTTTTTTTTAATGAAAAGTTCTGTCACACTGTAAGGCTCAGAATGGATCACACAGTACTGTCATACAGGATGATAAATGATTATTATTTTGTACTGTTGAGAGGAAGTTGGGAAACCCGCTGCTGGAGATCACGTCATCTTATGAAACCATCACTGTGTGCTTCCTTATGGTACAAGCAGGCACGATGTCCATATATATACCTGTATACTTTGTATACCTGGATTAAGTCACCTCTTAACTATGACAGTATGGGGGTTTAAAGCAGTGAACTATCCAGAAAAGCGTGTGTAAACGGAGAGCTGAAAGTAAAAGGACTGTATAATGGTAAAAGGAAAAAAAAGAATCACAAACTATAAACAGGGGGATAATGTATTACAACCTGTATAGCAGTGACCGGTAATAGAGAGGAGTTTGTTTGAAGTATCAGGCATGTGGCCAAGTGAAATGGAGCTTAAACCCACATACACCACATGCTTTACGAATCCAGCAGCAAAATTCACTTACGGCTACAGATTATAATGAAGTCATTTCTGACCATAGAAAATCATAGAACAGATTTACTTCAATGTTTAAATGAGATATGCAGATTAAAAATGTTAATATCTTTTTGCTTGTTACTGGTTTCTGATTTTCTATCCGGCTATTCCTTACTTAGAAGGGTCATTTTTCACAAAAGAACTTTAAAAAAACAACAACAACAAAAAAACGTACGTGTAATTATCATCCTCCACAAATTTTTGCAGTTCCTCAATGTAGCGCACTGACATCAGGTACTTCTGTACATGTGGTAACGTCAGCAAGTGATCTGCCAAAGGGGACAAAAAAACAACAAAAAAAAACATGGTATTTAATGGTATTCAAATTACATAAATTACATGACAGTTTCCTACAAATCTACATGGACTGAGCATCCACAGTTTTGCACTAAAGAAACACTGTCAATGAGGGGGGAAGATCAGTGTGGAATGAAAACACTAAATGCTACAGCTTCAGGTATGTTGCTGCCTAATTGATTAATTAAGCTACTTGTTCACAGTATTTTTAGCATTTGTCTGCTTTCAATATCTAACAATAAATTCATTATTTCATGTTAATGTTCAGGTTCAGTATTGTTAAACAGCTCAATTAGTTAGCTAAACTATCCAACTAATATTCTCGTTATGTAGTCATATTTGACATTTTCAAGTCAAAATATATATATATATATTTTTCACATTAGCTTTTTATTGTAGACTTTTATATGTTTTCTGTTGAAGCGTTGAGTTACATCTAGGGCAGACACGTACTAGCTAATCCTCTTGCCACAGAACGTTCTAGACTTGATTACTTTCAAATAACTGACTGCAATATTTACTGTAATACTGTCAGTTGTCATTAGTTATGCTGCTTAAATTGGTATTTTGACAAAGAATGTTTTATAACTTTTAAAAATTCTACACACTCCTGTTAAACTGGTAGGTTTTTGTGAAGTAAAAGAATGACACTAAGATAAATACAAAAACTTACAATAACCTGGTTGCAAAAGTGTGCATACCCCTAAACTTATACTTTGTGGAAGCAGCTTTTGATTTTATTACACCACTCAGTCTTTTTGGGTCAGAGACTATCAGCATGGCACATCATAACCTGGCAATATTTTCCCACTCTTTCTTCCAAAAACATTCTAGATCTATCAAACTGTAAAGGCAAATCCTGTGCTTCAGCCCGCTTCAGGTCACCCCACAGATTTTTAGTTGGATTCAGGTCTGCGCTCTGGCTAGGTCATTCCAAAAAAAAAAAAAATTGATCTTTTGGTTAAGCCATTCCTTTGTTGATTTGGATGTATGCTTTGGGTCATTGTCATGCAGAAAGGTGAAATTCCTTTTCAATTTTAGCTTTCTGGCAGACACCTGAATGTTTCGCACTATAATTGGCTGGTATTTGTAGCTATTAATGATTCCCTTTATCCACCTTGATAGAACCTGCAGCTCTGGCTGAAGAAAAGCAGCCCTAAAGCATGATGCTGCCACCACCATACTTCAACGTGGGAATAGTGTTCTTTTGTTGATGTGATTTGTTTTGTTCGCCAAACATAACTTTTGGAATTATGGAATTATGGAATTATTATAACTTTTGGAATTGGTCTCATCAGACCATATCACATTTTGCCACATTTTGGTTTGGGGTGATTTAGTTGGGCTTGGATGTTTTTGTAAGAAAGGGCTTCCATCTAGCACCCTTCCCCTTTGGCCAAGACATATGAGAGATGTTGTCAAATGCAGAGAGTAATCAGTACTTGTCAGATATTCCTGCAGCTCCTTTAATGTTTCCACTGGCCTCTTGGCAGCCTCCCTGGTAAGGTTTTGCCTTGTCCTTTTGTAAATTTGGAGGGACGTCCTGTTCTTGGCAATGTCACAGTGGTGCTCCATTTTCCACTTGTTGATGATGGCCTTCACGGTGTTCCACGGTACATCTAATGTTTCGGAATTTCTTTTGTTCTCCTCTCTTGATCAAATTCCTTTCAACAGTGGACCCTGTACAGGCTTTGTCAGCACTTTACAGACCATGGCTTCAGCAGTCAGATGAAATCAAGATGTCAAGAAAATCCTACAGAAACAGCTGGTCTTTATTTGGGGTTAATCAGAATAATTTCATTGATGACAGCTGTATGATGATTACTTTTGAAGATGAGATTGAATTGATTGATTGGTTCATTCTGAACACAGCCACATCCCCAATTATGGTTACATGCTAGAAAAGAAAGGCAAAATAAATTTATCTTCCAAGCATCTTAGCATTTTTTCCCCCTTGTGTTTCTGTTAACTAGCATGTATTATAAGACAAAGAACCTTGGTGGTATATAGAATATAGTATATAGTATATAGAACCTTCCTCTGAAGAGTGTTGAGTAGACTGCTTATATTTTTGTTGCAAGAAACCAAGACTTAATGTACACAAATCAGAATCAAATATATCAAATTCAGTCTGATTCTGATAAAGGTAAACAAGTACAACAGTGTGGGGCGGAGTTTTTTTTTCCCTTGATGAACAGGTAAGATATTTTAGTTAGTTTAGTTAATTGTAGCTAATATTAGCTATGAAGCTGTTTTAGATAGTTTTAGCTGGCTTGTTCATGGTGAGTGATGTCTGGCTGGCTGTTTCGGATCTTTTCTTTTAATTTAGTTAATAATCATAAAAGGATTATAATACTATCACTGATAGTGTTATATTAATAAAAATAGAAATTGTAGATTGAATAATACTATTTAATAAATATATATATATATATATATATATATAAATATAATAAATTTATATATGTTTACATCCGTACTGTATATAAAAGTGTGCAAACATAGGTACACCAAAATTTTATATTTTGCTTAAAAGATGGAAGATGGGATTGGAGCTATCCAATGCATTATCAACATACCTGGATTCCATCATTTAACAAATTTCTGCCACTGCAGTGAGACATTACTTCCTCCCTCAGTTTTTTTTAAATTGGTCAAAGGGCTTGTAAACTAATTTTTAAACCCTGATTCTAGATATATTGCATAGATATGATTAAAGTTAGTTCCGAAGGAGAATTTGCGAAGTAATATGTTTTCTGTATGTTATATGTAGTCTTCTCTTCAAATTTGAATAATCCAGATGTTTTTTTTTTAAATGTCAAGTACAACATTTGAAAATGCGATAGGAATCTCCTGTAAATAATAGTGTTGGGAGGATGTCCATATGTACAAATTCCTTTCATCCAGACAGAGGTAAATGTTAGCTAACAGGTTAAATCATTTTTTTGGCATGGTATATTCTATCTATAGAAGGGGGGTAGGATCTATTTAATAAATATTTAATGCCCTCTATTGGCCATTTGTAGACACCCTCATTTGCCAAGTTGTTAAACGTTGGTCTTCTGAGCATGGCTGTGTATACTGGGTGTGGAAATTGTTAAATAAATAAATAAATAAGCAGTTGAGACAGGCCTGGAAAACATCCACAATACTGGAAAACTTAACCAGCCAAACAGACAGTCAGTCAGGGAAAAGCCAGCTAATATTAGTTTACAGAAACACAACAGAAAACAACATAGGAATGCTGCAAGCAACCAGTTTCCAAGGTTGGTTGATGCCTGGCAGTCAGCCCAGACAAGCTAAGACAGACAAACAGACCAACACACACCATTATCAAACTAGCTGGCTAACCAAATCAAATTTCACATGGGCTGCATTAGCTATTGCACAACAAGGAAAAGCTTGCTGGCTAGCCTTCTGTATATCTAGCTAATAAGCAAAAATGAAAGAATCCTAACTGCTGAACTGTCAAATACCAAATGCCTCTTATTGTAACTCTGGTTCTGTCATCTTTTCATTTTTCTTGCTCCTTTCTTGCTTGCTTGCATCTACAGTCTCCTCTGAAAGTATTGGAATGACAAGGCCAATTCTTTCGTTTTTGCTATACACTGAAGATATTTGGGTTTGAGATCAAAAAATGAATATGAGATGATAGGTCAGAATTTCAGTTTTCATTTTCTGATATTTACATTTAGATGTATTAAACAACTTAGAACATGGCTCCTTTTGTTTGAGCCCACCCATTTTTGAAGTGATCACAAATATTGGAACATGCAACTGTGTTTCTTGTTGCCCAGGTGTGTCCTGTTAGATTGATTATTTAAACTAAACTAATAGCTCTGAATGTTTGAGCCCTGGGTTTGCCTGTGAAGACGGCATTTCTTGTTAAAATAGAAAAACCAACATGAAGACCAGAGAGCTGTCTATGGGAGAAAAGCAAGCTATTTTGAAGCTGTGAAAAGTGAGGAAATGGATCAGAGCCATTGCGTAAGCATTGGGCATAGCCAATACAACAATTTGGAATGTCCTAAAAAAGAAAGAAACCACTGGTATACTAACAAACAGACTTGTTTTCTTTGGCTGATCTGTTCCAACAGCAACTGATGACAAATGTTGTGAGAGCTGTGAAGTAAAACCCAAAAACAATAATCAGTCACATCACCAACAACCTCTACAGGCCAGGGGTGAAGGTATCACAATCCACCTTTCAAAGAAGACTTCAAAAGCAGAAGTATAGAGGCCACACCACAAATGCGAACCACTCATCAGCAGTAAGAATCAGAAGGCCAGATTGGAATTTGCGAAGAAATACAGGGATGAGCCACGAAATTTCTGGAACCAGGATAAACCTCTACCAAAGTGACCGAAAGGTCAAAGTGCGGAGAAAGAAAGGATCTGTTCATGATCCAAAACATACGGGCTCATAGATCAAGCACAGTAGAGATAGGGTCATGGCCTGTGCTTGCATGGCTGCTTCTGGAACAAGCTCACTAGTCTTTATTGAGGATGTAACTCTTGATGGTAGCAGCAGAATGAATTCAGGAGTCTACAGAAACGTTCTTCTGCCAATTTACAGAAAAATACATCCAATCTAATTGGGAGGAACGTCATCATGCAGCAAGACAATGACCCACACAACAAAAGACTTCATCAGGGGAAAAAAAGTGGACGTTTTTAGACTGGCCACCTTAACCCAATAAAATATGCATTTCACCTCCTGAAGAGGAGACTGAAGGAAGCCCATCCTGCCCCCCCTTCCCCACCCCAAAAAAAAATAAAATAAAATAAAATAAAGATGCTGCGGTACAAGCCTGAACGAATGCAGCAGTTTGGTGATGACAATGGGTCACTGGCTTCATGCAGTTATTGCACGCAAGGGATATGCAACCAAATATTACGTTTTATTTATTTTAACATTATTTGTTCCAATATTTTTGCTCTGAAACTCCTGCACTGAAATTCTTATCTATCATCTCGTATTCATCGTTTGATTTCTTATACAAATGTCTTCAGTGTGCAGCAAAAACAAAATAATTGGCCTTGCTGTTCCAATGATTTCAGAGGGGACTGTAGATGTTTGTTAGTTTGTTTATTGTTTGTTTGTTTGATATTTAGTGTTATTGCATATGTATGGCGTTTGTAATTAAGGTAATGGAGTGATCACATACAATGTATCTAAGGAAAAAACAGCTAACTGAACTCAAAAGCTTCAACTTGGGGTTAATAGTTTTTTGGCTTGTTTAATTTTTTTCCTTTTCTCTCCACTGTTTTATTACGGGTACATACTTTATTAGGAGCCTGTATGTGCTTTCTGAACATCCCATTCCAGATTTAGTCCCCCTTTGCTGTTATACAATAACCTCCACTCTCCTGGAAAGGCGTTCCACTAGATTTTGGAGCGTTGCTGTGGGGATTTGCCCATTCAGCCACAAGAGAGTTTAGGCGCTGATAATCGGGCGAGGAGATCTGGTGCTCAGTCAGTATTCCAGTTCAGTGGGGTGGAGTGAGGTTGAGATCAGGACTCTGCAGACCACTTCAGCTCTTCCACACCAACCTTGGCAAACCATGTCTATATGGACTTCGCTTAGTGCACGAGGCACTGTCATGCTGGATCATGTTTGGGCCGCTTAGCTCCAGGGAAAGGAAATGGTAATACTAAAGCATACAAAGACATCCTATGTAATTGGGTTCTTCCAAGTTTGCGGCAACAGTTTGGGGGAAGAACCACATATGGGTGTGATGGGCAGGTGTCCACATACTTTTGGCCAGTGAATATAGCCTTGGACATTTCCACTTTTGGTAGTTTATCAACTCTGAATGGAAATGGATGTAACTGGGATTATACATCATTAATCTATACAAAATAGCCCATAAAGTGGAAGTGGATAAATATCTGTACAGTTTGCAAAATTATTTACAGTTAAAAGAAATTTTGAATTGTGATTGCGTAAGTAATCATTGCTGTGAAACCAGTTCTGGTGAAACCAGCTGCCATCAGAAGTGACATATTTAGTTGAGTTGCGTACCTGGTGTGCAATTAAAGTGTCACATGATCTCAACATAAACCTGTTCCTGGAATGCTCCAGAGTATGTTAGAGAACATATCTTAAACACGATCAAAACAAGTCCAAGACAAAGTTCTAGAAAATTATCTGGTAGGGATTAATTATTAAAAATACCCCAGGATGTTCAACTTCTTTGAACATCCTGTGGAGCACCGTTAAATCCATTATAAAAAAAACTGAAAGAATACAGCTCAACCATGACTATTCACTGGACAACCATAACTCAAACACTTCACAAAGCTGGGCTTTGGAAGACGGGCAAGGAAAAATCCATTATTGAAAAAAGCCATATGAAATACTTTGTGGGAGACTCTCCAAGTCCTGAAATCTTTTGTGGGGAATGGGGCGGAGGTTCACCTTCCAACAGGACAGCGCCTCTAAGAATACTGCTAAAGCTACACTGGAGTAGTTCAAATGCAAAACCTGAATGTGGTAGAATGGCCTAGACCTCAAAATGATCTGTGGCAGAATCTGTGGCAAGGATGCAGACTGAAAATTGCTGTTCACTAACGATCTTCATCCAATCTGACAAAGCTTGAGGATTTTTGCCAAGAAGAATGGGCAAAAAATTTCATGATCCAGATGTGCAAAGCTGACAGAGACATATCCCAGAAGACCTACAGCTGTAATTGCCCCAGAGGGATAAACGCTAATGCAGCCAACAAATTTTACTATTTTTCTTTAACTAACATTTATTTCACAATAATGTCAGATGATAGACATATTGTCCAAATGAAAATTCCAAGTCCATTTTAATTCCAGGTTGTAACACTACAAAATGTGTTCAAGGGGACTGAATACGTATGCAAGGCCCTGTAGATAAAGAGAAGTTAAATAATAAACAAACAAACAACATTATAAAATGTTGCCCAGAATCAACAAAGGAAAATAAAATCACGTCATTTTTTTCCCTTCTTGTTACTTAATGGTTACTCAATGCTTCCCTTCTGCTGGCATTACTGATAGTCTATTGTCATCCATCACAGTTGATTCTTATCCATAAAACACAGAATAAATTGTCATAATGTGTATGTGACTGACCGTAGTTACAGGACACCTGAAGGTCGGAGATGATGCGGAGAAGATTGTTCATCTGATTGGTCCTCTGCTCAGTCTCTATGATGCTGTCTGTGGCTGGGTAGGCAGAGTCGATATAGGTCATGTCAAACAAATAAATTCCTGAAAAATAAGAAGACAGGGAAACTTAAACAACAGTGTACGTCTTCTCTTGAAACATTATGTAAATTTAGATTAATCCTTGGTACATAACATGAGAAGCATGGTCCTTGGTAGCATGGTATGGAGCCCAAGCATGTTCTAGCACATGGTATAAAACAAGCAGCTTTAATGCTTTCAATATAGTGTTTAGACTGTGGTACAACAAAATCTTTCATGACTGGTACGTGCTGAAGAGCACATTTTTTGCTGCTATGAGCTACATGTCCAATCCAGGTTGCCACCATTTTTTGAGCCTCAGCAGCAATGCATGTGAGCTTTTAAAAGCTAATTATGATTCAGTTCTGGATACTGCCAAAGACATAGTTGAACATCGTGGTTCAACTTTCAGTTCACTGTCATAGTGGAAATGTCTCCCAATTATGGCTGCAAACATAGAGTCCCCATGCTCCTTGAGATGCAGGAGCGGGATGGCGAATCAGCTCGTGAGCTTTAAGATGGACTCTGCTGAAAAATGAGAGCTTCCGCTCCATATGGCAGGATCAACAATTTCTGTTGTGCCACACCTGGGACCAAGCCATCGACAAGAAAGAGACTCTACTCCAAACTGAAGACTGCCTCTCTAAGATGGTCCATGCTGAGGCAGTGATACATGGCTCTTGTTCTTCCTCAGCTTCCAGGGAGATTAGACACTGGTTGCACAAGCATGAATTCTGAAGCATGGCTTATAGTGGAAACCAGCTAACTTGGTGGCTAACGACAAGGAGCGCAAGTTATTTTGGGGAAATAATAATAAAAAAAAACAGTCAAATATGCTAAATGATTGAAACCTAGTCTTTACAGGGGATGTAGAACCTATGGTATGAATTGCTAAGACAGAAAAACCACAGTGGGGAGAAAAAAGGTGTTAGTGGAGAAAACTCCGCTCTAGCACCATGTTAGCAAGCCGGCTGATGTAGCAAGCTAACTAGGAGCAGCATCTCAGCATGCTAGCAATGCTTAGATACAGGCCTGCTGGTCATTAAGATGATGCAGTGTTGGACAGCTGGGACTGAGGGATTGAGCCAATGTGTTCAGGGCCCCACTTGATGGAGATAAGAGGAATGGAGGGAGGCCCAACTCAAGCCCCTGTATCCATGTTAGTTGAGTCTAGCCACCTTCACAAGATCAGTGGTGGAGAGTGTGGTATGGAGAAGGAGAACTGCTTAACCATGCTAGGAGCACATATCTACAGGCTAGCAGGTTGCCAGATAGCAGGCAACGTGAAATGGGAAGGCACACTTACTGAGGGACTGAGAGGTGAGCACTGTACTGAGCAACAGAAGAGTTTGTAGTTTACTCGTGGATGATTCAAACTAACGAGGGAACCCAACTCAAGATAGTAGCCACAGAGCTCCAGATGGCAGCCTGAAGAGATGATCGGAGATGAAAGGAGATGATAGGGGAGGATAGAAATCTAAGCTGCTATGCCGATATCGCCAAGGTGTACATGAACTCCGACGTGTATAAGGTCAGAAGAAGAAAGTGATGGCCATATGACTATGGTATTTATATCAAATACTACGTCATCTGGTCACTTTGTGACCTTGTTGGAAGGCCTTGGTCAGGGCAGTGGTAGCTCAGTGGTTAAGACGTTGGACTAATGATCAGACGGTCATAAGTTCAAGCCCCAGCACCGCCAAGCTGCCACTGCTGGGCCCTTGAGCAAGGCCCTTAACTGCTCAGATGTATAAATGAGATAAATGTAAGTTGCTCTGGATAAGGGCGTCTGCTAAATGCCATAAATGTAAATGTCTTGGCCTGCATTCCCACAAGAAGGTATCCAGGTGATCCTTAATGCCCCTGGCAATTAGGAGGGGTGAAATATAATCATGCTGACTGACTAACCCTGCTGAATAGGATTTTTGTTTAGAACATTGATAACACATCATACCTTCAGGGAAAAGATGTCTGCCTTCCTGTTTTCTAATACAGTAACTTAAAATATGTTGATAGGGAAGTTTTTAAACACTTGGCCACTGAATTAATAAGGAATCAAACATCAAGGAGAGCAGCTATTATAAAATACAGTTGTAAACTATTGGTTGACATTTAAGTTGTCCTTTAAGGTTACAGAAATAGACGTGTGTGTGTGTGTGTGTGTGTGTGTGTGTGTGTGTGTGTGTGTGTGTGTGTGTGTGGTAGGGAGGTCAGAGGATGGCTCCATGCTCTATAAAAAGCTCTTACAGATCAATTACATAAATATTTCTTTTCAGAGTCAAAAGAATAATAGGACCACCCATGATATAGACATAAAATTTTCATCCTATAAAAATTAGGTTTTGAATTCAATTAAGTGGAAAAAAAATGCATGCAACTCGGCATGTATTGTATGGAAAAAGTTGAAAGTACATGTCTGTTACTAGTGTGTGGCTGACTCACAGGAAAGACTGTAAACAAATCCTTAGACATATTTGTGTCATTAAGTAAATCAGTGGAATAAATACATCGACAGTATGCCAGGAGTTAAATATGACAGAAGTTTATAACACATAATTGCTGACAATTGTTTTACACACTAGAAAAGCATTTCAGGCCGGTTTGATTTATTAAAGTGGTTAGCCAACAAATGAGTCACAAAGAATCAGGCTTGTTCCTGGTGACATAACTTGAAAAACATCGCCCAACACACCCACTCACACACAGAATCAAAAAAACACACTGAGGCTTATGAAACAATGTAAAATAAATGGATGGTCTTTATGGAAGTGAGTGTACCGATGACCCATGGAGTAGGAAAGAAAGTACATTTACTGACCTGAAGGCTTATGCTACTACAAATATACAACATATATTTACCCTTAAGTCTTATCAAAGCAAACTTACTATAAATACCAAACTTTATGGTAAAATAAACTGAAAGATTTTCACATTAATTACTGTGCATTTACTCATACAGAAATGCTTAGAGTAGAGGGTCTTACAACAGGGCTGTGTTAACAAATGTCTCTGGCAAAAGTAGCTCGGATCTGAAGACATGTCTTAAAAAGCCTAGTGACTGATGTCCATCAGCTGTGATGTATTAATAACAATCTGAGTAATCTGATCACATGTGACTTCTTTGCATCCAGACACGGATAGAAAGGACACTTGGCAATAAATGTTCAGAAGCCCGGTTACAGATTTAGAATGTACAAGTAAGGGGGACATTTCTGAATCTGTCCCGTGAAAATCAGCACATACTAATTTGGCAGAGACAAGCATTTCTGTTCATAATTAATTTGATCAACAGAAACAGATCTGAATTACTAAATCTGGTACCTGAATGGTTGGCCTTGATGTTTGTATTGTTTATGCTTTATAAGCTCAAAGCTGCAAGTTGGAGTCATCAGGACCACTGCAGTAATGTTAAAGGCCTAAGTGGTTAAGAAGAAAACAGACCAAAACCTCACTCATAGCAATGGTGGAACACTTGTGCACCATTTTATTCATGATCATAATAGAGTTAGCTTAATATTAACATAAGGCACAAAAACTGGAGGAATATGGCCTAAGTTTAGAAAAGGAATCCAGGCTGCTTAAAGACAATGTTAAATGTGCTTTATATACTAATACATTTAAAAGTGAATGAGTGAGAAGGAAGTGTTTTTTAAGATCTGGTAGATCCACATTGTGCTACTGTTCAATCACCAGCAGCTAACAAATGTTAGGAGTAACAATAATGTTCCTCAGTCTGTAAAGGCATGCTCAGATATTTCAGGTCCTCCCCTAACTCTGCATGGAACAGTCAGTCTGTCCAAGTGTCTTTATTAATCATGGTAAACAAGCTCAAGATAACAATAGTGAAATGAAAAGAAAATCCGAGGCTGAGCAGCACTTAGATGTGCGTGTATCGGTGGCCATGTCTAACCACAAGCTTTTAATTACATGGTCCACTGAGTCTGTATGGATAGATGTTCATCTCTCAACAAACAGATGGAGGGAGTGCTGAGACCTTGACCTAGGAGGTGGCTGAAAATCATTCCAGTCGTATGAGTTCATGCAAGATGCTGGTGCAGGAAAATCCTGGGGCATTTCCACCTGGCAGGGACCCCTGGGTTCTACAGCAGTAGGGAGTTAATGCGAAAAACACAAGCACAGAACATTTGCCCCTATACCATTCATAGTACATGGTCAAAACCTTAACATTACTTCCTGCCACTAAAAGATAAACACTACCTACATTCTCCAGTTTCGCACTTGTGAGCACTTTACAAATTGAGATCCTGCACAAATACTGGAACTACAGCAAAAGAAGGGCTGAAAACAATCATAAGAGGGTTAGGTAAACACTTCCATCTGACTTAAACGGTGCATTTTACATGCATATATACACGCTGGTGTTTTGTATATTTGATTGCATACTGCAGCCGATGGCTGATTGGATCAGGGCCTGTAAAACTGATTTTATTAACTAAACTCCATTTACAGACTAAATAGAAATATTACTGAAGTGACTTCATAATGCAACACAGCCAGAAAAAAACAAATCATTCATAATCAAGTTGAACTGACAAACTGAATACAGATAGAGGTGTTTAATACACAAATAGTGAAACTATAACACAGGGCTGACAAAGAACATAACAGGGTTAGGGAAACACTTCCATCTGACTTAAACCGTGCTTATCTGTAAAATCTCAAGCTGTCACTGCCAAAAACCTGCAACGTTTTAGTCTCATTCATGCAGTTATCGTAGGTTTGGGCTTACGCTAGCAGAGCATGACCTTTCCCAGACAGGGTGTTTGAATTTGCTGATGGAATTTAAAGACAGCCGTACTGCGTAATAAGGTGTATACCCTTTTTGCGAGGAGCTTTGAGGACAGGAAAAGAAAGACTGGAATAAGTACACATTCTTTCAGCCTCTATGGAAAGTTTGACAGACAGGCTTACGTAATCGTCTTTCTGAGAGAGTGAACAAGAGAAATGGCGCTGCGAGACCAACTGGAAATAATAAAATGTACAGGATAATAATTCAAAAATAATTTGTAAATGTCTGAAATTATTTTGCTGAAGCTTGCAGTTTTGGAATGCACCATAGATCTAAAATAGCACAAAACATTTTAAACATCGTTTTCAGATAATTTTCCTATTTGTCTTATTTGGAGAGTCCATGAGTCCCTGTGTATGAGCTGTTCCAACAGAAACTATAACGTATTAGGACGAGCACATTAATATTAGCCTGTTGTTCATGTTACAAGCTGGAACTACCTGTGCTGTTGAAAATATGAAAATAATGCACATCTTACAAACCAATAAGATTCAAGCAGTCAACTATGTTATGGCATATGATATATGATACAGGGTGTCAAAGTCAGGATTGTAAAACTACCTATACTTAATTTTGCATTTATTACTTACAATATACACTGATCAGCCATAACATTAAAACCACCTGCCTAATATTGTGTTGGTTCCTCTTTTGCCACCAAAACAGCTCTGTCCTGTCAAGGCATGGACTCCACATGACCTCTGAAGGTGTGCTGTGAAAGCTGTCATGGTTAGCAGCAGATTCTTTAAGTCTGGTAAGTTGCAAGGTGGGGCCTCCATGGATCAGACTTGCTTGTCCAGCACATCCCACAGATGCTCGATGAGTATGATCTGAGATCTGGGGAATTTGGAGGCCAAGTCAACAACTTTGTCATCTTCATCAAGTTCCTCAAACCATTCCTGAACAATTTTTGCAATGTGGCAGGGCGCATTATCCTGCTGAAATAGGCTACTGCCAGTAGGGAATACCGTTGCCAATACCGTTACTTGGTCTGCAACAATGTTTACGTAGGTGGTACAGTTTTTTGAGTTTTTGTGATTTTGCCTTTATACACCACCACAATGGATTTGAAATAAAACAATCAAGAATTTGACCGAAGTGTAGACTTTCAGCTTTATTTTAAGAGGTTCCACAAAAATATGGCATTTACCATTTAGGAATTACAGC
>CM074981.1:17944794-17971417 GCA_037576825.1 Pangasius krempfi | reverse complement strand
TTTCCCAGCAGAACACTGCCCAGAGCATCACACTGCCTCCACTGGCTTGCCTTCTTCCCATAGTGCATCCTGGTGCCATCTCTTCTGCCAACACCTGGCTTTCCATGTGATGTAAAAGAAAACGTGATTCATCAGACCAGGCCACCTTTTTCCTTTGCTCCATGGTCCAGTTCTGATGCTCACGTGCCCATTAGAGGGTGCTTTCAGCATTAACTTTTTCAGCCATTTTGCTACAGTAGCTCTTCTGTGGGATTGGAACAGACGGGTTAGCCTTCGCTCCCAATGCGCATCAGTGAGCCTTGGGCATCCATGATCCTGTCGCTAGTTCACTGATTGTCCTTCCTTGGATCACTTTTGATAGGTACTAACCACTGCATACCAGGAACACAAGACCTGCCATTTTGGAGATGCTTTGGCCCCTGTCAAAGTCGCTCAGATCCCTACAGTTGGCTATTTTTTTGCTTCCAACACAACAACTTTGAGAACTGACTGTTCACTTGCTGCCTAATATATCCCACCCCTCGACATTGTAACGATAATCAATGTTATTCACTTCACCTCTCACTGGTTTTAACATGTACATACCCTTACGCTCTATGCAGTTTCTCAACTGCTGTATCATGTTTTTGCTCAACATATTTGGATTGACATATTTGCTCAACATATTCCCATTGGTTCTGGACTTTTTGGATTCCTGTATAATATAGTGAATCAGGAGAAACCACTGGGAAAGTAAAGCTTCTTAAATAATTACAGCTAAATTTGCTCAGCAGGGATCCCTTGACATAATGAAGGAAGACACAGCTAGCTGAGCCACTTCAGCACAGGTCTGTAAAAAATGAAGTCTACCTCTTTCTGCATTTAAACCAACAGAAGGAATCAGACAAAGTGTGAACATGGTGCCAGCTGGACACAATGCAAGCTAATGAAAAGTTTCTTCTTCTGTTTTTTTAAAATATTCTGCTTTTGGTTGTTAGAGGCGACGTCAGAGGTTGTTAGAGGCGACGAGAACATCAGTCACATGGCAATTAACAGTGACGTAATTGTGGCTTTCTTCCTAATATATGGCTAATGAATAGCATGTTTAACTTTAAAGAGGATTACAAGAAACTCATCTCATCAATAAATGCATAAATCAGGTCACTCTAGTTATCGCACACATTAGGTCACTGTGCCATGTGGATGTACTAAATGGCCACATTACAAATGTTTATATTTATATAAAAAAAAAAAGAAAAAAAAAAAAGTGATATTCTGTTGTGGTTTGGAAGGAAGAAGGTAATGTAGCTCACTGGACATGGTTAATGCTACTGTTCAGCTCTGTAGCCAAAACAATGACCTCATGAGTTTCTGTAGAGAAAGTGGATTTTCCATATCTCCTCACCCAAGTACACAGCTTTGTACCCAACATAGTCTCTCTGAGGCTGACAATTATGAACCTCTATGCTGTGCTGGAGTTTCCTTGTTTGTTGAATGTTTTGTAGAGGAACTTCTCTTTAGGACTTGAGCTGAATGTATATTCCACAATAAATAATTGATTTAGTCTCTCACTGGGGAAACGCATCTAAAGAACTTTCTAAAGAAGGCCACACTAAAGTCTTATGAACAGCCTTCTTTAGCAGCCTTCTTTAGCTGACGGAAGGTTTGGAATACAGCTATCGTTTTATCATGGTCATGGTTTTGTCAAAGATTTGTCAGAAATATCACAAAGGATTCATTCTGACTGCACCAAATTTACAACCCATTTCATCTCGAGTACAGGAAACATTCGTTCAGAAGGAAATAAAAAGTGTTTAAATGTGCTGCTGAGACGTCTGTGGAAATATTGTTCAGCTAGTCAGCAACATTTAAAAACCAGATGTGTTTTTTAGCACATTAGACCATACATAAAAAAAGAGCCCTCTTTTTGTGGCTTCTCTGGTTCTGCAACTCCTGAAAAGAAAAAAAAAAAAAGTCTGAACAGCCAGCTGCTTTAACGTGGAAGATATTACTCAGTTTTAAGAACATGGAAAGCACTAACAAGGTAGGGGTCCACAGTGAGGTATTGGATTTGTGCTATTCACTGCACTACAGTGATTCCCAGCTCCTGGTTTTTCCATAGCACTCAAATGTCCTGATGATAATATTTCACTTTTGGAAAGGAAGAAGTTTGAAATAGATACTTTTTCAGAAAAATGTTGATAATTGGCAAAGTCTATCACCTTAAATTGTTCACGGCTCTCAGCAATTCTCACAGAAGGATTGATGACAGCAACTGATTCACAATTCTCATAAAACAGTAGGATGCCAGGGTCATTAAGGGAATCATCCAGAGAATGAGAACAAGACAAAAAGTACCTTCTGAACGAGTCCCATAAACACACAACGTACGAGTTTAACTTGGAAATAAAATCAAAAGTCAGCTCAATCCTTTTAACAGCTGCATGATTTCTTAGTCCCAGCAACAGGCGTGCAAATTTGTCCGAGTTTGTGTAACGAATGCTATCATAAGTTACTTGTCAGGTCAGAAATTACTGAGGGGAAACAGCTAGAGCAAAGTGCGAAGCCCAACTACTTAATACGCCTTTTGACATTTCCCTTTAAAAAAAAAAAACGTGTTTATAGTATCTCTAAAAACTGGGATGTTTTAAACATTCACATCACAAATGTTTTGCCGTAAGGAGTTTAGTCATAAATCAAAGAAGAATTTATCACATTATAAAAGTAATAAAATAATTACTATATTGAGCCGTAAACAGTAAAACAACCAACGATCGATTAAATCATAATTAGCCGTTGCATTTAAAACTAAAGAAATTCTAAAGAAGTTTTAAACTAACTAAAGAAAACTAAAGAAGTTTTCTAAGGAAACTGTCTAGTACACTATGTGGACACCTCATGTCACACCCGTATGATCTTGCAGAACATCCTATCCCAAAATCATCCATCAATCTCTTCCAGTCAGCTACAAGAGCATTAGTGAAGTCAAGCACTCAATACTTAACGCACACATACTATTATTCTTATTATATTTTAATAAATATTTTTACTGGCACAGAAGTGAGTCAAAATAACTTCCACTTCTGCCTTTCAGCCTTTCCCCTGATTGTAAACTTCCTGCTCCTATCTGTCTGTGAACTGAAAGTTTTATGGAGTTTTGTGGTTGCCACTAAATGCATGTGTTAGGAATGCGCTTGGCAAGTAACAGGTGATCAACATACGCACACAAGTACAAAGAAAATCTGCCTTTCCGAAACTTTTGTAAATCTGGCGGAAAAGGTTATTTCAGTTTGGCCTACACAAACACTTGCACACAACGTTACTAAAAGATTGATAAATGAGGTTTCGTATCTTGATGGAGCTTGATCAGTGCTCAGGGGCACTGTCATGTTGGAACAGATTTGGGTCCCTTAGTTACAGTGAAGGGAAGTCCTAAAATTACAGCGTACAGAAACATTCTAGACAATTGTGTGCTTCCAACTTTGTGGCAACAGTTTGGGGAAGAACCACACGGGTGTGATGGTCAGGCGCCCACATACTTCATAGTGTAGGATGTTCTAGGCTTCTTGGAGAATGTGCTATGGTTCTTTTGTCTCTGAAAGTAAAATCCCAGACAACCTTGATGTTTTCATGAGAAACAAGGTCATAATATTGAACACAGTGCATTACGTAAGAAAATATTTAAAAAAAATCTCTAACACTGAATAGTTTCAGGCTAGTTTTCGACTAAACCATTGATGATAGCAAGTCTGAAGAAAACACAGAGTTTAATAATAGTTAGTTTTATAGTAACTATGGACTTGAGCACCATTTAGAATTTACACTAGAACTGCACAGAGGTATCGCTCAGTTATGTATGATTCTGACCTTGGACTTAAGCACACTTTTCTTGGGTGATCTTGGCTCCCGTGCTGAGCAGTACGTCCAGTGCCAGTGTTTGGTTTGATGTAACCAAAATATGTTGAAATTCAATTAAACTAAATTTGCACTGAGTAATGTGATGAATACAACTAGGACTGTTCATGCATGAATATACTCCCAATATACTAGACCCCTATTAGATTTTTATTGCAGTTTTTATTGTGGATATATGAAGGGCAAAAAAAAAAAAACAACTATCTATTGAATGATCATGAATTTACTTTTTTTGGCGCCTTCTCTTTCCCATGGGCTGCTTGTGCAGACAGGATGTGACTTTATATGGGACTGATCTTCGACCTGGCCTAATATTTTGTTAAAAACACAAACTTTGGCTGATATCCTCAAAGCTGCAGTCCTTCATAATAAAAAAGTCAGATGAGAATAAATTCAGCAGCCACATCACATCTAACACTCTGGATCGCATTACTTACAGTATACTGTATAGTCTGGATGACTCAAATGTAGCCCAATGCCAGATCTCTGCAGCCCGTCTGTTTCTTACATTTAAAAGATTTCAAGTAACAATTTGACACAAAGACAAATCTTAAAGTGACCAAAAAATGTGAGGGCTGACAGCACAGCAAAATGGGCAATGATTTATGAGAGCATTCGGCTTCTGCTGTGAGTTTTTCGTTCTTTTTTTGTGATTTTCTTCTTCTAAAAGTGAGCGCAAAAACCTCCCCCCCCCACCAAAAGGAAAAGCTGAATAAGTCATCCATTCCGCTGAAGAATGACATACGCCATGCTGGTGCTCTCTGCACACATGGTGCTCACATTTTACACGTGTCACTGAGATCTCATCCTTGCCCTTCACTGGGTAAGGCGTTGTTTCACAGAACACACTGGAGAGCTTCAAAAACAAGCTACCACACCTTATGAATTCATATTAACAAGACTTATTACTTCTTACATAATTTTAGTGAAACTATGCTGTCAGCTCTGAATTACCCATCTGTGGAACAGAATTTTTTTTTTTACAGAACTTTTACAGAAGGAGAATAAGGGTTATGCTCTGTTTCACCACAATAAAAGAAAGTGGAAAAAAAAAGAAAAAGAAAAGAATACCCTTTTGCTATTTTGCATTTATTGCAGTTGCTATCCAGAGTCCACTACACAACCTTTGTCAGACTTTACAAAAATGAGCACGATATTTCTATACAATAAACACAAAAATGGCCGTTTTTTTTATTCAGTTTAAACGATAGGAGAAATTGCTTTCCCCTCACAATATCATTCTCCAAAGACCTTTATAGCTGCCCGGCTGTTGCCTTTAATTGTGTATTCGGTATTTCTGCAGTGAAGCACGATTCAAAGTCATGAATAAGTTCTACTTGACTGTCAGCTTGTTGCTCACACTACTCCGATCACTGTCCTTTGGTTCAGCCCATTAAAACCAGTAGACCTGAACCAAAACATGGATGAACAAAGCACACCTTGTTCTGTGAGGCTCCACAGCTGGAACCAAGAAACAGTGTGAATGTGAACGTCAGTGCCAACTATGATTTACTGCTGTATTTTTTCCCTCCCAAAATGACTTTAAAATATATACCCCTTTTTTTTTTTTTTTTTTTTTTGGGTGAGACATTAAGATCCAGGAGCATACAGCACAAACTTGCTGAAGTAAAGTGGGCAAATGCTGCTGAGCCTCTTCACCCAGCGTTGGCAGCTTGACAGAACTAAATGCGTACGCCACTAGGTTTTGCATTGTGATTGACATACCAGAAAAAAATCAAAAGGATAATGGAAAATGAATATGAGCCTGCTATTTTCCAACGTTCAAGGGAATCCATTTAATGGTATAATGAAAATCTTTTTTTTTTTTTTTTTTTTCCCTCGGAGTGTTAGACCAAGCTGACGTGTCCATTTTTCCTCTGAGACGCTTAAGTAAGTGCTATTGGCAGTTGAATGGCATTTTTAAGGGAAGGGAAAACATTCAAAGTACTTTGGCAGAAGTCTTATCCAATATCTGCTAACAGAAAAATCAGAGAAGGAATGAGGTGATTTGTTGCTGATAACAGATTGAGTGAATCTGTTAAGAACGATCGAGTCATTTTAAGTTCATGAATCCTCTCTTGACACGTCCTTACCCTACCAGTTAAACATTTCAGTATAAGGTGGAATATCAGGTTTCTCAGAATTTATTCATTTCTAAGCTTTAAAATCTGTCAAATATCAATGCATGTGTGTGCGCGCGCATAGATAAACTGACTGACCACTTTAATTGGAACACCTTTACACATTGCCCATTCATGCAATTATACAATGAGCCAATCATGTGGCGGCAGGTCAGGAGCTTCCATTAAATGTTCACATCAAACATCGGGATGGTGAAAAAATGCGATCTCGGTGACTTTCCACACACAAGAGTCTCCAGATTTTACACAGAATGGTGCAGAAAACAAAAAACACCCAGTGAGTGCCAGTTCTGTGGACAGAAACGTCTGGTTGATGAGAGAGGTCAGAGGAGAATGGCTGGAATGCTACAGTAACTCAAATAACCACACTTAATAAGCTATAACTACTATGGTGAGAAAAAAATGCATTTCAGAACGCACGACACGTCGAACCTTGGCTCATGGACTTCAACAGAAGACGACCATATCAGGTTCCACTCCCATCAGCCAAGAACAGGAATCTGAGGCTACACTGTGTGCACAGGTTCACCGAAACTGGGCAGTTAAAGAGCAGGCATATGGAAACTCTGGCACCTTTGTATGAGAACATCCTTGATGTGGGGAATATGCAAAATACTTTTTAAAAAAACCTCTTTATCAGCTTGTTAAAGTAGGTTTCCCAACCTTTCTAACACTGTGCCTGGACCTCTTCCTATTATATTTTTAATGCAGTGGTGTGTTTGCTGGCAATGAGAGGTGAAAGAAGGAGAGGCGCACTGACCGCATTACAGTTGATTATGATTTGCTGTGAGGAGACAGTAATAGTGGTGGAGGACCTACCCATATGCTCTAGGATGCGCACACTGCGATGTGTGAGTGAGGGAGATAGAGTGAGTACAGAAGTAGGCCAGTGACTACTGGCCTAAGTGATCTCAAACCTGGCCCAAATACCTCCAGACATGTCCTGATGCTATGCAACTTGCTCTGAACATTGTATCCTCGGCAAGTTGCATAGCATCAGGATATGTCTGGAGGTATTTGGGCCAGGTTTGAGATCACTTAGGCCGGTAGCCACCTTTTGCTTCACCTCTACATTTACAGAAGGACGACAGTTGACCACTTACCACCTATAACACCTGAAACAACATTAAGAATAACTATATAGCGCAACTAACATGCTTTCACAATGTATGGCAATAAAAGTGTGTAACCACGTCAAATATCATGTTTAGTGTGCTGGACATCACGCTGCCCCTGAAGGAATGTCCGCTATGAGTTACCAAGGAAAACAGCAAATAATGTGACAGGACATGTTACTGCATGTTCCATGTGCCTCTTTCTCTTGTAAGTGGTGACTATGTTACAGTCACACAGATCTATAGGGATGGTCTTATTGTGCCAGAGGTTTTTGTCAAATTGCAAAATCTTCTGAGAAGGTACACTCCCATTTTTTAGGATCTCAGCCGAGCCTATTGTCCTTCAGATCTCCTTTTGGTGACTGGATGTCTGTCAGGGTTCATCAAGTGAGCTAACTGATGGAAAGCCTGGAAGTGTATCAAGAATACATGGATTTGAGCGGTTTCTTTCGTTGAGTAAGGATACATAGATGTACTCCAGCTTTGCCCACTAGCTAGTCTGGTTAGAGGGGTGTCATTCTCTGGAGACTCTCAGCCACTATACTGCAGGAGCATGAGGTAGAGTCTTGAGACACTTGGCCCTGACAGGCCCTGTCTTCTTATCTTGAGCATCAAGTAGTGTGTGAACATCAAGGGAAAAAATGATGCTATACTTAGCCTCCCAAGAGTGGAAGGATCAGATAATGGTTAGGTTGCCTTTTCTAGGCAAGCAATTACATATCGAGCTGCTGATTTTCAAGAGATAAGGCTGCTAGAATCTCATTTTCATCTGTATAAAGTCTATTGGAACACAAATCTTTCCACCATGACAAGGTGACAAACACAAACCCACATGTATCTCTATACCCTAACACCAACGTATAAAAAAAATCCTACTCCTTTCTTTTTCACAATAACTACAGGCATGCAGGTGCAGAATGAATAGATTTTTATCTGGGGTTCTCACACACTCCAAATCATCATAAGGAATGATGGTAAACGCCACAGTGGAAGAAACCTGCTCTAGTTTAACGTGTATGTACATGTCAAAGCAACAGTGCTGTTACTCACTGGTGACTCAATTATGCATTGTGTGTTGTCATAGCTACTGCTTTTAGTAAATAATACATTAACATTTACACTCATTCACTCACCAGATGCTTTTGTCCAGTGCCTGTGTTTCTACTTCAAGTACAAAATATATCTAATGGGTGTGTACCTATTCAGGCATTATGAAAATATGGAAATTGTGTGTATGTTTGTTGGGGAGAAAGTCTCAAGATCTATTCGTCACGAATGCGAGTCTTACAATGTGCGTAACAAAGACGTGGTTCATACTAGCCAGTAACACTTGACCTCACAGCTTAAATGATGTCACTGATTTTCCCTTGTTTTGTTTAGCCATAATCAGACTCTTTCGTTTGGCAGTCTCTGCGTCGCCACTAATCTGATCTGTGGAAAAAGTACTGCAGCAGGGATAACTGCTTTATGACCCAGACCAAGCTCTCAGGGAGACATCAAAACACTGTAAATGGAGGAAGATTAGTGGATATAATGACAACAATACTTAAAACAGGTGCCTACTTCATGCTGCTATGAGCGATACTTCAAACCCATGACAGCATGACAAGGGAAATGTCATTTTAAACACAAGATGGACCATTACATAGACATAAAGGACAATGTTGCATAAAGGAACTATAAGATAAAATAAGATAATAAGGTAAAATAAAATAAACAAACCAAAATATAATGAATTAAAACCTATTTTTAAAAAAATAAAATAAAATAGGAGAGAAAAATCTATGACGTTGTATTCTAACTTTTTCCAAGAATGGAAAATTTGAGGCATGTGCCTGCAGCCTCAAGCATGATCAGGCAATCACAAGAGGTTCAGGGTTCAGGAAAAAGGATACTCTTCCTACATGAGGTCAGTTTACATGCTCGTAGAATTATATCATGGAAAAGATTTCTGTAATGACAAACAAGTTTTAGCAAGAAATCACCTGGTGCCTTCCTAAATTCTTAACTGACAAAAGCTTCAGCATGATATCTCCTTCCTTCTGGCGAGTGTTTAAATAATATTTCACTGAAATATTTTGAACGGAGTTTGTTATTAACTTGTATATACTTATATAAAAACCAAAGCATACTTCCTGTAATCGAATGGCGATGGAATTTATGGTATTGATCAGTAACCTTTGAACAAAAAAAAAAAAAAAAAGTCAGTAACTTTCAGTCCTTACTACTGAATTGAATATCAACTCTACGTTTGCCACTTGTTAGATTAGCAGAAAGAATAAATGTTTAAGGTTTTTTATCATTCATTTGTCAGGTATACAGTTATAATATTCCTAATATTATTTCTTAATTCATTTTCCGATGCCTAATGCAACACATATTTATGAATAATTTTAAAATACAGGTTCACTAATGTTACAGTATCTTAAAAAAAAAAATGAAGGGACAAGTACAGCTAAATAAAAATGTAAAAGGTCCTGCAATCCTATGCAATCTTGTGAAATGTAATGAAATAAAATGTCAACAAGTACATACACTATATGGCCAAAAGTTAGTGAACACCTGATCACCACCACCACCACCACATGTGCTTTTTGAACATCCCATTCCAGATTTAGTCCCCTGTTGTTATAATAACCTCCACTCTTTTGGGAAGGCTTTCCACTAGATGGTGGAGCATGGTTGTGGGGATTTGTCCATTCTGCCACAAGAGTAATAGTGAGGTCAGGCACTGATGTTGGGAAGAGAAGGTCTGGGCTGCAGTCTGCATTCCAAAACATCCCAAAGGTGTTGAGTGGGGTTGAGGTCAGGACTTTGTGTAGGCCACTCAAGATCTTTAACTCCAAACTTGACAAACCAGGTCTTCAGTGGTGGCTCAGTGGATAAGGCTCCGGGTTACTGATCAGTAGGTCGGGGGATTCAAGCCCCAGTACTGCCAAGCTGCTCCTGTTGGACACTTAAGCGAGGCCCTTAACCCTGATCTGCTCCAGGGGTGCTGTATCATGGCTGACCCTGCACTCTGACCCCAGCTTTATAACAAGCTGGGACATGTGAAAAAAGAATTTCACTGTGTTGTAATGTATACGTGACAAATAAAGGCTTGTTCTTCTTCATGGATCTCACTGTGTACACACTGTTGTGCTGGAACATGCTCGGGGCCTTAAGTTCCAGTGAAGGGAAATTTTAGCATACAAAGTCATCCTATACGATTGGGTGCTTCCGACTTTGTGGCAACAGTTTGCAAAAGACCCACATGTGGGTTTGATGGTCATGTGTCCACAAACCTTTGGCCATGTAGTGTATATTTGTAGCTTATGGGAGGTTATTTTACTTTAAAAGCATGTAATGATGAGACGTGTAAAATTTGCCACAGATCAGTTCTATATTTAGAAAAGTGTTGGCATCATCAGTGGTTACAATTGCTACCATATTTTACTGCAAATTATTATTATTTTTTGCTATTGCCCTGAACAGGTTTTCAGTTAGCAATGGAAAGATAAGTAAGTTAGAGTGTAGAGCAGTGGTTTACAATTACGACATTTGGCAGACGCCCTTATCTCGAGTGATTTACAGAAGTGCTTTAAAGTCCCCATCAATAAATGTATCCTCATACAGGTTCACTGGTTCAGGGACTAAGGGTATGACTAAGGGTATGACTAAGGGTATGACTAAGGGTATGACTAAGGGTATGATCAGTCCCCTGTTGGGGAGGCAGTAGAGTATGAAAAACACAGAAGACAACACAAGAATTTATCATTATTAAAAGAACAACGTGCTAATTGGTTGATGGTTGGTGGTAGAGCAGTGGTTGATGGTAAAACACTCTGTGCAGTTCACGCTGTCCAAGTAATTCACATGACTGGCTGATGCACGGTATCATCCTTCCTACCGCTTATACATGGATAACTTGCATCAATGAACAGCTCTGATCATGTTAGTTGCCAGTTCTTCTTCAATAAGACATCTTAAGAGGTATTCTGTCAATGTTCTTAAAGGCTATAATTTGGAAGTGCGCCATCAAATGAAAATCTCAATACACAATATATCCTTCTTCTCTTCTCTGAAGTCTATTGACCACACTAAGCTTTGTGTCCAATTGTGGCTTTGTTCTTTTCCATCTCTCCAATCAGAGCAGAAGAACAACTTCAAGAGCAGATGTGCATAGCTTCCTACACATCTTATTAAAGCTCTCCAAGTACATACTTTCCACACAACACTTTACTACTTCTTTATGGCAAGCCGTATCAGGAAGCAGCATATAATTATTTCCAAGTACCTTGGGATCACAGATATTTTCCTAATCCATGTGACCAGGGCGCTTCAGTACATACCTGCCACACAAAATGGTACTTCTTTATAGCCACATCAGGAGGTAGCAGAAATGATTTCTCAATGCTTCTGGAGCATGGACATGCTTTACACCATCCACGAGTCAATTTGTTCAGTCAAACAAAGCAAACAAAAAGGAAAAGATAATGTTGCCGGCTTGTTCATTCCTAGATTGATGCATCTGTCTACCCACACTCTGTGGCCATTTTATCAGGTTCCGCTACACTTTGTAGGTTTACACGTACTGGCTGCAGCCCATCTGATGCTATCCACAATGTGTCAGCACCTCATCTGCCCCATCCATCAATGGACATTGGTTCATTCACAGCACAACAGTGACACTGACATAGCTTGTGTCGTTTCAGTACAAGTGGATCATGTGCAGCAGCATTGCTGGGATTAAACACCTCTGCTAAGTACCACTGCTGGTTTGAGAAATAGTCCATCAACTAAAAATCTCCTAAACATCGGTCCTGTGGTCAGAAACCGACACTGATGGGTAATTACCAAAAAAAATGTACTTCAGCCAAATTAATTATGGCCAAAACACCGGTTTCTGACATTTAAAAACAATATAAAACCATTATTGCTGTGTACTATATACATATAGACCTATATACACTGTGCTGTCAGTTTATTAGGTTCTAATAAACTAATAATAATAATAATAATAATAATAATAATAATAGTTCTAATAACTAATAAACTCTAATGGCCATGGACAAAAACAAACATTTAAGTAGGTTCCACAGTTACTGGTGCCAAAGTGTGGAAACTGGTTAGAGGTTAGAGACAGGCACATTTTTGATACTGTCCTTGTTTGGGAAAGCACAAATCTGAATGTGAAAGTTTTAAAAAAAAATTACTTTGTACTGCCTGCCTGTATACATCATTTTAATCGTAGGACCTTAAATTATTTTCAACTTTATTTACCTCATCACCACTGCTTATTCTAAAATTTAAGTTCTGTGCAACAAGAAACATGTGCCTAAAATAATTATTTGGATGGCTATCTCTAGTGGTGGAAAAAAAAAAAAAAATTCTGATTCTTGAGAGACTCATATAGACTCAGAGTTTTCCATTATCAGATTGGTGAAGTGCTTGTAAATGTACTGATCATATGCCAAAACGGAATGTGTTGAGGTAACCAGATGTCTTTGTACGTGTAAAAGAACTTGCTGTTTCCATCAAGTTTGTCTGCTTGGGGAACATCTAATGAAGTAAGGTCTCTTTATGAGTGAGCCTGCTCAGGTTGGGGGGGGTGGGGTGGTGGTGGTGGGGGGTGCGCAGGGGGTGGGGGCCGCTTGTAAATACCCTAAAACTCACTGCCTGTGTTTTGGGGAATTAAGGATTTTAACAGCACCAGCCTAGACTCTGCAGGATTTATGAGCCCTGCTACTCTAAGAGCCTTAACTCTTTATTAACGCTGAAGACATTTAGAATTTTGAAGAAAATCCGAAAAGACAAATACAGAATTTGGTATATTTCCTATATACACCAACAGTACTCATTACCTCAAATTTGCCAGAATTGAAGAAAAAAAACAAAAAAAAAAAACAAAGAGGTAACTTGTATGAACGTTAAGGAACCATCAAACCACTGAGGGCAACTTTAGGATTGAATTGTAATTGTGTAAAATATTTGCAAGCTAACAAAGCCTAATAACATTGCTAACACGTATCGCATATTTCTCCCCAAAATAGTTTCACCTGCCACTACAAAGCTATCTTCATATTCCTGACCAACTCTAATCTTGTCACTGTGACTTGAGAGTGAAGGAGTTTTTGAAATTTGTTCAGCACTTACAGCTGACAGCCAACAGTACAGGAATAACCACAGAGAGAGTAGAGGTGAGGGGTTCTGTGTGCATGTGTGTGTGAGTGTGTATGAGTGTTTGAGAGAGACAGAGAGAGAGTGCGAGCGAGAGAGAGCGAGAGAGAGTGAGAGAGACCTGATGGGTGGCGGATTTGTATCCTGCTCGTAGATGCTGTTGTGCCAAGAGGCGGGGAACTAGGAAGAGGGGCGGTACTATCAAACATTACTGTTTGTTGAGACACTGTACCAGAACAGCTTTTCATTTAGGGAAGACAGATACACTTGAAGAGAGCTTATGTACACTAGTATAACAGAGGTGATGTATTCACCTCGGAGAAAGTGACAGGACACACACTCACTCTCTCACACCCACAGGCTGGCTGACCCTGGGGGATTCTCATGTCTCCCCAAAGCACTGAGGAACTTCAAGCAGCTGCTCTTCTCTGCTACGGAAAGCCTGGAGAACATCTAAACCAACTGTCGTTTCCTCTTATGTTCTCTTTGGAAGGCAGCCTCTTTTCCCTGACAGCTCTGGGTTCCTCTGGGGTCCCACATTAGAGGATCTATTTACAAAACAAGGACTTCTTGTTCAGCTCACATGGTCTTGTAACCAAGATTTTGGGATCTAAATCAAAGGCTACTGGTTCATATTTCCATTTCCAGTGCATAGGACTTTGCATGTCCCACAGGTTGTTTGTCTCATCTAATCAATTCTGAAGTCAGAAGAGGATTGTAGAGTGTGTGGGACTTTGACAGCCTTAGCGTCTGCAAACAGGCAAAGCTGATTAATTGGAGGCTTGGGAACAGAGACCTGTCTCCGCTAACATTTAGGACACATACCAGCAAACAGCAGGAGATTTACACACCGAGAGCAGACAGAGAGAGATTGCGAGAGGAGAGAGAGGGTGAGGGGGATCCTGGAACCATCAAGAGCTGTAATGACTAACAGAGAGACTTTGTAAATCTTCCTAAATACGTCTGCAGGATACTGAAGTACTACTGCTGAAGAAGGTGAAATTATCTGGTAAGACTACCACTTGCTACATTCTCTGCAAATGACAATGGGTCACAAGTCGCAAACATAATTGCTTCTGTCTTACCACAATGCCACATTTAAAAAAAAAAACTGCTTGTATTTTCTAATTGCATGGTGTTTACTGAAACCAAAAGTCAAGAAGTATAAAACCAAGAAGCAAAGTTATGTCCAGACTTTGTGGTTTGAGCTATTCTGTAAACACTTAATATTTTAAGCCTTCTATTAGTAGCTATTAGAAGCTGAAATTCAGTCACATACACAGGACAATTAAACACTGGGACAAGTTGAAATTTGTGGGGTTAAGCTCTACTGTGCTCAAACGAAAACCAACGGTGAGTCACAGATGAGGGGAAATTCAGGATTCCACGGTCATGTGTGCCCTGCAATGAATACACACCTTTTCAGTACATATCTGCATACATATGTGCACAGAGTGTAGATGAATAATGCTATGCTTATACATAACCTTAACCCTTAACCTCTTTTTGATGACCAGCCAAGTATTTCTCAACAAGGTCAAAATGATTATTCCTATCATGAGGAATACTCCCCACCCACACACACACACACACACACACACACACACACACACACACACACACACACACAACAAATTATTCATAGCCAGCCAGTAGTGTCAATAGTGCCCTCCAGTGTGTGTTGTGTCCTCAACAGCATCAGCTACTCTGGCAACTTCAGATTTGAAGGAATAGATGGAAAAGGATTTAAAAGATTGGTGGAAAAAAAGCATAATTAGCCACTAACACGTCACAACACCTAGGATTCAGTGAAGCAGAAGGTAATGACAAATGATTTGATATGAGGATCGGATCCTTGCCCATCATAATGACACGAGTACTCTAAACACCGAGCAGGTAGAGAGAAAAGAGGTCATGAAGGAGGTCCCGGGAGAAAGGAGTTCCGATACTTCATAGTTAGAAACAGAACAGGATGAAGATGCTGCGAGGGACTGTTTCATCCCTCAGGAAGCTCTGTCCAGCTGCAGTGTTGGAGAGATCAAGGTAGGGGGGAAGAGAGTAGTGAATTAAGCTTTGTACACTTTGCCAGGGCTCTGTTTGGATAAGGGGGTTTTTAGGATGATCACTGCGGCTTATCAGAAAAACAGCATCCTGTCACTTGAATAAGTGTCAGTGAAAAAGTATGCAGCCAGTGATGTATGCAGCTGCTACAGTCACAAAAGACTGTCATAATTTGTGGATAAAAAAAAAAAAAAAAAAAAAAAAAAACAGGACAATGTCGTCTCAAAAGCAGGTTACATGCTATGAAGTATTTTGTCCATTTAAGCAAGCAGATGGTTTAATGACATTCTTGTTAAGCTGAAAAAGCCTGTTTACGGCAGATTAGTGCATGGAGTTAGTCAGATGTTAACAGTGTACCTGGAGCGAATGTGTGTGTGTGTGTGTGTGTGATGGTAACAGTATGAGGTCACTGAGTCAGGAGTTTTGAGTCTCATCAGCTGCTACATGTTTGTGTGGGAAGGGAGGGGATCTCACTTTGCTCTAATGAGCAAGGAAAGCATTTATGGAATGCCGTGCTCAGGTTAAAATGAGAGGGGAAACAGAGAGAGGAAGCAAAGTGAGAAACAAAGGGGGAGAGAGAGATAGAGAGAGCAAAAACTAGTAGTTATGCCCACTCACCCTCTAATTACCAAGAGAAACACAGCTGCACAGACACCTCAGAGTGGACTAGGAGAAGTTTCTTCTGTCCCCTGCTTGTTCTGCAGACACTCCTGAGACCAAGGTTTAGAATTTAGACTGAAAGGTTTAGTTTGACACACAAGCACTAAACCATCTTTTTCTTGATTACTGTAACTGCAAGATTTAAAATGAACCTTTCCCCAAAATGCCTACAAAGCCTGATAAAAGAGAGAGACCATCACACTCTGACCTGCCTGACGTGAGTGTGTGTACATGTAGGAGAAGGCGAAGCAATGAGACAATCATTCGTTTACAAAACCTTTTCTACTATTGCCCTCGTTTCTTCTGTTTTTTTCCCACTAGCCGGCAGACTGCCCCATCACTGTGTATGAAGACGCACAACCCCAGGCACGCACATACAGACACACTCGACTCATTTCTTCACTTGTGGGTCTCCGCACAGTTTACAAAGGGTTCTACACAAACACAGCCACACACACAGACACACACACGCACAGAGGTCATGTTCCCCAAAGCAAACATGAATCCACGCATGTTCAAGTGAGAGTGAAACCACAACTGATCTACAGTTAAACACAGGCATTGCCTCAATGCTGACACTAACTGCCATGAGAGTTCTCATTGGTCAAGTAACAGTTTCTGCTCCAGTTGACTGTTCAACCTATCATTACACCTCTATTAGAAGCTCTGTCAGGGATTTCCTCCATGTGCCCCATGAGAAATCCACTTCCCACAAAGGAATGCCTTATTATTTTTTTCCTTGAAGCACAAAAGTGGAAAAACTGATGAGATCAGGGTGGCTCTTACGAGAACTGTTTTACAGACAAGGGGAGGAACTGTGGAGAAACTCTCCATTTTTTTTTCTTTGTTTAAATAAAGAAAAAAAATGGTTGTTAGAGTTTTTTTGTGCTTGATCTCATTGATTCAATTAGAAGTAGGATAAAGTGCTGATCTCATGATCTAAAAAAGCATTTTATCTGTTCATAACCGGTGATCAAAAACTCTGGAAGAATGATCTATGAGACTGGTTTAAATTGCCATCTGACCAACTGAATATACCAGCATTTTGGTCAGCTTCTCTTTCATTAATGCTAGTCAGGGGGAGATAAACTGCTGATCAGAATAAATGATCTCACCACGGTTTCTCCAGATCATGCAATGTGCACTTTAAATGTGACACGTCTTATCCCAGCTTCATTCCTGGTTATCACTACAATTACACATCTGTCTTTTATTTTATCTCTCTCTGTTTTTATCCAGATATGTTTTTCATAACCTAATCATCCGTAGTCATATTTAATAGTGATCTTTTTTTTTTTTTTTTTTTTTTTAACATTTTAAAACATGGACTGCAGGGAGACTTCTGGCTTTACTCACAGATTTACAAAGATGTTGAAAAGCAAAAGCACTAAACACTCCCATCCTTCTCTCTAGAGGATTCTAAACAGAGCCTAAGGTCCTGTGTGTCCGTCTTTTGATCAGTGAGAACAAGATGACTGGTGGGCTTGATTACTAGAGCAGGAAAGATGAGAAAACAACAGATATTTCCAGCTCAAGCTTACACAGCGGGCTGTTCAATACACAACAAAGTGAAAACAAAAACACTAACTAGAGTAAAATATCACAATATCCTATTTACAAAAGCCAAGACAAACTCTATAGACAGTGAATCTTATAAGCACTTTAGTATTTAATGACCTAGCGCTACCTCAGTGAAGCTCTGTATTTACGTGTACATGGATGTGGACAGAAAGATCTATGTGTGGTAGAGCACTGTTCTGCAACCTTATCCACCAGCAGCTTTCCATTAAAATCCTCATGACAGCAGATTATTCCCTCTTAGAAGCCTCTCATTCACCTCCATTCATGTGTCTAGATTCAGTTTTCCTAATAAGAAACCACTGTCAAGTCAATTTAAAATTTAGATAAACATCACAGATAACTGCCAGCATGGATTATAGCAGTCAAACAGTGACAGACTAGGTCTCAGACTGTCTGATTGCTGTAAGGTTTGGTTGGAAATCATAGGTAACAACATCTGCACTTTTCATCAAAGTGCCACAAAGTGTGATTTGGCCTCAACTGCAGACTGCATCAGAATTTCCACTCTCTGTGAGGTTAAAGCCTGAAGTCAAAGATAGGAGGTGGCGTCTGCAAACACTCATTGCAGTGGCAGATAGCCAGATCAGAACAATGCCAGGACATCCATTCAAACAAATTCAACTGACATCATTAAAAACAGTCCCAATCACCTAGCAACTAGATTCAGGCTTCTTATCTGGTGCACTGTGTGGGCTGCTTGCTGTAGAACAGGACGTCAGGGATGGACTGCTTATGAGAATGTGGGAGAGTTTAGCTTATTATAGGAACTCAGACCGTGTTATCTGCTAAGTCTAACGACCCACCACTAAGTAAACAAATGCTGAACCTCAAACACTGATCATAATCTGTCTCATCTGAAGCTTTAAAGAATGTGGCTTCATTTTGGAATCTCCAATCACGCAAAGAGCTTTCCAAACTGAGGTAAATGACATGCCATAATCCCTACAAACAAACCAATACTTTCCGACTACACTCCTCACTTTTTCCCCACCAGCTGTACAGGAACATAGTAATGTGACAGACCCATTATCCAGTTGAAATGTAACCTATCCCTGAGGACCAGGAGTGCCCAAGACTGCATTAAAAACAGAAGCAGCCTGATGTTGCTGCTAACAAGCTCTGTGGCATGTCTATAGCTCAGCAAACAGGCAAAAAGGTGACACATTGCCCATCTAGATCAGAGTAGGACGTATTATATGGTTTAGAGCGGCATGTGCAGGCAAGTCGAGCTGGAAAACATGCTATGGGAGGATCTTACAATTTATTCAAATGATTGTATCTAAGTCCTAATTTACTTAAGACTCTAAAGAATGTAAGGTTTTGTGCCAGCTGTGGAGCTAGGCAGGTTTCTCATTTTGAATCTTTAGCGCCTAGTGATGCGTACTGGCATTTCACAAGGAAAAAATAAATAAATAAATCTTTAGTTGCACATTTCTGACAGTTTTACAGCTTTTTCTTCTTCCTCTCTGTACTCTTTAATTCTCCTCCCCTCATCTCCCACACTTTCCCTTATCTCTGACAGCAAATCACAGCACAATTAGGTGTGTGTTGGTGTTACCATGGAAGTCCCTGCACTGGTCTTGATGGTTTTGCTCCTGGTGTGTGATCTGTTCCCCTTACTGGAAGGTAGCACTGGAGTTCAGGAGTTTGACAACAGTGATGAAGGCCCAGAGCCTGGATTCCTCTCAGGTTCACGCACCCGCCGGGCCCCAGAAGTCCCTGCCCAGGACAAGTGCTCTTATACCTTCATTGTTCCCCAGCAGAAGGTCACAGGTGCTATCTGCGTTAATTCAAAGGAGCCCGAGGCTGTACTGGAGAATCGGGTGAATAAGCAGGAGCTGGAACTTGTTAACAGTGAGCTCCACAAGCAGAAGAGGCAGATTGAGACTCTACAGCAGCTCGTGGAAGTGGATGGTGGTATTGTCAATGAGGTGAAACTCTTGCGCAAAGAATCACGCAACATGAACTCTCGCGTGACGCAACTCTATATGCAGCTTCTCCATGAGATCATCCGCAAGCGAGACAATGCACTGGAGTTTTCTCAATTGGAGAACAAGATTCTGAACCAGACCTCAGAGTTGCTGCAGCTTTCCAACCGCTACAAAGATCTGGAACATAAGTACCAGCATTTGTCATCGCTGGCAAACAATCAGTCAGCTCTCATTGCTCTGCTTGAGGTACAGTGTCAGAGGGGACCCCCAGTGGTGGCACCTAGACCACTGCCCCAACCCCAGCCACAACCTCAACCTAGGCCTTCTCCACCTATTAACAGGCCACACCAACCACATATGTACAACCGCAACAATCAGATAACCAACGAGATCCAGAGTGATCAAAACCTCAAAGTGCCACCAGCTCCACTGCCCACCATGCCAAGTGGAACTCACAGCCCTTCTACAACCAACAGGCCGTCTGGTGAGTTTCAGTTTTTACTCTAAAACCAGGGTTCAAATAGTGAGGTCACTACACATTGTAAGAATTGTACTGTCTAGAGTCTGAATTTTCTATACTTAACAAACTTACTGATTTCCAGCATGGTTTGTTATATGTCATCTCAATCTGGTTATTTATGGATCCATACAAGCATTAAGATCATTACATCATTAAGTATCCAAAGGTTAAATAAATAATTTACACTACATTTCTTAAGTAACTAGACAATGACTACATGGGAATCACAGTCGTTGCATGTACAGACCCATCCAAGCTATCTGAGGGGAACATACGGCTGGATTCTCAAAGGGGCTACAACCACAAAAAGTATAAGTGTGGTAAAAAGACAATCATTTCTCCATGAAGTCATTCAATAGTCAAACAAAAACCTCAAAAACCAAACCAACAACCAACCAAAAGAAAATTCACTGATCCTTCTAGGGATTTTGTTCACTTATCTGACAACGATGCACCTTAACAGGCATACCCTTGTCAATAAGCCACACTATGAGTTCACCAAATCTGTTTAAACCTGGAACATGTCAGTGGTAGCTCACGTTGTTCAACCTGCACATCTTTCAGCAGTTTACCTTTGTTTACACAACGGTCTTTATAACATAGTGCAGCCTTCGTGTCAGTTTAGTGTTGCAGAGCCTGCCTGCTATTAACAATCAGAGTTTGAGGCATTTGTTAAGCTGCAGAATTAGACTCTGTGTTTTTATGTTAACTCTGCAGTGACAATAACTTAATCTTATTATGTAACTGAGCAACCTCAACTAAAAAGAAATTTAGATCTGTGGTTTCCTATCAAGCCTCAGAGTAAGTTACACTTAGAGGTTTATGTATTTATGCCCATTAGGGATCTAAATATAAATCTACTTCTGTACAGATGCTTTGTGACAATGTCTATTGTCTAATGTCTATGCTATAAAAATAAAATTGAGCTGATATGGTTAGTTAGAGAGTGATAGATATGTTAGGGCATGTGTGGAAAAAATTAGGAAAATAAGCTATCCATTCGACCATCTGTTTCCTCACCTCTGTTGAACACCTAAAACTATCGGGGCAAAAAAAAAAAATGACATCAAATCAGTCACAGAATATTTAATAAAATCAGTAACAATTCACAACAATCCATAGTGGAAGCATTAACATATAAGTAGTCAAAACTTTGAATAGCTTAACTAAACCGTGCAAAGGAAACTAAAATTTAGAATATGGGAAAAAAAAAAAAAAAAAAAGGAAAAAAAAGAATAACAAACAGTGACTGTCTAGTAGAAGCCACTAGCTGGGGAATAAGTACTGCTTCTTATTCCCTAATTGCATATTTCTGGAAAAAGTCCGTGTTGTGGCAACCAGTCCATACTGGAAAATCCTCCACAACCAATTAAACAGGGGGAAGTTTCCAGGAGAAAGTTGAAAAATTGATGAGACACAGGTTTGTAAGAAAGCCTAGCAGGCTCCAGGATAATAAGCCAACAAAAATAATAGTCTGCTTATATTTGTTTTTATGAATACTAACAGGACAAGTAAACTGAGCTAATGCTGAGCTAATACTGAGCTAATGCTGAGCTAATGCTGAGCTAATGCTGAGCTGAGCTAGAAAACTTCTAGAACTTCTAAAACGTCTTCCACACATCAGAATGTGCACAGAATCCATTTCCTAACTTGCTAGTTTGACAACATTTATATTCACCACTGATATTTAGCTTAAGGAGTCCATGTTGGAATGTTAAGGGATCAACTGAGTGAAAACGAAACAAATGTACAAGGTGGTGTTTTTGGTAATTTCATAAGAAGAATGCTGAAACAGGTACTGGCTGAGGTGAGACGTTAATAAGCTGTGTTTCTGTGGTTTCTGAGATCATCAGGCTGTAATAAATACTGGAAGCCAGACAGCATGTTACTGTAGTTAGACTGATGATTAATACGATCTGTAGGGTTTAATGCTAATGGCTATTTATCAAGTAATCTGAGGCTGATAACATGCAGGAACAAATATTTATGAAGCTTTGGCTTATGTTGAGTCTAAAACCCAAGAGCACACTAGCAAGCAAGTACACAAAAGACACAAATTTTACACAAAGGTACAACTGATGGGTTATTATGGTAATTAAAGACCTGTTTAAAAAGGATGTTTACTAAACCTATGTATTTCGTTCATCAGCATGGTCGGACTTACTTGTATCTGCTAATTGCTTCAAATATTTGTATTTGTATCGGTATTTGGATTTGTGGTATCAGTATTTAGGAGTGGCCTAAACCCACTTTTTAAAAAAAAATCCCACTCAAATGTTTATTTATTTACTTATTTATTTTTGTTTGTTTGTTTGTTTGTTCGTTCGTTCCTGCCCATGGCATTTTCTAACGTATTTTAAATTTAATTAGTTCCACTGTATTTCCCAAAATAGGCCGTTATAAAGGATGAATGAAACAAGACTGTAAATACACCGGTGTAAATGCATTATTTGTTCATGTTAATAAATGTCGCATGACCCTTTTTTTTTTTTTTTGTCTAATCTCAACCAGACGCTGTGTGAGAGGGTTTTCCCCAGACAGCCACTAAAATTTGCTCTCAGGGTTGTGGACCTTGGATGGAGATTTGGTACACTATGATTTGAAAGGATACGAGTGTTAAGATTGAGTTATAACACCACATTTAGTTACAGTCTGTTATTTTAGAAGAGAATGTGGTTACAGTTGCAGTTATGTGTCACAGAACTTCGGAGTAACAGGGAAATTGGTGCTAGTCTTGCAAAACTGGCTAAAACGACGACACTAAACCAAAGAGCATGAAATATTTTCGCTTAAGGATGCGATTCTGAGAGCTTGTATGAAATATTATTTATTGGAACTTGGATCGTTTTTGACACATCTACATGAAAACATTACACTTACATTATAAACATTATATTATACTATTCATGATTAGGGAGCTTTAGAAATAGGAAGTGCATTAATCAAGTTGCAACAGTTGCACGGTATTAGATTCAGGCCACTCTTCAGCCTTCATGTTGTGCTTGGCCTGCAAAACGCAGGCGTTTTCCAAGGCCAGAAATGGCAGCCAAAGTATATGCCAGTGTTGTGCTGAGAACTTTACCAGCTGAAAAGAAAAGGAAACAAAGGCATGAGCCACAGTAGATCACTGTGGGCAGCCCACTGAAACGGAATAACCCCCTCACACTGCAGTAATCCCAAAATTGGAACGTGAGCACAGGGGAATCCCACTAGAAATAGAAAGAGACTTCCTCAAAGAGGAGAACACTGTTGGTGAGGGCTACGATTCAAAAGAAGAGTCTTCACATTAGTCTTTCAAGTCAGGTACAAATGGTTTATTTAGTCATTTAGCTTCTTTTTTTTTTGCCTTAGGCCCCTGGAAAGACTGTCTGCAAGCCCTGGAAGATGGCCATACTAACAGCGGTATGTACCTAGTGAAGCCTGAGAATACCAACAAGCTGATGCAGGTGTGGTGTGACCAAAAACAGGACCCTGGAGGCTGGACAGTCATCCAGAGACGCATGGATGGCTCGGTAAACTTCTTCAGGAACTGGGAGACATACAAGGTAAGAGTAAATGTGGCTATTTCTTCTTGTATCTTGGGGAGTTTGTTTAAATAAGCAAAAGTACATTATGGATAATTTTGAAATAAATCACATACACACCTTACTAGTGCTGGCAGTAGAAAACCATAGCTTACATTTGCTTTCAGCCACATACCAGTGACGTGAAGTAATGATCTGAACTTTGATTAGCGATGACTACTTTCTGATGCTATGACCACTTCAGTCACTCTATCATGACCAACAGCTTCTAGCTACGTAATCTGATTTAGATAATCTGGACCAGAGGTTGTTCAGCCTTTACAATCAATGGAGGACCAATGAAGAACATATGCTAAGCAGAAATCACCACACCACAAATGGCAAGCCATTACTTAATTATGCCCTGAATATGTAATATTATTACTACAGAGAAGGAAAGAAAAAAAAATCCATACAACTCTTTCACTTAAGCAATATTGGATAAGAGTCCCAAGCCTTGCAACAAGATGGTGGTAAATTTATGCTAAACCAGATTATTTTCACAAACAGATAATTTTCAAGGATATTAACTGTATCCCTTCCGGAATTAACAATGGACAACAGATAAATCAGGTCTGTAAGACATGCTTGATCATAGTGGAAACACAAAATACAAGTGTACAAGGGCAGAAGGAGTTTTACACTGATAGAAAGCACATGCTTACTGATGAAAACCATATGCGTGAGAAATAGAGCAGGAGAGGCTGAATCTCTAGAACCGCACTATCCGTACAACCACATAGACCTAGAATGTAATATTTGAACCTTAGCCTATAAGTTTTTGATATTTATTACAAGGAAACATTAATAATCTCATAGTGCATTAAGATATTCTATTTTGGAGATCATACTTTTGGTTGATCCATTTTTATGTATGTTATAGTGCATGGATTATATGGTAAATAGGTATTAATAAAAAGTAAACATCCAAACAAACAATCAAGGGCAATTTTAATAATATTTCTTTAATCAATGGCATATGCTAATCACCGTGTTGAACAGTAGGGCTTTGATGGAGAGCCAATAAGTGTCTATCACTACTTGTCAGATTACTGTCTCTTTTCATTCCCACAGCAAGGCTTTGGGAATATAGATGGAGAGTACTGGCTAGGGCTGGAGAACATTTACTGGTTGACCAATCAGGCCACTTACAAGCTTCTGGTGACCCTGGAGGACTGGGCTGGGCGCAAAACATTTGCAGAATATGCCAGCTTCAGGCTGGAACCTGAGGCTGACTTCTACAAACTACGGGTGGGACGTTACCATGGCAACGCCGGCGATTCTCTCACCTGGCACAACGGCAAGCAGTTCACCACGCTGGACAGAGATCATGATGCATACACAGGTAGGGACTTGAATTTATTCATTTATCTGACTTATGATATCATGTACTATATCTCACATATGATTTATATCACAATAACAAAGTGTTTTTACCAAGAGACTAGTGGCAAGCCCAACGAAACTTTCACAAAGGTGTCATCTAAACAAGTACCAAAGTTACTGAATGCTTCCACTTAAAACAACACTTTACCATTTACCTAGATACCATTTGGCTAGTTTAACTCAACGTTACTTCATTTTTTACATAGCCATTACAGTACAGTCCAAAAGTTTGATATGATATATATTACATTTGGAATATGTATATCATTTTAGTTATGCATAGGGTGCATGTTCTAATATCAGGTGCTTATTAAGAGTACATGTAAAAGTGTGTATTAGGTTCATTCATGTGTTTTTGTATTTAAATGAATTATGTCATCAATTAAAAACAAAACAAATACTAAGAGATACTAAGCTACTGGTCTGTGAACGAGATTATGTTTTTAAAAATCATGTAAGAATTTATTAAAAATACATTTTTTTTTTTTTTTAGAAAATATCATTACATTATTTCCTTTTTTGATAATCATCAAATGAAACCGGTCCAGTTGGCATGGCATTGCTGGACCCTGCTGTAAATAACACACTTAACTCGTTAGAGCTATTTATGAATGCTCACTTGGACAACCAGAAAAAACCAGCTTATTTTTCTCTCAGGTAACTGTGCTCACTATCAGAAGGGAGGCTGGTGGTATAACTCCTGTGCCCACTCCAACCTGAATGGTGTGTGGTATCGAGGTGGGCACTACCGCAGCCGCTACCAAGACGGAGTGTACTGGGCTGAATTCAGAGGAGGAGCCTACTCCCTAAAGAAAGTGGTGATGATGATCCGCCCCAACCCCAACACTTTTCACTGAACAGCATACAAATCAGAGGAAAAGACTGAAAACTATCCCTCAACATCCACACTCATATATATAGCCTACACATACAGAAACATCTAAGATGTTTATATTTATGGTACAAGGCAACTTTGGGGTGATAAAGGGGACAAGGGGCAAAAGAATTCCCCCTAAATTCTTGTCATCAAGAAAACTTATGGCCGTCACGTTCCACTTGTCATAACAGTTTCCGCTTTGTGGTCATTTGCAGAAATGATTTGCAATATAATTTGTTTACCCAAAGAACAAAAAACACAACTTATCCTCACATAGACATTATAATTGAACTTCTGTTCATATGGAATAGATTAATCTATTTTTGAGTGGTCATATCAAATGTGTCATAGTACAGCAAGGATTCGGTGCTTTCAAAAAACTATCTGTGACATGAGACATTATTTATTTCAAAGATTACAAATCACTGTCCAATTTCTAGAAAATGTAATCCTTGAAAATCTGCAATACCAGAAAAAAAAATAAAAAATCGAGCTAACAGGTCATAAGTAGTATGGCTAGTAGCAGATTGATGCTTTGCCGCTACCAGTATAAATCTGCTGGAAAATGTCTGAAACTGTACATTGGAATTGCTGAATGTTGAAGTCCTGATATATTCAATGAATGCCAAGTCACTGTTGTATACACCATTCAGCCATTACATTATGACCACCTGCCTAATATTGTGTTGGTCCCCCTTTTGCTGCCAAAACAGCCCTGACTCGTCGAGGCATGGA
>CM074981.1:17865615-17944694 GCA_037576825.1 Pangasius krempfi | reverse complement strand
ACAGAGATATTATTGTGGAGTGTTTTTATATTTATATATATATATATTTCTATATTTTTTTATATATATATATATATATATATATATATATATATATATATATATATATGTATATATATATATACGTTATAATTTTTCTTGTGTTATGCTGCTACTGCAAGGAGTAAATAATAAATTATTAAACCTATCTATTTATTATTTTTTACTTATTACTTACTACTTATTATTACTTACCTATCTGTGTCCTACTGAATTTGAGGGAAAAAATGGTTACAAATCTGGAAAATACTGACCATTTTCTAAAACTTGCTGTTGTTATTGCTATAAGAAATTAATTATAGAACATTACTCAGACCAGCACCTTAATATATAGTAGTTATAGTATACATAGTGTGCTGTGTTCATCCAATATTAGAAAATGGTGATATATTTTGAGATTTTTTTCAAACCTGTTTTTGTAATTTTATTTACTGATGTCATTTATATGCTACAAATAAACATTTCACTGAGAATGAAAGTAAAGGTGTAAATTAAAGAGCATGTGTCCCAAATTACCAACCTTGTCATTAAAATCATTTTCAGTCAGTTTGACAAAAGTGTGGAAGCCACTTATATACAATACAGTACAAGTCATCTTCACATGTAGATAGTGAACACCGCAAGGATTTCAGAAATGTGTGGTGTGTAGGGATATTTTTGTTTATTTAATGGTAAGAAAGCTGAAATTGTGCTGAAATTTACCTTATGGTAAAGGCTGAAATTCAGCTCCCAGAATGTCTGGACTCACAATATGGATCAGCAGTCTTATTGCTCGTTAAAAGAGGAGGAAAAACACACATTCCCTGACCGGGAATCGAACCCGGGCCGCGGCGGTGAGAGCGCCGAATCCTAACCACTAGACCACCAGGGAACTGCTGCGATAGGCTAACGTAATGTTCATGTCAATAGTTTACTGTAAAAAAAAAAAGTGCTGTGTTATACTTGAAGGATTGTAAGATTGTTTGGAACAAATTACAGTAATAATTAGCTGATGACAAAAAAAAATCTTGCTTTGCCTTTCATTTTCATGTAAATATCCTAACTCACTTCCAAGAACAAAGACAGTCAAAGCGACCAGTCTGGTTTGAGCCAGTTTTCAGAACAGCGGCCAGTACATTGCGAGTGACGTCACCGCGCGGTATAAAACGCCCCTCTGGCGCTGAAGTGTAGACAGCATTGCGGTGTAGTTACTGGTCGTGGACGGTTTAAGCCACCTAAATCTATTCAAATGGGCCCCGTTGCCTAGCGTTTTCTCCCCAAAAGCCTCCGACTGAGTTGCGCAGGGTGCTATAAAACATCAGCACAAACAAGAAGGTGAGTTTGGAAGAGATTCAGAGGAAATCCTGTTTGTTTTTTTGGGGGAGAGATGTCAGCTAAGGTTGTGAGGGTGGGAGTCTTGAGGCGCTGTTGTTGCTTTCTCGTTATGCTAGCTATCTTCAGTAGCGGACTTTCTACTGGTAAATCACCAAATGTTTGATATAAAAGTTAATGTTTAATATAAAAGTAACAACTACGCAGTTTAAATGTTTCGTTAAAAATGTCAATTTGTGCATTTTCTCCGGGGACAATGTTCTTTGTCACTTGCTTATCACAGCTAAAGTTCAGTTACTAAAACAGCTGGCCTAGTTGTGATATTTCGTTTAAATATTTACAACTATTTCGACGAACTTTCACTGGACAAATAGCACAAGATGGTCTTGTCTTTTTCCTTTGTGTCTTGTAAAAACAAGAGACTGTTTTGAGTTAGTTCTCTGGAAGGGAATGTAAACAGTTGTTTGGAGAAACTGACCAGCCCAGTTCACTACTCTGCTAGAACCCAATGTCTGCTCTAACATTAAAAAACTAAAAGCCAAATATCACGAGCATCAAAATGTCTTTGTGTTCAATGCTGTTCAATCTACAATATTTACATGCACAGATTGCAATATACCAATCTTGTTTAGTTTTTTTTTTTCTTTCTTCTACTATATCATTATCAAAATCCATTTAATTGAATCCATTCTTCTCTTTTTAAGGTTTCCATCTAAGGCACAAGTTAAAGTGTGAAGCATGGCAGCAATCCCAGCTGGCGGATCTCTTGTAGCCACCCATGACTATTACCGGAGTAAGAGCACCAGTACAAACCATTAATATATGTGCAAACTTCCACACACTTCACTGGCATGGGCGTTTGCGAACATGCTGTTCATGAGTCCATCTGTCTGTTCTCAGGGCGCCTTGGCTCTACGTCAAGTAGCAGCTCGTGTGGCAGTTCGGAATACATCGGGGAGGTTATTCCACATCACCCAGGTGTGTGTTTCATAATCTCACATCCAATTTTCTCACCGATCATTTTCAGAGGCTTCACCAACACCACAGCTGCTTGGAAGAGTAGAGGTCTTGCGCAGTATGCTGACCTAATGTTCATTTTGTGATGATTAGAGATTATGAAACTGATGTGAGCAATCAGTGATTCAGTTGTTGGGCTGGATGTTATCGCTTTTCAGGTTTTGCATGTTTCGGTGTAGGGAAAAACATCCCCCATACAGCAGACTGATGCCATTTATCAGCACTGAGGTTTATGTTCATGCAAAACCTAAATTGTGCATGTCTGGTCTGTTCTCAGTGGAGGTTTTTTTTTTTTTGTCGTTGTTTTCCAGGCCTGCCCAAGCAAGACTCTGGTCACTGGTGGTCGAGCTTCTTCTTTGGGAAGCAGCTGGGTATGGGCTCCCTGGCTGAAGAGGCTCAGCAGAAGTGAGTCAGAAACTTTTGAGTTTAGAAACCTTTGTCTGTGTTAATTTACAGAATTTGTGATGTGATTTTTCCTTTCTTAACACTGTCACTGATTTGACTCCGCAGATCAGGGCTGAGTGTGACCGATGGGCAGGTGATGTGTATTGCTCGAGATATGGTGAAGAGGCAGGTCAGCGAGAGTAGCGATGCTGGGAAGTCGGAGGTGGGGAGTTCTCATTCCTAAGTCCGGCTTGGGGGACCAACGCTAGGGGACGGAAATGGCCCTTATTTTTTATTTTCCCTCCTTTATGTGTAGAATAGGTTGCTTTTACGTTATTTCATAACCATTCGTTCCTGTTTGGCTTAAAATACAATGAAGGTATTAAAGTGAAGTGTTTTTGTACGTTTTTACACATTTGTAACACTGTGTTTTTGTTACTACTTTTCTCTGTCACCATGTTCACAGAAACAATAAAACTTTGAAGTAGCCAAACCTTTTAGTGACTTTTCTTGGCTATTAGGAGAGTTGAATGTATGCCTGTGTTACTTGCTCTGCACTTGTTTCTTTTTGGATAGAAATTTGAAATGGGTTAAAAACATGCCACAAGCAAATCCTTTTAATGGTTCAGCAAGTTCCTCAAATACTGCTTTCCACTATACGTGTGCAGTAATGTAGCAATACTTTGCATCATTTTCATGGCTGGTTCATTCCTTCAGTGTAAGCCTATTTTTGGCTTGTTAACACAGCTTTTCACCTCTTATTCCAGAGTAATGAGCTCTATCAATGTGTGTGTTCGGAGTCTCTAAGGAAAAAGGATACAGCCATCCTTTATGCCTGCCATGCATATAGAGCGGATCTGGAGCTGTTGTGTAACTGGCATGTTAATTCAGGTCGAGTGGGTCTTCTGTGTACATTCCGTTGTGCAAACTTCCCTTTGAATCACATTGCACACTCAGGACAAACAGCATAAACCTTTTGGAAAAGTAAACAAGTCGAGAGACCTTCATCTGAGTGAGAGGGAAGTCCACAAATGCTGATCCAGACTGATATATTTAAGATGGGCAAAGGACTGAGATTTTCATTTCACATTTGAGCAGAAAAATACAAAAAGAAGACTGCTTTTACAAAAGATTTGCATGACAGAATGTGCTGGAGACAACAGAACCTGACCTCACCATTTATCCGTTTAAAGCTTTTGAACATGGCTCTCATAAAGTGCACACTTTTCCCCCTCATGTGTTTGCATGTTTTCGGGTCACTGAGCCCTGATGGCTGTGTTCACGGAAAAGGCTTTGTCTAGTGCGCTGACACTATCCTTTTCGTTCACTCTCTCTTCCCCTATGCTTGGCAACAGGTCTGTGCTGGGGAGCTCTGATTGGACACTGAGGAATGAGGACTCACACTCCCTACAGTAAGGGTTAAGGGGAACACAAGAGATACTCTTTTGCTCTTTGGGGAAAAATGAGAAGCAATTACGGGAATGCATCATGCTACAAAACAACTGCAGGTCCTTTCTTTCGTGAATCTTCCTGGACAAATGAAATGGCTTAATGTTTACAGGTAGAAGTGCTAGGAAACTATTCACGGGGTCTAGATCAGCTGGATCAAGTCTTTAAACCCAATCTCTAGTGGGTTGGGAGTTTCAAAAGCGAAAGAATATGCTGTGGTTCAGGGAATGTTACGTGTTGAGTCTTTAGACAAGGTGTAGTTCATATGTCTATTTGATGACATGATCAGCAGAACCTTGCCGTTTGGATGAGTCCGGGTTGGATAATGGACGTTTCCAAACCAAACTTAATACCCATCGTCTGGGCTCCTGTCCTGACAAACCTGCAGAGAGAGGCACAAAGATACAAGATCTAAAAAATCATTGCAAAAGAAATATATATATATATATATATATATATATCTATATTGAATATAGGTGAGTTTATCTAATATTTCTCATTATGTTGCTTTGATACAACTAATACACTCACCGGCCACTTTAATAGTAACATCGGTAATTCATACAATTATCCAGTCAGCCAATCACGTGGCAGCAGCGCAGTGCATAAAATCATGCAGATACATGTCAAGAAATTCAGTTAATGATCACACCAAACATGTGGTGCCTTTGACTGTGGTATGGTTGTTTGTGCCACATGAGCTGGTTTGTGTAGTTCAGGAACTGCTGATCTGGGATTTTCACACACAACAGTCTCAACAGGGTGTCCCAAAAGTCTCCATACATAGGGGAAATTAACACTTTTTAGCAAAATGTCTTCCAAAGTTTTTCATACTTAGTTTATTTATATATATATATATATATATATTAGATAGCCTTTAAGAATGCCTTTGACAATAGAAGAACGTATTGAAATCATTGTCATGGCTGGATCGGGAAGCTGTCTCAAGGTTGTGATGGATTTAACAGGAAATATGGCAAGCACATCAAAAACGACACTGTTGCTAAACTTATTAACAAATTCAAAAAGACTGGAAGTGTTGCGGAGCAATCGAGCAGTGGACGTCCACAAACATCCACTGATGAAGGCAAAACCGATATGGTGCTGGCATACATAATCCCCTATGTATGGAGACTTTTAGGACACCCTGTAGAGTTTACATAGAATATTGTGAAAAAAAAACATCTAGTGAGTGGCAGTTCTACAGGCAGAAATACACCTCAAGGTACGAAGAGTGCTTTCTGAGATGCTTATCTGCTCACCATGGTTGAAAGAGTGGTAAAGAGTGCTTATTTGAATTCCCTTAACCTTCCTGCCAGCTCAAAACTGTCTGGCCATTCTCTTCTGACCTCTTGCTTTAACTTGCCTTTATTCTGGTTAGGGGTGAATTGGATCTGGAGCCCATCCTGGGAACACTGGGCAGGAGGCGAGAATATGTCCTAGATGGGACTCCAGTCCATCGCAGGGCACCCTGCACATGCACATTTACACACATTCACACCTAGGAGCAATTTAGAATGGCCAGTCTGACTACTTGCATGTTTTTGGGAGGTGGGAAGAAACGGGAGAAACGGGAGAACACTGAGACAGCCACACAGACACAGGGAGAACATGTGAAAGTCCATACAGACAGTAACCTGAGCTCAGGAATGCACCGGGGGACCCTGGAGCTGTGCCACTGGGCTCACCCTTAGATCGAGTGTTTCTATCTATTTCTAAAAAGAAGCAAAATTGTATGCCACTTTAAATGCCTTTTCAAACATGAAATGAGTAAAATGTCTAGAAATGGGCTTATCTCATAATGAGAAATCTTATGTAAATTCAACTACATTCAATATATTTTCACTTCATACATTTATTTATTTATTTATTGCAATGACAGTACTCATGATGGAGTCTGTTTATATCTAGCACTCAGGATTCATGACTTCTGGCTACTGTACCTTGATGTGAGGAGGCAGTTTTCCAGACAGTCACTTGCCTTTGCCTTGCTTGTATCACACTACCAGGTAAACAGTACACAGGCTGTATTTTGTTGGAAGGACTGATATCTGTGGATAAATATATAAACATGATTAAGTATACAGTATGCAGTGTTAGATCATTACATTTGTCAATATTTTCACTGCCTGTGATCATGTATTTTACAAACTCCACCCCAGAGATAGACTGCATGGTCTGTTTAAAACAAATTTTTTTTTCACTACCACTAACTGCAATTCTGCATAAGATACATAAAAGGATTGCTATGTCCTGTTTGTCTTGGGATGGCAGCCAGTGCAGCTTCAGGAACATGTTAGTCTGCTATGGGTTGCCAGACTGTGAATTAGGCAATCTAATTGAACTATTTTAATAGAATGAAATACATCGCCTTGAGATTGTTAAAGTTATCAAAGTTGAAGTCTGGGTTCACATATTGTAAATTGGGACAGGTTTTAAACCTAGAGAGGGACTGAAACTGTCAATCTGGCAACCATGCCTCTAGCCAAACAAAGTTAAAAATAGCACTGCACTTACTCTGGTAAAAGTGATTCTTTGCCAGCAGACAAGCAGCAGAGTTCACACTGCTCATGGTCTCAGTATAGGTGTACAATATTTGGAAAGTCCCAAAACCCCCTTTTGGAACCTAACATAATACAAAGAATATGAAAATGTGTGCAATGTCACTGCTTAGAAAATGCAAATGTAAAAAAATGATGTGTTTTTCCAGCAAACTAAGTGTAGAAACTTTAGCCTAGATACTTTCTGGCAATGATCTTGAAACATTTTTACTCCATAGAGAAATGAAAGTTTTCCACATTCACTTACTGTGATTGGAAAACTACAGCAAATGTATACAGAAGTGAAAGTATCAGTAAGTTATTTTAAGTCTTCCTTAAGTAAAAGTGAAAATAGTTAGTCAAAATTATACCTGAATGAAAAGTTTCCTCACTTAAATGTACTTAATTAAACGATTCAACTAAAATGATTTCAACACACAGCACATTTATTTCCAGCTGGATGCAGCAGTGTAGGTGTTAATTCATGAAAGCATCACTACATTGCACTGAGTAAAGCATTACAAAATGACTTGTTTAATTATTATTATTAAGAAAATGGGTGCAATGCCTTACAACTGACCCTGTGCAAATCTGTTCAACTGCACATGTACAAATATCATCATCTAAGCAGAAAAACAGGATATGTTTATCCCTGATTTACTGAAATTTCAAAGTGTACAGAGGACAAGTTCCACTACACAGAAACCCAAACCCACGCAATGCTATAAAAAGAAACACTGTTGACATATAAAATAAACCTGTTGATTCTAGATACATGTATCTCTTCTTATCATAAGTGTGTCAAAGGGCAGCTGAAGCTCTTTACCCTCCCTCCACCTGCAGCACAGTCAAGCAGTTAATAATATACAGTTCATCCAAAACAAAAATGGATTTTCTATATCGGTGGTTTTCATGAAGCATAGCCAGAGGGTCTGCAATTTTTAAAATTTTCATTTTATTTGTTTGTTTGTTTGTTCGTTTACACTGATGGAAATCACAACCCACCATCATCAAGGTTATACTTATTATTGGGTTTATATAGTTATTAGTTTATTTGACTGCTCACTTGAATTGAGCAGGTTTAATCCATACCTTAATAGATCAAAACAAGTAAGCTCATAAATAATATTATATTTATATTTAAAAGTGCTCTCTTGGTGCAAATTTCAGTAATTTAAAATATTTTATGGAGCTCCAAGGTCCCCGGGTTGATCCTGAGCTCGAGATATTGTCACGTTCTCCATGTTTGTGTGGGTTTCCTCCAGGTTTTCTGGTTTCTTCCCACGTTCTAAAAGCGTGCAGATTTTCATATTGGCTATGCTAAATTGCCCCTAGGTGTGGTTGTGGGGGTGTGTGTGTGCGCGCGCATGTGTGTGTGCATGCGTGCGTGCATGCATGGTGCCCTGCAATGTACTGGTGTCTCATCCAGGGTGAATTCTCCTGCCTTGTGCCGAGTGAAATGTTGATGGTAAATAGGCAAAAGACTATTTTTTATTATTAACACTAACTAACACTATTTATATTTGAGTAGTTGGATTATGTTTGTTAAATAAATCTGTACCCAGGGAGTTTGTGGAATTTATTTTACAGAAACATTGGTCCATGAGATCCCCTGTTTTATATCAATTACAGACATGTATGTACAAACAAGTGTCCATGTTTAATCAGGAATTTCTCACAGGTTATGTTATTACTGCAAACACAAGAGAGTTCCTGTTCAGAGCATTGGGTTTTTTTCCAGAAAGGTCATTCCCTTAATGGCACATTCACATCAGACGACCTCAGAGCACTTTGTTTTCACCAACTGTGCTATATGCTCAACAGAGTGTTTTGTTTATGCTTAAACATTTAAATGCATACTGGGTATTGTTCTGTTTTGCATACAGCACTGGTAATGTTAACGTGCAGATTTCATGGAAAATGCGAAAACACTGCTAAAACTGGTGATTGTTTTATGTAAATGCAGTCAGATGATTACCATTGTTGTTTAATTTCTATTAAAATAGCATTGTTGATTATGGAATTCTGTTATGTTGTACCACATCTGGAATGACATGCTCAAGGAGAATGGGCTTCACATTGAGTAAAGTGTTACAGTAGCAAGGCACTCTTTCACCCACGACATTAAGCCTCAGGTGTTTTTATTGTGCTTACTGTTGTAACTCATTTTACATGTTTCTCAGACCACTTCCCTAACTGGAAATACTGAGATAACCCTCTCTGTTTATGGCACATAATCTGCACAAGTTTCTACCGCATGCTGTTTATCATTCTCCTACTGCATTATTCTTTTGTTATACGGCCATGCTTGCTGTTGGAGAGTTGACTAAGATAATTGGGAACTTGTTTTAGCATTTAGCCCACTCACTATGCGATCGACTTCTGCAGGATGTGCTATGGAGCTCTTCAGGCGAAACATCTAAATATAACCAGAGAGATCATATAGTCCTACCTCAGGAGTGCACACAATGTAATTTGCTTGAGTTAAAAGGTGGTGCTTCAACTATAGTCAGTGCCAGTTAAATGTTTTTGAACACAGAGAGGTTTTTTTTTTGTTGCCCAGTTTGTGAGCCCTCCTCTACCTCTCAGAAAGGGTGGTGTACCATTCTTAGCTGATCACTGATACTAACATGGTGGTGTGTGTTGGGCTGGTATGTGGTGCTGGGTTGTTTACCCCTATTCCCCCCCTTATCATTTTCCATGTACAATTTGTGTTAATCTTCCTCTAACCCTTCATCAGTGACAGTTTCTGTACTGCTTTTGGCTAGATACTTTTGGTTTGTAGATGATTCTCAACCCAACAGTCACATTGAGGTGTTTAAATTTCCTAGCAGTGCTGCTATGCCTGCTAGTACTACCTGTGAAATAATGTGACCTATACAACAGGTGAACCCAATAAAATAGCAAATGAGCATGTGGTGTACCTACTAAACAATATAAAGATTGCTATCTCTAGCTTAGTTCACACAGTATGTCAAATAATAACAATAGTACTGTCGCATCAACCACTCAACACGTGATACATGCCAATTTATATACACCACCACTACAATCACAAGATCAGTATTTTGTCACACCATGTCCATCACTGCAATGGTATCTTCTGCAAGAGACACTGCTGAAATTTCAGCATGAAAGGTTCATCATTTTGAGAAACAATAGACAATATTACATGACTTTGCTCTTGGCCTGGTTTTTTTGCAGCTATGTAGAAATGAAGTGAGAAAGGTTGAATGAACCATGCCAGGATATGAAAATCATCTTTTATCAGTGGAGGCTGATGTGAAATTTGGATGATTAAGAAATGCTGTGCACTACAAGACTGGTGTCGAGAACAAATGACAGACCTAGTATTGTATAACATTTTATATACAAGCTGCACATGTGGATACTGCTGTGAAGGTAGCTTTGGGTTTGGGACTTCAACATCAATAAGCTATCATAGACTAAACTAAAATGCAGTGCAAAGGGAATTACCAGGATATTTGGGGCATAGGTGAAAATATGCTAAGTTATTGTATTTTTTGTTTGAAAAGATAAAGGTGAAAATAACATCGATGATATTCTTCATTTGCTAACAAAGAGATCAGATACTGAGTTATGCTACTGAGAAAAAAAAAACCTCACCAATTTATTTTGAACCCCTCACACTGTAATTTATTTACAGTCCTTATGAACTACCCTTACATAGGAAGGGTGAGTAGCATCAAAACACTGTTGACAAACTAATAACCTGTTAGATAGATAGATAGATAGATAGATAGATAGATAGATAGATAGATAGATAGAGAGTCATACCTTTATTGCATGCAACCTTTTAAAATCCTTGGAGTCAGCAATCCTTGTTGAGTAGGTTGACTGCTTCCTGCATGTTATGAAGTACAGATGCTGCTGCAGGGAACTCTACCAACATAACAAGCCACCAGGATCTTTATATAGACCTCTTCCACTCAGGAATCCTTCAGATGCCAGACACCCCAGCACTGTTGAGTGATTGGTTGAGGAACTGAGGCCGCCCCATTTGCTTTCTTGACATCTTCTCAAACTTGGGGGAGGTGTGACCAAGACCTGAGCACTAACATTCCTGTTTAAAGTTCAGTTCAAAAAGTGAACAGACAATCTTGTAATATTTTGCACCCCTCCCTTCTGATCAGTTGAAGTGTGTGTCTTAAGGGAGATGTCTGCTCCCTCCTGATAAGTGAAGTGTGCATCACGATGAAACAGTGCCGAAGTAAAGTCATATTACAATGCAGAAGTGACTGCTTCTGCATTATAGTATTATATTAAGGAATCAAAAGTAGAGGGCACAGAGGATTGAGTGGATAAAGATCTGTCACTTAATCAGCAAGTCTGTCTGGTGATCAGTTATCAAATGGGAACAGACACATGCTTTTTAGACTTTGTCCAATAGTAAAGCTCATTCACAGCTCATTGGATAAGCATTCACTTGCAAAGTTGATAATATCCCTGGCTGACTATACAGAAATTTAAAAGACACAGGCCTCCTGAGGCTCTGAATTTCCTGGCAAGCCCCCAGCCAGCTGTGACCTCAATCTGCCACATAATGAAAACTGACATCATCCAGGGAAAAAAAAAAACCATAGGGCAAAGAGAGCAGAGTCATATGATCTGCTTGAATCAGGGTTCTGAATATCAGGAATGAATATTCACTGGTGCAGCACATAGTATCGCTGCCTCACATCTTGAGAATCTTGGGTTCAATCTTGAGTGGATTTTCTCTTGTTCTGTGGGTTTCCACTGGGCTCTCTGTGATACTCCATTGCAGGATGTCTGACTCTTTATAGCCAGAGTGCAGCACAATGTAGTAATCTCCTTACTATAACACACGTACTAAATCTGATAATGAACTCATAAGTCAAATCAGGTGACTACAGTTTGTTCACCTTTGTACGCTTTAAGCATGAAGGAAATGTCTGCTAAGATGTCTGGTAGCTTAGGTAAACACACCCTACAGAGTGTTAGCAACACCGCGCAAGCTTTTACAGATGTAGTTATGATCAATCCTGTACATATGTACTGTACGACTCACTTCATTCACTGTCATTCAGTTCTATGAACAAATAAGAAAAAAAATACTGCATACAGACACAGCCCTCAGTGTGCACACATCAGTGATAAAAATGATGATGGTGTTCAGTGGCTCTGCATTAAAACACAGCTTGAAAATTTGTTGATATTGCATATACCATATCGCACCGTAAAAGTTGGAAAGCGAGTAGTTTGCGTAACTGGGTCATTTTTTGAAGCTTGGCGTACTTGCACTGCATAAAACGTTCATTATTATCACCTTTCATTACAATGAGCAAAAATAAAGGAATAGTGATCATTTGAGGTTAAACATGAAAGCTAATGTTATTAAAACCTTAATCCTGAAATATATGTCCATCTTAGGGCACGTTTGCTCAGCCACTCCATTAGTGAAAGTGTGTGTAAATTTGATCATTTACATTATTTACATTTAAATAATTTGTATGGTAACTCCATGCAAGTGGATACAACAGATAATTCATGGATTCATTTCAATTTTATATTCAGTTTTTTAATATTCAATTTTATTTTATTTATATATTGCTTTTAACAATGGACATTGTCACAAAGCAGCTTTACAGAAATCCAGATATAAAATTTCAATTTACTTTTCTAATTTATCCCTAATGTTATAATACAGCACTCAAGTGTTTTTGGGTAAGAGTCTGCTAAAGTAGCACATCTTGATTTGGCAATTTTATTCCACTCTTCCTTGCAAAAATGCTCCAGATCTATTAAACTGCAAGGGGATCTCCTCTGCACAGCCCATAATTTCTTAATAGGATTTAGATCTGGGCTCTGACCAGGCCATTCCAAATGTTTCTTGACAGCCTCCCTGAAGTTTTCATATTGTCAATTTTCTGAGAGATCAGAAAATAATCAGCATCACTTCACCGTTGACAGGAAAAGAATTTGAATGTGGTTAAGTCTGAGCACTGTCACATGCACCATGTTTTTCACTTGAATTTTTTGCTTTCTTTATCTCATTAAAGGTGGAAAAATATCTGACATGATTTATCCTTTTTTTTTTTTTTTTTTACCTCATATCTTGATCACCTTCTCATGACTTTCACAGCTGACTGAGAACAATAATGTTCTTATGTTAATTATAGAACCTGTCATCCATAGCAAGATGAAATCTGAAACCATAGACACCATGTTTACAGTGTTACACTTTACCCGCTTAGGGACTGGCAGAAGAAAATATCAACAAGAAACTGACTAAAATGGCTATTGTTTAAAATATACGCAATTTTTTTTGTCACAGCACGTTTCAGCTAGTGTCTGCACAAGCTTTCTTTTTTTGGAGGTTTATTATGTTTGCTTTTTCTTTTTGAAAACATAGAATTATTAAATATTTCAATCAAATGACATGAACAAGTGCTGAGAGGTCCACAACTAAACACAGACTCTCTCTCTCACACAAGGCACTCACACAGAAATGCACAGAGCCAAATCATATCATAGGTGCTGAGGTGTTTTGGAATGGTACAAACACCAGTGATAAAATCAGCATGATGTTTATCTATGATAAAATTTGAAAAGGTGAAACACACTACCTTGAATTAGATTAGCTGCCAAATACTACATGCAACTACAAAAACAATTGATTATCTCAACATGGCATAAGAGAGCACACCTAAATAGACGTTATGCAACACTTGGACAAAGAATGCTGATGTTTTTTCAGTATCAATGTTCACATGTTTTCTGAAGACCTGAATCATCAACCTTTGGCAGAGAGTGCTTTACCCTGGGTCTGAACCTGATCTGGCCAATTTCAGCATGTGTCAACACTGTTCTTTAAACTTCATCAAACAGGCACTGCAGGAACATACTCCTGACCTGCAAGCCACGACCTTATGGTGCACTATAGTGAGCACAAACAACATAAAGGAAAATTCTCAGCTTTATGAGACTTTACAACTCCATCAGACATATTGTGGTAACTTTAAAATCTTGTTTCTGTGTTGTCAATAGATTCTGTCTCAGTCAGGCACCTTTATCATATTTATTGCAAAGAAATTAAAAGATAAACACATACAGATGGGTGATAAAGTCTGGTGGCTGTGTTTTGCTGTAGGGAGCATTTTGCTGGTGTGGTTTGGGTCCATTTGCCCCCTTAAGCCTAGGCAATAGTCACTGTAAGTCAATAGAAAGTTCTTCTGACTGATCGCCTTTATCCTATGATTAAACATTTCTGTCCTGATGGGAGTGGTCTCGTCCAGGATGGCAATGCTTCCATGCACAAAAAAGGACTGAATGGTTTGAATTAAATCATACAGTCCCCTCTTGTATTGGAACAGCAAAGCCAATTCAAATGTTAGGTTGTTTGGCTCAATTTTTAGGTGAGCAAAAATATAGGAACAGATAGACTTGAAGCAAATTAAAGTAAATGACAATATTTGGTTGCATATCCCTTACTTGCAATAACTGCATCACGCAAGTGTGTCACTGACATCACCAAACTGTTGTACCACAGGCTTGTACCACAGCTTCTTTCAGTTGTTTGTTTTGGGGGTTTCTCCCTTAAGTTCTCTCTCCCTGCATTAAGGTCTGATGATTGACTTGGCCAGTCTAAAAACCTTCCACTTTTTTTCCCCCTAAGTCCTTTGTTGTGTTGGCAGTGTGTTTTGGGTCATTGTTTTGCTGAATGATGAAGTTCTTCCCAATTAACTTGGATGCATTTCTCTGAAAATTCTGAATTCATTCTGCTGCAACCATCATCATCATCATCCATAGAGTAGTGAGCCCATTCCAAAAGCAGCCATGCAAGCCCAAGCCATGACACTACCTCCACTGTGCTTGACTGATGACTTCATATGTTTTGGATCATGAGCCTTTGGATCATGATCACGTCCTTTCTTTCTTCACACTTTGGCCTTTCCATCACTTTGGTAGAGGTTAATCTTGGTTCCAAAACGTTTGTGGCTCATCCCTGTATTTCTTTGCGATTTCCAATCTGGCCTTCTGATTCTTACTGCTAATAAGTGGATTGTGTCTTGTGGTATGGCCTCTATATTTCTGCATTCAAAGTGTTCTCCAAAAGATGGATTGTGATACCTTCACCCCTGCACTGTGGGATTTTTAGTTGATGTCACTGACTGTTGTTTTGTTTTTTTCTTTATAGCTCTCACAATGTTTCTGTCACCAGCTGCTGGTTTTTTTTATTGTTGCCCGACCTGTTTGATATCTGATCGTTAGTACATCAGTGGTTTCTTTTGTTTTCAGGATATTCCAAATTGTTGTATTGGCTATACCCAATGATTATGCAATGGCTCTGGTTGATTTTCCCTCTTTTCTCAGCTTCAAAATGGCTTGCTTTTCTAACATAGACAGCTCTCTGGTCTTCAAGTTGGTTTATCTTTTTTAACAACAAATGCAGTCTTCACAGGTGAAACCCAGGGCTCAAACCAAGAGTAAAACATTCAGAGCTATTAATTGTTTAAACAGTCAATCTAACAGGGCACACCTGGGCAACCCGAAACCTGGGCAACATGAAAATATTTTTTGATCACTTGAAAAATGTGTGGGCTCAAACAAAAGGTGCCATGTTCTAATTTTTTTTTAACACATGTCGATACCAGAAAATGAATGCTGACATTCTGATCTATTGTCTCATATTCATCTTTTGATGTCAAACCCAAATGTCTTCAGTGTATAGCAAATTGGCCTTGTCATTACTGCCATTACTAACACATTCAGAGGGGACTGTTTGTTGCGGTCTTCACAGTAAGCATCCAAACAATTTCTGTCCTGAGTGAAGTACATTTTTGTACAGTTTTGTAAATGTTTTCCTTTTTTTTCCCCATCTACATAATACACTCGTGTTGAGACTGTGGCATAAACCTTTTTTTTATCATGTTCTATATATTTTCCAGGTTATTTGTACATTTTGCAAATAAAGAACTCAACTATTACTACATTAAAATGAAAATAATCAGTCTCAAGTGCATGGAAGCCAACCATATATGTAATAGAAGTGCCACCTGGTGGTAAATCTACACTTGCATTAACAAAATCATGATGAACTGACTGACTTTATTGAACCTGATTCCACTGAAGTTCCTGAGCCTTTTGAGGAAATTATAAGTACTGGAATGAGAATATATGAGAACTACCAATTTCCTGAACACATTAATGGTTTGCTCTTTCGCTGTACTGCAGGAATCATTATGTAAAACAATGTAAGTGATTCCAACTGCAGGCCAATTATATCATTTCACTACAAGACTCATTTCAGAAACACAGCAAACACAGAGGAGGTTGAGCTTTATTGTTTTTCTTTTTGTTGCAGGAATATGATGTTAATACATTTCAAAGCAGCAGTCATGCACATCTGAAGTGCAAAGAATACATTTACATTTATGGCATTTGGCAGACGCCCTTATCCAGAGCGATTTACAATTATCTCATTTATACAACTGAGCAGTTGAGGGTTAAGGGCCTTGCTCAAGGGCCTAGCAATGGCAGCTTGGTGGTACTGGGATTTGAACTCTCAACCTTCTGATCAGGAGGCCAAGGTCTTAACCACTGAGCTACCACTTCCCAGTTTAATACCTTGATAGTTAAACACAGGTAACAGGGTTGATCATTCAGCAAAAACTGAAACAGTTCCTAGTCTGCCATAAATATAGACTACAGCCCAAGAACTTAAAATGGCATTTTTTTGCTGGTCAACAATTAAAATCTAAACACATACTGTCAATAGAGCACAAAATAGTAATGATCGTTAAAAAATAAATATAGGAGGCAGATAGTAAAAGAGTGCACAGGCATTCAAGACTGCATGAAGCACCTTAGTGCAAAACATAGTAATTAATCTGCTGCAGGAGCATGAGCAGCATTTGCTTTAAGCTTAAATCACACGTTCCCAACCCTGGTCATGGAGTACGCTCTGTGCTGCACATTTTAGTGTTTCACTGCTCTAACACACCCACTTCAACCCAGGAAGGACTGTTAATTAGCTGATTAATTGGATTAAGTGTATTAAGTGTATTGGGAGCAAAGAAAACCCTGTAGGTTCAGAAACTATGGCTTAAATCAATCGGTTGAGATGAGCTGATAAAAAAAATTAGTTATAAGTTGGGTAATGAGTTTTCTAGTCACTCATATGTGTTTTTCAGTCATTAAGTGTGTGTGTGTGTCCCAGTTTTTCAGCCACCATTAAAAAAATAACAAGAAGTAATCTGATCTTTCTATAATCTGTTAGCCAACATCCTTTACTTGGTCAGAGGCTGCATTATTTAAACACTACTAATGTTTCAAAAGCACTGTTATATAGTATCCCATAAATATATGAAGACTAAGCTGTAAGTACAGCCCATTTTGAAATCTGCTTCTGCTAATGTCTTTAACTTGAACCCAAAAGCACGTGCTTTGTCTTTTCATGATCACTATTTTAGCCAGTGTTTTAGCCTATAAGTCGATTTTGCTATGATTGAGTGCTGGCTTGGAGAAAAAATAAAGGAAATAACTGTATTAAAGAAAATATGTCAACCATTAATTAAATTGTTCTAATGAATCTAATGAAATATGCTAATGCAAATCTAATGAAATATGCTTCCATTAAAACTCTGTTCTCATTATCATGTACAGTGTCAGTGCCTGACAATGAGAACATATCTTAAAGCAGAATCACACATTCTACTGTTGCTGATGATTACAGTGCATTGTGCTTGTTAAACTGGAACTGTTCCAGGTTTTTAACATCTTGACAATATCATTACAGCAGCTTCTCATGTACTTTACACCATCACACGAAGTCTATATAACAATTAATACACTTAATATAGTTACAGTTAATACAATGTATATAATTAATATACTAGGACATTTTGTGTGCTATTGTCTTAAATCCGTAAGAGATTAAACAAACTTTACACAGCAACTTTACAAAGTCAAAAACCATATTACACACTGTACGTTTCATTGAAAAAATATTATGTACACTACATACATATGTATAGCGCTAAGTGATGCGGTCAATGCACTCCTGAAGCTCAGATTTCAGGGACTTAAAATTTGGCCGATCGTCTGGCTGCTCGCTCCAACAAGACTGCATAATCTTGTAGATGAAGTGAGGACACTTGGGAGGAGCAGGCATCCTGTAGCCACATTTGATCTCCTCACGTAGAGCTTTTTTACTGAAACCTACAAAATGCAAGAACAACAACAACAAAATTATTTGTTTTGATTGTAACAACAAAATTACATAAGTCACAGAATTTATGAGGACTGTGAGTAATTTATACTGTGCTTACTAACTATAACATAATATTGCTGTTGCAACCTTTAAAAGTAAATCAAAGAAAGCTGATTATGGTTTACCTGGATACGGATTTGCACCATAAGAATAAATCTCATGTAAGAGAATGCCAAAAGACCAGACATCAGATTTAATCGAGAAAATGCCATGTTCGACGGCTTCAGGAGCTGTCCACATGAATGGAATCTTTTTATCATTAGACAAATAGATCGGCTCCTACAAGAGGAATGTAACACACAAAGTGAAAACAAAAAATGTCTTTCCCAAGTCAGGGAACTGTTGTTTATAGCTGACAACAATAGCCATGAAATGATATTTTATCTGATTTACTTTTGTTTTTTTTGGTTTGTTACCAAAAACAAATGCTGGGATGCAGTGCTGCTGCTACTCAAAGTCATTTAACTGGCATTTCATTATAATAGCAGTACGATTATGAACATATATTTTAGAATGACAAAAGATACAGGCAAAGAACATACAAATTAATGTTTTTAAAATGGATTATCAGATTTTTTTTTGTTAGTTTCATCCTGCAGAATCCCAGTCCCGATGCACACCTCTAGTCTTAAACTGAAGCTTTTTGGCAAGCTTCCTAAAAACTCGTATTCGTATATGTATTTGCATTTGTTTAAAACTGTTCAACTGAAATAATGTGTTCATATTCAGTCACATCCCTAATGTAGACTGTTAAGTGTTCTGTTGGATCTAAAAACCCATCTAAATTGAACGATTTAAGTAATAAACAACTAAATCATTCTACACCCTTCTCCACTTATTGAAACTTCACATAAAGCATCCACTGACCTCAGCTCTTTATTTACCTGATACGTAATTAACCGAAGTCCCCTTATATGTATTGGGCTTATCATTTGGATTGCGGACCTGTCATTTTGTCTCAATAAAACACCTCTTGATTGTGCACAATGTCTTAGCATTTTGTGACAGTTTGTAAGTAAAGTGGAAAACAACACTATACAACATTAATATCTAAACTGAGTGGAGAATAATAGTATACACAGGGGGAAAAAATAATAATACATGGAATCACTCTTGGTTTTACCAAATATGTCCAAGCTAAAAACCTACGATCTCCTATAGCACAGCATAAGTTAATGAATACTATGATAGTTTATAGCCTAGATTATCTACTTCTACAGCATAATGTCCAAACTCACATTAAATTCTACAAAGATAAAATATTTTTTAAACATCACCTTGATAAATCGCGCTAAACCAAAGTCAGCCACCTTGCACAGGTATCCTTCACTAACAAGAACATTGCGAGCTGCCAGGTCTCTGTGAATACTCTTGTGATCCTCCAGGTAAGTCATCCCATCAGCCACCTGGAATGCCATGTCAGTCAGAATTTCCAGGTCTAAAGCATTACCCTCTGGACCTCAGAAAAGCAAAGAGAGCAGAGAAAAAAAAAATGTCTGTAAAAATAATTTACAGCTGTACAGCTGTGTTGACAGTAACACACACAATTTTGCAATAGGCTACCATTTGAAAAGAATGACATGTTGAAGGATACGGTTCTCAAAAAAAGGGCTACAGAGTGTCTTTGCTGAGCCTTGTGTGCTCTCTTCTGTATCTTTTGGACCATTGCTCAGAAGAAGATTAGACTGAGAGTAAATACTTACTGCGGAGTAAATCCAGTAGGTTTCCCTTTTCCATGTACTCAGTGATGATGTAATAGGGGATGGAGGAAGTGCATATTGCGAAGAGTGAGATAAGGTGGTTGTGACGCAACTGTTTCAAAACCTCAACCTCCATCTGAAACATACGCTGGTTCAGAGACTCTGAGAGGAAGACATATAAAATAATATAAAACATAATATTAAGCATACAGATAGGTGACAAATTAGAGGGAAAAACTGGTTATTGGTGCTGATGAGTGGTAGTATATATAGTGGTTTTACAGTAACTACCCTATATGGATCTGCTGTGAATTCTAGAGTGTGAAAATGTTGAGCAGTAGTGTATTACAGGCCGTTTCAGCATTATTCACATGGGCCAAATGAAATGAGGCTGTGGATTTTGTGTTTGACACATGTGCAATAACACTTCCTTCTGATTAACTTAACTTTGTGGACTGTTTAGTAAGCATGCTTTGAGGCAGCTAGGTTCCCACTCGCAAACTTCGTGCTCTGTATGCTACTACCTCTGGTTCTGCCACCTAGTGTGTAAGAGGAGATAGAACTCATAATGAATATTAAATGGAAAATTCACGAAGCAAATTCATCTCACCAGTATTTTGTATCATGATATTCAAGACAATGAAATTCTGACTCATGCCTATTTTATTCTATTGGATTGTAGAAGTGACCCCATGTTTGGGGCTTTTGCTGCCTTGAGTAGGGGCAGTCGTGGTTTAATGGTTAGAGAGTGGGACTTGTAACCTGAAGGTGGTGGGTTTGAGTCTCAGGTCTGGCAGGGATTGTGGGTGGGGGAGTGAATGACCAGCGCTCTCCTCCACCCTCAATACCATGACTGAGGTGAGTCCCTTGAGTAAGGCACCAAACCCCCAGCTGGTGTGTGTGTGTGTGTGTGTGTGTGCGCCTGCGCCTGACATTAGCAAAGAAAATGGGCTAACTTAAATATGACCAGCTAATTAATTAGCAAAACTTACATCAACATTTCTTTTTTTCAAATTAGACAGAATTTATGCCTTACAGGGATTCACATGAGACAACAACTCTTATATTTTTAGAAGTTTACCCTGATAAACTTGATTGATGCTTTAAATTGAAGTGTAAATAAAATAAACTGGAGCCCATTCTAATGATGTATAGTGTAGTCATTTGCTTCGCTTCAAGATTTGTAACAAATACTCTGAACGTCTAAATTAAAATTTTAAGGAGTAAAAATAAAACATTTTTTCTTGGAAATATAAATAAGTAAGAGTACGAGTATTCAGTTTCAATAACACTCAAGCAGGACTTTACTGATGATCTAAACAACAACCAAAAGGGGTAACATCATGAGCTGGTGTTACAGGCAGTACAGAAACATCAATTTTCATCGCCAAGTGACCCATGCCGTAACTTGAAATTCAGGCTGAATTTGGTAACCTTTCTAGCCAAACTTACCACGCATTTTGAACTTGAGATTACAGACAACTGATTGGTCAAAGACAAGCGTCCATCAATCATCATGAATCACCATTCAAGCTTGGAAAAAACACCTTGAAGCTCCATTTTTCTACTTTATTTACCATTTAAACTAGAGCACTGTGAGGGAAGTGATGTCATCACCCTCAACCTCTAAGAGACTCCTCAAATTTTCACAGATAGCAGAAGGCCATGACATATGTATGGTTTTAGATTTGGATTAGCAAGCATATAGTGTACTGTCTGGTTATTAAACAGTATATAATATGAAGGTATATATGAATTTATCTAGTTTTAACGAGCACACAGTGAAAAGATCCATATCTTTTTGTCTTCTATTAGCTGTGGATATAAGGTGACTAATATTACTGTAAAACATGTGACATCTTACCGTTGTTCTTGAGAACTTTGATGGCCACGTAGGTTTGGTTCTTCCATTTGCCTCGATAAACATCAGCAAAGTAACCACTGCCCAGCTTGTCCTCCAAAACGAAGTCCTCTTTGGGAAGTTCCCACATGTCCACTGTGGTGTGAGACAGGTCCTGGTGCTTGGGCTTTCTCTGACAACAGGAGTGTTACCACAGATTTACATAGTAATCTGCACACCAAAATATTTATGTGCAATAATCTTTATTATTCATCATCAAGTGTGCTTATTGTTTGCAAATGCTCTAATACTGTATTGTTTCTCATGACATAACAGCTAGAGGTAAAACCACTTCCTCAATTCTTCTCTATTTTGAAGGGACAAAAGACAAGACGTAAAATGATGTAAAATGATGGCCAGCACAAAGGAAATATTCATTTTAAGAAGGACAATAAAAAAAACAAAACTGAGAAACAGAAAGTTCTGTCTGTCTCACCCTGACGCAAGGTTTTCCCAGTCTGTCCAAAGAGGCCAGAGGATGATTCTGATAGTATTGTACAAGATCCAGCAAACTGGAGAACCTACGGGACTCGTCCACGTAGAATTCATTCTCTGAGTGATAGATCTTAAAGTGCTTTGCTTTGTTTTTTACCTTAACTGATTGAAAAGATACAGAAAAAAACAGAAAAAACCCAAAAGTGAAGAGACAACAACAATTTTGGCAACATCTCAGTCTGAAAAAAATAGCTAGCAGGAGGTACATATACCTCTAATGAACATTTGAATTCATGAATTTAACTTCATCCTGGCATTATAGAATTGTGTAGATGGTTTTGTGTAGGCTGGCAGGTCATTTCTAATGAATAGCATCAAACAATAACATTGAATGTACAATGCACATAATCAAAATAAAACCAAAAGTTTCATGATCCTTTGTGTTTATCAGTCTATATAAAGCGAATATCATTTAAATACACACCTGAGAGTACATGGCCCACATTGTCAGTCTCGCTGACTCGCACCAGGAAAGCCCCATCTTTGTTTTGACCTGTCAGGAGGTGACTGAGACACTCAATTCGGTTCATTTTGCCAAAGAACCACCTGAAATGAATAATGTCATAATAAAGATAACAAATCAGTTAGCATATAGGAAGTTTACACCGAGTCAAGTGATTTATGGTCCATTCCTATAAAATCATTCCATCAGAAACAAAAAAAAAAAAGAGTTCTGTTAGAGCAATGGTTCCCCCTCACCTTCGTCAGTAGATTCCACTTGACATATGTATAATAACTTTGATAATGGTGGGTTGTCATTCCACCACTGTTACAGAATTAGAATATCACAGAACCTCTGCTTATGATTCACAGATCCCTGGGGTTCACCAAACCACCACACTGAGAACTATGGCTTTAAAGAGCTGAAGATTTTTTTTTTTCATTGTACACTTACCCATAAAGAAAACATCCCTTTGGGATAATAAAAGTTCTCTCATATTTTTATATAGCTAATACACAAAATTCATGCCACATGCCAACTTATAGACCTTGCACAATTAAAACATGACATAAGATCTTGAATGATATATATCCATGACTCTCTAGGACATACACCAACCAGCCATAACCTTAAAACCACCTGCCTAATATTGTGTAGGTCCCCCTTGTCAGTGGTTTTAATGTTATGACTGAGGTCCCACTTGTACCACCAAAACAGCTCTGACCTGTTGAGGCATGGACTCCACAAGACCTCTGAAGGTGTGCTATGGTATCTTGCACCAAGATGTTCGCAGTAGATCCTGTAAGTCCTGTAAGGCCTCCATGGATCGGACTTGTTTGTCCATCACATCCCACAGATACTCGATTGGATTGAGTTCTAGGGAATTTGGAGGAAGTCAACACCTTGAACTCTTTGTCATGTTCCTCAAACCATTCCTGAACAATTTTTGCAGTGTTGCAGGGTGCATTATCCTGCTGAAAGAGGCCACTGCCATTGGGGAATACTGTTACCAAGAAGGGGAGTACTTGATCTACAACAATGTTTAGATAGGTGATACATGTCAAAGTAACATCCACATCGACTACGCAGCATCATATGCAACAACTTGCAATGCACTGTGTGTTCTGACACCTTTCTGTCATAGCCAGCATTAACTTTTTCAGCAATTTGTGCTACAGAAGTTCTTCTGTGGGATCGGACCAGACAGGCTAGCCTTCGCTCCCCACACGCATCAATGAGCCTTGGGCGCCCATGACCCTCTCATCGGTTCACTGGTTGTCCTCCCTTGGACTACTGTTGGTACTAAACACTGCATGCCGGGAACACGCCACAAGACTTGCCGTTTTGGAGATGCTCTGACACAATTTGGCCCTTATCAAAGTTGCTCAGATCCTTAGGCTAGCCCATTTTTCCTGCTTCCAACACATCAACTTTGAGAACTGACTGTTCACTTGTTGCCTAATATATCCCACCCCTTGACAGGTGCCATTGTAACAAGCTAATCAATGTTATTCACTTCACCTGTCAATGGTTTTAATGTTATGGCTGATCGGTGTATATCCTACAGAGTGGCTTTGTATGGGTTCTGAACACAGACACATGTTTATATTGTTTTTAATCAATAGGAATAATAGAAATAGGGAATTGCACAAAAACAAACTCTGTTGGTAGATCACTATATTTTGCATTCCAACATATATTCATTATTAATTAAAGGAGCAGATGTCTTTAAGTGCTGACTGGAGCAGAGAGATCCAGTGAAAGGTCTATAAGCCATTTCAGTTACGTTTAACTATACACACTTTTAATCCATGCTCATTTGTTTGTTATGATGACTGTTATCTGATATGGTTTTTTTTTTTTGTCTCCAAATGTACAGATTTATTATTTTTTTTAAAGGATTCAAGAGAAAAAGTTAGGCACTCTGGTTTAAGTTAGGCACTCTGGTTTATGTAATGCCTTATGATTTAACCCTCAAGCAACCAGCAGAGGTCAGATCTGTCCCTGGGCTTAAATTTTTAAAAAATATTTGTAATATGTAATTTATGTGATCTCTCCCTTTCCTGATTTTCCTGACTTTGTCAATGAACCTGCCTTCAATAAATATACATTATATATTTTTAATTTCTTTTGATAATGGCATATCTGTTGGGGTCACATCTAACCCCAGCAAAAATGAACAAATTCCGCCTTTGTGACTTTATAAAAGGAATCATAATTAGAATCTGTGTTTTTGTAGTGACCAGATATCAACTGATCCATATCCACAGAAGGGACAGGGGAACTTAATTCTGCATATTTTCAGCAGGCAGGCAGCTCACATGTGGACATAGACCCCTCTGCAGATTTTCTCTTAGAACTTACTTTGGCAGGTAAAATGACACTTCATAAGCATAGTTTTTTTTTTATATGAGTATTTGTGACATACAGTATGACAAACATAACAGGAAGTTGGTCAAGGGTCTCAGGTAGTGAGTAAACTAGTGGCACTACGTCACTAGAAATGTCACTGCAGATAATTTCTTCACCTCCATTGCACAAGCTGAAGAGCTTCTAGATGATGAAATGACATATTTTGGTACTGTGACATCTACCAAACCAGAGATCCCTAGGTTGATGATACCAAATGATGCCAGAGAGGATAGCATGTCCATTTTTGGCTTTCATGGGTAACTTCCCTTGCTTTCCTATGTGCCATCTAAAGGAAAATAAGGTCTGGCACTTTCTACCCTGTATTAAGATTAAAATTTGGGGCAGAACAAGCCTGAACTCATCCAGCATTGCAATGCCACCAAATGTGGTGTTGGCAATCTGGATGATCTCTCAGCAATGCACACAACAAGCTCAAGATCAACTGATGGTCTATAATACTGTTCCTCAACATGACTGACTTTGCGGGCATTGTTGCATTCATTATCTGGACTGAAAATCATCCAGATTGGATGACTTCAGAGGATAGTGGAAGGTGTGGTGTGTTTGTGAAAGAATTAGAGCTGGCCCTACTCATAAAGATACAATCCAAAACCACCGTACACAGCAAAGCCAAATGCAAGAAAGAGGAGTCAAGTCCAGCATGTGCCACACACAGCATGGCTCAAGTTATTTGCACTGACTGCCTTTGAAATACATTAATCTGCATGATCGTGGATCACCTTGTGTGTGTGTGTGTGTGTGTGTGTGTGTGTGTGTGTGTGTGTGTGTGTGGGCGCTTATATTTTTTCCTTTGCACTCATTTAAAAACACATTTTATCTTGGAGTTATGCTTAGAACAAAAACACAAGCGTTCCCGTTGATTACAATGTTAGTGTGTTGATATAGTAACATGTATGTGTAACCTGACTGATGCTCCATCTTAATGCTATTCACAGTTTGACTAAAACTCATAATTATTTGATTTCCAGTAGCATTATATATAATGTTATATAATTATTAAAAACAACAATATTGTAGCTTTTATACCAATTAAATGTTTTTATACCAATTAATATATTGAATAATAAAAATTTGTTTTTGATTTTAATGTACTTAGTGTACCTCGTTTATTGCTGTGGAGCCAGATGGTCAGATTAGGGGCAAAATATGTTGGTCACTTGAGGGTTAAGTTATGTTAGACACTCTAAATTAAGTTAGGCAGTCTGGTTTAAGATAGACACTCTGGTTTAAGTTAAGCACTCTGGTTTAAGTTAGACACTCCGGTTTAAGATAGACACTCCGGTTTAAGTTAAGCACTCTGGTTTAAGTTAGACACTCCGGTTTAAGTTAAGCACTCTGGTTTAAGTTAGACACTCCGGTTTAAGATAGACACTCTGGTTTAAGTTAAGCACTCTGGTTTAAGTTAGACACTCCGGTTTAAGATAGACACTCTGGTTTAAGATAGACACTCTGGTTTAAGATAGACATTATGGTCACTAGGCATTAATCACTCCACTTCGTGTTTTCTCGCGTACGCGCTTGGGTAACGCATAAGCTTCCTTTTTGGGGTTATTTTATTCAGCACGTAAGAGTAGGAAACGGATAATAAAAGAAAAGAGTTTAACACTCACGGTTGCAGCGTAACCGATTCGGCGCGGTCCAGGTAATTGTGCGGCACGACTCCGGTGGCGAGCACGCGGCCGCTCGCGTCCAGTTTGGCGGCGGTCCACCAATCCCCCGAGCGCTTCGCGACGCGGAACCGATCTCCCGCATCAAACGACAGCTCGTCGGTGTCGCGCGCTTCGAAAGCCCATAATGCCACGTACACAGCGCCCTCCTCCGACGCTACAAACTGCGGTACGTTATAGCGCTGCTCCGGATCACTGTCCGGTTTGGAGTGACTGCTGTTCGAGCCTTTCCTCTCGAGCGCGTCGTTCCTTTTTTCTTTTTTGAATATTCGGTCCCACAGTGACCGGAGACACGGGCACGATCTGTTCAAACACTCCTCCATGTGTCCCTGTACGGCGCGCGCTCTGGGCAGACGCGCTCCGGTTAAACACCCACACACACCCTTCTGAGCGACAGGGAGAATTCAAAGAACGCTTTTGATCAGAGGGAAATGATCTAAAGAAAAAGAAGTCTGCAAACTTCCTCATTTCTTCCCCGCCTACCCCCGCAGAGCGCACGTAACACTGCGTAACAGCTGACCGGAAGCCATGCAAACACTTCAGCAAATTAGCGCAGTAAACAATAACACCGTGCGTAGATTACACCTGAACCTATACTCTCAGAAATAAAGGTATCATTCAGCACTTTTCCTCAGAGTGGTACCATCAAGGGGACATGTTTTGTACCTTTAGTATGTATATTTCACCTGGGAATGTGCATGTGGTCTACTATCATTTAACTTTTAGAATAAAGCTTTAGAGGTTCATGGGTGGATCCTAAGGTCCAGTTAAATTAAAAAGTACCTTAAATTATTTTTAAAGGTATACTCTCTTAACGTTTCCAGTAAACCTACAAAAGGCGTACAATTGATACTGTTGGTACCACTCCAGCAACAAGGATAGGTACAGTTTCGTACCTTTATTTCTGAGGGTGTTACTTCAGTAAGTAATAAACCCCTGTATCCATAGATACAAATTTATATTTAAGATACTATTTCATAAACCATACAAGCACATATATTCAAAAAATACTTTATTTTTAAAAAAATCTTTAGAACTCACGGTGCATAATTTCCTTCTTGTAATGATTAGGAAGACATTGATCACAGAAATTTTTTCCATGAATAAGGGGCATCCAGAGTGACAGAAGAAAGTATCCAGAGGGACAGGTGTAAGTCCACAGTGTAAGTGCACAGATCTCATGTGGATGCAAGCAAATCATTTTTTTTTGCAGTAGAGATTTAACAGGTCTGAAGTAAACCTCCTCGGATACTCCATTAGTTGTAACAGTCTTAGTCCTATCCACCTTTTTTTTTGTTCATTGGGGGCAAGTCCACAGTTGGCAAGTGAACCACTGGTAAACAAAACACTCACTGGATAGCAGAAATTGATTAGTTAGGCTACTACTGATCTTAAAGCTTGAGTCTCTGTGTGGCCAGCAGTGGAGCACAACACAGGCTGAACACTGTTAGGGATCACAACCCAAAAATCCAATGCATATCACATACAGATCATTGACCAGCAACTGAGCATGCCACTGCTGTACGTCTTTTCTGCTCTTCTGTTCCTTTACATTATTGCACATGTCATAATTAAAAAAAAACATCATTCATGAATACAGTTTTGGCAGGAAGAGGCCATCAGTTTGTTATCTGACCCAGCATCAGTAAACCATCAGTACATCCCTTCAGTTGCAATCCTGTGTGGCTTTTTTTGTGCTCCTCATCAGACTCAGGTTCTACACCTCAATGGTTTTGTAGTAGATTCTGGAGTAGATGTTGTCCAGTTGGCTGTGCAGTGCATGGAATGACGGTCGTTTGGAGCTTTCAGCTGCCCAGCACTCCACCATCATGCGGTAGATATTGGGAGGACAGCGATTTGGACATGGCAATCTGTAACCTGAAGCAAGTATCTCCAACACTTCCTTATTGGTTTTACCTGAAGAAGAAAAGGAACAAGTGCTATTTGAGATGATACTACATGCTTACAAGAAAAATGAGGAAGCAATTCTTAGCATATCTGGGATTATTGGCTAATTATTATTGCTCACTCAACTAATGAGAAATTAGGTAATATGCAGTTACATAACATTTTGGTATTAGAATTAAATCTGGCCCAATTTATTCCCATATTTAAAAACAAAAAATTTTGGTTCAACAGAATTTATATTTGGACTTTCCTGCACCGGTGTTCCAAAGTCTTTGCAACCCCCCCTCCCCCATCCCCATGGCTGAAAACCAGTTAGAATGAAATAAAATAATGGTGAAAAGCATTGCTAACCTACTCTGTTTAGAGGAAGCCTAGGGATTAAATAAAACCAAACGTTGCATTCAACCAGAAATTTATTTTTAACATTTTCAGAGCATCCTTCTTCTTTGCAGTGTGACTTGTTACTTGCACAATCATAGAAACAAAAATCATTTCTACACAAAATTTCCTGCCATAGCCCCATCTTCAAAAAAAAAAAAAAATTATAGCAGCAATCTAACATCATATCTGCCTGTAGTCACATGTCCAGGAAATGACAAATTCTGGACAGGAATTTAGGCCTATTGCAAAAATGTTTAGGTTTAGGCAATACTTATTTGAAATCACACTGGAATGGAAAAATAATAAGTAATAATAAGTTGTGTGATTATAAATACTTCATAAAATAACGTTTTCACTCAGGAAAAATTTTGAGTGACTTTATTCACGTTTTCAATTATGTGTAATGAAAAATTTCATTCCTTTTCAGATATTGTTATTATTCCCTGTAACGTTCCTCATAACTGCTTCCAAAATCAATAATGTAGCTTTAGCATTTAATAGGACTGTTATATATTGAGTTTGTGTTTATTTTAGCCTTTATTTTATGCCTTTCCTTACGTTATTACTTTTGCATGTCAAACCTGATTTCATGAGAAATAATGTATGAGTTTTAAAGAAACAGGGCGATGTGGTTGGATTTTGTTAAATTTCATAAAATAAAATTAGTAGATGCTAGCCCTGCCCCGAACCCGAAAAAAAAAAATCCTACAAACTGACTTATGGATTCATTCATCCAATCAGTTTATTCTGTTTAGTGGATACAGAGCCTATCCTGGGAATGCTGGGTGAGATCTGGGAATACCACCTGGATGGGATGCTAGTCCATTGCAAGGCACCAAATTTCACATAGCTATCCCACCTACTGGCGTATTTTTGTGATGTGTGAGAAAATTGGAGAACCCGGGGGAAATCCATGTGTAAAACATAAACATATGTTTTACGTCATATGAATATCAGGTGAACTAAGAGTAAGGCATTCATACCCTCATACGGCATCTTCCCCCGTGACATCATCTCGTAGAGCAGCACGCCGAAGGACCAGACATCAGATTTAACAGAGAAGCGCTGGTGCAGAGCCGCTTCAGGAGCTGTCCACCGCACAGGGATCTTAGTGTTCCTACTGGCTGTGTACACACTGTCCTGCAATCACACATGTACACACTAATACATATACTGCATATATATATATATATATATATATATATATATACATTATTATAAATTATTATCTTTGTTTGTTTTTTTCTTTGACAGTGAACAGTATGCAATTCCTGGTAAATTTCTGAGTCAGACATGTATGTGAGAACATTATGGCTTTAATTGTCCTTAATGGAATTTTTCACTGAGTTCCTGAGGACTGAGATACTCAAAAATAATAAAAATGTTTTTCAAGAATGATAATTTGTTGGCATTTATTAAAAATATTCCTTAGGGATGTCATTAATTTTGGCACATACAGAAAACATTATTTAAGTAATAATTAAGATGTTCTAATGAGATATTTTTGTTAGAACATACAGTGGCCCCAGAAAGTATGTGTACACTTAAGCAACACTTACAAATGTATGGATTTCATTGCATTAGAAAACAATATGTCAAACAAAGTGGCATTTATTTTTAAGAAAGATACCACAAGCAAAAGAGTCCCTAAAATGGATTGTTATATTTTAACATATAAAAATAATAGACATACTGTACAAAATTAGACAAAAAAAGTATTTGGACAGATGAGATTATTCTGGTTGTCATAGTTAATCCATAGTTACAGACAGTACTTGAACTCAGGATTGAACCTGGGACACTGGCAACACAACAAGCTGTGCCATGTGCCAGCTATATCTGGATTATACCATTATTATATTTCTAGATTTTTTGCTCTTTTTATGAAGGGTGCCAATAATTCTGGAGGACACTGTATGCAATGACAATCACAGAGCTCAAGTTACTAAAGATCATTCCATCATTCATTCGTCTATAGTAAATGCTTTAACCTGGTCAGGAGTACAGTGGATTTCATTTTAATTATAGAACAACTTTCTCAGATCCAAAGTGAATTTCATGGAATGAAGATGCTAGATATGTATATTCCAAAATGGCCTTCGTGTACACATGCCATAGCGTTTTGACCAAATGTTTTAATATAAACTACTTTTCAGGATCTAAGCAAGTCCTTTTGCATGATATGTCGTATTAATATCTTATATTATAGGTGTTACCTTTATAATACGAGCCAAGCCGAAATCAGCCACTTTACACTCCAGGTCACTTCCCACCAGGATGTTTCGGGCAGCCAGATCTCGGTGGACAATGTGCCGGTCCTCCAAGTAGGCCATCCCTTCTGCAACCTGACCAGCCATGTAGATCAGATGAGCTGAGGTCAAAACCTGTCCCTCTGGGGCTACAGTACAAAGGGAGAGAAAGACAGAGAAATTATTGTTATTCATTGAATCCGTATTTGTTGTGTCAAGAGACCTTGTGTTACATACTGTATATAATACACATATACAGTCATAAATATATATAAATATATGGATATGAATGAATATGAACATAAATTCATAAATATATGGACATTAACAAAGTTGTTGTTATTTTAGCTGTCTACCACAGTATAATGGAGTTGAAATTGAATAATGAATATGAGCTCAATTAGTTTTTCCAATTACTTTTAGTCCCTTAAGGGGGGAGGGGATACATATAAAAGTGCTGTAATTCCAACAGATTTATTATTAATAATAAATATTCATTATTCATCTTTTAATTCATTGTTTAACAACTCTGCATTAATGCCCATGGCTATGGAAAGGGCACATATGGGTGTGATGGTAAGGTGTACACATATGTTTGGCTATATAGTGTAACAATAACTCAATGTCCAAATATTTATGGACCTGACCATATGTAACAATATAATTTTATAATTTTAAAGTTTATGGAATTTGTTTTCTAGAAAGTCAAGCCTCTTTATTTTAGATTGTTCAAATGGTAGGCAATAAAAAGACAATAAAAACGTACGAGTCAGCGTCTTTGAAGTGAAAGAAGACAATCTTAGTCTTAGTCTTCTTAGACAATCTTATCAATGTGTAATATAAAAATTCAGTTCAAAGTCCAGGATAATATCAAAATTTACCCCTCAGATTCTTTGCTGTTGGTTTTGTACCAAGTAGTAACAATAATTCATTTAATTTCAGGATGCCATAGCTACATTTAGAAATTAAAAAAATCTATGATTACTAGAATCCTACAGAAGGGAAACTATTCATTCAATCATCTTTTGTAACTGCTTTATCCCGGTCAAGGTCACATGGATCCTGACCCTGTAACAGGAACACTGTACACAAGGCAGGGACTCACCCTTGATGGGACACCAGTCTGACACAGGGCATAACACATACACATTTGTACACTTATTCACGCCTAAGGGAAATCCAAATTGAAGGAAGAACTACACTGAACACTGATCTGGATGCTGACAAATGCCACTTACTCTGAAGTTAACAGAAGCAGCCAAAATAACAGAAGTAAACTGTAACTGATTCACTCTCTACATGCAGCATTTCTAATAACTACATTAAACGATGCAGAATATCAGTAATTTTATATAAAGTTTGCCAATTTTGTAAAAATTTCCTTCTATAATTTTTTTAGACTCTAAGGAGTTTCAGTAAGACTAAGAATTTTAAATCTGCATCTATTGTGGTTTTACCTATTTTTACATTTTTTACACACTATTCAATATCACAGACTTTATGTACTATATACTACTTACTATATTAAGTACTATGCTTATGAGTGACCCATGGCTGCAATTAAGTCCAACAAATGGCTTGTATTGTTCTAAATAGTACTACACAATAAGAACAATACATGGTGACTTTTTTTTTTTGTTCCCTACACACAAAACCCTCCATAAGTAATTGGGAAAATTTGTTTACTGGGATTCTCCAACTGCTCTCCTGACTTATTCAAGCACAGCATATTTCCTCCAGGACAGCTTAGCTCATGGTTTCATTATATTACACAAATCGACTAATACCTGTTCAGGTGTGAAACAGCAATAGGTTACAAAAGACTGCTTTTAAATATGTCTTCTTGCACTGACATACAAAATGCTTCTGCCGTCTATGTGCATGCTATATACTAGCCAATTTGCTAGACTTTGCCTATGTCACCTGATAACCTAATGTTTACCTTGCTATCTCCAGAGTTCTACAGTTAAGTCACTAATATTGATAAACTGAATAATAATAATAATAATAATAATAATAATAATAATAATAATAACACCAAGCCCTGGGGCAAATTAGGTACTAATTTGCATGTGTAGTTAGTTGGTATACTGTGGGAGATTTCCAGAGAATAAGTGCATGAATGGGATTACATAGTCAGTGTAAACAGCCTCAGGTATGGGTAAAAAAAAAAAATGCAAATGAGGTTACTGTGCGTGCTAATTTTCTCAGTAACCACTACATTTATCTGGCCCATTATAATAGTAATTCTTTATTTTGAGCAACTTTCTGATTGTTTTGGGACACTGAAGCATAATTTTGATAAACTTTCTCATTAGTAAGACATGCCCTTTGGTTGAAATTGACTTTCAGTCAATCACAGTGTGGGTACAAAATTAATCAATTTGCATACACAAACCCTGCATTTTTCACCCTAGGGTAGGAACATCTCAGATTCATTAATGCAAAGAGCAAAAGATACCCAGTGTGCTATTCTGCTCATTTGGAGGACTCAACTGTGCAGACCTTGTTAGTAAATCATCTTGCACACTTTTTTGAATGTTATTGAGTTTGTATGTGTTTTAACACACGCACATTTAGCAGACGCCCTTATCCAGAGCGACTTACATTTGATCTTATTTATACAACTGAGCAGTTGAGGATTAAGGGCCTTGCTCAAGGGCCCACCAGTGGCAGCTTGGCGGTGCTGGGGATCAAACACATGACCTTCTGATAAGTACACACACACACACACACACACACACACACACACACACACACACACACACACACTTCAAAACCATGGGCATTAATATTGAGTTGTTCCACCTTCAGTGGTATAATATTTGGGAAAGTTTTCCACTAGATTTTGGAGCGTGGCTGTGGAGATTTGTGCTCATTCAGCCACAAGAGCATTACTGAGGGAAGGCGCTGATCTCAGGCAAGAAGGCATGGCATGCAGTTCAATCCAAAGGTGTTCAGTTGGGTTGAAGTTGGGCTCTGTGTAGGCCACTCGTGTTCCATACAAACCATGCCTTCATGGTCCTCTATTTTTGTGAACAGGGGCATTGTCATGCTGGAACATGTTTGGGCCCCTTAGTTCCAGTGAACGGAAAATATGTGTAGTGTAGCTATTCTAAGCAGCAATCACCCAATATATGCTTTTAATTATGTTCCTGTCACATGTACATTATTTTAGAAGGACACTTACGTATCTACAGCACTGTCAAAGAACAAACATTATTCGCCTTTCTCACCAGCGTTTCCACCACACACTTTAACTGTTTTTTTTTCTTTTTCCAATAAAGTATTATTATAATTATTATTATTATTATTACTATTATTATTATTATTTAAAGTATTATTCAGTTATTTAACTCAAAGCATATTATTCAGTAACTACTATAAATCATTCATTAATTACAGTGAAACTAACATGAAAAGTGTGTAGTTACAAGAATAAGGAATGTAAGTCTAATAAAGACAGAACAATATTATCACCTGGAATCAATGTTTAAATTAGTTTCTGACTAAAGTGTTTTATTTCTTGAAGCCATCATTTCTAATTACTGGAAGAGTCCATGCCAAAAAACAAGCTCCCGTGATACCACTGAAAGCACTCTTATGGGTATTTTTTTCCCCCAAAATCCTGCTGCACAGAGACTAGCCTTAAGTAATTACATAATGCAGCAGAGCTCAATACTGCTAAAAGTTTATGCTCTCTTTGTTACATACTGTAATGTAAACGTCAATAAACACCTACAGTATTCCTTCCAGGAAGGTACAGATACACTGTCACATGACTGTTAGGAAACAACTAGGCTTATATGATATGATTTTTGATAGCATTTACATACAGTAATAAACACCTGATAAAGTCAATATGCAGCAGTATGCAAGAGTTTATGATTACTTTGACCTAATTTACAGATGTATGACTTGGATAACGATGTACTTGGGGGTCTAACTGCTAAAGATCCTGCGCTCTCACTGCTGTGGCCCGCGTTCAATTCCCGGGCAGGGGACCCACCCAGTCACTGGGAGTGTACTCTCAGTGCCGATTCCAAGCCCGGATAAAATGGGAGGGTTGCAGCAGGAAGGGCATCCAGCATAAACCTTGTGCCAAATCAAACATGTGGACCAACGATCCACTGTGGCGACCCCTGACAGGAGCAGCCAAAAGAACAACAACAACAGTGACTTGAATAACAATGTCCAGATGAGCCTGTCTAAAGAACCATACAGGAAAGTGAGTCTGTTACAGCTATGATGTGTGAAACTATGGGCATTCTCCTTACAGATTTCTTCACTTATAATGTGATTATGTACTGCACCTTTGCACCTCACATCATGAAATACTTTCTACAGTATATATACAGTATATATTTAAAAAACTATATTGTAATTGGTATATGCCTTGTTTCATTTGGTTTTGGATTCTACTGCAGTAAAGAACATATGGACTTCTACCTTGTGATATTGTATTCGATAAAATCAAAAAAGTGAAAGGGCAAAGTGTCATTTGTTTCAAGAATATATATATATATATATATATATATATATATATATATATATATATCCATACACACACACACCGATCAGCCATAATATTATGACCACCTGCCTAATATTGTGTTTGTCCCCCTTTTGCTGCCAAAACAGCCCTGACCCATCGAGGCATGGACTCCACTAGATCTCTGAAGGCTTGCTGTGGTATCTGGCACAAAGACGTTAACAGCAGATCCTTTAAGTCCTGTAAGTTGCGAGATGGGGCTTGGATTGGACTTGATGGCCAGTACACCCCACAGATGTTCGATTGGATTGAGATCTGGGGAATTTGGAGGCCAATTTGGAGGCCAATTTTGAACAATTTTTACAGTGTGGCAGGGCACATTATCCTGCCGAAAGAGGTCACTGCCATTAGGGAATACCATTGCCATGATGAGGTGTACTTGGTCTGCAGCAATGTTTAGGTAGGTGGTATGTGTCAAAATAGCATCCACATGAATGCCAGGATCCAAAGTTTCCCAGCAGAACATTGCCCAGAGCATCACACTACCTCCGCCAGCTTGCGTTCTTCCCGTAGTGCATCCTGGTGCCATCTCTTTCCCAGGTAAACGATGCACAGGGCACCCGGCCTTCCATTTAAGGCCAATAAATTAATTAATTAAATTTATCGGACCAGGCCACCTTCTTCCATTGCTCCGTGGTCCAGTTCTGATGCTCACCTGTCCATTGTAGGCACTTATGGCAGTGGACAGGGGTCAGCATGGGCACTCTGACCGGTCTGCGGCTACACAGCCCCATATGCAGCAAGTTGCGATGCACTGTGTGTTCTGACACCTTTCTATCATAGCCAGCTTTAATAGCAATTTCTGTGGGATCAGGCCAGATGGACTAGCCTTCGCTCCCCATGTGCATCAGTGAGCCTTGGGCGCCCATGACCCTGTCGCCGGTTCACCGGTTGTCCTTCCTTGGACCACTTTTGGTAGGTACTAACCACTGTATACCAGGAACACCCCACATAACCTGCCGTTTTGGAGATGCTCTGACCCAGTCATCTAGCCATCACAATTTGGCCCTTCTCAAAGTGGCTCAGATCCTTACGCTTGTCCATTTTTCCTGTTTCCAACATACTAACTTCGAGAACTGACTGGTCACTTGCTGCCTAATATATCTCAACCCTTGACAGGTGCTACTGTAACGAGATAATCAATATTATTCACTTCACCTGTCAGTGGTCATAATGTTATGGCTGATCGGTGTATACTGCTGTTAGCAGTTTAAAAAAAGCCAGAGAAAAAAAAGGTCAAAGGCCAAAAAAAAAAAAAAAAAATTCCAGTGGCTAGGTTGAGTAAGGCAGCTGATCCTACCTGAAAAAGCAGGAATAAACATCCACAAGGGCTTCTAGAGATACTTATCACAAATCTAATGAGTTACACAACAACAGACAGGCAAACCTTTCTGGTGCTATCTAAAAAAAGAGAGTTCCTATGAGTCATATATCTGGTATGTATTTATTCTTTCTTGGAGTTTAAAGACAATTAAAAAAAAGCCATATCAATACTGCAACAATTTCATATCGATGTAACACGATAAAGAACAAATTACGGTACTTCTTTTTTAGTATTACTACTGTTAAAATGAAATCCAGTATTCCATAATATGAATAATATGAATTAAGTAAGAAAGCTGTATTAGAAATGAAAACATTCTGTATAGAGCAACAGTATGAGTAAAGCAGTTAAAGCATGTTAAAAGCCTGACCCAAGGCACAGGGGTTTCTATTAATTCCCTCACCTCCTGGTAATATCACCACCTGGCCAAGTTCCTGGTCGTATATCTTGATATAAAATGAAGTTTGTACTATGTCACTATCAAGATTAGGTATTCTTTGTGTTTATTATAGATTTTTACTACATGTCCAGGTTTGCTTCTGAATAATCAGAAATATTGTACATAATGTACAAATTTTAAATGTTGGAACCAGTGAGACCCAGCATATTTCTGTATATATAATTTTGGAGAAAATGTTTGTACTTCAAGTGTAACAAATGTACCTGCATCATCAAACTGTTGCAACAATAAACTAAAATGTACAGCCTGTTGTACAGGTATATGAGGAGATTTGCTGAATGGTAAACGTGTTGCAGAAACAGTGTTGCTATTTTAATATTTCACCAAGCAGTTCAGCTGCTAATTGCTTGTAACCATAGTTGGTACTGACTATAGACAAGCCACTGCTTGAAATATGACAGAAGGAGCATGTAAGACTCAACAAAGAGGCCGTATTATGCAAGTCCTGCCTTTCGCCAATAGTCTTACTAGTGAATATGTAATGAGAACAGCCAGGTATAGGGTCACTGCTACTATCACTGCTACTGTTCTGACTTTTTTTTTTTTAAACTAATGTTAAGTAAGTTTGCATTATGCTTCAGTTTTCTTTCTCCCTGCCAAAAGCAGCAGCCAAACCTAATAATTAATGAAGAATATATAAGAGATACAGTTTACTGTGAATTAGTTCTAAAGAGATACAGTTTATCATGGACATATGTGTCAATATACCATACCATACCATATTCTTTATAAAAAAAAAAAATAAAAAAAAAGACCCATCCAAAAGATGTGTCAAAGATACATTTACACATCTTTTTTTAATCTTACTAATGTGTCAAGCTACTCTCATTGTTACCATACAAAACAGTTGTTAATAAGGTTGCCGTCATCAAGTCTCTGCCCTGCTTTTAACACGCATGTGTAGTAGCACATGTGGTTTTTTTTGGTGTTTTATTGAGGCTACAAAGACCATTAATTGACCATTAACTGAGGACGCATTGTCAAACTGGCCACCAGTTGAACAGATTTTATTATAAGGACTTTGTTCTGACTCAGTAAGAGCACCGAGAGTGTCCGAAACCTTTTGCCAGACAACATTAGAGACAATCGTGATAGTTCTATAAATAACTTTTCTTACATGACTTATTGGGAGGACCATGTGATAAATGGTCCCAAATATCCAACTAGCAATTCAAAGTAAATGGGGTTTTCTTTGGTTTTTCCAAGTTCGAAGTCAGAAATACAGAGTTATGAGATGTAGCTGAATGTAAAAATGAATGGGTGCAAAATTCTGGGTGAGGAAGTTTGCATTCATTGTGCACCTAACTTGAGCAATGTGTGCGCATAATCACATAATACATAATCACAAACTGATATACTGTACAATTTTTTCAATTGCAGAGGATGAACACAGAGCTGCAGCGTACTTCAATCCCACAATAATGAATGAGGAGCAAAAGTGTGCTGAAACTTAAGCATGCCTGAGCCCCTTCCTGTCCCACTCGTGAAGCTGGAAAACCCTTGAGTAGAATACCACTGTTAGTCAAAATCAAAACAGTAGACACATACCGGGTAGACCAATGGCAGTTCCATTCTACATGACTGAGATGGGGAGAGGAATATCAGTGATGATGCCGGTAGGAGGAAATTCATTGAAAAGTTATGTTCATGTAAGCAAGGTGTGTAGCAAAGCCTGACCAAAGATTCACAAGTTTAACAAGCCCATGGATTCGGTTCAAATGAGAGCAGAGCAGCTGGAGACATTATAATGAATCTGCCATGCTGACTACAATGAGTAAGCATGAGTAAGACCCAATGAGCTGAAGTGGTTTCACAGCAGGGTGTTGGTTTTGGATGAACTCAATGAAGGCATTCATCTGATGTGTTGCCATTAATCTTTACCGAATTTCCATGGGAGATTAATTTGTCTGTAAATCCCTGCTTACTAAGATCCTTCTAACATCTGTGTGTCTCTCTCAGTTCTTTTCCAGAGACACACAAGGAAAATACCACGGACAGGTGGGGGTGTATTAGTCATTATCTATGGCATAGATGAGGAGAGGCGATATTGGTGTTATTTATATACTTAGTGTTTCAGTGCAATTAATGAAATGGATTCACATAACAAACCTCCAATGCTAGTTGGTACTTGAGTGATCACAATGGCTGAAAAATGGATGCCAGGTGTCTATTATTCAGTACATGAATAAGTGAATAGAGCGCCAAAGCCTTACTGAATTCCATTTATATACCTCACATCTCTCATCACACACACACAAACCCATACTTTCTTTTCTAAACCTTGACAAAACATCAGCACTGATGTACATTATCTACAACATACAGTAAAAATAAGAAGAGACCAGAATGCAAGACCTTGAAATGAACTCTGAAACTTTCATTTGCAGCAAGGACATCAATGTAAGGCTGTGGTGTTGATTATAGACCACTCCACCCTGCTGAATCCACATGCCATGTAAGGATAATGGATGCTTCTTCTAAAATGTATTCAAGTCAAATTAATGTATAGTTCAAAATGAAACTAGAGAGCTGAATCTTCCTGTGACTAGTTGATTTCCATAAAGTGATCCTGACTGGCAAGAATATGTTAATTATTCATTTTTAAACATGAGTGTAAATCAGTAGTATAACATAAAGCAAGCAGTTTTCTTTGTATGGTTAACAAAGAGGACGTTGTGGTAACGGAAATTTGGCTGGCAAATAAGGGTATCACAAAGCCCAGTGGAAACAGTTTACTCTGAAAAGAAAAAGCAAGGTAAAATAAAAGTTTAAATGGTCCCATTAATAAGGAAAAATCCCTTTCTCTGATACTTAAAACCCAATGAAGCATGATCTCTTATTTGTGTTTAAAAGATTAGGGCAAAGCCAAGAAGTAACTATTCATTAAATGTTCAAAGCTTGTGAAAAGCCTAGGATGTTTACAAGCACTCACTTGATGTAAAGCTAAAGAATCTAAAGCGGATACTGGTAACCAGTGAAAAGACAAATGATGCTGAAAAACATATCAGTGTGAAAGGCATGCATGGTAATTACATAAACCTGTCAGCTAGACAAAAAGCTACCTTCAACAGCACCACTTCGGCAATGAGGCTTTAAGCAATCTGCGCCAGATCATTTTCAAAAACACAGAAGTCTTCTTACTGATACTAAATGGTAAATAATTAGGGCTTCACAAAAGGCATCCATAAAACATCCATATATTTTTGAGACTCACCCAGGTAAGGGATGCAGGGAACCATTTTGAGGGACTTGATGTGCTCTCTCATCCGGGTATAGTTCTCTTCTTTTGATGTCAAGAAGTCCAGCTTCTCAAAAGTGGCCTTGTCCTTTCGACTGATGAGCTATTTAAACCAAAAGAAAAAGAGGTGTATTGGTTTTTGATAAAGAGGGGTGACATGACCTTCTTTGTTTTTTTTTTTTGTTTTTTTTTTTTTTAAAGTGTGCTTCTGCTACTGACAAATGTCTAATATATGGGCTTAGCATAGCTTCGTGTAAAACAAGACTAGGGAATCCAGGTTTTTGCTGGATCACAGGCCGCCAGCTGAACTTTTGCAAAGTCATCTACAACACTCTAGAAACCATACAAAAACAGTATAGCACTTAATATCTCTAACAGAGAGAATGATGGCCAGTGAAATGAGGAGCCTGGTTATCAACCTGAACCTGAGAGAGAAAGGATACATAAGCATAATGCGTAAAATCATGCAGATACATGCCAAGAGCTTCCGTTAATGTTTACATCAAACATCAGAATTGGGGAAAAAAAAAAAAAAAAGAAAAAAAAAGTGATCTCAGTGACTCTGAGTAGTGTTTCCCACTTGGGCTTTCTGCTGCTGCAGATTATTTGCCTCAAGGGTTGATGTGTTGTCTGTTCTGAGCTGCTTTTCTGCTCACCATGGTTGTAAAGAGTGATTCTTTGAGTTACAGTAACCTTCCTATCAGCTCAAATTAGTCTGGCCATTCTTCTCTAATATCCCTCATCAACCAGCCGTTTCTGCCCACAGACCTGCTGTTCACTGGGTGTTTTTTTCCACACCAATCTGTGTAAACTCTAGAAATTTTTGTGCGTGAAATTCCCAGATCAGCAGATTCTAAAATACTCAAACCAACAACCATGCTACAGTCAAAATCATAAATGCTTAACATGGAGAATTAAATCTAGGTGTGAATTTCGGTTATTAATTCATGCTCAAACGTTTTACTTTAAAAAGTGTTTATCATACACTGTAATTGTATGTCATCAATTTAAGCAATAGAGAGCAGATATAACGTTTACTTCTCAGTGGAAGTGGCATTACATCTGTTAATAAGACTGAGTTGCTTCAAGTTAATAAAGCACTTCCAGTTTTTTACTAGACATTTCTTTGGTTTCAAGTAGACTTTGAAGACTATTTTTAAGAGTAATCTCAGAAACCGCACTGGTCAACGTTAATGCCTCATGTCGAGTGCACACTACAAAGCTTTTAAAATCTCCAAATTTAACCCCTGGACCCAAACACAAACCCAGTAACTGAGCTGGAAGAAAAAAAAGAACGGAATTAAGATTTAAGATTCGGGTTCAACCTGACTTGCACGAATACTGCAATGCACAAAATACTATTAATATTATATTATTAATACAGACTATTGTTTTTTACTTCTCATTTTTATCTCACTGTATTTGTCTGAATGTACAACATAACCATTAATAATGCCATTACAGGTTCTGACCCAAATAATACGCTTCACAGTAACCTGGAACTTTGAATCTTCAGTTATTCTTCATTATCAAAATGCACAACTGCTATTTTTCATCTGGAATTATTGGCCCAAACTAAAACATTTGAACGGACCCCATCCTGAATTCTTTCCTTTGCTACTTTAATGGAAAATGGAAAAAGAGGATGTGGTGGAGAACTGTGTTTACTTAAAATGAAAGGAGAAACAGCGGGAAGAACTATGGTAAGAAAATTAAAATGAGCTATAAATCAAAAAGCTCTTACTCGGTGTGGAAAGAATAATATTATGACAATGCTTTGAGATCATGTCAAGCAGAAAGAGTAATACTGTATTATTTCGTGGCTAGATATTCCAGTATAGCCTTATAATTGCATATCAGTATGGAAACTGCTGAAATTGCTTTATAAGTCAAGTGGAGTTTATTGTCATTCAACCATATACAGCCAGTTAGTACATAGTGAAATGAAACCACGTTTCTCTAGGACCAAGGTGCTACATAAGCCAAACACAGAACTACAAGCGACTACATAAATTTACATAAGTGCACAAGTGCAAACGTGTAGACAGCACAATGACTACTGGGACAGACAATAGGCACAGTAAGTCCCAGTACAGCGCCGACCAGTACACAGTTCTGTTTACAAATGAATCCAGTGACAATAGTGCAAAGAGTAGAATATTAGCTGCTGAAATAGTGTAAACATGAGAAGTAGCAGCCTATGTACAGTATAATATAATTAACATAATGTAATGTGCAAAACTTGCAAAAGAAAATTGCAAAGAGGATGGAGGATGCACAGTTGTTGGTGTATATATATGCATGTGTGTGTTCTTTCAGTCCAGTTTCTGAGTGTTGAGGAGTCTGATGGCTTGGGGGAAGAAACTGTTGCACAGTCTGGTCGTGAGGGCCCGAATGCTTCGGTACCGTTTGCCAATCGGCAGGAGGGTGAAGAGTGTGTGAGAGGGGTGTGTGGGGTCATCCACAATGTTGGTGGCTTTGCGGATGCAGCGTGAGGTGTAAATGTCTGTGATGGCGGGAAGAGAGACCCCGATGATCTTCTCAGCTGTCCTCACTATCCGCTGCACGGTCTTGCGATCCGAGACGGTGCAATTTCCAAACCAGGCAGTAATGCAACCATAACCTGTGTTTGCAGCTGCACAGGATGCTCTCGATAGTCCCACTGTAGATCACGGTGTGGACAGGGGGTGAGAGATGTGCTTTCCTCAGTCTTCTCAGAAAGTACAGGCGCTGCTGGGCTTTCACTGTTATGGAACTGGTGCTGAGCGACTACGTGAGGTTCTCCGCCAGGTGAACACCAAGAAACTTGGTGCTCTTGATGATCTCCACGGAGGAGCCGCCGATCTTAAGTGGAGAGTGGTCATTCTGTGCTCTTCTTAAGTCAACAAGCATCTCTATAGTTTTGTCCATTTTCAGAGACAGGTTGTTGGCTCTGCACCAGTCCGTTAGCCGCTGCACCTCCTCTCTGTATGCTGACTCGCCGTTCTTGCTGATGAGTCCCACCACGGTCGTGTCATCGGCGGACTTGATGATGTGATTCGAGCTGTGCATTGCTACAAAGTCGTGAGTCGACAGAGTGAACAGCAATGGACTGAGCACACAGCCCTGTGGGGCCCCCAGTGCTCAGTGTGGTGGAGTTGGAGTTGGATGCTGTTCCCGATCCAGACTGACTGAGGTCTCCCAGGCAGGAAGTCCAGGATCCAGTTGCAGATGGAGGTGTTCAGGCCCAGCAGGTTCAGCTTTCCAATCAAGTGCTGAGGAATGATTGTGTTGAATGCTGAACTGAATTCTATGAACAGCAGTCGAACATATGTGTCTTTTTTTATCCAGGTGGGGGAGGGCCAGCTGGATAGTGGTGGTGATGGCGATATAATTTACTTCAAGCAATCATGAATCATAGATCATACACCATTCAATTCAGTTTTATTTGTATAGTGCTTTTAACAATGGATATTGTCATGAAGCAGCTTTACAGAAATAAAAACATTAAGGATATAAATTGGAAATGTATGAATGTATCCCTAATGAGCAAGCCAGAGGCGACGGTGGCAAGGGAAAAACTCCCTGAGACGATATGAGGAAGAAACCTAGAGAGGAACCAGACTCAGAAGGGAACCCATCCTCATCTGGGTGAACCATGAACTGATAACTTGGATAATTAATAACTAAATTGCTTCAAAGAGTCTAAAATGTGTGTGCGTGTGTTTGATGGCCATGCAGCACTTTTATATTCTACATTCCACATACAGAATGGTACATGGTGGGGAAGTCCAGTGCTACAGTGTCAGAGAGCCCTCCCTTAGCAAATCATACTCAAAAACCACAGCAATAGGAAAACCATTTTACTGTCCTAATAGTAATATGTACGCATTAAGCGTGTAATGCAATGCCATTATCTGTTTATTTTTAGTGCTCAAAATATCTGTATCTGATTTGGAACCAGGGCTGCTGTAAAAAGAAATAACCTTTCATTCATAAATTATGAAGTATAGCAATTTGGAGCACATAACATTTACCTCCTGAGCCAAATGCCTTGTGGAATTTTCTGGAAATCTTCTAATGTGACCGAGTAAGCGAGTTACCTATGATGTCTTTCCCAAATGGAGAAACTTATTTAGGCTACAGCTGACGACAATACCCATCTAATAATATTTGATCAGATTTACTTCAGGTTTTGGGTTTGTTACATTCCAGAAAGATCAGAAATGTTTGTTGGACATGCTATCAGAATGTATTATAAAACTGGGATGCACCTACACTGATGCGTGTCAAAATGGGAGAGATTCTTTAAGCAGCATTTCATTATAATGCCTGTATGTTTTTCTGAGAGTATTTTCTTTTAATAACAATGGAGAACGATGATTTAATAATGACACATGCAGTGAATGTACAGGTTTTACAATATTTTAAAATTTATTTAAATAATTATTTTTGTGGAGAAGCCCACAGAGATATGTAGCTCTATGAACGGAACAACTTCTGGAAAAAAAAATAAAATAAAAAATGAGAAAAATACATTTACCTTTTCCTATGTCTGAACATTTTGAGCTAATTTCAAGTCTTTTTTGTCTTTACGTTTTGAGCTGTAGTTGGGTGGGAATTTTGCTGAGACCTGGCAACCTGGCAATCATCACAACAAACTTCAGAGTGCTGTTCTTTAAAGTTCAACATTTAAATATTTTTTTTAATCTGGCAGGATCACAGTCCCACCAACCTTTGCCCATTTGTTTTTTTTTCCAAATCTGTATTTGTATTGGTTTTGGACTTTTATCTATTCAATCCAAATAATGTATTCATATTCTGTTACACCCCTAATAATCATGTACATACTCATGCACATTTAAAATACTCTGAAAACCCATCAGCCGCTTCTCAATGGTAGACAAACTAGCATATATTACAAAAAGGTTGGGGATTGACCCTAGGTGTGAGTAATGTACTGTAAACTCAGCTCATCCCGGTGCACAAGCTTATTTTATTGCCATGCTGTCAAAACACTGTTTGAGTGTGCCTAGCTTACACATACACATGGTTAATCCCACTCTAGTGAGAAATCACCCAAAATCAGGCCTCATAAATGTAATTGTAGAGGCCAGCCAGTGGTAGGAGATTTACTGGTGGGCTATAAATGAGAAACTGGAAAAAAAAAAAAAAAAGAGAATTTATAAAACTTCTTTCCACCATAATAATGAAAACAAAGCCAACTGGTGCAATTGTCTTAGTATATAACTTAGTGCAAAACTGCTGACATGCAGCCTAGGTTTCCAAATTCCTTAAGGCCATTTTTAAATTGGTGCTTTGCTTGTTTTTGTTTTGTTTCCATAGTTTAAATTTTTTTTTTTTATAGATTTACGTTGTTTTTTCAGAAGGTCATGTGTAAAACCCAGAAGCAGCATGCTTCCAAACTGAGTGTTGCGTAAAACTATTTCAAATATATTTAACATCAACCACAGTCCAGAACAGCGAACATTAATCTTTTCAGAAATTGAGCTGTTATCTTTATTTAGCCTATTGTACAGGTCAAGCGTTACATTAGTTCACACTACCTAAAACAATTATGTCATGATAAAACTTACTGTTAGAAAACTTTGTCTTCTAGAGAAATGATTTAGTATCTGGTTATTTGAGTGCAGTGGACTACAGCAAAGGTGACTGCTTTCGCTTGTAGTACAGGGGGTTATCTACTATTGAAAAGCTGACTAATAGGATTAGTAATCATTAGAGGTCAACGTTATATGCAGATCCTTAGCCCAAAAGGAAGGCATGTTTTCAGTGCAGGTTCATTCTAGTATATACTTACAAGGTAAGGAAAGTACTTGGGTGCACTTTGCGGTAGTACTCCTTCCGTAGCAGTTGATTGTCAGCAATGTCAGTTTTATCGACAAGGAATGATGGAACTTCTCATGAAAGACCTGCTCGATTTGCACAAACGTTTGTGGATTATTGCTGTAGCCTGAACACATGCTCTTTATAAGTCAGTGAGGATAAATGAAACTCTTCCTGCATCTCTCTTTCTGTAGGCAGTGGGCTGGCAGCTGAGTTGTATGGCACACCTCATGAAGAAGTACACTTCCAAAAAAGTCCAAAAAAGCAGAGTCCAGTTCCAAGTCGATGGAAAGCTGCATTTTTGTTTCCTGCACCAGTGCCTGAATCCCATTGAAACCGAAGATGGACACCAGCTATGCGCTTACTGGCTTGGCATTGATCATCATAAGAAAGCAGCTTGGACATCCCATGTGTTGGCAGATTTAGACCTTGATTCAGAGTCTAATCAGTCCCAGATACTGTAGTCTATACAACCCGCTAGTCATTAGACATCAGACGAGCACAATCACACATGGGAGACTTTTTCCCTGTCTGCTTTAGGCAGGGAGAATTATGCCCTGCAGTTCCTTGAAGGCACCACCCCCGCCACTAAAGGGGCTTGCATGGCATGCCATTAAAGGGTTGGTAGTGGGATTTGCAATAGGACGCAATGCTTATAGTGCAATGGCTACATTAGATCAATTGGCCATGATGACGATGTTGGCAGGTTACAAACTCCAGTTTCACAAACAATTCAAACTCCAGTTTTGCAGTTGCTACAAAGTCCAGTTTGGCCTTCAGCACACAGGCTTCTCAGGGCTCAGGGCCTAGGGCCTCATCTATATCGAGCCTCAAGAACATTACCTCTTGGACAGAGAAGCTATTGAGTGGTAAACCACACAGTTCACAAAAAAAAAGCTCTACAACATATTTCACATTCAGAAGAAGCGCAGTGGCTTCCGTTCAATTTTAGATTTGAGAAAGGTGATCTGGCCCCTAAAGGCCCTCCTTTTCCATATGCTAAGGTTATCAGTTTATGCCATGAAACCAGAGGACTGGTTCATATCAATGGATATAAGCAATGCCTATTTTACCATATTCAAAGAACACAGATGCTTTTTTAAGGTTTGTCTTCTTAGTACATGCATTCCAATTCAAGGTTCTACTCTTCAGGCACTCTTTAGAGCCATGGGGGTGTTTCAGATGTATGCAAGCAGCCTGGTCTCCCCAAATGGCCAGAGACATCAGGATATTGCCATGGTTTAATGACCGTGCACATCCACAAAGCAGCAGGCCTAACAAGATATGTCCACACTCCTTGCACACATTGAGGTGCTTGGACTCACTGTGAACTGAACATGTGAAGCAGGCCAAACATTTCAGCTATGTGAAGCTAGATTCACTGACGATATGTGGCAGACATTATTGCATTGCCTATCAGATTCAGCCAGGTTGCTATGGGTGGTACTGGCTTCTGTTGAGGATCATCAGATTGTTGACAGCAGACACAGCATTATTTTCTTTGGGCTTGCCAGAACCACAAGCTTTTCAGAAGTGGTTTATCATCCTAGGGCTGGATCCCAAATGTCAAAAACAGCCATAATATGAATTAAGGATGCCTGCCTTAGTGGCTGGGGACACAGACATGGTTTCAACAGTCAGATATATCAATCTTCAGGGCAGCACTAAATCAGATGACCCTCTTTGCTTTGAACATACACTCACCAAACACTTTATTAGGAACATTATACCACACTTTGCTCTCAAAACAGCCTCAATTTGTCATGGAATGGATTCCACAAGATGTTGGAAATCGTCCTTTGGGATTCTGGTCCATGTTGACATGATTGCATCACACAGTTCCTGTAGATTTTTCAGGTGGACCTCTATGCTATTGGATTCAGATCTGGTGACTGGGAAGGCCGCTGAAGAACACTGAACTCACTGTCGTGTTCATGAAACCAGTTTGAGACAACTTTTGTGACATGGTGCATTATCATGCTGGAAGTAGCCATTAGAAGATGGGTAAATTATGGCCATGAAGGGATGCGCATGGTCAGCAACAGGACTCAAACAGGCTGTGGCATTCAAGCAATGATTGATTGGTTTTAATGGGCCCAAAGCGTGCCAAGAAAAAACATTCCCCACACCATTACACCACCTCCGCCAGCCGGGACTGTTGACACAAGGCAGGTTGGATCCATGGATTCATGCTGTTGGTGCCAAATTCTGACCCTACCATCTCTGTGCCTCTGCAGAAATCAAGAGCAGGCTAAGTTTTTCCAGTCTTCAACTGTCCAGGTTTGGTGAGCCTGTGCCCACTGCAGCCTCAGCTTTCGGTTCTTGGCTTACAGATGTGGAACCTGATATGGCCTTCTGTTGTTGTAGCCCACCTGCCTCAAGGTTCACCATGCATTCTGAGATGCTTTTCTGCTCACCACAATTGTACAGAGTGGTTATCTGTAGCCTTTCTGTCAGCTTGAACCAGTCTGGCCATTCTCCGTTGACTTGCCTCATCAACAAGGCATTTCCGTTCACAAAACTGCAACTCACTGGATATTTCTTCTTTATTACAGCATTCTGAGTAAATTCTAGAGACTATTGTGCATGAAAATCCCAGGAGATCAGCAGTTATAGAAGTACTCAAACCAGCCGTGGCAACAATCATGCCCCGGTCAAAATCACTGAGATCATATTTTTTCCCCCCATTCTGATAGTTGATGAACATTACTCAATGCTGCTGGCCCGTACCTGCATGACTTTATGCATTGCAGTGCTGCCACATGATTGGCTGACTAGATAATTGCATGAATGAGTAGGTGTACAGGTGTTCCTAATAAAGTGTTCGGTGAGTGTATGTGGCTGCAATTGCAGCAAGCCACAGCCCCATGGATCTGTCCCTTATTACAAACTTTTTTGAAAGGGGTGAGGTGCCCCCATCTGCAATGATTCCTGAAGAGCACAGCATGGGATTTCCCTCTTAAGGACTATCCTTACAAGCTTATGCAAAATGTCCCTCTGAAATAGGTTTCTCTGAAAACTGGCTTTTTGTTTGTGATTAAAAAAAGCGCTTGCTTGAGCAAAAAGAGTGGGAGAACTGCCCTCATTAGCATGCAGTTCTGAGGCTTAAAAAAACAAAAGCTTTCAACTTTTCTACCCATTCTTGCTATTATTGTCCCAAGACAAAAACGTCAGCCAGCAGTAGTCTGCCATTTAGCATGGCTCAATCAAGCTCACTGCAGACATACTGTATGCTGAGGGGGTCTACCACTTTTTAAACTTGTTTGTAGTGTTACGACCCAATTCTTTTTTACAGTCAGACTAAAAGGTAAGATGAGAATAACGTCATCACAATGGAAAAGTCATTTGGAAAAGAAAACGTTTGTGTTCCTACTGTCCAGGTCTTGCTCAATCTGAAGATCGGTGCGCTCTGTAAGGCCGACACCACAGACACCAGGGAGTGCAGGTTATTCAGCTCCAGCAGCTTCTGCAGGGACATCAACAAGACATATGATTTGACAAAATCCTTGAAAATATAATGTTAGGCAAAATTCTGACAAATACAAATACAAAAAGAGGGTCATCAATACATACAATACTGAATCCAGTACATTGCTGTATCGAATACTGGAAGTAACTTTTATTGCAATATGACTAATGATATGAGAAATATACACGTGCACTATGGGCCGTATTCAGAGTTGGTGACTTGAGTCCAAAAGTTATGCCAATATTTATGTGGGGAAAGTTACATATATTCAGACTCAGGGTTTTAGACAGCATTTAGACCATTGCCTTTAAATACAAGCACTTGCCTTTAAGCCTGAAAACAACTGAGGGTTCGAAACTGCAGACTGAAGAGGCAGACAGTATTTTTTTCTTTGCTGTCAAATGTAATATAAAAGCAAGGGACAATAAAAGCAAATAAAAGAAAGATACAATTTAAAAATCCCTTATATGATGACATATGAATGAGAAGATTGCAAGTGCTGAAATAAACATCTGATAGGAGTCTAGAACATGATTCATGCCAATATATTAATGCATGAACAGTCATATGTATTACCTCTCATTATTCTCATTATCTTATAAAGTAGCACTTGGTTCAGGACATTATATAGTTTTTTTATTGTATGTTTATACGCATGTTGTGCAGTTACTCTTATTAAACTTAATGAAGCCAGAACATAGCTAAAATCAAGGTCATGAAATCACATTGCATGTGTGTGTGGGATGTAGGTTATTGTATTGTGCTTTTAATTTGCTATCTTGAAATGAATTCATACAATAACGCTATTGTTGTTGTTAATTTGATGTTTTCCCATGTAAAGACGAGCAGAACCCGACGCCAGTGGCGCCAACAAGGATGCCTCCTCCACCGCCAACAAGTCTAGTCCTTCTTGCTGATCATTTGTACGCCTCAAATACCCTTAAAATATACTTCAAACAGGAAGGAAACTACGGAGGAAAATCTACTGCAGACATCTGACCTTGCTGTGACCTTGACCCTGCTTGGATCAAATACAAAATCTAAATCAGTTCATCTGAGAATGATGATTCTGGCAAAAATCTTGGGTAGTCAGAAACTGGATCTTGAGTTCCTGAACTAGCTCGTGGTGGAGGCATAAAAGCTTGCGCACAGTTTCAAGGACAAGCTGACAAAGCATTCATGTGCTACGCTTTGAGCACAATTTAAGCACGTGTAGCTCACAATATCATCCTTTAGAAAACTCGATCCTCAAGATGAGCAATGTCTCTGATTAAACTTCTGTGTCCTCCACAAAAAAAAAACACCACCACAACTTTTCACGGACTTACTACTATTTAATTAATAGCGCCATAATCATGTATTTTTATATTTGGCCTCAAATGGCATTCCGTAGTTTTTTTTTTAATTGTATTTACAACCCAAAACACACATTTCAGTGTGCCATATCATGGTTACAGCAAACCACTGCTTGCTTGCTCACTCAAGCAGATATTGAGCAAGAAAAAAAGGGTCTGAAAAATGGCAGTGGTCTGAATCACACAAAATTGAGATACGCCTATATTTTAGGCAAACTCTTGTATGTCTGCGTAAGTCTCGGATAACTGCCTGAATAGCTCTTAGGTTTGTAGTTACTTCTGTAGTCTGAGTACTGATGTGTGCAATTTCAGAATTAAATCCTAACTATACACACTTAACTCACCGCTGAAGGCTTCAGGTTAGAGCTTTTTTCCCCCCCAAAACCAGAACCTCATCATTTTTATATAAGCTATTTTCCATCCCATCTCTCCGACGTTTACTCGTCTAAGACTAGATCTACCATTCCTCCTTTCTTAATTTGTTTTTCCATCCATAATCAGACCGAATAGGTCAAACTTTTGCCCCTTTCAACTTAACAGTGTGAGAAATCTAAAAAAAATATTTATTATTTTAGATTAATGACACACACTACACTTATATGTACAAATAATAGAGCATTAAATATGAACCCCAATTCAATCTTAGGTATTAGGTGGTTGGAAGAAGAAAGATTGTAATCCTGTCTCTTCGATATTCGCTAACAGCAGAACTCCATCATTCTCGCCCTCTAATTTTTTTTTCTCCCGGGGCTCATTCGCACACAGATGATGTCATGCTTTTGCCATTTCTCACGTTTACACAGCACGTCTTTCTGAACGGCTGTTGCTGAAAAAGTTTCGCTCATCTGTTTTGGCCATTAGAGTAGCTGTTAGCGTCGCCCTCTCAAGCCCTCTGAAGCATGCCTGGAGGTAGCAGGGGGAAAAGGTTAATGCAGTAACTGCATGTGGTTGTCTAGCCTTCCTGTGTGAGGCAGAATGAGCAACTATGAAAGTGGAAAATAAGGAAGGGGGGAAAAAAAAAACAAAAAAAAAACTGTTTTGTGTTTGTGTTTAAAGCATCTAATTTGATCTAATAAATTCTAATTCAATTTACCATCGGGCATCATTCAGGATAAGAAAACAAACTCATGACAGCTGTTAAATGCAACATGTGGAGCCTTAAGATAGTGTTTTATGACTAAGCAGCTGAATGGAAATACAAAACAGTGACTTTATGTATTGTGTGTGTGTGTTTTTCTTATTCAGTAAATAATGTAAAGAGAGAAATGTGGAAAAAATGAGAAAAGTAGAAAGAAAAGAAACGTTTGTTTAAGTTGTGTTTATGTTAGGAATTAGAAATATTCGTTGTTTCTCAATTTCAGTGTTTTTTTAAGGATATTTGTTTTACCAACCCAGTTGGGATATATGAAAGCCAGAGTTGTTTACACAAACCATTGCAAAATCTCTAAGATATTTAAGCTTGTTTTCAGAAGAGCTCGACAGCTCTGATTCCTTATGAGAAGGTTTAGAAAGCTCAGACTCAGGTCTGCATGTTTTCTGTGCTCCTTAAATGCCTACCCAGAAGCTCGTTAATCCTGTAACCACACATGGCTGTTCACACAGCCGTAAATGTCATGTACAAACGGGCTCAGCTCACAGGATTTTAAGACTGGTTCCTTTCTAGACTGGGTTAAGCCCATGGGAAATGATATAGAAAGCAAATCGAAATTGCTTGGACACAAATAGTTACTGCTTGTAAAACAGAAATAAACGCTTTATTTGAAAAAGTTGTGTGTGGTGGTGTAATGACGATTGAGAACAACCGTGTCCCACCTTAGCGATTTTGATGAAGTGGCTCAAAATTTCGGCACGGATCTTCAGAGTCTGTGCTGTCAGGATCTCTCTCACCACCCAGAAACTAACCTGAACACAGAATGAAATTCAAATGTGAAATCTGAAAGAATACGATTCAGCTAGTCCAGAACTCCAAACGTCTCAAATTTTATCTATATTTAATCAATGACTTCCTGTAACTGCACTCAAAAATAATATAACTGGCATTACCAGTGTACCCCCCATAGTGCACAACTGATCACAGTTAAAATCCTCAACAACATATTTTAAACATACACAGAAGGCTTGAATAAATTTTTCACATAAAAGGCACTTAATCCTGGGACAGCTGATATTATATGCTGATGTAGATCTTATTTAAATTAATGGGTCTTCTATATGTTAAATTATTAATCTGCTATTTTGGATTTCTATATTATTTTTAATATTTAAACCCAAATATCAGATCTGTTCTCTAGACCATAACATATCAGTCCCCTCCGAAAGTATTGGAGCGGCAAGGCCAATTCTTTGTTTTTGCTATACGCTGAAGACATTGGGTTTGAACTTCATCACGCAGCAAGACAAAGACCCAAAACACACTGCCGACACAACAAAGGACTTCACCGGGGGGGGGGGTCACCAGCTTGATGCGGTTATTGCAAGCAAGGGATATGCACCCAAATATTAAGTGTTAATTACCTAAAGACCGTCAGATCTGTTCCAATACTTTTGCTCACGTATCGTTTGAGTGGTCTGCCACCAAAGGTGCCATGTTCTAAGTTGTTTAACCCATCTAGATGTACATATAATGAAATGAAAGCTGAAATTCGGATCTATTATCTCATTCGTCTTTCCATCTCAAACCCAAATGTCTTCAGTGTATAGCAAAAACAACAGAACTCGCCTTGCCGTTCCAGTACTTTCAGAGAGGACTATATAATTTATACGTGGATTCCACATCAAACACAAAGACAGATTTCCTATTCTGATCGATAATTTACTGTGTCGACCAATCAGACGGATTTAGCTAGCTCAGCATCCAAATTATCAACACTAAAGTAAAAAATTAACACCAGTCAACACCAGTCGAGATTAAACAATAATTTGCTTGAATAAACTTTACAGCTCATAGTAATTTTTTTCTATCCACCTCTGCATGGCCATATTTAAACAGATATGAGAGCAAAAAGACTCGCACTGTGAACAAAAAGAAAATAGTTTGTGTCACAAAACTCTGGCTAGCCATAATAGACATAACAGATACAGTCTGTTCATTCATTCTGTTAGTTGTAAATTCAATTTATGATAAGCATTAGAAGAAGTAGAAAGAACAAGCAACATGTTACAAAGAAAAACAGTCCCGCTTTCAAACTGTAAAACATGTGTTGTGTTAGCCCCAGTGTCTCTCATTTCATACTGGACCTTTCACCTAAAGCTATTTCCCAGTCCTCTTAAAAACAACACACCACTGAACAGTAGGAGACTTTTAAAGAGCACGCAGGCTGCATGTTGTAGTTAAGGGAAGGCATTGTAAATCTGGTATGCCATCTAAAAAAGGTAATATATGCCATTATCTGTCCTGAATACAAACTTTCCTACACAAAAAGAGGCACACAGAAAATGCTGACTTCTCATGGTCTATGTAGGAAACACAGGTCTTGTAGCAAGACAAAATTTTAGGTACATCTTATGAGAGACACAAGCATTGTTGCAATTATTGGCTTAACAAAGGCATCACATTAAAACACGGCACTAGGATGACAGAGATGACAGAAAAGTCCTTTTGAAATCTAATACTTTCTGATAGCAATCTTCCATCACATTTTAGTTTTGGGGAAATAGGAATCACTTTCACATACAGTGCATGCTGGCCTTTTTCTGACATTCCCAAGGATGTGATCAAAAAAGCAATCATTCAGTCATTCATCCATCTTTAGGTAACTGCTTTAGCCTGGTCAGGGTCACTGCCTGTCTCGGGAACAGTGGGAACAGTGGGCTTGAGGGAGGAATACAGCCTGGATGGGAGGCCAGTCCACTTCAGGGCACATACACATTCACACACATTCACTCCTAGGGGCAATTAAACATAGCCAATCCACCTACTGGCATGTTTTTGGAAAATGGAAAGAAACCCATGCAGACACGGAGAGACAAAACAGACAGTAACTTGAGCTCAGAACTGAAACAGGGTCCTGGAACTGCGAGTCAGCAATGCTACCAGCTGCACTACCAAAAACGTTGCTGCAGTAACATTAAAAGTGAGTCCCTGAAAGTTGGCTCCAAAATGGACTGTATAGTCAAATTTAAGACTGCATACCATTAGTATATAATAATTATTGGTACCTCAAAGCAGCTTCACAAGGGAGAAAAAGGTAAGTGTAAGTCAAACAAGAACGCAGAGTAAAAGCACTAAGATAAAGTGACATAAATGAGTCAATTCGAGTCACGATTCTGGCTTCACGATTCGATTAAATTCTCAGAATTATTTCTGAACGAAATTTTGATGAAGAAAAATTATGACTGAAAAGACGATTTTTTAAATTTCTGGATCATAAACAATGCAAAACAATGTGCATTTTTGTCTGTACAAAACTACATTAATCAAAAATTGCTACAAACAGAAGTTCAAGATCGTAAACAAAATGTACTACAGGTTTGCTATAACTTAAAAGTAAATTAATAAATTTATAAATTCTCCCAAAAATTTGAGTGAATAAAACATTCAATAGCCTGGGGAAAAAATTAGATCGAGTGAAGCATAAAGAGCTCCGTAACAGTGTCCGAGATATTGGTTTAACCAGAAATAGAGCTCCAAAGTCGGCGAAAATGACCGAAAATGTCATCCGTGACCCTCCTTCTTGGGCATTGTAGATCGCAGTGGTGCGGGGTTGGTGCTGTTTGAAAGCTATCGAAAAGCTATTTTTAGCTGTTATAACCTGGCTGTGTAACCATATAACCTATAATACGCGTGGGTGGTTGTGATCCGGAGCTATCAGCCTCTCCACAAGCAGCAGATGATTTTCCATGGAAGAATGCAATCGTGTGACCAACACGCTGTCTAGGACTTTTAACTCTATGGGTTGCCCATATTGGGCCCTCTGGTGTTCAAACAGTGCAATTGCATTAAACGCATAATTAATAGAATGCTGTTTTCCAAAAATCACCACATTTTTGCATCGTTACACCCCTAACAAAAAGCATAAACAACACCAACACCATGCCAATTCAAGCAGTCACCCTGGGCTTTTTATACAAAATTTCAAGCGTTTGTCATAAATGACTGAAAAAGCAAACCACTACCTGTGACTGGTGATCCTGTGGAAGGAAAAGAATTGTGGATGAGAGGAGTCAAAGGATAATGCCAAGAATCATGTAAGCCCACAGGAGGGCTACAACCAAGCAAATTACATCCAAATTAAACATTTGGCAGCAGAATGTCATCTCAAAAAAGGCCCCATTTATTGGATGTTGTTTTTGATTTAGACAACAGTCGAAGATTGATGAAGAACAAGAAAGTGTATCTCCTGTGGACAAGGGAGCATCAGAGCTGGAGCAGTAAGAAGTATGGGGGGGAGGGGGGGATAAATAAATAAATAAAAAAGTTGCCTGGTTTTGAACAATGCTAATGGAAGGATCTGAATTTGGTACATGTGGCAGAAATGTTTTCCTGGCACACATTAGGACCCTTGATACCCACTGAAATTTGAATTCCACCCTGGAGGCATTCTGGCTGGCCAATGAGTATCAGATCCTAACTGGATCACTGCAAACATGTCGGTGCGAGGTGTAAAGGGAGCCTTTGTTTGTAACTTGCCTTACTGAGGTCTGGCATGTATAATATTTATACTGCATGTCTAAACCTTGGTTCCTTATTTAGCATTCCTGAGTCTTGTTTCTAGATAGCTCCATAATTACTGGCATGATATAGATATTTTAGAAAAAAAAAAAAGGGGTGTCACAACTATTGACAAGCTGCATTTATTGTCAACAGGACAGCACTCGTATAATACCTCATGAGATTGTAGAATACAAAGCAAGGAATCATCAGGACACATTCCTCGATACGGAATCTCTCCAGAGCCTGCAGCGTCCTCGGTCCTCTCTTGTGGACTCTTCCCTTCGACTTGGCTCGCGAGTTTTTTTTAATAGGATTTAAGTCAGGGAACTACATTGATTATACAAAATCATGAATTTTTATACATATACTTCATGATGCCATGTATCCTAATAAGGTTCCCAGGGCTTTTGTAAAACATACCCACGACAACATCACAGCTTTTCCACCGTACTTAACAGAGGCGATCAGGTTCTTTTCTGTCTAACCATGCTTCCTCACATTAATCAGGAGCATTGTTCTCACCTGGTTGAACCTCCGGGTGAAGGCCACCACATTGGGTGCAAGGTTGTGCTTTTCCTTCTTATTCCATCCGCAGCTGGCCAACTCCTGAAACACATTTTGAAACACAAAACAAAACATCGCATCCTCTTAGGCCACTGACCTTAGTATTATAACGGTTCTATCTGTGTCACGAATGAACGGGAATCTTATAATGTCAACTACGCGTCTGAAGGACAATCAATTTTCACTCTTACATTAACACCATATCCATCATGTGCTGCACACATATATTACAATTTATGCTTTTTGCACCTAACCCATTCCGTGGAAACTCATTAATTTTTGGGGTTAAAGATCATATTTCACCATCACATTTATTAATGGGCATTCTAATAACAAATATGCAACGGTTGTCCAAATTTTAAGAACACTGGGGCAATAAACGATTTATAAAATGTGATAAATGTCATCTATTACAACAAATATACTCCTCCATTAAAAAAAAAAAAGTCAATCAAGTCACTTTTGTGCACATCAACAGTCAATATACTGTATATCTTCACATCAGCTGTTAATTTTTCACTTGCAGTCTTTTTTTTGCATGCAGATTTTCCACTTTGAAGGCACAAGTTGAATTAATATTTGTTTATAGGCTAAGGACATTTTGGAATGTATCAACAGTCTGAATGATCCTTTTTTTTAATATAATTTATATTACTTTCATAATCATCTCAATAATCCTTTAAAGTTGTTCAACCATAAAGCTTATTGTTGTTTTGTCCAATACTTGCCAATAGTATGCTTATAATACAAGTGTTTTAAACTTAATGATGCAACAGGAAACTCGGGTTTCTGTCGGCTTCTCTGTATAGCTTAATGGCTACACAGTGGACGGACTAACAGACGCCAAATTCTCACCGGGGGCAGAGCTCGATCTGTTACACATCCAGTCCAAAATTCCAATGTACACCAAACATGGCAAAGTCACCACCAGAGTACATTTACATTTATAGCATTTTGGCAGACACCCTTATCCAGAGCGACTTACTTTTTTTTTTTTTTTATAGGTTGAGGGTTAAGGGCCTTGCTCAAGGGCCCAGCAGTGGCGGTGCTGGGGATCGAACTCACGACCTTCCGAGCAGTAGCCCAACGTCCTAACCACTGAGCTACCACTGCCCACTCATGTACTCATGAGTACTCATGTGCAACACTCTACTTTGCTAATCAGTGTAGATTTGACACCGTATGCTATATTGTGAAGTCTAGGAGCATAACAACAACAGTACATAGGCTATATTCAGCCTGTAGCCTTACTGCAGGAGCAGTGGCTGTACTTCATAAATGTTCATAAATGTTGAACATCACGAACGCCATGCTACTGAGCATACAAGTGAAAATTCGAACTGGATTGGCAAGCCTCGTCTAATCACACACAATAATGAATGTTTATAACGGTCTGACAATCAGTGCAGACATTTGCGTTGTATCAGGAAACCCAGTGCAAGGTTCGAGCTGTGGTGCAGATGTGGTGTAATCAGGGCTTTGTTTTTTTTTGTGACAGCTGGAAAGGTAGAATGGCATCGGCACATGTCATGGAGACGCTCAGGAGCTTCTGCGTGGAGTTCGGCATGCGTCGCTGACTGGATAAAATGGAGCCCTTCTCTAAATTGCACCCTGTGCATTGCCTATGACAAGGACTGACCCTGATAAGGACTCATTGATGCGGTCATACCAGTGCTCTTCAATAAACATCCTGTCCACCAGAGCGCTTGTTTTCTAGTCCACTGTCATGGTTACAAACGAGGATAACATGTTGCTCATTATCTTTATGAACATCTCTGTATCTGCCTGATCTGTTCCATATCCGTCTCATTACAAACGTCTCCACTGCTGAGAAAGCATTTGCTGTGATCTGTATTTTAAAAAATGCCATAAAGTTCCAGCTTTATGGGTTATTTTATGATTCAAAGCCCCACGATGGATTCCCAGGTTCACATAAAGTAAGGAAATACTCAGATGGTACAGTTTTCCAGCAGGCCTTCAGGCAACACAGTTAAAATAAAAAAGGAATTATGCAGAAGTGTTTAAGTCATGGTTTCTGGAAGCTGAAATTGAATGTTTTAGGTTTTAGGGGGTATTTAAAGCGACCATTTTAGACCACCCAAGTTGATTCATGATTTGCAGCCCAAACATATTCAGACTGTGAAGTGAAGCATGTCTTCTAGCCCCCTTCTGCTATATAAAATGAACAAATCCAAGACAAGTCCACCGATCATAGTATGTCACATTAAACAATGTAACATAGCAACAGCGCAAATATTAAGTTATAAGGTTGGAAGACCTGCTTGAATATGTATTTAAAACGCTTAGCCTTCAAAACTGTCATCAAAACAAGGATGAAGTACAAGTTTCCTTGATATTTTGTCTGCAAATGTGGGCTGTTAGGTTTAGGAAGTCAGGCAAGATCCTAAAACCCCTTCGAACTACTCACGTCCCTGTTTACAAGGAACATCCTGCAGTGTGGAGGGAACGCGGACCGACTCAGCCCTCCAGTGGATGAGCCGCATGACCTGTACGGCAGTTTTTTTTGTTTTTTTTTTAAGCTATTTGCACTAAGTGTCATGTAGCTACAATGTGCATTTTAATTCACTCACTACTGACAGTTTACACTATAGATTAAAACAAGCAAGATTTTAAAAGTAAAGGAAAGCAAAAGTTAAAAAACAGCATTTGATAAATCCTGAAGTGCATAACTTTCTCCATATCTACAACACCGAATCTATTTTCGTTATTAATATGTTAAAATATGCTGGAGATCTAGAAGGAAGAAATCAGTCTCCAGGATCCTGAATTAGGATTAGAGGCAATATATTGAAAAATCTGAATTTCCTTATGACTTCTACACTTGCCTGATGTTCCAGCTCACTCCTATTCCCCACCTCAAAACTACTATGTGCATGAATGAATGAATGAAAGAAAGAAAAAGAAAGAAAAAAAACTGAAGTTTTTCGGCCAGTGGTGTAAGTTTAACGCATCATGGAAGCACGCATTTCGCCAGATTACATTTTAGTTATCCTTTCTGTCAAATGTGACACACAAATTTAAATACGGGAATAAAACGTGCTAGAATTGATTGGTGCATTCCAAAACTAGTGCAATTGAATTGCCACCTTTGGATCACATGACACACGGAATCATGTTTAAACTCGCGGATAAACATGAGAGAGCTGGATCAGTAAATGATGAATCTATGGAGGAAGAGAGGGAGAAATGAGTGCATGTTATTATTATTATTATTATTATTATTATTTTCTTCTTATTAGTGATTTGGAACAGTATAAACGCCAAAGCAGATTCCACCAGCCATGACGATATGGTTATTGTACCGCTGTGCAGCTGTGCAACCTCAAGCATACATCATCCCGCAATAACAGGGAGCAATAACAGTACTCTACATTAAACAGCATCAAGAGAAGCTGCATGGAAAGGAAAAAGAAAAAAAAAAAAAAAAAAAAAGAGTGCATGCGTAAATGGGGGCTTAGGGACTCTACATTAGCACGGTGGAGAGATACTCACAGGAACATGATTACTGTTGCAGAAATCAGAAATAAATCTTACCAAACTGCTTGTGGACAAGATAATGTGCTTCGCATTACAGGTCGTAAAACATACCGCATAAAACTATTGCCTCTTCTTTGATATCTGCCCAACAGTGGTGTAAGGAGAGACGCATGGCAACCGAGGACTGCTGGAAAGTAGGTCGGCCACTTGCACATCATTCTTTAATGACGCTGCTATTACTCAGACTCACACCAATCTAAACACTGGGTCAGGATTGAACCTTCCATGCAAACCGTCTCACACGGTTCCTTCAAATCATGTCTGCTTCTCAGAAAAGCTGAGAAAGGCCATAATGACAGGTTTGAGATAATAATAATAATAATAATAATAATAATAAAAAAAGCTTTAATGACAAACCAGACAGCGGATGGTGGAGAAAAGAACCATGTGCCAAGTATAGAACACTTCAGCATGACATCATTGCTAGAAAGACTGTCTGGAACACTTGGAAGGGGTTATGGTTATTAATTCTTTCCCTCTACAAGGAAAAAAAAAAAACCTGACTGTTTTCCATCCGCACTTCATTAAACTGATTAATAGAGTTTACAGAATAGGTTAGAGGAGAAACATCGCTGGGATGCTGGGATGTGTACGAGCTGGTGATGCGTAGCATGAGCGGGTCTGTCACAGACGCACATCTGCAACATCGCTGGAATCTCTGCAGTGACAGGGTACAAGTGTTCGATAGGACACAGCTGCAGCAACAGAACGCGGCTCGCTCGCGCTGGACGGCTGAAGAAAGCAGCGCTGTTTGAAATGCTTTCATTCCTGAAGCCGCGCTGTGCTACACTGCCTCGACTGCATTTCTCAGCTACATGCGAAGAACCGTGCTATATTTTAAAATGTGCATTTTATTTACTTATTACGTTAAAAAAAAACAAAAAAAAAACGTACAGGTTCCACACAGGTGGATAAAGGGAAATGCAGATCTAGAACCTTACCTCAGGTTGTATTGCTTTGAATACAGGAGCATCCATCAGAGTGATCTGGCCCTGCCAAAGAAAGAAAGAAAGAAAGAAAGAAAGAAAGAAAGAAAGGAAGGAAGAATAAAACGTTTATAATAGATGACACATTTCATAACGTTTCATTAAATAAACCCCTGAAACTGTGAAACCCATCAGTGAGGCATAAACCATGGTCTAATTTGGTCCATTTTAATGGCATATTAAATGCTCTAGTAAATTCCCTTCTAGAAGGGCCAATAGCTCAGTTCAACAACAGACACTGTCACAAAGCAGATTTACAGGAATCTGGATGTAGATTTGGACTTCTAGTGAGGCAACGGTGGTAAAGAGAACTGCCCTGAGACATGAGGTAGAAACCTTAAGAGGACCCAGACTTCAAAAAGGAGCCTGTCCTCTCCTGGGTGGCACCAGATAGTGAGATTATAAATCATAACAGCATGCAGGTGTAGAATAGCGAAGGCAAACAGTACTGAGTGTGTGGAGAGGATGTTCGGTATGAGAATATTTTCCGAATGAGTCTTTATGATTACAGCAGCAGTTCTTAGAAAGTAGAAATGCGCAGTATGCGAAAGGACCAACAGCGGTGCTTCGAACGATGTTTACTGTTATATGTGTGTGTGTTTGTGTGTATTTGTGCGCAGTGACTAACTCACAGCAAACTCCTCGGGTGTCACTTTGAGCACGTCAAACACCACCGCGTCGTAGCTTTTAGCGGAGTCCAAACTCTGCCAGTCCAAAGACTCAGAACTACTGCTGTCCTGCAAGTACACACCCATATAACGTGCATCTGAATACAATGTCAAAGTAGGACGCACAATAAGACGGTGCCTGCACACAGTTCATAATGTCCTCAATTAAAGATTAAACATTGAACAGATCTAACCTAGTGTGTAAATTAAAATCACTGTGCAAAAATGACGAAAAAAAAAAAAAAAAAGTGTACAGGCACCTTCCACATTAACATTTAAAATCAGAATACAATATAAATCAATGATGAAGACTTTACTAACATTCGGACTTATCCTTCTATAGTGAACTGCTATCGCTCTACTATACAACGGTGTTGTGTAAATATAACAGAGTGCAAAAGCAGGCGGCTGCATCAGCATAGTGCTTCCATGATTTTATTGACCAATTATTTTCTTCCGGTTCTTACGGCAACCTAATCCCACTGGTTTGTGAATCTCACCTTCAAGCGTAAAGTAGGATTTGCAACAGAGCCATGCTGAGAACAATACCAGCAAGCTGCACTGACGCAGAGCCTTTACGTTCTCAGCACTATTTGTATCTGCCCATGACATTTAGCCGAAAGAATTTAGCTGGTTCTCTTTCCCAGACTATAAATAAACTAATATCTTCATTTAAACCACTGAGACCCGGATCAGACAGTCGAATGATAAACAAATGGGAGGAAAAAAAACAAAAAAAAAATAACCCTCACATTCCCATCTGTACTTACAAGATATCTTGGCTAACTCAAAATGCAAAGTACAGCGTTATTAATTAATATATAAAGCTAGCTGACATTATTTTTTTAATCAGTGTAAGCACGGACCGACTGAAAACATACTGGTAAAAACTTACACTCGGCACAACCTATTTTTTTTTTGAGGAAAACATTCGTCATACCCATCTATACAATGAAGTGTGCTCTTATATGCGTGACGTATTCGGTCAGTGGAGTTTGTTTAAAAAGGAGTGACGGGTTAACCTCGCTTCGCATGCTCTCTAAGGTCATACAGTCAATAAATTGTTAGGACATTTAGCTAGTGTTAGCTACGCACGTTTGGTTTGCTAGTTATAATATCGGAACAGTGACCTAGCTTAGACATCAAAGGATCGAAAGCAACATACAGGGAACAATTGCGAAGCACTCTCCGCTTAGGGTCTGTTTACATCGCTTTACAGCAGAACAACACATGGCTTTGCTATCACGTGTGTATTGGAAAAGTGTGTGCTTGTTTATGAGGCTCCTTTATCACGTCCAAACCTGTCAGTTAGCTCATCGACCATGCTCTTTTATTTATCGTAAAATAACCCCTATAAAAAGCACTTATCATAAGGAAAAAATTGGGGGAGATATCATGGTCAACTGAAGATGTGAAAACAACAAAACACTATTCCTGAAAATAATTTGCGGAGAAAATGTAAGATATAAAATGTAAGACTGGCTCATTGTCCTTTCACTAACTTGGGAATGGGTGGGGTTAAATATTGCACTGCAGCCAGCCACTAGAGGGCCTCAGAGACACCGTGGCTTCAGTTTTAAACCCCTGTTATGCCGTCCACCCCGACATTAGATTACATTATATTCAACTTTAATGTCATTGTGCAGAGTACGAGTACAGAGCCAGTGAAATGCAGTTTTTCCGCATATCCCAGCTTGCTAGGAAGCTGGGGTCAGAGAGAAGGGTCAGCCATGATACAGCACCCCTGGAGCAGATGTGGTTAAGGGGCTTGCTCAAGGGCCCAACAGCAGCAGCTTGACAGTGCTGGGGTGTGAACCCCTGACCTTCCGATCAGTAACCAGAGCCTTAACCTTTCAGCCACCACACATATAAGTACATAACAGTTTAGGACACATAACCTGTTCTTCACAAATAACGTATATCCCTAATACATATACATATACAGTGTATTTCAGTTTGTCCGTGCTTAAATGCATGTGTTGACTTGATTATGATTAAATCATATAGTATAATCATTCACATAGAACTTGGTTATAAGTTTCAAACATTTTATCTATGAAAATTTTAAACACAATAAAAACACCACATATAATTGGCATCACACAATATAACACTCGTCAAAGAAAGTGTGCGTGTGTGTGTATACCTGGGTGGCAGAGGTGATGCTGACACTGACAGGGAGTCCATTCTTCCTGTACATGCTCTCAGCCAGATGAGTAGAGCGAGCTCTCAGCAGACCTCAGCTGGTCACTGACACACACGACGTCTCAGCCATCCCTGAAAACAGAGTTTTGCAAAAATTCATTGCGCTCATTCGGCATCAGCTGGCAAGTCGAGTGTACTGTATCTGTATTCTTTGACTACACGGAGCTATGCAAAAAATATCACATCCATCCTCTATATATCCAACTGCCCTGACACTTCGAAGTGTAGCAATTTATGCTAGTGCACTTGTAGAGCTCATTAATCATATTTGTAATTCAGTGATGTTAGATTTATTTCACATCGATTCAAGAAGCAAAACATTCGAATGCCTGTATTTAGTAATGATGTGCTGTTCGTGAACGAGCTGACTTCTATGACTCTTTTAGTTGAACGTTTGCACTGACCTGCCTTTCTGAAGAGGCTTTTATTTTTGGAATGTGATACTCTCAATCAAAATGCATCATTCTATATTCATAATTCTAGGATTAGAGTCATTAGTCACATACTCTCACGACTGTAATCAAAAACACTCCAGTGAATCTCATCGCCAGAGCCGTTCCGCACAGCGTAATGATTAAGAGCCAGCTCAAGTTAAGACGCGTGTTTGACTCTCATTTGTGTTTGACTGAGGCGGTGTGATGTGTGTAGTCATGGGAAAAAGAAAGTACACCCTCCTGCAAGTTTTCTGAAAGTATAAACTCCTTCAGCTTTTTATTTACCGGGGCCTAAATAGCAAGTATGTGGTCCTCACCAACTTCTATAAACAAATACTGTCGAGTGACAACAACAAAAAAAAAACTACAACAGATTTAAATATCTGGTCATTCTTTCCAAAAAAAACCCCAAAAAACACATTTCAGTAGCAATTCAGCTACGCACTGCCCTGCCCAATTCAATAACATGCAGAATCGCCGTTAGCAACAATAACTTGAAGTACACGTTTTTCTGTAGGAGTCTCCCACATCGTTTTGGAGGAATTTTGGCCCACTCTTCTTTGCAACATTGCTTCAGTTCATTGATGTTTGACGCCGTTCGTTTACGCACAGCTCTCTTGAGATCCCGCCCCACAGTATCTCGATGGGACCGAGGTGTGGATTTTGACTTGGCCATTCCGACACCTTCATTTGTTTTTCTCCTCTAGCTATTCAGATGTCGATTTGCTGGTCTGCTTGGGATCACTGTCCTGCTGCATGACCTAATTTCGGCCAAGCTTAAGCTGCCGGACAGATGGCCTCACATCTGTCTCAAGAATACTGTGGTAGAAAGCGGAAGCGTTGTCTCAATGACTACAAGTTTCCCAGCTCCTGTGGCTGCAAAACAAAGCCCAAATCATGACCCCTCCACCACCATGCTTGACAGTTAGCATGAGGTTTTTGTGGTGATATGCTGTTAGATTTTTGCCAAACATGGTGCTGTGCATGATGACCAAACATCTCCATCTCCACCTCAGTCCAAAGAATACTGTTCCAGAGCTTTTGTTGTTTGTTCAGATGCAAAAATTCTTGCTCAATGTTCTTTTTTTTGGAGAGGAAAAAAAAAAAAAAAAAAAAGCTTTTTCCTGGCCACCCTTCCATGAAAGCCATACTTGTTCAGTCTTTTTCTGATTGTGCGGTCATAAACAAATATTTAATGTGCTTATAGAAGCCTGTAGGTCAAATGATGCGGCTCTTGGGTTTTTCTTTGCATCTCTGAGCATTAAACAGTCTGTCCTTGGACTGAATTTGCCGGGACGTCCCACTCCTGGCAAGATTGGCAACTGTCTTGATTTGTAAACAACACTGTAGAGCGGTGAATTTCAAATTGTTTGCAGCTGGCTTTATAACTCTTCCCAGATTGATGAGCAATGGCGATTGCTGCTCTGAACTCCTGGCAGATGTCCGTTCTTCTTGGTATGATGTAGACACACACCCGAGCGCTCCAGAACACCAAACTGCCAAAAGTTCTGCTTTTATAGAGGTAGTCACATTTCCTGACGATTAACTAATCTTGTGCATTTCATTAGTGCATTTGTGTTTAAGGCATTTGGCAGACGCCCTTATACAGGGCGACTAGCATTTATGTCATTTTATACAACTGAGAAGTGCTGTGGGCAGTGCTCGGATTTGAACTCAAGATCATCTGATCAGCAGTCCAACATTTTACCCACTGAACCACCACTGCCCCGATAGTAACTCCCACCTGATCTCTGAATGTTGGTTTATTTTTTTATAATGAGGACCACACAATTGTTATTGTTGTGATAAATAAAAACCTAAAATTGAAGGAGGGTGTACTTTCTTTTTTCCCCATGATTGTGCACAGTGTAGTGTAGTGTAGTGTAGTGTAGTGTAGTGTAGTGTAGTATTGGGGGGCAAACAGTTACCAGGATACATAGGGAGAAATCCTCTTCGAATTTTAATTGAATGAAAATGCAGACACAGGAAGTAGAGTAATATTAATATTGCAACACTTGCTGTTTAATAAATAAAATAAAATGTACATAACGGTGACAATTCTCTGATGCAATTCACTGAGCAATTTAAGCAATCCATAGGCAAACACCAAGAACTTTACACTGAAGACTGTGCGGCATAATTTACAGCAGATTAGATTTCTGAAACGGACAGTTCTACGGAGTGCGTGTCAAGTGCGTAATGCTCAACACATCCAGCAGATGGGGAGATTTTCCACCAATGTAAGCTTCTTTCTCTCCTCTCACCATTCCTGTGGCCTACATTCACTGCAAATTCAGCTACCCACTGCCCTGCTCAAGTTTATGTTTTCCAGTCTCGGATTCAGCACATCGAGGGCCGGTTAATGAGACGGTGATTTGGATTAGGTGTATTGGGAACTGGGAAAGCATAGCATTTCATATTTCCATTATCCTATCCGTTGTGCAAATTCTCCCCTCACTACGCTCATAGATCCCTGTTGATGTAAAAAGAGAACAGTGATTTGATTTGCAATTGCACAGAAAGCAAGAAAAGAACACATGAAAAAATGTGTGGTCATGCAGCATTTGACTTCTAAACACAAAGAGTCTTTGTGCTACAGAGAAGTTTTGTGCATCAGTCTCAATTCTGATTGGTCAAGAGATGACGTTAAATATTCTAGGACAGCAGCGCAGATATTTATATTAATATTCTCGCTCATATGTTTTTGGACTTTTAAAGATGTGTGTGTAAAGGAGTTTTCTGTAAGGAGATGTTTATTTAGAATTTTCTGGAACCAGTTTCATGTGTCGGCACTTTTCAAGTGTCAGAAGTAAAGCTGTAACTTTAAGTTTTCCAACATGGGATGTCTTTCCGGATGGAGGGAATTGCAGTTTCTCCGCATGCTGCAGTTTTTGTCTTATTAATTTCAAGACAGAGAAAAAAAAGGAGACTGTTTATATCTGCTATAACATAAGTAACAGTAAGTGGCAGGAGCTAACTTGTTTTGCAGACGGTCCTTAAATGACATTAAAAGTAACTATGAACAGAGAAGCTGACTGAACATTCTTTAATAAATAAAAATAATACATTTACAGCATTTAGCAGATGTCCTTATCCTTGTACAGAGATGTTCAGAAGTGCATTGTAGTCTCTATCTAAAGCATATCCTCATGCCAGTGCACTAAATCACAGAAGCACAGAAGACTATGCTTCATGTGGGGCCACATCACCACCCCCTACCCACCAATCAACAACCAACAACCTCCATTCCCTATTAACAACCAACAACCCCCTATCTCCTGTCAACAACACCCTACCCCCTATCAACTGCCCCTACCACCTAACAACTATCCCCATTCCCCATCAACAGCCCCCTGCCATCATCAACTCCCCACCCCATTAACAACCCCCTGCCATCATAAACCCCCCACCCCATCAACAATCCCCCACCCACTATCAACACCCTACCACCATCAAACAACCCCCTACCCCCATCAACAGCCCCCTACCAACTATTAACAACCTCGTACCCCCATCAACAATCCCCTGCCATCATCAACCCCCCACCCCATCAACAACCCCCCAACAACTATCAACAACACCCTACCCCCTTCAACAGCCCCCTACCAACTATTAACAACCTCCTACCCCCATCAACGACCCCCTGCCACCATCAACCCACCCATCCCATCAACAACCCCCTGCCATCATCAACCCCCCACCCCATTAACAACCCCCTGCCATCATCAACCCCCCACCACATCAACAACCCCCTGCCATCATCAACAATCCCTCACCCACTATCAACACCACCCTACCACCATCAAACAACCCCCTACCCCCATCAACATCCAACAACCAACAACCAACAACCCCCTACCCCGATCAACAACCTGGTGGTGGCAGCCCTATGTTGTTGATTATTTTCTCACAACAGGATGCTACATTATGGTTTATTTCTTACATAAAATGTCATATTACAGTAGGCAGCCAGTATAATACCATTGTAATGATTAAAAATAAGTCTAATACTGTGATAAATATCTACCACCAGTAGACTAGACCATTTGCACTAGGTGACCAAAAGTGTGCATCAACAATCTTGCTTCAGCTCAAAACACTGGTTCTCCTGTGCTGTGTGAAATGTAATAATGTATATAAAACCACAGCAGCAAAAAAAACCTCCCATTAGCAGTCCTAAGGATTATATATCTGCAATGATGCCCAGTTGCCAGGTGTCACTGTTTTGGTCGCTCGTTTTAGATACAGAGGCCCCACCTGCGCTCTAGGAGGGTCTATTACATAACACAAAAGAGTGAAGGGTTTGACTTAGCAAAGCTAACGTCTTCTGTTGTAAACGTGTCTTGAAAAGACTGGGAAAAACACTAAACCTTAAAGAAAAACAGCCAGCACACTATATCTTATAAACATATATTGAACCCATTGCCTGCAATGCTCCAGCCACATCAATAGGCCTTGACCCCACATCACAGTAGAGAAACGAGTTTATCATGGAGGGAATTTTTCACTACAAATGTGTGCATGCTGCCCTGCGACTGACTGGCATCGGAGCTGGCGTGTATTCCTGTCTCGCGCCCGGTGTTCCCATGATAGGCTCCCGACGTGGCTGCTGAAGATGGATGAACGAACACAGGCACTTGCCTATTTTGTTACAATCTGGACTGCTGATCTGGTTCGTATCCTTTCACTATTATCACTCAGACCAACAGGCAGAAGCACTACTCTGAGAAACCCAAAGAGAAAACACTGACCTAGTGGGTTTAGGGCACTCAAAATGTTTACTGGATTCTCTAACTAAGATTACTAAATAAAAGCAAAAACGAGTACAGACAATACTGGAACATGGGCTTTATTTCTTGTTCTGACAGATGGTAGCTTTTCAATTCCGACTGATGGATTTGCTTGTTTCTTTATTTATCGGTATCGAACATATTCGTTGTCACATATTTTCTAGCAGCATGTTTTGTTTTGGGTCCCCCCCCCAAGGGGAGCACTAAGCAGGTGAGGAGTTTATTGTGTTTACCACAGTGTGGCATAGTGACCAGCAGTAACTAATAAACAGTCACACTTTTACTGCAGGGAGAGTTTTTATCAGCACAAACTGAATACTGGTTTTAACCTACCAACCCGCAGGCTTATCATCAAATGTTATCATGAAATACTCTTGCTAAGCAGCCAGTTTACAACACACACACAATCCTATGTATTAACAAAATATTGCTGTTTTCTTTATCCTGTGTGTGTGGTAATCATGTTGTATTTATAGCACATACAGCCGAATATCCTTAGGACAAAATGAGGAAGACCCCCCCCAAAAAAATAAATAAATAAATACATACTATTAAGACATTAAGAAGTTTCCTTTATCATAACACACACACACACACACACACACAAATCTTTGTGACAAATCTGTTCTAACGATGTCAAAAAAACAAGAGGTTCATGGCAAAACTGCTCTTTACCGTACCTTCATGTTAGTTTAATGTACATCTATTTTATTTAATTTGAATGTTATTTTAATGTAACTCCAGGATCACTGGTTCAATCCTGAACTCGGGCTTTTGTGCATGTTCTCCCAATATCTCTGTGAGCTGTGTGTGTGTGTGTGTGTGTGTGTGTTGTGCTCTGTGATGGACTGGGTAGCACCATGGAAGATCTTGCCAATTTCATGATACTGCAATTCTGAGGGGGAAAAAAATGGGTAATTAATACATTTTTAAATATTTTTTTTCTGTTTTCTGTCTATCGTAGATTTGTTTGTCTGTTATATATTTTACTGTGTCTTGTCTTGTAAACCTGGATTGTGCTTTTGTACTGTTGCTGTGTTTTTTTTTTGTTTTTTGGTAGTTAAGCTCACTGCACATATACAGCAGAGTCCAAAAGGCTGAGACCACCTTGAAAATCTGGGAGGTTTTTTTTTTTCCATTTAAAATCAGAAATAAGCAGAAAATTTTCGAATTTTTTAAATATTTAAAAGAAAGAAAGTAAATATTTATAAATATTTAACAGTCAAGATTCTGCATTATGTCTAGGTCGCTATTTAAATGTAAGCAATCGTGTGATAGTGACCATGTTAACCACTTTGTACAAAAGGTCAGATTTTCCTCGTGCCTAATCTCTTCTACTGAAGCATGTGTTCAGACGACACTCCGATGGATTTCATCTAAAATGGATCTTTTTTTTTTAAAGTGATAAGTCCAGGCTAGCTCGTGCACGTGGTCATTAAAGCAAAAAAGGGGAAATACCAAATACTAAGAAAATCTGAAAATTCATGTAAATATTCACTCAGGTTGTTGTCAATAATAGAATTTGTAATGAAATTGTTGTATTACATTACAAAAGAATGCAAAATAGAAATATTTTCACTAGTATTCTCAGACTTTTGGACCCCACTGCGTGTTCATTAATTGATTTCTCTGGAAAGCAATCAGTACAAAATAACTGTACATTACAATAACAGATAATATGTTCTATGAATATAAGTAATATATTTTTCAAATTTTTGTTATTTGAAAAGTATTGCCTATTACTATCCATGAGCTCAAATAACAGTTGTGCAGCAGTATTATTACTAAATGCAGCTCTTAATTCTGAAAACCAGGAGTGCACAGCATTCTCATCGAAACATGATGGTGGCTCATACACACTGCCAATCCCACACACAGAATCACACACAAATGACGGTCATTCGGGCAGATGTTAGGGAGCGAAACTGAATTTGAAGAATGAACTTTGAAATTTCTCCGGCGAACCAGTGAACGAGGGGAAAACAGAGGAAACCGCAAGACACGAGGGCTCAGTGGGTCGATGCGAGCACGCTCACGGAGGAATACTAGGGCACAGAGAACTTCCTACTGGCCTCCGTGCATGACAGCGTTCTGGAACGGAGCCAAGACTGTAATGAAACAGGTGATCATAAAAAGCCCTGAAGAGGCCCAGACGCCACGTACACACATTGCAAGGAAGGGGAACAAAGTGCTAGGCAACCTTTAGAAAGGGCAGGAATGCACAAGAAGCATTAGAGTAAGCGTCGACCCCAAGCTTCAGTTCAACTGCAGTATTTACTGACCTTTTTTTTTTTTTTTAAAACCAGAACCAGATACACTAAGCTAACAGCATCATCATCAAGCAATTTGCTGATTTCACTGGCTCACTGAGAGCTCACTGAGAGCTCACTGGCCAAAAAAAGGCCAAAATCCAGATGTGCAACGGCTGCATTAGGAGCAGGATGTGAAATTTTTTTTTGCGTTATCCACTGGCGCCTCCCTCTGTTGTGGAGAGAAACTAAGAAACTACTCCGTTCGGTGTTGCACTCACTGCTCTTGTGATTACGCACACTAATGTTCCAACCATACGCACGGAACTGGAGATGATGGCAGAGGCGTGGCCGGCAAGACCTTACAGTTAAGGCGTGAATCAAGACGAAGCCTGACTGTGATGACAGAGTACGGGTTCAACTTTCTATGCATTCAATTCATCCCCAAGACCAAGATTATACCGATCGTGAATTTTAACCAACAGCAGAAACGTTAGAATGTAACAACATAAGCCATTTCTGTGCAGAATATTATTCATATAGTCTGTTTGCTTAGATTAGCTTACATTAAAACGTAACGCATACTCGCAACCACGTTTTATTATCCCACTCCTAACTGATCTCGCCCGCTCTCGCAGTTGGATTATTTTTGTTTAAAACCTGCCTGCAATGTTTCTATTGAACTTAATTGGAAATATTTCAACCAATCTGTCAACCAAGTAGTGATTTAAAACGTTTCATTCATTTAAAGTGACCCTGAACAGGATAAAGCAGTTACTGAAGATAAGTGATCGAATGCATCACGTGAGCAACCCACTGCATCCATTTGGACATTTCCCTGGTTTTACATAAGGCTTCACGGATGTGGCTCAATATTTTGCAACGGTACCATCAAAATAGTAAAATATATGCAGTGCTAGCATGGCAATTCCATAGTTCAATGAGATGGGTTAGGTTTAACCTGTATCATGTAGTCTTGTCCAGAATGGTAAGGCAGTCACTAATGTAGGCTGCTTTAGTAAAGAGAAACTGAGTAGAGATACTGATGCAGTAGATAAAGAGACAAACGTAATCCAAGTGTTTGTTGTCATGAGTTAAAATTGTCCTAACATTTAAAACTGGTTGTCATCATTGGAACAAGGAGTTATCATTAGATTAGTCATTTATCAAAAACATGGTTGACAATTATTAAAAATAAATAAATAAATAATTTCTTACAGCATTTCTACAGTTCTGTCAAAACGCTTTCCTTCAGTCTTTAATTTTACCAGGAGAAATGTTTAGAATCTGGGCAAAATATCCACACAGTTTACGTACACTGGTCTGTGCATTAAATGTCAAATGCATAAACGCTTAGTACTTTGTTCGGTTAAAACAAAACAAACAAAACAAAAAAAAAAGAAAAAGAAAAGAAATGCCTTTTCCAAAACCTCCAAGGCGACATTTGCCCTGATGAACTCTGAACGTTCTATAAATAAAGAGCTCTGGTGGACTGTGTGTGTTTTGGTTCCCTTCAGATCTGTGTCCCTTTTCATCACGCACACAAGCTCCGCCTGAGCACCAACCGCTGAGAAATCCCTGGTTTCTGTAGCAACACAAAGAGCTCCACGCATTCATAGACGACTTCTTTTTTCCCCCCACGCTGGAGGCAATGCAGTCCGCAGCGACCGACAGCAGCGTTACACTGACGCGTAGCGTCAGCATAGAACACGATCGGAACACGCAAAAGCAGCAGGTAACCAGCTGCTGCAACAGTTTGACGATCTGAAACTGTAAACTGTGATAGCCAACGTACAAGGGCACATTAAAATAATAGCTTTTTTAAAAATATAAAAAATATTAATAATATCCAAAAAATCTAAAAATCTCTCAAATATCATATTAAATATAATATAAAAATATTAGAAAACTACGTCAATATTGACTTTTTTTTTTATTTAAATAATTCTAATGTAGATACACTTTTGATTTTTAATTAGTATTTAAGGTTCTAAGCATTTTACGGTCTTAAAGATGACATTCTATTGTATGTAACGTTCCCAAACTGACTCTTCCCTTTTGTGTGAAATCATATTCCACTGTTGAAAGAAATACCGGTTAATTCATCTAAAATATTATAAAAGAATGACAGAAAAGGAGGTTGGTTTTTCATGCTCGATTATTTACCTTTGCACAAAGCTGAAAATAAGAACGACGAGCTTCATATGGTGCTTAAGTGTAAAAGAATGCCTTTCTTGTATCGCTGAATAAGTGTAGCACGTGAGCTCGCGGAACAGCACAAGTGCGTATTGTTTCTAAAAGCAGGTGCACACTTTCCACTACACGCGCGCCGAACGAGGAGAAAAATACAGCCGCCTCCGCTACGGAAACGAAATGGACTTGGCTGGGCGCCAGTTACCGATGTACTCTCTCAAAAGTAGTGCAAGAAAGAACAGAAATGTGGATGAAAATACGCTGAATCCAGGTTCAGTTATAAAGCAGCCATTTCATCAGTGTGTGTTATCCGGCAGGTGAACGTATAGCAGTTCAGCACACAATGGGAAATAAATAAAACGCTACTTCACGTCACAAACGAGCAGTGAAAGAGAGATGCAACTGAATAAAAAAAAAAAACCATTATTTGAATCAAACAGATAATGTGTTCTTAAATAGACACAAACAAGCACACTATTCTGTTTTTTTTTTTATGTTTCGGAAGCTTGCCAGAAAGGTTCACAGGTTGAGCTTACAGGTTGTGCATTTGGAGCACTGAGCAGATTCTGATGCTGATATAGATACTGATACAGATACTGTCGTTACACCCATGTAATGGAATAATAAGACCTCTATAGGACACAGAAATGCAGACAGTTTCTTGACAGTAATGCCTTTTTCATACTCAGTGATATATGGTATGCATGTCCCGGCTATAGAGTTATATTTACAGTGGCTGGCAAAAGCTCAACGCGTCTGGAATTTATCAAATGTGTCTGAATAACAAATGATAACTATACATATTCTTTCTGTCAGTATTTTTATTGCAAACTCATGTTCTCTCACAGCGAATATTCAACGTCAGAATTAATAGTAAATATTTTATTTATAGAATAAAATTAGTAAACCCCAGAAGCTCCAGATGAAACATATTGGCTAAATGAGGACAATGATTGGCCTTTACCTGTGAAATATTAAAATGGCTCCCAATTTCTGAACAAAACCCACCTCAGTTGAACGGTTATTAAAGAGACTTCATCTTTACCAGCATGACGAAAAGGCGTGAAAATGAAGACTAAAGAGCATTCTAAGGAAGTAAAAGATAGGTAATATAATTTCATAACTTAGGAAAAGGGTGTAAAATTCAATAAGCACATAAGGAGATAGAGCCAGAGTGAGGCCAACAGTCACTCTGAAGGAGTAACAGTGAGAGTACAGTAGCTGGGAGTGGCATGAAGGTGCACCAGACAACCAGTTCAAGAGCTCTGCATAACTGAGAACTGTACGGAGGGTGGCTAGAAAGAAACTATTACTCATGAAGAGTTATACGAAAGCACAAGAGTGACCCAGTGAAGACCAAGATCGACATATTTGTTCAAGACAACTTTCGAAGCATTATGTGTAGCACAAACCTGATGCGGACCAACCATCCATTAAAACCATCCCTACAATGAAATACGGTGGTGGCGGCATCATGTTCTGGGGGACACTTTTCATCCTCAGAACCTGGGCTTCTTGCCAATATTGAAGGGAGAATGAATGGAGCAATGTACAGGGAGATATTACAGTAGAACCTGCACCGGTCTGCTAAAATATCAAATAAAAATAAAAGATTTGGAGAAACCTCCCTTCAGCAGGACAACGGTCCAAAACACAAGGCAAAAACAATGCAGGAATGGTTAAAAACAAAAAAAAGGGAATATTCTACAGTGACCAAGTCAAAGTCCAGTTCTGACTCTGTGGCACCGATTGAAAATCGCAATCAACAAACAACATCCAACCAACTTGAAGACCCTGACGCGAATCCGCCAGGAAGAATGAATGAAAATAACTTACTCAGTGTTGCAGCAAAAGATGGTTCTACCAATCCTACTAGAATGAAAGGGTTGAATACTTATGCAAGCAGCGTTTTTTTAATGATCTGACAAATAATGAATAATTTGACTAAGACTTTGACGTTAAGAGCATACTGGCTTGCAACAAAAAAAAAACCAGATTGTTCCAGCCAGAATTTTTAAGTGTCATTTATAATCCCGATGAATCTGATGACTTAAGTGGGTTGAATACTTTTGCAAGGATTTAAATCTTTATAAAACAGATGAACCTAAGCATACTGTATAACAAAGTCTTATTACTGCACTCCTTAGCATTAAAGTAACCTGCCATGGTGGACTCCTCTATGACACAAAGCTTGCTCTCACTGATATCATGTTACATAACTGTAATTACATTTTATTGGGTCAAGGTTAACGTGTTTTTTTTTTTTTTTTAAACAGGATCGTCTTTGTTTCCTTGCATTATTTAAAGTTGAATTACCTACTATTCAAGGAGCATAACATTAAAAATAAACGTGATACAGCTTTGCACATCTCACTGCACTCTGTTCAACTACAACTGAACTTATTGATGTATTGGAAGGTGAGCAAATAGGAGACACTTTGGGCTCGTCAATATAAATGGTTAGAGAGCTTTACATATGGAGATATATATATATATATAAAATTAACTGTTTTCTGGTTAAATATTTAGCAGTAATAGCCACCAGTTTGGTAGCAGCACACCACTACAGACTTTAGATAACTTTCCTTCTCCTAACAGGAGCTATTCTTTAAACCCAATGAGCTGTAGTCAGAGTTGGTGACTTAAGTCCACGGGTTTTATCAATATTTACATGAGGAATTTTACTTAATTTTGCTTAAATGCATTTTCTGAGTGAGCCATTCGGATTAGGCAAATGACCTACGTCTAGTTCACGCCTCCACGGTTGCGATATATTTTTCTTAAGTACAAGTGTCTGAGACGGGGTGTTTCGGTAGTGCGTAGAGTAACTGCCTTTACACACAAGCACTTGGCTTTAAGATAGGGATAGAACATGCAGGGTGAAGAAGGAAATGGTGTTTTTCTTCTTTGCTGTGAAATGTAGTGTCACGGAACGTAAACGCGGGAGGCAATTTAAAAATGAAAAATAAAGACTAATACAGTGAGATGAACAAGAAAATGGCAAGCATTGAAATACACATCTAACAGGAATATAGTATCTTACAAGTATATTGCTGCATGAACGGTCCTGCTTGTAAGGATCGCATTAATTACCGCATATCTGGTTTAACAGTATGGCTTCAAAAGTCATTATTTGGCAGCTTATAAAATAGCACTTGATCCAGCACATCCTATTATATTCCATTTAAAAATTTATAATTTTTTTTTTTTTTTTATAATGTGTGCCAGCTACTCATTCACACAACTTAATGTAGCCATGAGATATTAAATCGAGGTCATGATGTCGTAAAGTGTGCGTGGGATGTAGGCGCTGATCTCCTCTGTACGGTAATAAAAACCTTTTCGTGGACTTTAAAGGGACTATACTATAAATTAATTAATATGGCCATATTTATATATTTAATATTGGCCTGAAATGGCATATCATAGCTTTCTGAGTGTATTTACAGACTAAAACATAAACTTCAGCATGCCATATTGTGATTACATTAAATGGTCAGACAATGGTGCTGCACTTGATACTGCTCCCCGCTCGGGCCAATATCGCGCAAGAAAAATGTCCAAGTTCAGAGACACGCCCACATAACTGAAACACACCCCTGTTTTCAGCAAACTCCACCCCGTGTGTACAGGTCTTACTCTACTCTCTGAATAGCGCTTACGTCTGTAGTTACATTTCAACACAATCTCTGAACATGGCCCAATCTGGAAAATGGTTCCAGCTCCAATTAAGGTAAGTCGTAAGTAGTAATCAGCAAGTTTGGGGTATATTCATCGGGTCATAATGGAATAAATAGATCAGACTTATACACGTAGTTTATTTGTACATTTATCTACAGAACAGGGAGGAACACTTGACAATATTTGGCATACGCAGGATACTGCTCTACACTTGACGGAATTACACTACGGCATTATAGGAACCAGGAGCAAAACTGAACCTTTTGTATCACTGAGTTTTATGTTGATTGTATACACGCAAATAACAGGAGAAACTTCTCACATTTCATTAATAAAAGTCATTTTAATAATTACTTGTAAGAAGACCTGCCTCTGAGCGCCATTGAGCTCTGCAACTGATCCAAAATGCCCACACCACCCCATTGCTGCGCTCCCTCCACTGGCTTCCTGTAGCTGCCCGCATCGGATTTAACACACTGATGCTCGCTTACAAAGCCAAAAACGGACCAGCATCGACTTATCTCAAAGCACTTAATCACACCTCACGTGGCACCACGCTCCTGCCGATCCTCTAGCACTGCTCGACTGGTCCCACCAGCTCTCAGGGTACAAGGAAGACATGCATCGGGACTCTTCTCTGTTCTGGCACCGAGGTGGTGGAATGAACTTCCCCTAGATGTCCGAACAGCTGAGTCACTGGCAGTC
>CM074981.1:17840433-17863882 GCA_037576825.1 Pangasius krempfi | reverse complement strand
CGAGAGCTCTTATCTATAAATCTTACACCCAATATATATATATATATATATATATATATATATTATATATATATATATATATATATATATATATATATATATATATATATACACACGCACACACGCACACACGCACACACGCACGCACGCACGCACACACGCACACACGCACACACACACACACACACACACACACACACACACACACACACACACACACACAGCCCATGTATAGATTTTTTTGTTTATGTGGCACATTCACCATAGAAGTCCCTGTGCAAGCTGTTTACTAGAGAAAAGACAATGTATTAGAAAGAACAAAACCTTGTAGCCAAACTACTGCCTAGAGGATAAACATGGAGCTAAGAAACTAAAAACCCGGCTGGTAAACCATCGAGCCCAAGAGATTTGCATTTGTTTGACGTAAGCGAAAGCTCTGCACGTCTCAGACATCACACAGGTCACAAATGCAAGCTCTAATGCAAAATGGGCTGAGGAAGGAGCAGGGTTTCTCACTTTCAGGCCTGGAGGGCCACTGCCGTGTAGAGTTTAAAAGTTCTCCCTGCTCACAAACCCACCTGATTCAACTAACGGGCTAATTATCAAGCCCTCCCTGTGGTTAGGGCAGGTGTATTGAGAGAACTTGAAAGACTGCCGGGGCGTGGGTCTTCAGGACCGGAGATGAGAGGACGCCTGCTGCAGAGGGCTCAAAATGCTGCTGCGGGATTGCTCGTTATAACTTATCTCTGTGGTATACCGGGTGGAACAGAAGCTATGAAGCTTGTCACTGATCTCCACTGGGTTTGTGCACAAGCACAAGTTGGCTTGGATGTGCACTGTTGAATAATAATGTTGCTTAGCTCTGTGAAAGATGCAGTCCTGATCTTAAGAATGTGTGTATGTACTGCGCATGCAAAATATGCTTCTAGAGTCTACAAAAATCAGTGCCTGCAAACATGATCATGACATACTGACAACATCCCTATAGCTGGTGAATTAACAGTTCTGCATGGAAAATTTGGCGCCTGAATGTAAATTCTACTTCATCATTAATGAGAATTAGTTTTTTTTCTATAAACGCAAGACATAATGACCTATCACCATCACATACGGCTACATAAGCGCACAAGTATTCCGATTTAGATGTTGGCCTTGTATGGTACACATACTCAACTCAACGGGACATCCTTCGTACCCGGGACCCGGCCTGTTAAACGTTCTAGTCTGGTCCACCACATGAAATTAGAATCCGTGCGCTAAACAAACATTGTTTTGTTAAGCATAATTGAATTGAAAGTTTCGAAAAACAAGCTAGTCCATGTTATTCCACTTTAAAAAAAACAATAGAGCAATAAACCCATAAGCTTAGCTACTAATAAAATATGCTAATGAGATGTAATTCTTGATTAGCAAGCTTGACACTGGCTACGTTTACATGCACGTCAAATTCTGTTTAAGGTCTATATTCAGGCAGCCATATTCCCGAATTCAATGTTTATTTGCGTACAGGCATCTGAATATTCCTGTATACATGGTTGATGTAAGTATGCCCGAGTTGCCATTCCTAAATACCTAGCCTACAGCTAAATTACTATTGGAATATTATGTGCATGTAAACGTAGCCACTGCAACCTTGTTCCATCTTTCCAAACAAACTAATGTAGGGAGTTCATACTGAAACATGGGACTCAGGATTGTGGATTTGAGCCCCACACTGGGCACCAACCCCAGCCCCTGGGGGTACACAGGCTAGTGCGCTCTCAGTACCGGTCCAAAGCCTGGATAAATGAGGAGGGTCGTGTCACAATGGGTATCCAGCGTTATATTATATATATATATATAAATAAAAACTGTGCCAAATCAATATGCGGACAATGGAAGGTGATCGCTGTGGCGACCCCTAACAGGAGCAGCAGCAGTATTTTTTTAATACACTGAACTATACTGATTTATTTTGAGTTCCAAGTTGTAAGACTACAAAATATTACAAAATACATATTACTAGTAGAAATCCACAGGTAAAATTACAGTTTCCATTAAAACCAATACAATTCCCGTTATACCCAGTAAAACCATTACGGGTCCTTAATGCTATCCACCAGACATAACATGCCACCAATAGAAAGCAAAATATTACCAGTAGAGACCCATAGGGACCATTACGGTTTCTATTAAAACCAATACAATTCCCGTTATACCCAGTAAAACCATTACGGGTCCTTAATTGTATCCACTAGACATAACATGCCACCAATAGAAAGCAAAATATTACCAGTAGAGACGCATAGGGACCATTACAGTTTCCAATAAAACCATTACCGGTTCTTAATGGTATTCTCTAGACATAACATGCCACCAATAGAAGGCAACAAATTACCAGTAGCGACCCACAGGGACCATTACAGTTTCCAACAAAACCAATACAATTCCCATTATAACCATTAAAAATTCAATGAGGGTTTCTATTGTTTTTTTTACTTCAGCAGGGTGATGTTTTGCTTCACACTTTGGCCAAAACCATGACTCTGACAGCCTTGTTTCCGAGTAAGCCTTTAATGATGCACTCTCTGACTCTTTCGAGCTAAAAGACAGATCCTGGAGGTATAAAAGGTGTGCCCTTGAGGGGAGCCCCCCAGCCACAAGCTCCAGCTCAGCACTGTTGTGGTTTTGCCTTTGCTTTGGAGTGCACCAGTGCGTCAGGGTGTTAATGTGAAAGTGGAAGCCACACGTAAACACAGGTACTTCCCTGATGCCATGGCGTTAGCTAGACAGGATTCCTATTTGACAAGGAAACAGTTGGCTTTGTTTCGACCAGGAAACATAAACAGTGTAAATATCGCATGAGACTTGGTTGTCGGGTTGTTCGAGGTGATAGAGTAGCATTCAAAAGTGTAGGCGGATGGTTTTCACGGCAACTGCTGACAACACACATTTCCAAAAGCCTGTCGTTTTCAGCCTTCAGTGACTCCTATCAAAAGCAAGCGGGTAGCCTGGAGAGTTGGCGTTAACAGAAAGCCTGATGGTAACGAAAACAGAAACAAATCATTGACAGAACACCAAGCGTGCTGTATCAGCCTCTTACCCGAGAGCTGACAGAATGAACAGCATCTCGTACTGAAGGATGTTTTCAAAGCAATGGCGCAGGCGCGATATTGACAAGCGGGCAAATGGCACCTTCTTCTCCTCGCCTCCTGCGTCCTCAAGTCCTGCCGTCGCCGTGTGTCTTCACGTGTCGAATGTGCTTAATTGGCTTGTTGTTTTTTTTCCCCCCTTCTTTTCTTTATCCCCAACTCACCCGTTGAAGGTACCGCGTCTTTCTTTAGTCAGAGTCCAGAGAGAGAGCGTGGCGTATATCAGCTCTGATCCCACTGTCGATGTGGCTGGAAGGAAGCGGCTGTGTTTAAATGCTGCTATTCTTTAAGCATGCTTATTCTTCCTCAGGAGCCTCGTAGTGACGCGGCACGGATGGAGGTGTATCGTTCCTGGCCACGTTACTACAGGATGGCGGACAGGACCACTTCCCAACAGCTGGCCATAGACATCGCTGAGTGTCAGGTACGCTCCGTCAGCTACGTTTCCTGACGGAAAGCGATAAAGGACGAATCGTGTTGTCGTATTAGGCTGCTAAGCCCCGCCCCGTGCACAGCAACCAATCATGAATTAGGTCAGCACCGTGTCGCGCAGGTGCGTCTGGTTTTCGAGTTCGCACGCGGCAGTAGATGACGGGCTGCAGTGCTTTCCAGCTCAGATGGACGGAGATTATTAAAGACATCGAGAAGCATTTTCTTAATCCGCTCCTTGATGTTTCACCAGGAAGGTAATCCGTGTATAGTTCACCCCATTCAATTCAATTCATACGTCTGAACACTGACACAACCATGCCAACAAATACGTTGCTTAAACAGTATTCCTAATACTCTAGCAAATGTCAACACTATAATCCATAAAACAAATTTATGACTGGTAACGATCATACACTGTATATCTAGATTACAGAGAGATTACAGAGAGGAGCCATTCTGCACTCAGGCATCTCATGTGCTTTTAGAGTACGTGGATTTAGAAAGCTTTAAGTAGCACGGATGAGGCTTTTCTGGTGCAAAAGCAATAGGATCACTTGAGATGAGATCAGTTGTAGGTGCGCATAAGGGATGTAAACAAACACCAAGGCACGGTGTTGAGCCTGTTAGTTTTCAGTCAAGTGTAAAACTGCGACATCAGGTGGGGGGATGAAGACGGTGCTGCACACAAACCTGACACCCCCAGCACACGGGGCTGACTTCTACTTACTTTATCCTTCCAGATATCCAACCTAAAGTCTGGCATTACAGAAAGCATCTGCTCTGCTTTACACACACACACACACACACACAAATCACACAAACCACATTTGCCAAATCAGCATCTTTATTTTACGAACAAATGCATTTTGCATTTTGTGCACCTATTGTCATTTATAGATCATAAAAAAGCAATTTACAAGCTCTGTAAAACAAAACAAAACAAAAAAAAAGCAGCACAGAATGATTACGAGCAAAATATATCATTTGAATAAATATATTATTTCATGCTATGAAACAAAATTCCGAAATGGCGAGTTAACTTTTACAGCATTGGCACCAGCTAGCTTTAATGTACTTCATAATTGTATAAAACAGTAGAATTTCTGAGGTTCACAGTAGGGTTTTGTGAGGTTGATAATATAGTGGATTACAGAGAGATACTTCCATGGGGAAAAAAAAAAAGCTCAAAGATCTCCAGCGTTTCCTCGATGCTAAAGCCCTGTGCTCATCCCATGGATACAGAAAGTAAAAATGGAAAAGAAAAAAAAAAAAAAAAAAAGGTGGGTGTTTTACAGACACCCATGAGGCAGAGTGTTTTTTTTTTTTTTTGGGAACCATTGACTGAGGACTTGCTTCCCCAACCTGAAGTAAAAAGTGCATGATTAAACTTGAACATACAAAATGCATTGCATGTCCAAAGTGGCCATAGCTGAATACTAGTAAACCCTGAGTTGTACTTTTTTTTTTTTTTTTTTTTTTTGCCATATCACAGAATACATGAGAAGTAGAAGCAAACAGAATTCCAGGGACTGTTCAATAGCAGAAATCCACCAGTAAGACATACGTATTACTTTCAGTACGGTGTGTTCGAGCACTGATGGTCATAATTCGATCTGCAGTCCCGATCCATGAGGATGTGGAAGAGATCTTTGGGGCTGTCAGGGAAGCAGCGTGTCCCTCCCAGGATGCCTTTCATATTTGATACGGATACAGCATTCAACTGGCTGCGGTGAAGTGGCAGATGGATGGAGTACAAATGTAGACAGATGCACAAATAAAAACATCCACGAGGCTCAGAAACTCGTAGCCTTCAGCTGATACAGGGCCTGTGAACTGTAGTAAACCAAGAAGCCAAACTCTGAAGCATTTTCACACAATGTATCCAAATGTTCACAAGTCTATTAGTTATCATCATCGTCATCACCATCATCATTATTATAATAATCCTCCTCCTCGACTCCCTGATAGCACTGGGTAGCACTTACTTTGAGACATGATGTGCAACAGACCGCAGTGCCAAACTGCTTTAAAAAGGATATTGCTTTTGCATATTACACAGTGGGGACATGTTGGAAGCAGAGAAGCAATGGAAGACTTTATAACTAATATCAGTGTTCATAAACTACCTGAAGCAAGTCAGCTTTGATAATAAGGACAAGCTGCGCATTCTTAAAGTAGTCCTGTAGCTATTCTGGTGTACGCTTCTTTCTGATTCATGCTCACAGCTCAGAGTAACTGCCTGGCCGCTCCGTGATCGGAACACAAACAAACAGTCAACAGTTATCCTGTCAAAATGAGTTGACTGATGCTAATCTTGTTAGACTCAACCATGTTTAAAAATCACCACTATGTCCTTTATGTACATATGTATTAGTATATAAAATCAAATACACCTGACCAGTCTAAAAGCACCATTAAAAAGGTTAAAACTCCCTAGAAGTGAAATATTTGAGGCCTTATATTTGAGTCCCATTAAAGAGGAGTAAAGATATGGTAAGCTAGTCCCCTCTATGTAGAATATTTTTTGATTACATTTTTGATTACAAAAAAAAAAAAAAAAAGAAAAAAAAAAAAGAGTAAGTTCATCTTAAGTGCATGCCAGACAATAATGTTAAAAACTAAAAGAAAATATAGAAAACAGAAATACAGATCTCCATCTCGGATTTTGTTAAAGATGTGGTAACCACCATGCAGTACATTTCTACATCTACGAGTGGTCTAGCATGCACTTCAGTATTTAACTGCAGAGTGGCTGGCCCAATGAAACGATCCGTTTGGCCAAGATGTAATTAAAAGTTAAATTCAATAGTTGAAGGTATAATTCACTTATTTCGAGAGGTAGCTTCTCGTGTATGAAGCCGTCTGATTGTCCCTTTATGACCTGCTACAATCTCTTCCGGTCAAAACTGCATATTACATTTATTTTAATGCAACACCTCTGCTACTGCATTTAACTTCTTAACTTCCATAAAACTTGAACACATAATATAACACACAGAAAAGGTAAAAGAGTATATGCATTTATAAAGCGAGAACCCTGACAAGTGGTGTTAATAAGCTGAAGTGTCAATTGCTTAGTGAGTACATATGGACCAAAATGAGCTGATTCATGCACAATGTATCTGTCCTGTAAATGACTTTAGAAAAGGGGTGTATATATATATATATATATATCGGGTAAATTGGCATTTCTTGTGGCAAGGCACAGATTCGATCCTATTCATTAAGAACTGACGTTTCTAAATCATTTGTTCTTCAAAGAGCTCAAACATCCAGTCATTCCACCTCTATCATCACATGTTTATGGCTTAAGTCACATATACCTTAACTGCAGTTAAGCACATTTTCTCTTTTGTTCATACATAGTTAAAGAAAGAAAAAGAGAGAGAAAAAAAACAACAAACATAGCAAGAACTCAAGCACTGGTACCCCTTTCGTCATGACCGTGGGTGTTTGGCTGGAAAATAGTCTCATGATTCTCGTTGGTGGTGGGATTTGGGTTTGCTCGCAACACTCAGCTGTGCAGCGTATATATAACTATCATACATATATATATATATTTTTTTTGGTTTGCTCTTTGGTTAGTGGCCAAGAATTGCATTAACTGTTAGGCAGACATAAGCTAATCTCTTTTCTGCATGTGATCTAACCAATCACAAACTGGTGAAACGGGTCATTTCCACCAGAACAATGGCTATGTGCACCTATCACATGGTAGGTAGATAAGTGACTGTAGGTCATCTGTTGCTGTGCAGAATGTCAGCCACTCGTTATTCCCCAAAATGGAAAGGGACCTTCCGAGGACCACTGCTGACTGCACACTGCCATTCTCAGCACAGACACGAAACTAGCAATCATCAGTCTATACCTGCTTACAAACCTAGGCGTTGAAACCTTTCGAGTGATTTTTCACAAGAAAAAAAAACAAAACAAAAAAAGGAAAAAAAAAAGAAAAGCTAAATACAACGAATTTAAGAAAGCATTAAAGAGAACAGAACCTCCACAGGATTCTATGAAGCACTGTTACTTCTCAGTGCGAAATCTCACCTTAGATAACAAGCCTTTTTAAGACAAAGGGTTTGACAGTTTCCTTAAAAGTACTCACATTTAAAAAAACAGAAAAAAAATAACAAAGAAAAACATACAAATACAAGCACAAACTGATTTAAATAAAACTAGCGGTGTTCAGAAAACAATGTAAATCCACCCCCACCCAAAAAAAAAAAAAAAAAAAAAAAAGCACCTTTAGTAAATCAAACCATCTGCTTTGGTCTAGGGAAGAAGATGCTGTATGCTAGCTGTAAAATGAAAAACTTTACAATACTGTAGACACAGGCTACTCACATGTTACTTTAAGTGCTATGATCTTCAGTAAATGGGGGGGGAGGGGGGGCGGAGTCAATAGCAAATGGGAAATGCCTAGCACAAGCGGTATCTGTTAAGCAGGCATGGCGACCCTGAAGCAATCTGCACAAGTGTCTCCTCGGAGCAGTGACGGAATTGTTAACATGACACGCATTTCGAAAAAAGTACAAATAGAGCATTGCGAGTCACTGCTTTCCGAAACACTGTTAGGAAAATGTTTCCAGCGATTGTCACAGGTCAACTTTTTCCACCTGACTCGTAATGGATGTGTGTCCGCATCTACATTATAGGAAGAACTAGAACGGGAGAACATGGAGACTAGAACAAACGCCGTTATCTAATGCTGATCAGTGAAGAAAGAAAAGCCTACAGTCATGCAGGGTACATACTATTTGCTCTACATAAAACGTTTCATTCCTGGGGATGAAAACTCAGGTGCCTTCTAAGCCAACATGCATCAGTTACGCAAGCCTTAATCTGAAGGCTAGGAAGTTCATTTTTCAGTAGATTTTTTTTTTTTTTTTTTTTTTTACAACACTGTTGGAAGCCAAAGTAAACCAACTTTGAACAGTACAACTATTCATACTTCTTTCGGCCTAAAGACTAAACGATAGGTTTTTATAGATTAGAGTTCCAGAGTCAGACTATATAGTTAATGGTGCAGCAGTGCTCCTCTCATTATTAGCCAAACACAGTCTTAAAGCCAATTCTGTATCTACAAGCTTTACATTTTGAAACCTTTCAAGCTCAAACAATACTTTCACGTCTAAAAATCACAATCATAACTATGAAAATTAATGATTGTAAGTAGAAGTATTGTTAACGTGTTCTCGTAGACTGTGCTTATATTCTTGCTGTAACTATTAAATACTGACCAGTCGAGTTATTTTCAGTTTAATCATTTATTTTGCTTTTAGTGTCTGATATTCCTGCTCTTTTTTTTTTTCTTTTTTTTTTGTAAAATGAGGCTGCACTGTTGGAGTATCTAGGCTGGAATTTGGTAGACCTTGCCACCTTGACAATGGAAGCAGGATGTCCAATTATGGTTTTCTTGAAATTAATATCATAACCCATCCCTTCGTAATTTGGCAAATTGCCAAGGAACTGAGTGCCAACTTTGGAACAATGAACAATGAGCTTAGACAACTTTGAAATTTCAACAAAATGTTAAGGTTTGTGGAAATTCCTTCACAAAGAGATTGGTTTAGACTATACCAACAGAATTCAAATTTACACGTCCTCCAGCGAGTATTTCTTATGTAGAACAAATCTCTTTAAAAGGAAGCTTCAAAGGCAACAAAAGACATTCATCCCCAAACTGCCTGATGTGGCTCGTCAGAACTGTGTAAAGCTACACACAATCTATTAGCTGCAAAACAAATAAATGTACTGACCCTCATCTTCCACTGATCTAAAATGCATTTCACCATTGTTTAGTGTTGAGAATTTTTCGGCATGATCTTTTTCAGTACTGAGATTATACTTGTGCTGCTCAGATATGTTTGTGGGCGTCAGGATTTTTTTTTTATAGTGGAAAATGTGGTCCAGCACAAGGAATTGTTGGAAAACCAACAACCAGCAAATGAATATTGCGGCAGAAAAACTAAAATCGGCATCAGCTCTTCTGATTATTGGCTTTAAAAATATACTGACTTCCTTGCATTAAAATCTCTAAAGATCTAGAGGAAATGGGTTTTCTTGCATTATAATCAGTTACGTTCGATATTTACTTGCTGTTGTACACCCAAACTGTAAATAACTATACAATTCATAATATCTGGTATTTAATTCCCCATCCTTAATGCTGCATAGAGCAGGGAGACTATAACCTAACTTAACCCTAACCACCCGGAAAGCACCTTTCTCAAAAACATAGCATTTTTAACAAATCCAATGACAGCAGTCTGGATTTCATACAGTCTCAAACAAACAGTTCACTGTAGTACCAAGGCTTTGTGTAGTGAAAAAAATGTGTTGTGCCAAGATTGCTATGTAAAGCAACTGAAACTTTTAAAACAAGATGCTTGTTCACTTCCTTTCAGGTTCTGGACTGAGGTAGAACCCGGTTGGAGCTGAATAAACTTTGACAATACTGCCATATTGTGAGTATGTTACATTGTATGATGAGGTATTGAACAGATGTGTCACAGAGCTTTTGCACTGGTAGGTAAAACCAATCCTTGTGAGTTATCGGCCTACTTGAGGCCAAATGTGCAAAAACAGGTCAGGTAAAAGCATGATATGACAAGCATCTTAACTGAGCTTTCACATTATTCATTATTGCAACATGCCTATATTACTCTATGCTTAAAAACATGGAAATATTTATCTATAATAAAAAAAAACATTTAAAAAAAAAAAAAAAAAAAAAAACTCTTTGAAGGCCTTAATTATTGAGATGTCCCACTCAATCCTTCTCCCTGACTACAATTCCCCTCACCTTTGAAAAACTTGCTTATCAAGAATGCATGATCTCTTCTTAAACCAAATCACAAAAAATGTACTAGTAGAAAATGCGCAAGGCGGGTCCAACATCCACTCCTCTACAAACGGTCAACCTTTAAGGCTGCACATCACAGAATGAAATCCACTACAATCTCGATTTCTTAATCGCATCTGGACCCAGGGGGTTCTTCGGCACTGCCCTTTACACTCTCCTCGCTTGCGGGTTTTGCAGACCCATCATCGTTATAGGTATCGTTGTAGACGATCTCTGAAACCTCCACTGGTGCCCCTCGCTGGCCATCTGCTGCTTCCCCTTGTGGGCCTGTGTGGTTGTTCATCTCGACGCTGGAACACATGTGCTTCTTACGCAAGTGCTGGTTGAGGGTGCCCTGAAAAGGGAAGCACTTGCCGCAAATCTGGCAGTGGAAGGGTTTATTGTCCGTGTGGCCACGGATGTGATACTCTAGTTGGTCTTTGCGCGTGTACTTCTTGCCACAGTACTTGCAGACGAATGGAGTAATGCCCATGTGCAAACGCATGTGGCGGTCCAGGCTGCCTTTCTGGTTGAAGGACTTGCCACAGTAGACACACACAAGGCGCTCGTTGAACGGATACCAATGGCCACGGAGACCTCGTTCCCTCACGTCGTTCTCAAAAACAACTCCTGATGCTATTCCCTCTCCTTCCTCTGCGCCTGGCTTAAGCTGAGAAAGTACATCAGCCGGGACTGGCATATTCCGCTTACTTCTGGTGCGGCCACCTCGAAATCCACTGAGAATTGACTGAGAGGGACTGGATGGACTAATACCGACAAAGCAGGATGAAGGAAGTGAGGAATAGGTGTACTGAGCAGGGGGTGGCACTGGCCCATAAGGTCCCACAGTCACAGCTACAACTTGCTCACCATCCACCAGTTCTGTGTGGTAGCTATCATCGCCCGCCGATGAGCTGTCTGAGTAGCTCGGCCGCTCCGTTTTTTCCAACTTGATGTGAATATCGGCGACTTGCCCATTCTTTTCAATCAAGTCCACCTGGTCAGGCTCTACTTCCATTGATGCCTCCTGCTCTGAAGCACAATCGCTCCCTCGATCTGATTGCCCCTCCTCTGCTAAGTGCGCGAGCCCTTTTCCACCTCCACCTGCCTCTACTCGATGGCTTTTCCTAGGGTAATAGGGTGGGGAAATCTGGGTAGGATTCAAAAAAATACCCATCTCTTTTGCACCATTGTGTCCTGCTCTGGAATCGAGGTCTTCTTCAGCTTCTGCTTGGCCAGAAACCACAGGCAAACTGATCTTTGAGTGGAGGCCCTCCAGGATCTGTGTACACTTGTCGATGACAGCCTGCATCTGCAGGAAGCTGGCGGCAGTAAGGAAGCTAACAACGTCACGCAGATGCAGCTCCATGTGTCCCGTGTAGCAAAAGGTTAACAGCTGCTCAAACACTGCGGGGTTTTTGATCACCGAGATGGAGAGCCCACTCATGGTGCCTAGAGAGGAGTGGTCACGGAAGTACGGTGAACTGGCAGCCAGCACAGCTTTGTGTGCCTGGAATGGTCGGCCCTGGATGTGCACAATAATATCGCAGAGCTTACCCTGGAGCCGCAGCTCATTGAGCTGCTTAAGAACAGTGTTGCTGAACTCTGGCACATCAAATTCTATGAAGCTGCCGTCGTCCTCCATGACTCACTGATGTCTCACCTGGTTTGCAGAAAGCCTGCAAGGAGACCGAAAAACATGTTTAATTACATTATTTAAAATAACTTTTAATTATACAAAAACATAAAGCAAACACAAACTGGGAAAATAATGGCCAAACAATACAGACATTTAGAAATAAAATTGTACCAAGCCAAAAATACCTTATTTCCTGGTTTTTGAGAAGGCTATTGATAGTATAATGAATTTTAAATGAACATTGAAGGGCTTGTTTTATGATGTCTCATGAGGTTAAGATATAGGACCTTTAAAAAAAACACACGGTGGCTATAACAGAAATGAGTGTGTGATGTGTTATTCTGATTTAAGGGGCAAGAATCATACACTGTCTCATTAAACTTTTTCAGGAAAAAATGTATTCATTTCTCTAGGTAAATATTACTTGGTCAGCACATTTACTTTTGTTTCTATAGGTAATCAGTTTTTTTTTTTTTTTATTCAATTAAAATTGAAACTTGGCATCTCCTACAAATCACCTCTTTGAGCAACTCCTAGAACATGGGCTTGACTTCTTCCCCTGAAATATAGGAGTCAATTTTGCAATTTTGCTGTTAAAAAAAAAAAAAAAAAAAGTGAATGTGATCTGCATTTAAAACAGAAAATTTTCTATATTTATAAGTAAAACCTTCATTGCTCTTAGATTGTAAAATCTCTTCAGTGAAAAACAGCAGGGTATTACTGTTTAAGAATCAAATGCTAACTTGCCAGAAGTGAATCTATTTCTCTTTGCATTGCTTTTCACTTTAAATCAGTGTGCTGCAGTCATGTCAGACTGAATCGCAAGAGAAGGAGTCTGAAAGCGTCAGTTTCATAGGGAAAATTTAAGGAACTTCTTTATAGGCTTGTTGTTTCTTCATTCCTACTGCATTGACTGTTGAACCCTACAAGCTTTTCAGAATTACTACTAAAACATGGTAGTGTTAATATGACTCACATGAGCAAAGGCATATTCCACCACAGTGTATATGTGCACAGCTGATCACACTGAGCAAGCAATCCCCTAAAAGCAGGCACTTGTCTCCGCCCAATGCTCCAATCTTAATTACATTATATCAAAGATCCTTTCTTTTCATGAGCTGAGAAATGTCTTTTGGCAAACTGTGCAGTCATGTGCCTTTTACTGAGGCATGGCTTCCCCTCTGGACACTCTACTGTCAAGGCCTGATTACTGGAGTGCTTCGAAGATGGTTGTACGGGGGAATTCTAGCACATTCTCCCCATAGGACCTCTGGCGTTTCGTCACCGAGACCTTCAATCTTTGGTCACCTCCCTGAGTAAAGTTTTTCTGCCTTGTTTGTTCAGTTTGGCTGGGTGATTAACTCTAAGAAGTTCTGCCTGGTGTTCTTTGGGACATTCAAAGCTTAATATTTTTCCCTTCCCCAGATCTGTGCCTTAAAACAGTTTTGTAGTACACAGTATTGTCTGTGTAGCACCTTGGTCCTGGAGGAATGTCGCTTCGTTTCACTGTGTACTAACTAGCTGTTCATGGTTGAAATGACAATAAAGCCACTTGACTTGTCATGAAGTATACAAACAATTCCTTTAACCTAATGTCTTGTTTTTTTTGATGACATGCTCTATCAGATATAAAGGCAGAGGTGTGCCACAACCAATCGACTGAATTTACCACAGATGATTTGTGATCAAGTAGAAACATCTCAACTGGAACTGGAACTCCTGAACTCAATTTCATGTGTCATAGCAAAGGGTCTAAATATTTGTGTAAATGTGGTATTTCTGTTTTTTTTGGTTTGTTTTTAAAATACACTTACAAAACTTTGTAATTTTTTTAAAATTATTTATTCTAAAGCATTTTGCAGATGAAGATTCTTTTAGCACAAGTCTATACTGTATAAAATGAGGAAAATTAAGTTACAGTAAGTTACTAAAACCGTGGTGTTCTGGAAATCTGTCTGCTTTATTTTTGTCCTGCTATGTGTTTTTACGTTTGCACATCAGTAAAACTCAAGAACTCTTCCCTTGGAATGTTGTTTTGCTCAACTCCTTGGAGTATAGGCTTATTCCCAGAGAAAAACAATCTTCACAGAAACATGTCAAATGGAAACAAAGCCACTTTTTCTCTCAAGTGTTACAAGGTGAGAACAAAGTCTTTATAAAAAAAAATAAATAAATAAAAAAAAAACCACAAAAAAAACAAACAAAGGGAAAACACAATATCGATCATCAGAAACATCATCAGAAGAGGACAGACGAGTCATCCACATCCTGGTAATTCAAATAACCACTCATTTTCTTACGTCTTTATTAATACACAACTAGCTTGCCATATATTGGAGTTAAATTATGTTAGCAAACACTTTTTAGTCCAGTTGAATTGGTGACAGTCCCCTAAAACATGTGACTGGGCAAGCACACTAGAGCTTTAATTTGCCCAATGGGCTTGAAAGACCCCCTTTTATCAATCTGCTCACTTAAATGAATTCCCCAGAAACTTTTTAAAGTGTGTCAGTGTAGTACAGGGTGTCCCAAAACTCCAGACATAGGGGACTATGTATGCCAGCACAACGGTTGTGCCTTCGTCGGTGGATGTTCGTTGACGTCCTCTTCTCGGCTGGTTCACGACACTCCCAGTCTTTTTGGATTTGTTAATAAAGTTTGGCAACAGTGTTGTGTGTGATGTGCTCGTCATGTTTTCCTGTTAAAGTCCATCGCAACCTTGAGACAGCTTCCCGACCCAGCCATGAGAATGATTTCAATACTTTTGTTAAAGGCATTCTTAAAAGCTATCTAAGTATGAAGATTTTTTTTTTTTTTGCTAAAAAGTGTTCATTTCCCCTACGGGACACCCTGTAGTGTTGCTGCACTGATTAAAAAAAAGAAATAAAAAAAAAGCTCAAAACCTTACTGAAAACTCAAGTAGGCTCGACCCTGACAGGCAAATGTTAGTGTGTCACAGAACACAGATCAATGTATATTACAGGAGAGTACATAAACCCATTCCAAGTCTGTCAAGGGGTCAGGAGGCTGACCTTGCCAAAATGATCGATCATTTATTGCACGATGACAGAAACGCCACAGTAAATACAGTAACCACCATGAAAAATTACACAATGCTTGAAATTTGTCTGTTAAAAAAGGATCTGTAACATTCTTTTCATTGAGGGAAACGTTAACAGTGTTTGGTTAAAGATGATAGGCTTGAGTAAATAGTCAACCTTCAAACCTGATGCAATTTGGAGCAAACACAGAACACAGCAGCAAGCGAGAGTCAACAGCTACAGCTTTGCTATATGTTTAGACACCAGGCAGTGACAAATGGCGGTGCTTATTAATAAGTAACACTGGCTAAAGTACTTACTCACAGAAGTAAAAATAAGAACTGATCAGTGTATGTGTCACATCGCCGGCTCCGCGTGTGTTCATATGCGGTGATATTAGGTTGGAGACAGGTCAACCATCAAGCCGTCGAATAATAGTAGCCTTAATTTACTCAAGTACTGTGTTAGCAGTCATGTGCTACTGCAATTGGTAAAATATTATGTTAAAACTTCTGACACATGGACAAGATGGACTACATCTGAAAACAGATGCCCTCTAGTGGCAGGCTGCAGTCCAATTTCGGACCATGCTCAAAGTGCCCTGGCTAAACCACTGTTTGCTTAACAGTCAATGAATCACTGCCAATATATCAGGGATGGGGATTTCGAAGAAAAGAAAAACTATTAAGCATATGAAAAACGACATGTAAAGCATAGAGATTTCACAACCATTCATTTTAACTAGTCGACCAGCAATTCAAAACTGTAGTTGACTAGTCGACCAGCTGTCTTTTCGATAAGTAAACCAAAAACCTGTTTTCACGACATTGTTCTTACACAGGCTACAAACTACCATATAAGGGTAATAAAACACTTTGGGGACGTGCTGTTATAGGCGAATGATCAACTCCGGGGTGATGACAGTAACTCTGCTTTGTGCTGGGCCACATCACACCACTACACTGTTGATTGTTTTCCTATTACAGGACATAACGTGATGGATTTTAGGTCACTTTTCGTAGGTCAGTATTGAGATTTGGTTCTTGCCTCTCTAGGATGATGTATTCTGATTCAGTCTTAACATGTTGGCTTTTCTTAATATTATCGTTTACTTGAACATGTTACTGCATTTTTTAACATAATGGTCACTTCTCTACTTGGCCCCAAATGAACCGTAAAAAGATATACTGCATTTGGCCAATTTCACAGTGATTTGGAAAAGAATGGTGGGGCTTTGGATACAGAACAGAACTCTAACGCTATCCAAGTTTCAGAAAGAATGTGTACTTTTTAGGCCAAGCCACCTCTGATATCATTTGATTGTGATGGATATGAGGCCATGAAGAAGTGCACCACAATGCAAGCCAAGACCTAATCAAACACAGCCATTCAACACCCCATGTTACTCGATGCGTATCAGAATATGTAACTTATTAAAACCCGGGTCAAGCAATTAACAAGTAGAACCATGTTTAAGACGTTTTGAGTGCTCACTGCTCTCTCCCGTGCCTGCTTTGTAGCTCCCTGGTTAACATCTGCACTTGAAGTCTCAATGTAGGAAGCTGCCAGCTTGTTGGTTTAGCACCAGTCGGCTTGTAAAGACACCTGTACCGTAACTATGTATTTGCATCCTGGCACGGTCTAAAGCAGCAGTTCCTAATCTTTTTTTAGTTTAAGGTCCCATTTGTGGACAGCAAGTGCCACTGCTTTATTTAAACTGAAACGAATACCCAAGAAAGAGGCATTCATTTTCCACATCTTTACACTGTCCTAATTTTATGTAAGGTGAATCTTACAGTGTGAGGCAAAATGGAGGCTGCTCGCCTACGCCATGTGTGCTGATTTGACAGGTTGCCAGAGAATGTACACCGATGTGGTCTGGTGGACTCCAGGGGCAAATGTCCTTGGCTAAGCTCCAGAAGGCTGTACTCGCAAGTTTACAGCCCTGGATTTTGTCCTTTAGCAATTATTAAGCAAGTCAAAACTATGTAAGATATACTGAAAAAAAAAAAATCATCTTCTTCTTCATAAACTCTACTGAGTGAACACTTCATTGTTGTAGCCTGAACATTTGCTTCAGTCAACATTAACCCAGTTTCCAATGTGAAATTGATAATAGGGTTTGAATTTGATCCCATGCTTCCTGGTCCTTTTGGGCTTGAAAAATGTATAACCAGGAACTCAATCCCCAGGACGAGCCCTTCCCAGGCTTAATTCCAAGCCCTTCTGCTTACATATCACGAGAGGCTACACCTTTCATAATGATTATTTTATTTAATCGTACTAATTTTAGGTAGTAAATTGCATTCGCTGTGCAGCAATAAATTCACATTCTAGAGCTTGTGTTACTTTTTGATAGCTGTTTGAAACAAACAAACAAATAAAAAAAACAACAACAACTAAGCAATACTTTGGCAAATGTGATAATATATGACGTCTTCCGTTATTGGGTGGAGCTGGGGTCAGTTCTTGATCAGTTTTGGAAGTAAACAAATAAACATTTATTCTGTGAATAAATATTAGTCTATTGTGAGGAGTGTGTGTTGTGCGCTTGGTTTTTTTTTTGTTCATTTTATTATTCATTCTTGAAAAGAAACATTGAAATGTAACAGAGTTCAAATACATCTGTAACACCAGTTAGTTAAAATCTAGTTACTTTAGTTAGGTACGTAAAAGCAGCTACTAGTGATACTCGTATGGAATTACAAATGTTTTTTTTTTTTTAGAAGCAACCAGTCGACATATTCAACTGGTAGTCTTTTGAATTATTTTATAAGTTAATGTTCTCTTATTTCTGTCATCCATTTTAGGTTCTGCGTGCAATGCATTTCTTTTTCGGTTTAACTGTATAATTGTGTTTGGGTTTATTACAACATATGTTATTTCCACATTCATATTTTTTGAACTTTTACCAAAAAAAATTTTAAAACCCCCTGCTTTTGAAGTTGCACTTTAGTCTTGTTTCAACATAAACAACATTCTAATTATTGTCATATGACCACTGTTGTGTACTTTTGCAAAAAGCATTGCTTTTTTTTTTTTTGTTCATAATGGGACATTTTTCACTAAGCATTAAATTTTCTGATAACATCTGATTATAGTAGGCCTTTTTGAATTTGCACGATATAATTATATTAATCATCTGAACAAGCAGCTTATAGTTGACTCCATTTTAGCTACATCTGTTCAACATATCGTTCTTATCTCTGCCAACGAGAGTTCTGAGGTAGTTTGAGCCGAACAAGTTATTATGAGTTGGGCCAATTTTACTATTAATCAATACAAGAGCGCAGCTTGTTCAGCAAAGTAAGATTTATTCACTAGCAGAGCGTATCAGTAAAACACTGAGCAATCTAAGGAGTGCTATTATAGTCGGATACTTCAGTTTGTTTTTAATTTGTACAGAGTAAGAGTAGAGAAACCTCAGTGGTGCAGAATGTGGGTATTGATGCAAACATCCAAAGGAAGAAAGCTGGAGAAATAGCAGGGACTGAAAGAGTGGTGCAAAGAACACAGAAGGTTAAAGCAAAGGCTGGTTCATATGTGATGAAAGCACTTGGGGCTGTGCTCCTAACCTGGAATGACAAGACTGCGCTCTCCAAAAAGTGTGCAATTCAGTATTACATCCTTTAACTCTCAGGCCTCTGGTACATGAGAAGTGTGTAGGAAGATACCACTCACCCGATACCAATCACTGCTATAAAAAAAAAAAGAGTAATCCTCTCTACAGAGTAGTGTTATTATTTCCCTAATGCAGCTGAATTATCTTCATTAGCTCATGGGTTCAATCACATGTTTCTGGACCAAGGAAAAATAGCACACTAGCCAGGCATGACCTGTTGTTACTAGCCTCATTCAGTTATTAGGCTATTTTCAATACACCAGCATACCGTAACGCTGCTGTGTGTAGGATTATTACACAGTCAGGTCCGTAAGTATTTGGACAGCGACACAATTTTCATAGCTGTGCCGATGTAAACCACCACAGCGGACTTGAAATGAAGTAATCAAGATGTGATTGAAGTGTAGACTTTCAGCTTTAATTCAAGGGCTTAAACAAAAATACTGCATTAACCGTTCAGGAATTACAGCCATTTTTTTTTAAACAGAGTCCCTCCTTTTTCACAGGCTCAACATACAGACATATTCGTTTGTTAAATGTAAAACGGTGACTATACGGTTCACTGTTTGAGAAAGAAAAGAAACATCACTCATCCGAGTTAGCTGCCTAGCTTGCTGCAAACAAAATATGAACATGGGGCGGTAATTTTTCTTCTGTCGTATGTGCCGAAGTTGAAAATGACGTAATTCCGACTGGCAAATTAACGCTTAGGATGTGATGCAACATTATATTTTACATAAACTTGTTCATCTTACTTTTCGAACCTGTATCAACTCCATATCCCTGAAGTGATTTTTTTTAGCTGTTGCTACGAGCTCAGTCCTCAGCGAAGTGCTGCCTGTTTATCCTGGCGGTGTTTTTTTTAATCTAAGGGCGCAGTGTTCGGGAGTAGTGCAGGCTTTTATCAGTGTAAGAAGGCGGTGTTTTTCTTTCTTATTGGTTTAAACTTTTAAATAGCATTTATGGATGGTTTAATCGAAAACACTGATTGAAACTTGAAATTAATTCGAATTAACCAAATTAATCGTGAAAATCACCCAGCATTAATTCAAGTCACAACTTAATACTATTAAATACAATGGTTCTCATTTGGACATGACCTAAAGGTATAGGTAAGCATGCCTGCTGCCGTGGCCATTTTTCTTCATTCAGCATAAATGCAAAACTTACTCAAAATTTAAATAAAACGTATTTTTCCAATTTAAAAGGACAGAAAGTTTAAAAGGCAAACTTGCACATTTTGTAACACTATAATTTAGGGCCCCAACTAACAAATCATCCATCCATCCATCCATCCATCCATCCATCCATCCGTACTGCTTATCCTACACGGTCGCGGGGAGCCTGGAGCCTATCCCAGGGAACTCGGGGCACAAGAAAGGGGACACCCTGGACGGAGGTGTAGGCAGGAATCAAACCCCCAACCCCGGAGGTGTGAGGCAAGTGTACGAACCTCTAACTTTAGTCTAAGTTACGTAGCACTTCAAAACACAGGCCAACTAATCAATGAAAAAAATTCCTTGCCAGCTATTTTTCTTCTTCGAATTTTACTCATTTTGTCTATTGGTTACTGCACCCCATGAAAATCCAAGTCAGCGTTACTGAATATACCAGCAGGACACGATGAGGTGAAGCATCCTGATGCTCTACATGTGCTTGAAGGGTTTCTGCACTTGTGACTCACTCTCTGCGGCTGTGGATGGCCCCACAAGGATACCCTAAAGATGGCACTTTATCAGTGGACAATCTCACCTGGATGCTGTAGATCTGAACCCGAAACCTTCTGCTGTAATTACAAAGACCCTGACCCTCATACTGAACATCATTTCAGCACCCAAAAAATATTCAGATTTTGGGACTTGGTTATTCTAGTTTTAACATGGCCAGAGCTCTGCTGCAGGGTGTAATAACTGTACAGCCTGCAGCATATCAGTAAATCTTTCAAGCTTTCTACGCTTGCAGGTAATCCAAGTGAGCACTCTCAAGTGTGGACACGACTGCCAGCTGGTGGGTCAGTGACTTACTGTATGCCTGAACAATCACTTACTTTCCCCATCGGGTAAAACACCTGAACGCAGGTCAAGAGGTGCTTTCTTCCATCAAATGCCACTTTACATATGCTTTGACTGCCTCCTGGGCAACCTAGGCACTTAGGGCGTTTTCACACTTGGTCCGAATACCCCAGTCCGCCCTCAGTACCAAGTCTGGGCTCGCGTGGGGGCGGGGTTCAAATCACAGGCTTGCATTCATAGAAGAACCATGGCTCAATTTCGCAATTCCATATGTCACTCCTGTGCACTACCTAGTGCTCTATATGGCACTAGATTCATCCCTGTTGTTTTTATTATTTTCCTGTGGCACCAACACTCATGCGGCAAAGAAAAAAAAAATGCTCTTGGATGCATAGTAATGTCATCGTGCAGGAATACTTGCAGACAGGAAGCTGATCATGTACGCAGGCAGACACAAAAGTGAGATAATTACAGTGCTATGAAAGTGTGGTTTATTTAAGCAATATCACACAAGCAAGATTGCGGGTACACTGAATATCAGCACGGCTGTGATTCGCCGCAGGCACAAGCTCTCAGGGGTCCACGGTGGTCAGGAATTAAAAGATGTAGAACAGAAAGTTATGTATGTACGTATCCATGGTTCTGCATTTTGCAGCATACACTCACAAGGTCACGGTCCCGATGTGACGACTTTGCTAATAGTACTCGGCAAAGACATGAGCAAACGGGAAAACTTCACTAGTTCCAAAGAAAACCACTCTGGTGGTCCTCCACTCGGTTGCAGATCCTTTCTCTTCCGACATCTGATTCAACAAATCATCTAGCATTTTTCAACAACAATCTTCAAAATACAGCATGTAGCTTTATTTTCTCACATGTTGGCCTCATGGCATAACATTTTCATGTGAGTAATATTGCAATTTGTTATTGTTTGTTTGTTTGTGGGAAGGTGAGAAACAGTGAGAGCATGATGTTATTAACCACCGTGTATGCAGCTGTCCTACCTTTACCCGGTTTTCTAGCTGTTTCACACATTTAGATCTATCTTTCCTGCCCTATCTGAAAACATTATCTCGTGCTACTTTGGCTAAAATGTCTGTAACTCGTATGGTAACACATCATGAAGCATGTGCAGTGTTGGGCAGTGAGTAGCAATGCTATTTGAATCAACTAACTTGTAAGTCGGTAAACTACTTTCGCGGCTCAGCCGTGTTACGCTACATTATTTCTTAGCATGCACTATGTTTTGTATAACATGGCATCAAGTCACCACCCTGCTTTTGGTTCACAATGACGTCGAGTCACTGAATTCAGGTGTTCAAAGTTGAGAATTATCCAACAAAGCTTTGGAGTCAGCTGAATCAAATGATTCACCCCGCGCACACAAATTAATTTAGCATCCGAGTGTTTCGGTCATCAAGACGGCCAGTGGAAATTTATTTCACCTTTCTGTCCAGGCATAACTGAACAAATCAGGGCTTGAAATGCAGGTAAAACAGAGTTGGGTCACCCTATCTTCCGGAAATCACAAGTTCAATTCCTGATGATGCCACAGCCATCTGTGGCCGGGAGCCAAGTGAACAAAACTGCCTGTGCTCTCTGGATAGGAGGGATATGTTGGCATACACTGTCTTCTCTGTGGGCATCTGTAAGCTCATGTATGCAGAAGAGGGCAGATAGTGTGTTCCTTCGAGTGTGTTACGCTGCCCTGTAATGCAGCACGAGCAGCAGCTGGCTGGCTTCACGCGTCTCAGAGGAAGTACGTGTTAGCCTACACCCTCCACATTTTGTAGCTGTCATGTGATAGAGAGCTGGCTGGTGGGTGGTGGTCATATTTGGAAGAAAATGGAGAAAAGGGGGAAGGAAAGGGGAGGGAAAAAAAAAAAGAAAAGAAAAAAAAAAAAAGAGAGATCTGCTTAATGCCAGTAATGCGGTTAATGACCTGTTATTTAATTAATTAAGCCTAATTAAAGAGTTCTGAATAATAGACTAAAAAAATTGTCAACATAATTGATAGTTGGAGCCCTAATTTAAATGGCAGTCATGAAAATAGCTTTAGCTGCTGTCTTGGTAGTAAAATGATGCTGCTTCCAACACCTTGGGGACAGCGGTTTCATACCGGCATCATATTCAAGAAGGCACTTGTTCCAAAAACCAGCACAGGCACCGTATTAGTGAGGCTAACAAAGTCGACAGACGCAGACACGACGCTTTCACTTACAAAATCCTCCAGGACAGGTCAAACTTCTAGCAGGACAGAAGTATTGTATTTCCGATCACCGCTGAGATCACCTGTTTGATGCTCACTGTTAGACATCAGCAGATCGCAAGACTGTCAACCACAAGCATTTTTACAGCTTGTTGTAAAGCGAAACTCAGCCGTAAAAGCGCAGCGCTTACCAGATGGAAAGCAATAAGGCCTACTCAGGCACGTGGCTTAATTGGCCTGGCTCCATCTGTTCTAGCAGGGAAAGCCCAGCAGGAAAAAAGGCTTATACGCTCGCCATAATGCGCCTACTTATAGGATCGGTATGGAAAGAGTAGCACTCTGACGGACAAACGCAAAAAAATGGTGAGGCTACAACTTCAGCTATATATACACAGTACTGCGCAAAAGTCTTAGGCACCCTTTTTTTTTTCCAGTACAAACGTTGTTATAGATTTTTATTTTATGACTTCTACATTATTGATTCAGTACAAAAACATTTTAGATTCCAAACATTAGTTT
>CM074981.1:17820974-17837328 GCA_037576825.1 Pangasius krempfi | reverse complement strand
GATCTCACACACACACACACTCATATATATATTTATATATATATATATACACACACACACACACACACACACACATATATATATATATAGTATTATAGTATAGATATATAGTTATATATATAATTATAATTAGAGAATGGTATTAATTAGAGAAATTTGAGAATTTCTATAACATATTCAGACAGCAGCTGATTTACCTTCCCTTGGTCTTTATTTAATGAAAAGTTATTTTGCATTAACACATAAGATAAGTTAAAGGTTCATTAAGTGGTTGGTTCATTTCTGGTTAAGATTTTTTTTTTTTACCAATTCTTCTTAAAACTATGCAAAAAATTCAGCAAAAAACCCCTTATGAACGTTTGTCTAACTTTTGTCAAGTTTTATGTGACACTTGTGAATTCTGTTTTTAAATGATATTTATTTATATCTGTCCTGACGTCTCGTCTTAAACGTGAAAATTATATATACATATAATTAGAGAATGCGAACTTCTATAACATTTTCAGACAGCATCAGATTTACCATCCCTTGGTGTGTATTTAAGGAAACGTTATCTTGCATTAACACATAAGATAATTTAAAGCATTTATGAATTCTGCCATTTTCTGAGACCTAATTTTTCTAATGAGAAGTATTTTATTCTGCCCATTGACTCCTGATGACATAAAGCTTCAACATCATTTTCAACGCTGGACAAAAAAAAAAAAAAACATGACTGGGGCATTTTTTTTTCTTCTTCTTCATATGGCTAAATGATTACATAATTATTATTCTATGAGCTCAATATAGCTATGAGTATCAGTATCTTTACACGCATATATTAAACTGTGGTCTGAAAGACAGTTTTCTTTTAAACTCTATTCTAATACTTCTAATTCGAATCTAATACATTTCAATTAAACAACATGCATGAAATACATTAAATAAAACAAAATGCAAATGCAAGAAAAAAAAAAAAACAGCCAGCAGGCTTCAGACTATTTTAGCCCTTTTTGGAATCAATTATTTTTATTATTATTTTTTTCACACACAAACTCATGCATAATGTCTGTTACTGAGATGATGAAAGTCATGCAGGAAGAAAGAATAGCTAACAAATATTAAAAAATGCTCTTAGCTGTTGTAAACCTGTCTTGGAATACATCAAACGTTCTTTAAGTTTAAAGATGCTGCAGATTAATTAATGCACAATAAACATGTACGATATTTTTAATATAATGTTGATTTTAAGTAAGTGTTGTAATAAAATATTTTAAATAATATTTTAATTAAACATTTATTTATTTATTTATTTATTTACTTACTTACTTACTTATTTATTTATAATGATTTAATGATTTTTTTTCCTTTTCTTTCTACCACATTGGGGAAAAAAACCATAGATCGTAGTCACACTTTTCATTATGGCCACAGTTTTATGGCACATGGAGCTGTAGAGGGCATCGTAAACTCAATTATTCCTATAAGCCAGCGAGTCTGCTCTGAATTCTTAGAATGATTGTGTGGTTTTTTTTTTTGTTTTCTTTTTTTAATCACAATTGTATGAACTACTAATGATTGGCTTACTTTTCTGACATTAAGGTCTTTTTATCGTAACTCGGGGGCTTCTAAATCCATCCAGCAAAATTAATCCTAATAATATTTTATATATATAATTATATTAATATTCTGAAAAAGTTGAAACCTTAAACTTTAAAATGTAATTTAGAAATTATAACATACTTCCTATCATAAAGTACAGATATATAAATATATAAATGGCACAATTCATTATCATTTTATAAATATTATATATAATATCACATTTTAATACTATAAAATGGCCATTTTTCTATATCTCCAAGGAAATGTATGTGCATTCATTTGCCATCAGGTCTGCTACTTTGTTGAAAACCCCTTTATGAAATAATTGAATTGCCTTCATTCTTGCGATTTTGGAGCCGTAAAGACAGAGTGCAAGTCAGTGGCAGGTAACAGGGCTGATATATATACAGGAACAGGGTTGACAGTTACTGCACAGTATTGTATTATACTGTATGACAGAGATTATAATCATTAAAAAAGGAATTTCTAATTCAATTACAGGATTGCATAAAGTAGCCAGGCATTCAAGAGAATAAGAGAAAATTATAGTATATTGCACCGTGTAATATAATGTAATCTTATGCACAGTAAATGTAAAATAAATCATATCTTTATACTTACATGTGAAAAGAAATCTGTTGTACTGTAAGAAGATACATGAAATGTAATAAAAGCTATTCTTGCATGATTTTATGTGGAAACACACTTACCTAAAATAATAATAATAATAATAATAATAATAATAATAATAATAATAATAATAATAATAATATAAGACCATATTTAATAGTTAAACAAGTGATAAATATGTTACTATCCTATAAAACTACATAATGAAACACAATGTGAAAATCATTTGTGCAATAATTAAGTATCTACTGAATTGAATGAATTGTATTAAGTGGTATTGTCAAAACTGTAAGTAAATACATTAGATTCCATATCAAAGAACTGTGTGAATAGCAGTAACAAGGACTTACTTATGTGGCAAAATGTTTTCCCATAAGTCAATAACTAAATAACTAACTAACTAAATAAATAAATACCTGAATGAATGAATGAATGAATGCTGGGAAAAATGCACTTATAAATGTAATGTACTAGGTCAAAGAGGCATCTGTTGAGGGTAATAACCCGGGATTGGTTGTAGAGGACAGTAATGTGATGAACTGGAATAAAAAAAAAGACACTCTGCTATGTAATCTACCATGTAAGATACCGTCACTGGAGTTATGACAACAAGCAATGGTTTATTGCCTTAGCAATAGACCTCTTTGTGAGAAAGAATTAGAAAAAGAAAAAGAAAAAGAAAAAAAAGCTAAAACACTGGAGTGTGTTAAATTGCTTATGTCTAATGCCTAGTATTATCAGCACAAGAAAATTGAGCAAATGACCAGACCTAGTTATGTCTTTGGCTTTCATGCAGTTAGCACTGGATGCTCATGTTTTAAAATTCCATTTCTTTTTAATTGACCGAGAGATTAAAAGGCATTTGTCTTTAATGGTATGAGCCTTCTAACCATTTCAGTAAGCCTTTTATTATAAGCTATATTTGGACAACCATTTACAAATCTCTCACTCTTCTCTTACAAAGTGCGTGACAGGAGCCGAGAGCTGAATATTCCTTATCTCAGGTTTTAACTCTGCAGTTCTGACTGACAGCAGGGCTTCAGGAGCGAATACCTCAGGGGTGAATATCGGATTGGAGATCGGCACAGAGAGCAAAAGTTGCTTCGTCATCTCGTGTGTTCTCAAAAGTGCTTCGTGTTAAACGTCTCTCTACTCTGTCTCAGGACATCGCTTTCATTTTTTTCCCCTCCTGTTCTCATTCTCCATGAAAGAAAGACACACCCACGGCGAAGCAAATAAGTAGCCAAAGGCATGGGTGATTAGAAATGGTTTTGTTGACCTCTAGGAGTGATGGTGGTATAGATAACATTTTGAAACAGGCTCGCTCATCAAAAGCTTTCTTGTTGAAGCAGTAATCTTGCTTGAAGTGGGGCTTTGTTTGCCACCACAGCCATTTACTTGACCGAGAATTCTTCTGCAGTAAACTAATGGGGCCGGGCAGGAGCGAGGGATCAGAGCTGAGGGACCCATGTGCTGGCCCGGGCCTCCAAGGTGCCTCTTGCCCAGATGAATTAGCAAATTCCCCTCTATCACTGAGCTTAACACAGTGTACAGGGGGAGTGGGTCAACTTTCTGTTCCATCCATAAAGATGCAGAACAAATCAGGGAGCATTTAAAGCTGTAATTCAGTTGATGAAAAGGCCCATGATGGTAAGGTCATAGTAATTTGATCAACAGGGACTTGTCTCTGATCAACTGAAAAAAAGAAGGAAGAAAATCTCCACATTTTAGTCAAAGAAATGGCCTTTTCTGATGCTTTGGGTTACTGACGAGTGTATAAAAATGCCAGTGATGTTTGCTTTTGAAAGCCGAGGGCAGGCTGGAAAGGATTTCAGGCGCACAGGTGCACCGCATTCTTCGCTTGGCAAGGCCTTATTACGGGGGGCTATCACTGCATGGTGTTAAGTGATCGCTAAATTTAATGCCAAAAGATAGAAAGCAATGACATATGAAATTGCTGATTCGACCAAAGCATTTGAATATGGTACAGAATTTTTTTTAAATATCCACAAACTCTGCATTTGCCTTTGTCTAACGTCCAAAAATGCGTGCAGTTATTCTATATTCCAAAAAATCTGATTCTATAATCAAAAAAAGATCTAGCAATAATGTGAATGTGAATTCACATAGCTCTGGAATTTGTTTCTGATAACTCTAATTGTACACAGTTTTCAGTAAGCAATACAAGTTTCCTAGAGCAACACCTATGAATTGACCATTGTTCTTGTATGAGCTTGAGGAGTCCAGAAATACCTTGGCTGTCAGCACAGGTGGAGAACAATAGAGTCCCAGTCCTATAAGGACCAGGCTCAGCGATGGAGAACATACTTTACGATAGCAGGTGTTTGAGTCTGTCTGTACCTGCTCCTCACCATGGCTCTCAATGAAAGACTCGGATTGTCCAGGTGTGTAAGACTCTGTGTGTGTGTGTGTGTGTGTTGGGTGGAGGGAGGCAAGTGGGGGGGGGGGGGGGTTTGCTTGTTGGCATAAGCTTCTAGGGTTACTATTTGAAGGAATTCGGGGTTGAAAAATACCATAAGGGAATCAGATTATCAATATAGTGGCCTGAATTAAATTTTGCTAAAATATGGACATTTTGAGATGCACTTGACTGTTGCGTCGCCATGTTTGCTAGACAAAATCTAAATTCAGAAGGATTTAAAGATAATTACTCAGGCCCTCCAAACATGAAGCTTATTGAGTTACTCAATACACAGCCTGAACATATTGGATCAGCTTTTCTTACTGGTGATCAAGATTGCTCAAGCATGATCTTACAGCTTTGATTTTTTTTTTTTTTTTTTTTTTTTAGCAAGAAAGAAAACAATAGACCATCATTGTATATCATTAGGTCTTTGTTAACCTGGACTTGGAATGCTTTAAATAATTCCAGCAATATGTAATTATGTACTTGCATACTGTAATTATATATATTTTAATTATGCATTATATATTTATTATATTATATATATTTATTATATACAATTATATATTTTTACAAATGTATTTTCACTGATATATTGAGATACGCTACATGTTTCTGGTGCACATGAAACAGTACAAATAAACAATAAGTTTGTTTCCTGTGCATTTATGTCCCCTAACTGAATTATTTGCGTGCTAGGGCTTTGCTAGTAACTGGGTTTTGAAGGGTTACTGGATTTAAGTCGTTCTCCTGAATTAAATTAATCTAAAATCTTAGTTTTCTGTGTAGATGCGGCTAATAATATGTCCAACGAATTATACAGAAGAATGATAATATTTCTGCAGCACAACAAACCCAGTTTACTTAATCAAATTAGTGGTGCAGATTGGTGTTTTAAAGGGTTAACATACAAAGCAATCTTAGGACTCTAAAGCTTCATCACAGTGATGTATCATGATATCTCAGTTGCTTAAGAAATTAAGCCAAATTTTGTCAATAATGGCTGGAACTGGAGTGAACTCAACGGAGGGGTTTGGAGATAGAAGGAGAGAATGAGTGATCCCTGGCATGCTGCAGGAGGAGAGAGAGAGAGAGAGAGAGAGGTATGCTGCCCGGTGCTTAGTCTGAATGAATGGTCCAGCTTAGCGGACCAGAGATCAAAAATGAGAGGACCAGCCCAGGCTTCACGTGGGCCTTTTGTCACTGATAAGTCTGTCATCCTCATTGATATTGGAGCAGTAATGGCAACTGATGATAAGCCCACTCCTGCGCTATTAAGCACATTTCTTATCCCTTGGCCTGCTCTCCATGAGGGAAAAGAAGCACAAAGGGATCCTTTATGGCCCCTCAAACCTTAAACTTGCAAGCTGCATCCACCTGACCTGAAAGGCACAACTATTACGTCCTTTCCACAGACTGGAGAAGGAGGCCAAAGATGAGATCCATGTCAAAGGTCGAATCTTGGTGCTACTCAAAATGAAGGGGTTCTGAGTGACTGGTGTGCTGAAAGAAGGCTATGGCAAAAATTACAGAAAATTGCCTGTTTTGTCAACATTTAATGAGCAGATTTGCAGAAAAATGACCCTCAACCATCCGCGTCTCCCTCACCTGTCTCGGCAGACAGCTAAAGAGATTAAGGCAGTCAGAATTTGACTGACAAACAAATCTCCTCTGTATTTCTCTCGCCATCCCTCTCTCAGTACGCCTCTCAAGCAGCGATATTTAATATGATCTCTTTTTAATGATCCTTAAGTGGCTGAAATTACATCTCCTCAAAAACATGGTTTTGTTGGAGGCAGAAGAATAATGGTGGCCCAACTTTTGCTTTTTTACCTTTCTCCTTTTTCTTTCTTTCCTTTTCTTTTTTTAAACGTGTCTGCTATGAAGGTGACACTAAGAAACGCACAGTAATTTAATTGCGTAATATGAAGCAGTGAAAACAGCGAGCACAACAAACGCTTCACAACAAGCACTTCTCAACTTTTCAAGCTTTGCCACAATGGGGGACAATTTATTTAAAATAACATTCTATTAAGTAAGTCACCCTGGCGGTCTTCCCTGTCTCTGTTTCCCTGAACTCTTAACCCTTTGTGAGAATAGCCCACCATGGCCAGGGTTAATCCTGTGAAAATATTTCTCCATGCACTAAGTTCCCCAGTATGAGGCCCAGACAGTGTCTGCTCCCAAGACTGAGATGTCCCGTTTGTGCTGGGGGGGGGGGGTAGCAGGAAATTTGACTTCTAACACACCTCTCTGGAGTGATAAATCCATGTTTTAATGTTATTATAATATAAAATGTTGCAATTTGAACAATAATAAGGGAGTGACTCTGTTTGTGGGCAAATATATTATCCTTGATTTTGGGCTTAAAGAAGGTAAAGTCAATGAACACTGATCAACCAAAACATTAATATTGACTTAGGAATAGGAATGAAGGAATAAAGAATAGGGAAAAGGAATAAGACATTTAAGGGCATCTCTTTTCTCTCTTTTTTTTTTGTAGAAATGTGGCATGATATGACTTTCCTCGGAGATATGGTTTGCTCGGTAGGATGAAAGCATTCGCTGGACTTCCAGAGTTCAGTGTTGCAGGCTTGCTCTGAGTGACTGCCTTCCCTATGACCTCTTCATGCTTCCTAGTCAAAGACATGCCACAATCCTGAGACTGTTGTTCTAGCCCCCGTGGCTCAAGTGTGTTTGTGTGTCTGTGTGTGCATGTGGAAGAACAGAGCTAAGCATCTTTCATTAGGTTATAAAACCTCAGAAATAAGATACTGACTCTTGCAATAAGATCTGGTAATGGTAACATGGAATTATGGAAATGGAAAATTGTCATTTTGTAAATAAGCACCTGTGATCTTTCATGAAAACCCCTAGATTATAGGTTCAGCCCGAAGAGAGTTGGAGGGGGATGAGAGAGTGAGCGAGCGAGAGAGAAAGAGAGAGAGATTGTATACTGCAACAGCCTGGGGCAGTAGTAATATCTCAGCCATGTGGGGTCAGCACAAGGGGAGCAGATAATGAACTCAGGTGCTTGCCTAAGAGAATCAAAGCTAGTCTGCACTGTCTGTCTCATAACCCATGCCAGGCCATATTTAACCAGGCATGACCTCAAGCTGAGAAATGGTTAGATTTTTCTTAACCCTTTCTGGATGAACTTGCTAAGAGCAGTCTGGAGTTGCACTGAGCAGGTTAACCTCTGCACCTGCCCAAGATGACCCCTGACCTTATGGTGGTGTAATAGCACTTTAAAGAAAAACAAGTTGCTTTTATCTTTTGGTGGCATGAATTTCCAAACCATTGGCAAATTATGAGTACGGCAAGGATCATCTTTTTTGAAAATGATCTGTATCACATTAGCAAGAAATCTTTATTTACCGCTAAAAGGACTATCTTTATTTTCCCATGCATGGCATGAGAGAGGTATAAGGTCAGACATTCTCCGGGCAGCTCAGGGTTTCTCTTGATGATGTAATGCATGAACATCTGTACCATTAGGAGCAGAGAAAATTTTCTACAACACAGCGCTGGTCTGTTTCCTGTCTGAAAAGCATATGGCGAGGCCAAGGAAGGAAAATTGGTGAAGGCTCCAGTAATTTTTCTAAATATATAGTAACGACAAAGACATTAGTACATGTTAGAACAGCTTAACTCTTTGTTAAGGTGCAGCCTAGGCTCTCTCATTGTGAGTTAAAATGTATGCCAAGTAAAGACAAGCAGTTGATGACACCTCATAGAGCATGCAGGAGAAGGTGTGGGGCTCTGAGCCAAGGGCAGCGCTTCACCTAATTACCTTCAGCTTACTTGGACAAATTCTCGATTTCCGCCTCTAAATGGAGATCCTGGCTCTACAGTGGCTCTTCCAGTGGTGGTTAATTTTCCCGAAATGCCCTTTCATCTAATTTTTCATCTCCTTAAACATAATCCTCCCTGCTGGTGAGCTGGCCGGCGAGTAACAAGCCGATATGACCACCTCGGGGACGATCCAAATGTGGACCAGCCAAAAAAAGCAAGGTCAGCTGCTGGAAATGTGTGTGTGTGTGTGTGTGTGTGGGTATAAAAGTGGTACTTGAGCTTCTACCAATGTGTTTCTTGTCTCCTCTGGATAGTTTCCTCCTCACCTCTTTAAATGTTAGGGTGTTTGGCATGAAGCCCTAGGCAGCTCCTCTGGAGGGTCTCTGGTGTTAGCACTGAGGGTCAACGTCAACGATAAATCTCCTCTGTCTGCTACACTGGAACTTTCCACAGTTTCAAGGAATCTGTTTACATTTCCTTCTTTGTTTCATTGCTTCCTTCTTCGTGAGACATCTTTGAATGAGGTTTGGTAATCAATAAAATCTTCACATTAATGCTAAGAGTCTTACCATTAAATGCTATAAAACTGTGGCTCTTGAGACACTCAAAATATCCATTTCCCAAAAACTGCGATGTTTTAAGTGCTTAATAAGTAGGAAAGTGCAATGGGTGCATAGCTATAGCACCATTTAATATGTTCCCTGAAGATGTTTCTTAAACTTGGAAGTGACTTGAAAGATTGGGAATTGAATTCATTCACTTGGCAGGGGTATCATATGAATAAAAGAAAAACATAATAATGGTAGAAAAGCAATTATGAAGAAATAGAGGAACAGAGCGCTATTGCAAATATTCCAGAAATGACAAATTATGATGGAAACTCTACACATGCTGTCTTAAATGAAAATGCCTTCACATGGAGTGCAACCTGCTGAAGATCCCACAAATGTTAGATGAATCACAGCCATTCAAAGTCAAATAGAGATTTCTGGATAAAACATAATGGCATGTTCTTATCCCGTAATGTGTTTGTGGTCTGAACCAAGGCTTCGTCTTCACATCCTGTTTCTGATGGAGAATCCTGGGCTCAGGTTCCTAAAAGAATATGATTTGTGTCAACACACCTACACAAGCTATAAATTCATAGGCTTGTAGATGATGGAATGCTGGATGTAGCCCCAAGAAGGAGCAGATTATGCAGGTGAGCAGTGTCAGTATTAAAAGACACCATTTTACACCCAAATTCAGTGCTTCCTATTGATTTGCATCAAATATATGCACAAGGAAGTTCATCCGTGTGCTACTAGAGGGTAGGTTAATAGTGTTGAAAATGAAAATAGAACGTGGCAAAAGTCTACACATTGGCAAGGCTAACAACGTTGACAAGTCAAAGAGGATGAGAAAGAAAACATTTCAAAATGTACGTTCAGTTATGTAGGCCATGAGAGTCTGCAGCCAAGTTCCTAACTGTAGAGCAGCTGTTCCAGCTTGTGAGTGACAGAATGCAGTAGAGACAGAAAAACAAGTTTTACAAGTCACAAAATGTGCTGCTCAAAGTAAAGCTCACTGACAGCCTTGTAAAAGATCTGCATTATACAAAATGTTCATGTGTATTTTTGGGACAACACATGACAGTCATGACGTGTTGTGACATGACATGCTATCTTTTGGAACGATATTATGATGCACCTTCTGACAAACACTGTAGTAAAACCAAGACTAAGATTAACGAATGTGAAAGGAGACAAGCACAAAACCTTCTAAATGTTATCACCTTCTCATTTTAGATCAGCCACAACTTTGCAGGAAAAAAAAAAAGCTAGTCATTAAAGAAAAACCTCACCCTGAAACCCATTAGATATTTTTAGAGAGTAATATCTGTGCTGTGTTTAGCGATTATGGTGCTCGTATGTTGGTTGATGCTGTATCTTCATTATTCCTGTGAGAAGTTAGCAGTCATCTAATTCGCTGATGTCACTGGGGGGCATTGCATAGCGCAGTTACAATGGAGTTTAAAAGGAGAAAAATATTCTGCAATCTCAAACACAAGGGATAATGGCCAGGATAGGCTGTTAGCTCCTTAAAGAAAAAAGAGCATCTTCGTTCATTCACTATGTTCCAGGAACGCTCAATGTCAGATTAATGAGAAATCCAACACAGCAAACGTCGAACTCAAAGTTCCAGAATGCAATGCAGCTATGCAAACCAGTTGTGCTGAGTTACCGCAGAGACTCGTCTCAGCTAGTTAATGATATATGAGATGACAAGCACAGTGGTGTCGATGGCAGTATTAGCATGAGCTTTGGAGCCTGATCTCTTTAAGCAAGTGTATAGATGAGGAGGTGAGAGAGCTGGACAGACTAGAGGACAAAGCCCTGCTGCATCACTTTCATTAGGTAGAGATGAAGCAAGTGCTTAATCCCTTTAGACTCTTCTCTTCCCCTAGATGTCCTAACAGCTGAGTCACTGGCAGTCTTCAAAACATGTCTAAAGACCTACCTTAAACAGACTTTTTAGACTGATGATATTCGTAGTCCGTGACCCAGTGAACGAGTATCAGGACGCATTTATTGATAGAGACTTCAAAAGAACTTCTGTAAGATGCTCTGGATAAGGGCACAATGCCAGAGGTGTAAATGTAAAATCCCCTCTGGCACTACTATCAGCAGTGTAAATGTAAAATCTCCTCTGGCACTACTATCAGCAGTAGTTGAATGGCATTGTGGGTAATGGAGGAAGCCATTAACCAATCACAGTGAAATAAGTTAAACTCAATGACTGTCATTATGAAATATCTTGGATGCCACTGACAATCATAGTCACTGTTAATATTAGGGAGTTATTTATTCTTTGCCACTGTCGTGCTCATTAGGGATAAATCCAAATCTATAAAAAGTATATATAAATAAAAGAAAATTGAACTGAGTATTTAGATCATTCAGTGTGGATTTTTCCTTCAAAACTGTGACTGTGAAAAGCACCTGTAGTATGCACTGATCCGATAGCATGGATAGAACCCTTGCGTGTTTAAACAGATGGTGATCAGGCCATCCATTTGGCCTACTCGTCCAATTCCCAACACAATAACTTCCCTAAACAGACGAAAAATTCCAAAGAGAATATGTTTCTAATGCTTTAATAAAAGATGGGTTTGATTTGATGCACATTGCCCGATGGCCCATTTAAAGCTGTTGTTCTGTGCCGTTTCCCAGATCATCTGCGATTCGCTCTCCAAGAGGGGCTGGGAGAAAGCATGGAAGGATTTAGAGAGATGCAAACCACATGCAGATGGGAATCGCTTAAACGTCCTGTCTCTGCTGTTTGTTTTCTTAAACTTTTCGCTGACAGTGGCAAGCATACTCTGTATGTTTTGTGTCAGGCTGCATGCAGCAACCCTGTGATGAAGGCTGGGCATGACTACATTCAAGCATGTGATTTACTGATATTTTCACGTTTATAATAAGGATAGTATCATTAATCTGTGTACCAGAATTCCTTTCACATCCAAGATCTATCGTTTATTACAACGAATCTGCACGCTGGTCCAAATACAAGTGTTGCTTTAACAGCTAGCTCTAAATATCACGAGCTGCTACGTGAGAGTTACAGCAGTCATCAGAGCTGAGGATGTCTTGTGCGGCTGAAGGAACCCAAGGGCTTCAGTAGTACTTCCTCATAAATTATTTAAAATGACTAGAATAGGAAAGTGATAACAGAGAGAAATCAATACTGGGAGATTGTAGACAAATCAATGGAGACAATAGCCTCAGTACAATCCCTTTGCTGGCTCTGATCGGTGCCGGTGATAAAGACTCACCAATTATTGACACCTGACAGCACTTGATTATTAACTACTGTATTATTAACAGTATTTTCTCTGTCTCTGAAAACGTTTCAATCCAATTTTAACACTCGGAGGGTCAAAAGGTCTACCAGAGCCATACCTAGTGCATACAGTAAACATTCCTTTCTGGGTGAAATACACTTCTTTTAATAGTTATTAATATAATATCCAGGCATGTAGTTTGTCATGATGTTTGATCTGCAAAATAAAGAGACATCACGCATATATCAGACTGTCAGTGGTCGGATGTTTCCACTTGTCAGGTACTCCGATTCTGGTAATGGTATTTCCATCATTTATATTAGTAGAATAATAATAACGAGGTAAGGGCGATACTACACATAATTCTGACAAACAGTCGAAAAAACAAACAAAACAAAAACAGCTATTCTTACAAAACTCCTTCAAAAAGTCCGGCTTCTTCATTTCTTCCCATTCTGCCATTTTCTTCTAGCTAATAAATCCAACTATATCAGCTAGGACCTGGTCTGGGACCACAATTAGCTGACCCTGACTCACACCACTGTGTTGAATGTATATTTAAGGTTTCCTATCATGATGTCTGGCTCAATATCAGGGCAATCAATACAAAAGTCGAAATGGATGCTTTAATATCTTTTCGACCTCAAATGCTGCCCTTGTATAGACAGAGTAAAAACAGAAAAATGACTTTGATATTTTAAACCTTAATGACTGGCCTCCCAAATAAGAGGTCTGTACAGTCAAATGATCACCTCTTAGGTGAAGAGATATTATTCTCAGTGATGTATAATATGCTACCGCTACACTTATGTAAATTTCATTTACAGTTTGTGTGTGTGTGTGTGTGTATGTGTGTTTGATGCATTTGTCATACCAAGACATGTGCTTGTCACACCAAATATTGACTTTGTTTAGTTTATTGCTGTTTATGTAGAAATTTCATTATTTTTGAAGGCATTTCTGCTTTACATCCAGCGCCTAAGACTTCTGCACAGTGCTGTATATATGAAAACCAGTGTGTAGTTTCCTCCCTATCAGACCTTGTCCTCTAAGACAGGTCCTCAGTGCTGCTCTTGTCTCAGGTGTCCTTTTTAACCTCCTCCATTGTCCTCCTCCAGAATGAACTCTTTTGTCCAGTCTTTTCTGCAGGTCATTGCGAGAAGCACCTCTTAGTGTCTGCCATAATTCAGCACGTAACTCAATCTGGGATGATTCCTTTTGTCTCCATTCATCACATCATGGGACGGTGAACACACAGTATCAGTGCTCTTAAAAGGCCCCCTGGGAGACCTTGTAAAACTTCGTTGCTTAAATATTCAAATGCCTGTTAATAGGCATCTATGGGACTGCACCAAGAGCCCAGCCCAGCTGATAGGGCAGGAGTTAATGTATGACTGAAAGAGGGGCAAAAAGAGAGAGGCAGATTAGAATGCTGGAAAAGAACTTGATACTACAAAGAATCCTTGTCAGGGAAAGAAATGTCTGAACTGAAGTGTTAAACTGAATTCGTCAGAAATCAACCTGTCTGAGAGCAGAAGATGTGAGATAGGTTTAGGACGCATTCTGAATGTGGGAGCGAATTTGCTCTCACACTACCATTCTTCCCTGGACACACACACACACACACACACACACACACACACACACACACACACACAAACACACACACAAAACAGCTTCTTGTGGATGATAAGCCTCACACACCAGTGAGCGTGTCTCATGTCTCAGTGTCATCATAGTCCAGTGAACACTTTAATGTGAGTGCCCTCACCACAAAGCATACTCACCCACACATACACAAATACACACCAGTACATTCATGCCACTCATTCTTCAACGAAAGAACAGCTGTAAACATATAGAATGCACAATTAGCTAGTGATACATTGCCCGCTTATAAAAAACACACAGATGTGCTCAGAATGCTCTGCTTTTTTTCCAGTAACAAACATGCAGGATCTGGACCCACATGGGACCTTTATTTTTAATTAAGGATTAAAGCAGCAAAAAAAGGAAATGAAGAAACAAAGGCCATTTTTTCTTTCTCCTTCTCTTGGTAGCATGAGCCTTTAAGCAAAGTACACAGAAGCAGTTATAGGCAAAGCATTTAATAAATTGCAGATTTTGGGAAACTTTTGGGAAATTTACCTCTCTTTCTCTTCTTTCTCTCACTGCCTTTCTCGCTTTAGTTTTGACTGCAGCAACATACTAAGACCGAAATATCAGACGATCATTTTTCTGACATGGCACACCCCAGTGAGCATACGGCTGGAGATTCGTCCACCAGCCCCCACGCCTACCGCAGTGTGTCTCCAACATGGCCACACAAAGGGCACCTATTGTGCGGGCAATACCAGCTAGAGCTAATGGACAGTGACCAGAGATGCCCCTTCAGGTTAGACCGGGGAAAATGCATTCCTCCTCTTCAGAAGCCGGTGTCATCTTAATTACCAGCTTCATCAGCCACACCGCCATCACAAGAAAAAGTGTTTTTGAAGGAGGCATGAGTCTGCATAGAGGAGCTCTTGATGTCTCCTCTATATTGTGTTACAAATGCCATACTATTGACTGAATAAGACAGATCCAATGATAGGCAACTTTAAATGATATCCTGCCCCCAAAATTCTCTCTCATTCGGTATTCTGCTGAAGCAGCAATGCACAGGATTTTTGTCTGCATCAAACCAGAGCTCTGCTTTTCTCTCTCCATCCAGAGAAGCCACATCCGCTCCTGTTCTCTGTTTTAAATGCACTGCGCTGCTTCAGAGCATTCTAAACAAACTTGACTCTGCATAGTTTGGTGAGAGGGCAATTCTTCCCCTCTCTCATGTCAATTCTCTCTGGCTCCCGTGGACGCTTTAGTTGGTATATGAGGGAAAGCACAGAACCTTTGACCCTGCTCTGAACCCATAGTGTGTCTCTGTCTGTGTGTTTGTGTGCGTGTGAAACGCACTGTACCTCAGTCTGAGAGTGAGAGGCTCACAATGGCCCACATTATTACTATCGCCCCTGTGCGCCACAGCCTGCAGCCCATCCATGGCGACTCTCGGAATCAAACATAGCATGAGGCAAGCTGAGAGGGAGATGAGTCTAGACAGGGAGACTCATCATGTTTTACTAACACACACACACACACACACACACACACAAGAGAGAGACACAAGCGCAAGGGTGTCAAGAATGCACAGTGCATCAAACTCCAGCCCCTGCACTTCTCCATCCCTGCACCCTGTCAGCCTCAGGGCTCGTACACATCCGCGCTCTGGAATTCAGCATGTTGATCAGGCACGGGCTGCAGCTGGGATGGGAATTTCTGCTCTTGGCCCACTCTCCTCTTCATTGTCTCAGCCTGTGGAGTTCAGTCTGCTTTTATGATCCTCTAAATCAAACACTCTATTTCTGTTTGTTTCTCTACGGGTCAGCGGTTATTTTGTTAGGCAAAAGGTAGCGTAGTCCACTAAGCATTGGGAATGGTTGCTCTTTTCCAAGGAAAAATCTCTAGAAATACATGCAAATTTAAAAGTCAAAGAAGAACAGCAGCAGGAGGTGACACAAACAAATGTGAAGCCATTATACTTTTCAGTATTGTCCTTTATGAGGAAAAGGAGGTTGTGTTATTTTGAAGCTTTATTTTACGTGGTTAATTTTGTGTTTTCAAATTCAAGGAGGAGCTCACCACTTCCTCTAGCACCATTCCAGCCTAGTTTCAAAATCAAAACATGTAATTTAATAGTGCAGATTCTTCACAGAGAGAGAGAGAGAGAAAAAAAAAAGAATTTACAGACACTAGGCGAAAGGTGATTTTACTGCTGTGGTTGACATCCGGTTACTCAATCAATTAAGTGACAACCCATGTATTATTTCCAGGTCTTTCACGTTTATCTTGAAAAGCCATAAAGGAATAGAGAAGTGCAAAATTTTGTGCTGAACAGAAGAAAATACCATTAAAAAAAGTCTTGCGTAGATTTATCTTGGAACAGGAAGCTTATCTCTATGTTTCTAAGACCAAAATAAAAGCATATCTATCTATCTATCTATCTATCTATCTATCTATCTATCTATCTATATATATATATATATATATATATATATATA
>CM074981.1:17778665-17813665 GCA_037576825.1 Pangasius krempfi | reverse complement strand
AGTTATGTTGAAACATACTCACCCCCTTCCCATCACTCATTAACTCAATTAGGAGACCATGACATCACCCACGGAGCTAAGCTGGGACATGAACGCTAAAGATGGGTGGCACCTGTCTGAAGTCCTGTGCTAGAGCCACTTGATGCCACAGCAACATAATCTGCAATTTCACTGTGATCATATTAAAACTAGCACCTTCTATTAATGTGCCTCCATTCCAATAGCTGTCGCGCTGCAATTATGCCATGTTTAAGGCCTCCCCTTCTGTGAGAATCCCGCTGGCCAAAGAGAAAATCCTGACAGAAGACATAATGAAAGAAAGACAACATCTTTAATCTTCACTCCAAATAGTGATTCAGTTACCCTGATCACTTGATGGCACATAATAAGAGTAAAAAAAAAAAAAAAATCACTGTCCTGGTTGTACTGTAGTGTGTTCCTGATATTGTCTGTAGTATTTATGCAGTAGTTTTCCAGAAGAATGTTATATTTAAAATTTAATGCCAAATAGGACTTTGACATCTAAAAGTGGAATGTAGCATTAGACTTGAACAAAAAAGTATACTTTCTTACTGAAAGTAAATTTCTCATTATGCTTTTTTCCCCCATATTAATTATGTCAGTCAATGACTATCATGATATAATGATAACCAAGACCATGCAGAAGAAAATCCATGTATGCAAATGTGATACTTTCTCTCTGTGGAGACTGAAGTCTATTTATTTTGTACTGTAAGTGTGCAATATGTAATGGAGTCTTAGAAAGTGCATCTAATGTCTATATTTGCTAAGCACTGCTATTGATGCAATGCAATAACTTAAGACAAGGCTGCCTTTTTTTATAACTACTATCCACTAATACCCACACTTGTTTGCTGGATCTCATCCAATCCATGATGCTAACATGATGAACATGATTTCCTGACAAAGTCATGTGAATTGGAATGATTTTTTTCATACAAAATGACTTTTTCATAGGTATGAAATCATGCGAATATTTCCAAATGTGTGTGAGGCAAAGTTTCCTTTCTCTTTTTTCAGAAACTTGATGTCTACCGGCAGTCTCCTTTCTTTCTTATCAAGGACCAGCTCCAATATCCCCTCCAGCCTGGTTTAACCACTGATACATCTGTGGTGACACAATAGTTTCTACAGTGAGATTTTCCAGTTTGGACACAGAGAAGACGGGCCATAGCTCTGCAGAGTTCATTTCTCTCATTAAGCTCACATGATTTACTCATCAGCTAGGTAAGGAATAAAACATACTGGGGCATGCTGTTATAAGAATATAATCCACAGGGGTGGTGTCGCATTACCACCCTGAAGTTGATTATTTTCCAATATTTTATATTTTACCAAAACCAGCCCTCGGTCCTGAACACTTTAAAGCGGAAAACTTAAAGAAAAATGCCTTAACTCTGATTGTTACAAAGCAATGACACTGGAGACTCCTTCCAAAAATACTGAATGAACATCTGCTCAGAGAAAACTTTAGCATATCAGCAATTATACACATTTTTACAAGTCCCTGTGTAAGTTATTGCTATAAAAATAAATATATAAACGTTCTACTAAAATGTACATTAATATCCACCTGTGATTTGCCTTGCAGCTGGAACTACCGAGAGATTTGTGCTGTTATAGAAAATCAATCAACATCTTCTGACCAATCAGAACTGAGAATTCAAGAGAATTCATGCGTATCAATGTAGGGGTGGAACTTAATGACCTGTCTTGACGTCCCTGCTTTAGAATCTTCCATGTTGTATATAAATTCTATATAATTTTCCTCATGGCCTCAATTCCCTCATGGCCCAGTCACCTGAAGCTTATATAAAGTATATACAAAATTATACATAGTGTTTATGTTTCTTTCAATGGCCATTGTTCTGACTAAAACTAAAAAAAAAAAACAGCACCTGTAGATTTTAGCTCTATATATTTACCTCAAATGTATAGTCCACAATCTTCAGACATTTTGTATTTGTTAGACTCAAAGGGAAAACAAAAAGATCAGGTTCCCTGAGGACTACAACTGTCTGTGCTACAACTACAACGGTAATGCTAGTTTTATACAATAATATAGGATTGATTTCAATATTCAAGACCGTTGTTATTGTATGCACACGCTCGTTGTACAATGAAAATCTTAATTCGCTTTTCACACACGTTGCAGTAGAAATATACTAGAAAAATAATGAAAAATAAATGTATAAATTGTGCAGTATTTTGGCAGGGATTCACACTGATTCTGTGATTTGTTCGCATGAACTCGGAGAAGTACAGCGACCTTGTAGTTACGATCAGTGGCCATTTTGATCAGGTTTAACCAAGATATAGATGCATTCTTTAGGTGTACAATCACTGACTGCAGCGTCTGTTGCTTGTCATGTTTCAGTGGAAAGGGACCAGCATAGGCTTGCTGGTGCCAAGATATTATTTGAGTGGCGGATCTTACTCAGCACAGGACTAACACTGACATGGTATTGGCATGGGAGTGCGTTTGGCACTGGTATGTGTTTATCAGGCCTAGCAGCATTGTCAGGGTGTTAATACACTCTACATACTGACCACTCTACTTTGTTGGTGTACCATGTATATATACAATTTCCATGTAAAATCTGTTTCTATGCATAACTTGGGTCAGTCTTCTAGCCTTTCATCGATGTCATTTTCCGATCACAGGTAAGCAGTTGGCTGGAAGGATTTGGTTGGTGAACTGGTTTTAACCCAGCAGAGATTTTTAAAATCCACAAAAATGCTGCTATGCCTGAAACCAACGTCATGCACACTACCATATCAGTGTCGCTGCTGTGCTCAAAGTGGCCCAGCACCCAAGTGACGTCTGGTCAGTGATGGTCATTTGGTGGTTCGATTCCATTGATTGAGAGAAAATAACAGCTGCACCTAGACACCAGACTTTGTTATCCCTGCAAAGGGGACTGTGCGATAAAATGAGCAATCCACTCTACATGCTAATGGGCTACACAGCTACAGATATTCTCTATATAGGCTAAACCTAAAGAGCTATTTATAATAATTTTTGTGGAATTTGGTTTTCTCTACAGTAACCCTTATCTGTCTTATATCTTGCCATCCACTCAAGTGTAATTGCATGTATGTGACAGAGAGAAAAGAGAAAGAGAGAGAACTGAATGTTCTCAGAGATGTCAGGAGGCAAGAAATGACATGCAGTGCCTTCAAAGCACACAACCACTGGCGAAGAGAAGTTTGTGGGCAGCTGGATTCGGCTCCAGGCGATCAGGAACTGATTCCAACAAGGTTCACAACTTCACTTTTTGTCAGGGCTTGCTGTCTTTTCCTCTCCTTCCTCCTTAAAGGACCTTGTCAGAAGATTATTTTCAGGTATGAGAAATGTATCCTGCATATCATTTCTGTTAATGACTGACACTACAGCCAGGATAATTAGGGCAAGGATTTAGGGTGAATTGGTGTCACATTATAAAGCCGGTTATAATAATTTGTATGGTCTAAAAACTATTACTATGCTGTACTATAAGTATGTCTGTGGATAGTGTTAAAAATGGTATTAAGAATATTTAATGATTATTAAAACAATTTTATAATTATGTACCATTTTACAGTCCCATATGACAGCGCATAAATTGGTCATTAGAAAAAAATATTTTCGATGAGGCAGTGAAAGATAGAAAATCCTTCCTGACTCCATCGCACATTAAAAGCTCTCACATAAAGTCCAGGAAATTCATAAATGAGTCTATACATTCGTAAAGTTTGGTGAGGAAACCTCATCAAACCAACATCAGCTTAAACTCAAAACACAGGTGTAACATAAGTTCCATTCATTTTCTGCAGTACAGCACTGGGTGGTTAGCGCTTGTGCTAGCATATCAGTTCACTCTTTTCAGCAGAGGAAGTGAGCAGTGGTGTTCAGTGAGAAGGTGGGGGACCCTGTTTGATGAAAGGCTGAGGGAAAAAGAAAGACAAAGAGAGGAAAAACTCATGCTCTCAGTGCCTTATGGAGGCCACACGCAGTCCTGCATCTGCAGTAGTTGCTTTCCCTCATCTAGGCGAGGTGCCGTGCACTAGAAACATTGCCTTCCTGCTCTGAAATTCAAACTGCTAAATGAACTTATACACACACGCTCGCACACGAGTCCATACATCAACACAAACACAAGCTGACACATAGCTGGGCCGGATGAGGGCTCTACTGCTAACACATCAACACACACCATGGTGGACACATGAAACCTGCTTACACTGGGCTGGTGATAGAGGGCAAAGTCCAGCATTGGGTGATGGCAGCCATGCTCTCCCCAGCCTCCTCCATCAAACACTGAGCTTCTGTGTTCACATGTACTTATTGGGCATCAGCAGAAATGGGGCTTTTGTGTGTGCGTGTGTGTGTATGCTCAGCACTGTTGTATGATGTAGCCACTAATTTCCAGAAACCCTGAAAATAAAGTAAGTACATAACTAAAGAATCTGATATTATATTCAATATGAAGGGTCTTTAACTCCAGTCCTGCACTGTAGAGTTTGAATTTCTCCCAAAACCCCCAGCATAAGGGCTTACTATTTAGCTGATCAATTAGCTCAGGTGCGTTAGCAGTAGAGAAAACTTCAAACTGTGCAAGACAGGGAGTCCTTGGGACTGGAATTAAGACCCCCTCTTATATGTATTTTAAAATAATTGAAGAGTGGTAGGATCCTTCCAGTTTTACACATTCATTCATTCATTCATTCATCTTCAGTAACTGCTTTATCCTGGTCAGGGTCGCAGTGGTTCTGGAGCCTACTCTGGGGAATATTGGGCACGATGTGGGAATACAACCTTTACAGGACACCAGTTCATCACAGGGCACCATTCACACACCAGCCACAAACTTCACTTTATACCAGAATATTCCTTAGACAAATGTGAGGACATCTGGCCAGCAGTTTAAACTGGGCCAAAATTGGTTCATGTAACAGAACAATGATCCCAAGCACACCAGCAAAACAACATCTGAATGGCTAAAGAAGGAAAAAAAATGAAGATGTGGATTGGAATGGCCAAGTCAAAGCCCAGACCTCAACCCCATTGAGATGCTGTGGTGGGATCAGAAACAAATGCTCTCAAACATCAACGAACTGAAGCAATGTTGTAAAGAAGAGTGGGCCAAAATTTCTCCAAAACCGTGTGAGAGACAGATAAACTCCTACAGACAAAGTTTACTTCAAGTTATTGTTGCTAAATGTGCTTCTACATCTTACTGAATTATAGGGTGTACTTATTTTTTCCCACCTGGTTTCTGAATGTTGGTTTCATTTTTGGAAAAAAATATCCACATGTTGAAATCTGTTGTATTTTGTTCACCTGGGGTTATTTGTTAATAGAAGTTGGTGAGGACCACACAATTGTTATTTAGGCCCTGATTAAAAAAAATACATCGAACTGAAGGAGGGTGTAGCTTGCTAGTTAACGAACATGCATAGTTTATATTGCTTTAACAAAATATTTTATAAGCTCTACATCGACGGTGTTCTTACAGAGGAGTTGCCTATAATGAACACTCAGCGATCTAAACTCAAGCTAACAAAAGAGTTTATGGCATCTGTCTGGGCAATGTATCTGTACAAACGTCCTCGATGTTTTAATCGTGAAACTGAATGTGACGTGCCCACAAACAACAAAGTTGTAAGTATTGTAAGTTGCAAGCATGTAAGCAAGTTGTAACTTGTAGGAGACTTGTATGTCTACATTCATTTGTCTCTAATATAAACACTCAGAGTTCGCGTGACATATGTATATAGTCGGGTCCAAAAGTATTTGGACAGTGTCACAATTTTAATCGTGAACGTGGCCTCCTTCACTTGCATCAACATCTCTTTGGGGGTGCATCTTGAGAGTTCCCATGAACAGCTACCAAATGCAAAATCAACACTTGGAATCAACTCCAGCCTTTTTATCTCCTTAATTTGTCAAGAAATAATAAGGAAACAGCCATGCAACTGCTTATCAGCTAATTGTCCAATTTTAGCATGTAAAAATGAAGGGACGTTTTTTTACAGCCACTGTAAAAATGGCTGTAATTCCTGAACGGTTAATGCAGTATTTTTTCTTAAACCCTTTTAATTAAAGCTGAAAGTCTCCTCTTCAATAAGAGTTAGGGGCTATATAACAGCTAAGGACTAAATGGCACCTGATTCATGGAATCACCCAGCTAACACAAACAATTTTGTTACTTTGAGCTAGAATTTCTAAGAACATTTTTAAGCCATCGACTGTGCACATGATCAGTTTGAGTAAAAACAATCATCTTTTTTCCAGCGTGGATGCAGATATTGATGTGGTATTTCAACGCCAATCGTTTGTCAAGTTTTAGGTAGTAATTAGCTAAATATCACATGCAGGGTAACAAAACATAGTGATAACGTTTCATCATCTAATATAAATAAGCAATAGGAAGATATAGATGAATTAGTTTAGCAACTTTCTTACCTCAGTTCATCCAATCTAATACACATTTTGAGTATTGAATAAAATTTCCCACCACAAAACCTTGCAAGCAGGTTGCAAATTTAAGATTATTCCATTTTTGCAACACTGCTTCCAAAATTGTAATCGACTGGGAAATAAAAGTCAAAAGTCTTTGGATTTTTTTTTTTAGAATGAGCCAAAAGGATAGTAGTAATAGGAGAAGGTAACAAAGATGTCAGGAAAACAAAAAAAATTAGATATTGGTAAAAATGTGTATATATATATATATATTTTTTTTTTTTGAGATTATATATATATATTCGTTCGTCTTCTGGAGCTTGTCTGTGACAGAAAGGATTCTCATTTTCAATGATTACCTCTCTGTCACAGACAAGCTCCAGAAGGCCAGCCAAACTCATTGTATTAACCCAAACCAGTTAATCTCAAAATCTATCTTTGTTAAGCCAAATCAAGAGAAATAGGCTGTTCTGCGAATGCTACAATTAACCTTACCACCAGTCTTAAGAAAAAGTTCAATTTTTTTCTTCCAACTGGCCTGGTACTTAATTATTATCTCTGGCATTTGAGAGGACACAACAAGAAATCAAGATGTTCTAACCTTTGGAAAATGGTCAAGAAAATAGGCTATTAATTTAAGGTATATTTGCGATGTTTAGGAGCTAATAATACATTGGGCAAAAGGTCAGAAGATGAGTGGCCAGGTGAGTGAACAAATCATCTAAAGATCCATCAGTGAAATGTGAGGGATCGAAAGAACCGGGATTCAGTTCCATTAAACCATTAATATTGTATTGTGAGAAAGGGACGTTCTATTGCTCATCAGTAATATGGCTAAAAGAAGCTAAAAGCCCTTAGGCTTAATCATAAAGACAGGGTAACATTCGACTTCTGCATGCAACTTACCGGGCATTCATTGCAGGATACATACTAAGGTTATATGTACATATTAAAGCTCCACAGTAAACCCTGATGCTTGTGTACGGTCACTCCCAACATATAATATTTCAATGGGGGTCAGGCTGGGTCAAGCAGGTGACATGGTTAGAGCCCTGTGTTTTTTAACCAATGAAAACAAGTCATTATCAGGTCAATCACCCAAGGTCAGCCGGCTACACTGATCCCCAAAGCTAGCCATGTTGTCATTTAGCTAGATCTGTTAAAGGGGCATTTAATAGCCAGGCTGGGAGAGAAAAGCTAAGCAGTGGTCCATAGAGAAGGCACAAGGGCTTAAATAATTGAGAAGTCAGCAGATTGGATTTTGGCAGATTCGTTGTTTTGCATTGATTGTGTGGAGTTAATCCGTTTTAGTGTCTGGCCTGGACACGAGCCCCTCTCAGTGGGAAAACAGTTCACAACCCTGTGTCACATGACTAATGAGCCAGTAAAAAAAAAGACTGCTCAATCAACTTGGGAGGCACGGCTAAATCAACTGTAACGATTAGCCATCTGACACTACGCGCTAATAAATTATTTCACCATTTTGTGTTTGAAAGTGTGTGTTGGGGTCAAAATGTCAACAGAACAGCCATAAGGAGTTGACATTTATAACTCGATAACTGGATTTTCTTGTACCAAACGCGAGAACCTCCTTTTCCTTTGAAATGTATTTCCCTGAGAGAAATGTTGCTGCATTAAGACTTTAAATATCCTTCAACACACTGTCAAAAACCGGTGCTCTAAACAACACAAAACAAAAACAAAACACACACTCAGAAAATTCCTTTATTTTGACTGTGCTGTATCATTAATAAAACCTCTAACCAGGATGACATTTGGAGAGGCATGTTAAGCAGTACAAGACAGCAGTGGCTTTCTGTGAAGGGAGAAAATGGACCACTTATTGGTGGTATTAGGCCTGTGCAATAAATAGAAAGTACATGACAGAGTTTGCACTGATTCCAGACCTCTGCTAGCTTGGGTGTGCGGTTATTGCCTGTTGGCTTAAATATTTACTGTGGACCAATGCATTCGTGCCTGCACTACCTGAGATTTACTGGCTATGCTGGGTGCTGTCAAGATTATCAAGGGTGATATATAGCAGGATGGAGGCTCACTGTTCTACAGTGCGTAAGGTATATGCAATGGCATATGTATTTTCACACAGTCCCAGTACACAAAAGAGGGCCTCTCTTATGTCAGCAGAGACCTGCTCTAGTAGAACGCTATCTGGTTTAATCTGTGCATTTATATAACATAATGGTAAAATGAGATCGCTGAGGCTGTGGAAGGCTTTTTAATGAATATAGCATAATGCCTGTTATTGTAAGTCCCACTCAACACCCACTTGTTTACCACCGATCATGACACGCTAAGAACCTATTGACATATTCATATTTAACATCTAGCAAATAAAAATGCTCATTAATTGATTTTCATTCAAGGGAAGCTTTTAGCTTTGTTCTCCTGTTAGCGTTTGCAAAAGGATGAAGTAATCCATGCATTGGCTGTGTGTTTACCAGTATCACGTTACGGTGGATTCCTAAATTAGGAAGACATTAACAGCTGCTATTACAATCATTATTTGACAAATATGAACATGAATGAGTTGTCTCAGGAACTCATAATTATACTCTTTAAGGGAAACCAATTTTTAGCTATACAAGAGGACAATACATGGCTCATTTAATTACAGCTTGTGGTTTCCAGGATAAACAAACAGAGGAATAATGGAGGACCCTGGTATTCAGGAAAGCCATCTATAAAAAGGTACGCTTTTTAAATAATAAATATTTGTTTTAAAACCCATACTGCTTTAGCTTCCCAATAGGATCTGCTGTCTTTTATTTTTGACAGGTACTAAGCTAATGGTGACTATACAGGGTCTTCCAGTTAAGATCATTGAAACACAATATTAAAATTTTTTTTTTGAGAAATTGACAAAAAAAAACAAAAGTAAAGCAATGATGTTTCAAAGGTTCCTGTTACAGCCCCTAAATTACAGCTTCCCTTTTTCTTAGTGAAGTTACAGTACTGCTTTAGTCAATCTATTCCTGGCTTTGTTCCAGGGCTGGATTTCTTAAAGGGCAGCACATGAATTTATGAATATGAGCGAGCTCAGGTTAAGCTTAAGAAACTTAGTTCAACTTCATTTAACTCTTCAGGCACAGCTGCAGAGAATTTATTAAAGCTAATTTGTTCAAATAAAATACTACCTTTCACTGTGGTTATGTATGCTACTTCGCAAATTAGACCTACTTTATCTCTTGGCACATTACAAGAAAGCAGTATCTCAACTTGTGTAAATATGGAGCGTATTAAATCAAATATATATTACTCGTTTAAAACGTGTACTATTGGTAAATAATCTGGTGCTACACTTCCTACCTTCTCATGAGGCATTTATAAGTGCATGTAAGTAATCCTGATGAACGTGAAAAGTCTCTAAGTCTATAGGTTGGTGGGAAAAGTGAGGAGAGAGGAGTGCTAAATTAGCCGTAGGCTGTCTTACAGGGTTAGGGTGCTGGCATGTGTTAGCCTTTGAGGTCACAGGCGTTGCACGAATGACCCCTAGGCCTAGTGTCCTTTTCCTCAGATCAAGCCATCTGCCTCCAGTGTGTACGAAAAAGTGCTAATAATGACCAAACCCAAAGACAGAGAGAGAGAGAGAGAGAGAGAGAGAGACAGACAGACAGAAATAAAGAGAGCAAAATAGAGCAGAAAACAACAACTCATTTAAAAGTGTCAGACGTTGGTTAAAAACTCCCACTAACAGCGAACCACAGGCAATAAAAGCCATGTAGATGAAAACAGCACTGCATTGCCTTGGATCTCATTTGGACTTGCCGTGAACCCAAAAGATTACACCCAGGCTATAGAATCCTGACTATGCCAGACTGAGGAGAGGCCCTGACTGTCTCTTGCCCAGTTTGGACTTAATAGGGCTAAGGCATATGTGGTTTTGCTCTGTTCCATATAATTGAAGGACTGGAAAAAAATAGCACCAATGAAATACAAGCTGAGGGTCTGTGTAATTAAAGAATGGAGTACAGTATATATAAAAACATGTTTAAAACAAAAACCTGTTTAAATATGTCAAAGGATGATGTACTAATAATAAAAAAAAAACTTTTCATTCTTTTCATACCTGTTTATTTATAGGATTATTAATGGTCAAGGTAAGACAGGACTATAGAGTATTCCACCACAAATTTCAGATATTGAACAGCTTCATTGATTGTCAGCTGTCAAGCTGTGCACCTAAGAGGCCACTGCAGAGAATTTATCCCACCTCTCATTTATTAAGTATAATAAATTCCCCCTGATACATGGAGCTTTCTCTTGGTTAGGAGCATCTGGATTGGGGTGGGGCCACGCTATAAGGCGTGTGGAAAATGAGGGAACAAGCTAATCTAACAAAAATATTATCACAGGGCTAATTTCCTATGAGGTGCCAGAGTTGCAGAGGACCTGGAGAGAGAACGTGTGAAATGTCAAAAGGTCTGCATGTGCGTGTGTATATTCGATGGTGTCTTAACCTAGAGATGTTTGCCTTCTCAGGCCATCTCTCTAATTATATATCAAGCACTCTGGGAAGAGGAGATTCAGCGCCAGTCAATAACCGGTGACAGAGGTCTTTATTCATTTATACGCCCTCTGTATGGTGAAAATTAGATACGCTCTCATTTCTGACACTTGAACCTGGTGCTATAGAGATTGTGTTATTGATGACAACATGGATTACCTGCAAAAATGAAGCTTTCTGTCTGGAGAGGCTGAAACCAAATATAACACAAAGAATGTGTTATATTTAGAGAAAATAGGACTAAGGCTAGCACGTTTGAGTTTAACTAAAACTCAATCTTAGGTAAATAGGAACGCCAGGGCCAGCTTTGGCAGTAAATACATTGCAACCCTCTGATGGGAGTTAGCTTTGCTTAATAGATAAACATTATATTCTATGGGCATATCACATACGTGTGGTGGTCTGAGAAAACCTGTCGGATGTTGCTGTGGCTGGGAAGCAGCCTAAAATAATTTGACAACTCTGTTTTAAGGAAAAGATTTAACAAAGATGATACACATATTTTGACTAAAATGAAACTTTCGGCTACTTTCTAGCTTTGTCTTAGTTGTTGGTTAAGTGCGCTTTTCTCTCACAGTGAATAAATGTCTGACTGGTCAAGTTGTTGGACAGCTACATGCCACAACGAAATGGACATAAGCTTAATCAGTGTAGTTTCTAATCAGATAGTGGTATATATATATATATATATATATATATATATATATATGAGCCATCAGCCATAACATTATACCTAATGACAGTTGAAGTGAATAACATTGATTAGTGTAAGGATCTGAGCGAATTTGACAAGGGCCATATTGTGATGGCTAAACGACTGGGAGGTCCTACCAAAATTGGTCCTTGGACAACCAGTGAACTGGCGACAGGGTCATGGGTGCCAAGATTCACTGATGCGCGTGGGGAGCGAAGGCTAGCCTGTCTGTTCCAATCCCACAGAAGAGCTACTGGTGAGAGAACTGGACCACGGAGCAATGGAAGAAGGTGGCCTGGTCTGATGAATCATGTTTTCTTTTACGTCATGTGGACAGCCGGGTGCGTGTGCATCGTTTACCTGGGGAAGAGATGGCACCAGGATGCACTATGGGAAGAACACAAGCTGACGGAGGCAGTGTGATGCTCTGGACAATGTTCTGCTTGGAAACTTTGGGTCCTGGCATTCATGTGGACGCTACTTTGACATGCACCACCTACCTAAACATTGTTGCAGACCAGGTAAACCCCTTCATGGCAACAGTATTCCCTAATGGAAGTGACCTCTTTCGGCAGGATATTGCACCCTGCCACACTGTAAAAATTGTTCAGGAATAGTTTGAGGAACATGACAAAAAGTTCAAGGTGTTGACTTGGCCTCCAAATTCCCCAGATCTCAATCCGACTGAGTGTCTGTGAGATGTACTGGACAAACAAGTCCAATCCATGGAGGCCCCACCTCGCGACTTACAGGACTTAAAGGATCTGTTGCTAACGTGTGGTGCCAGATACCACAGCACACCTTCAGAGGTCTTGTGGAGTCCATGCCTCAACGGGTCAGAGCTGTTTTGGCAGCACAAGTGGGACCTACACAATATTAGGCAGGTGGTTTAATGTTATGGCTGATCACTGTATATAGCAATGTTGTTTTTTCATAAGTAGATTAGGTTATAAAAGGTGTGGTGTCTTGGAATGGAATCTTTAAATGCAATTATCTCCTTTTTATCTCCTTTTTTAACTTTCTGAGTTATATGTTTATAACTGATTACATTTAAAAATTGCTTAAAAAAACAAATAAAGTTTTTTAAAAGAATTTAAAGGGCTAACTGGCACCGTAATCATGGAATCACCTTAATTTTTGTTTGGCATGGTAGTGGCTCCTAGCTAAAACACTATAAAATAAAGTATTAAATGTATTTTAATGCAAAATTCAAAATACAATGTTTCATCGTCACATTGCCAGTCGTCTTATAAGGCAGTGCTTCAATAACCATGAATGTACCTTGTTTAAAGTGGCTTTAAAAGAAGCATCATTACCATATTGCTAGGTTCTGATGCAGGCTAATGACCATGCACTGCTGACTGATGCACAGCAGTGAGATATGTAGGTCAGCAGAGAATACATGTGCACTGCCTTTAGAAATCGGCCACATGAAGGTACCTTAGACATCTGTATGGCTCAAAGGCCTTCCTGCTTTGAATACAGCCTTAGGCCGGCACCATTTTTTCAGCTTTTTGGACACTAGCTAGCTGCTAGGTGGATGGGGTTGCCTTAAACTGCAATTATTGGAGAAGCGAGATTTCAAAAGACTACACCAGCTGCATTTGGAAGATCACCCATTTGTGTGTGCTAATAAACAAGATAAATAAAGGAAGACTTCTGCTTGAAACCACGTTATTATTGGCAGTGCTTAACTTCCACCATCTAATGTCATTACTTCCCGTAGTGCTAAAAGGCGCTCCTGCCCCTGGGGTTTGGCTCTGCTCACAGCCAAAAAGGACCACCATGTTCATATGCACCAGGTCTTCATGTCGATTATTCAGTTTCTTCTTATTATCTTTCAGTAACTCTGGCATAGTAGGTTTTTTTTTATTATTATTATTGAGTGACATTGCACATTTTGCATGGAAGTAATGATTTTATTGTTATAAATGTTGACAGAAATCCTACAAAGGTGGAGAAATATGTTTCTACTGTATGTTTATGCCAACTCAACCAAATCCAAAAATCACACTACCTGGAGCAGGAAAGCTGAACTCTTCATGACATAAAAACAAATCCTGGCTGATGACGGCATGCTTTGTTGGCTTCTCAATAAGCAAACCTGTACACATTCCATAAGCCCAGAAGGAACCTGCAGAGCATGCTCTTAGCTGAAAACAGAAGTGTTCTTGTAAAGACGTATTCTAAGAGTAATCTGTAAATAGGCTAGTCCAGGTGAATTGAAGGCATTCTAAATGAATTACATTCCCTTTGTGTTCATTTTTAAGCCCAATTTTATGCGTTATAATTTCTTGTGCTTGCTAGAATTCCTACAACTTTAACATGATATTGGTTTGACGACATGCCTACATTTTCTTTATTAGTACCATTCCAGGAAGATAAGATTTCAGTTATCTATTGCAAACCGCAAGGTGGATCTGGGTGTCAGGATCTGTGAGTGCTCGATCAGGGTAAGGGTAGTCCGAGTTTGGTTCTTAGAAAGTCTGGTATGACTAGAATTAGGCACAACAATGTTCAAGGCAATTCCTAATTGTAAACTCTTTGTCTTGCACAGACTGGAAGGCTAAGTCATACACAAAGCAGTAAAAGCTAAGAATGCTGCCTCTACTCTCTCGTAAGACATAAATAAATCGGGTTTTCTGTATACAGATTCCTCTGTATGTACACACTTGGGGGTGTGCTCCAGCAGCACTTGCCGCCGGCCCCTTCTGATCAGATGGCAGTATATCTTCCGTCTTATCTTCTCCTCATCTGCCATCGCAGGTGTTAGTAGGTGTGGTTGTGTATCCTGCCGTGTCAGAGCAGGCCTTATCTGCAGATCCTCTACAGGAACACTTTCATTGTCCCTTACTGAGGAGAGAGTGAGCAGTTCAGGGTCAAACCCAGGAAAATGGTTCGCACTCAGGTTGACTCGCTGACCTTAAAATAACCTTCCAAGTGCACTACAACAGGCGTGAGTGCAGATTTTTATAACATATGCTCCCAAACTGTGCATACGATTTTACCATGGTACACAGTCAACAGGAAAAACAACCTATTTAGCTTCAGGCGACAGACGGCTTGTCAGAAAATGAGTGGTGTTTGTGTGTGTGTGTGTGTGTGTGTGTGTGTTTGTGTGCCATACTGTCTATGCTGTACAGAAGCTAATATTGCAGCAGATACAGCAACTCAAATCGTATTTACTGCTGATCAGCTTGATGTAAAGTGGAGCATTTCTACAATTCATTAAGAACGCTTAGCTCTGTAATGTTCCTTTGTCACATTTGATTTTTTTTTCCCCTGCTGCTGTTAGCTCTCTGATAACAATGTCTCAATGACAAATAAGTACAAACATGGACCAAAAAAGTTATAATCAAGTTCTAATTACAAGTGTAAATATTACTGTGATATGTTCATAGAGTATGTGTAGTGTCCTACAAAGAAACTATGGCTATAACTATAGCTAACTAAAAACAGGCATTTATCCATTCAAAAAAACTTTTTTGTAATTTTTTTTGTAATTCTTTGCTGACAGTGACTATATTTTAAATGAGTTTAATTTTTTTTAGCACAGACTTAGCATATATCAATGCTAAGTCTATGCTAAATGCATATATTAACTAGCATCCATGCTAATCGCATGAGGACATTAAGAACATTTTAATGATTTACTTAAAATGTATCCATACATTTGTCTAAAATTATATCTAAAATTTTAAATTCATCAATTTGTACTTTCAAAGATATATAGAAAATAAAGGATCTTCGTGAAATCTGGCTGTTCAGCTTCCTGTTGAACATGTGGCTGGTGGAATGTAAGTATTTCATAGGGGTTAAGGTGGTCAGGTAACAGGGTTGAGTGAATATTGTGGAACACAATTACAATGTACATTTTTTTCTTAACCTATCATGATTGGATGATTAATGGAAAAAGAACCCGAGATGTTAAATAGATTCACACATTAATGGAAAAATAATAAATAGATTTAATGATTATATTTCAAGACAAAAGCGTAGTTATAGGGGACTGAGACAGAGAAACATGCCGTTTTCTGAGATAGTTTTTGTTTTAGGTTATTCATCTGAACGATATTCATGTTTTAGGTTATTCATCTGAAATATGCACGAGTGAAGGACATTACCTGTGTAAAATGTCTTTTATCTTTCCATCCATTAGTAAGTGTAATATCAGTAGGGCACAAATGGCACTCCAGTCATATGTCCACCAATATGCTTTGTGTGAACCTGACTGTAGTAGATGCACTCTGGGTAATTTTCTCTTTATATTTGTCGTTGACTTTTTGTTGATGCTAACTGAGGACTTCTGATATCAAAATCTTCAACCCCTTTGATCTTTTCCTGGTTTTTGACTAGGATAATGGATTTTGAACTGTTGAAAATAAAAATGCTCGCACTTGTATCCCTTTGAGTTTGTGACATTACCGTTAAAGTTTCAATTACAAACTACGAAAATATCAATTATCAAAACATCAGTCGTAACACGAAATTTAAGCAATCAGCGAATGTCATGACTGCAGCAGGATTTCACTGGTGCTGCTCTTTACCATCTGCACCAGTGAACACAGCAATACAGAGAATATCTAACATCTCAGTCTGGTTACTATATAATCTACATATTTTTGGAAATCATGTACAGATTTCCAAACTTCAATAATTTAATTCTAACAAATTTAAATAGACAAAAAAATAAAACAGAGGAATGATTTGATTTGATTTAATTGGTTTCATCATGATTCCTTTGATTTATTTCTTACAAATTTCTACATGTCGCTGGTCACCTACATCAAAGTGCAGTGTCTTAGAGACCGGAGTAAAGCAGTTACACAACTCCTCTGTTTGATGACAAAGGCCTTGAAATACACCAGTGTCATGTATAAGTCTGAAACTCCAGAATTTGCAGACTACACCTCCTCGACTTCCAGTCAAGCGTCTATTGCTTTTCACAGTCGCCAGATTACTAATGACACTTACTGGAACATGCACTGGCACACTTGCACTGAACGAAATGGAGATTATGTTGTAAAATGCTACATTCTGAGACACCTATTTGTAATAAACAATTCAAAATTAAAAAAAAAAAGTTTCATTCGACCCTTGTACATACACAAATCTGATAAGAGATCCATCCATCCATCTATTTTCTGTACTGCTTATCCTACACAGGGTCATGGGGAGCCTGGAGCCTATCCCAGGGGACTTGGGGCAAAAAGTGGGGGACACCCTGGACAACTCATCAAAGGGAACAATTGCACACACACTATGGGTAATTTTATAAATGCCAATCAGACTACTATGGAGTGGGAAAGGAAACTGGGAAAACATGCATACTCTGCACACACAGGGTGGAGGCAAGATTTGAACCCCCACCCCTGGAGGTGCGAGGCAAACACCTGTGCTATCCACTAAGCCACCATGTCCCCAGTAAGAGATAATAGTGTTAAAAATGGTATTTTGTATTGAAACATTACATACTATAAAAATGCATTAACATGTATTGTATTGATACAACACACAAACAATTGTTAAATGACCTTTCCATTTATTACCTTGAAATCTAAATTTTGAGCCAGAAAAAAATAAAGTATTATTTTTTCTGATTTGTAAATACCACCAAAGAAAATATTAGTGGCTAACCAGCAGTGTAACAGTAGTCTAATGGTCGGATATATTACTCAAACAGTGAAATGTTTGCTGTTTGACAAATGAATTGTGTTTTTTTTTAAAGTTCTCCTTGTGTTTTGTACTGTCATTCATTCAACTACTGATGTATTTTAATGTAAACAGCCAGTTTCCCTGTGGATCCGGTGCCTGTCCTGGAAGCACTGGGCATGACACAGGGACACACGTTGGATGGGACAAGAGACCGTCGCAGAGCACCATTCAATCACGCACTCATTCATACCCAGGGGCAATTTAGCATAGTCAGTCCACCTACCAGTATGTGTTTAGGAACTGAGAGGAAACCCACACGGACACAGAGAGAACATGTGAAACTCCACACAGAAAGTAACCCGAACTCAGGGTCAAACCAGGGACCATGAGGCTGTGAGGCTGTGAGCCTGTGATGATGCCTGCTGCACCACTGTGCTGCGTATTATTATATTACAGGCGCTAAATAATTCGGGGCATCGTTAGTGTCATCTGAAATGGATTAAAGTACAACATTCTTATAGTCACATTTTTTGATCGTAATGTAACTAATTTCTCCAGTTATGTTTGAGTAATATTAGTTAAGGTTGAAGCTTTTAAGCAAATAATGGTATAAGCAATAGCTACTATAAGCAACTTAGCATCTAATCAAAAAATTTCAAGACTGGAAAAAACAAGATGTAAAAATTCAGAACATGTAATGTACAGAAAATATACAGAATACACACACACACACACACACACACACACACACACACACACACACACACACACACACACACACACACACACACACATATATATACTGTAAGTGGCTACTTTGACTATTACTCAGTTCAATATTGTACTACTTTTGTATTACAGTACAGTATAGAAAACCAAATAGCAGTTTATATTTACTGCTTAAAAATCACAAAGTACCAATAATATCATTATCTTATTAAAAAAAAACACAATACTTATTGTGCGGAAGCCCCATGATCACTCAGGCCCCCAAATATTTAAAGCACTGGTCTTGAGCACAACTTCTAGCCTCAAAACTTGTAGCTGGTTCTTAACCTAAAAACTGAGTCATTACCTGAGTCATAAAATGTAGTACTGTAATAAAAAGTACAAAAACGCACATTTAAGTTCTAAAAGTATACTGGAAGTATATTACAGAATCACTACCTCATATACTATCCATGTAGTAGTTCTATACTTGTTTGGACTAAATTGGACAATGCACTTGTAAGTAAACCTACTGCATGTTGTCAATTTACTTTTACAAGTAGCTACTATAAAACTATACAAGTAGCATATAAAACTAGCCACATATACATAGACTTATTAATAAATATACCTTACTTAAAAAGTAGTGTTACAGCTAGTTAGTAGCTCATAGTAGCAAAAAGATACACACTGCAGTCCATGTTTTCAGGAAGAAAAAGACTGACTTTTTTTCTGACTTTTCAACCTGTTTTCCTTAAGAAGTAGATTATTGAGAATGTAAAAGAACTTTGAAAGTCAGGAGAAACAGAGTTTATTTGTTATACCAACAAACTTTGGTAATTTAGCAGTGTTCACATTTGGAAATGCATTTTGTCAATGTTTATGGGCAGGGTTTCTCAGCTTCCATTTTGGGAACCAACTGAACTGCACAGCGTTCCAACATTTCCTCGCTGCCAACACACATGATCCATCTGATGAAGGGCTTAATAATCAGCTGAATCACAGTTAGGAAATCCTCACACCAGGTCAGTGGGTCCCCAGGACTGGTTGAGAAGCCCTGGTTCTGGGCTTATAACAAATAAATAGCACACATTTGCTGATGTACATCTAAGCTGAAACAAGGGGATATATTTAATTATTAAATGATATACACGTGAGCTGTGATAATAATGCTTGTACAACTTGATGTGGTTTTCTCCTTTTTAAATAAAGCTTTTCAGTTACTTAAGTACCTTCAAGAGCATGGTTTAGTTAAATAAATAGAATGTTCTCCATTTGAACATGCACAGCTGATTTGTTCGGGAAACATATATTTACACAAGGATAGAGCTTTTGCTTTTTGTCTCTTACTGCCTTTCAAACTATAACACGCTGAAGCACAACACACACACAGAGAGGTGACTACATCAAACGCTCACACATTCATACACACACGCGCACACACACCCCCATACAAGCATGTACACTTACACTATACATTCCTCCTCCCTCTAAAATTCTAACTCCACTTTCATAGCTAAACCTATTAAAGTGATAAAAATGCAATGCTGAACATAACAACAAAAAAAAATATGAGAGTCCAAACATCACATTTAAACATCTCAACAACACAAGATTTTTTCAGCTATTTTCTAAAGATTTTCTTTTTCAATGCCATGTTCACAAAGAATATGACTTCATGCATTGTGAGATTTATGTGTTGATCTTCAGCCTTCCTTGGCAGGATGCTGTGGACTGAGGTTTGTGGCTTCAGGGCTTTTAACTGTACATCGTTTCTACCATAGGTGGATGTTGACAATTCGTGCTACTTCTGTGAAAGTATTGTACAAACATATCTAGAAAAAGTCTGTCAGCCTCAGAAAACCAGGTGTCCTGAGCTGCGTTTTTCACTACTGAATATCAAGGACGCTTGTTTTCAAGTTCTATGATTTTCATATTGTGGGCTTTTTTTTTTTTGGCCCTTTATCCATAGTGGAGGTCTTTGCTGAGAGTTCTTGGTTCCGAGGCATGTAATAAAGGGAGCAGTGGGTTGCAGTAAGTGAACCCACATTTGGTTGTCCCTGTCCATGCTGGCTTTCATGATGCAAAATAAGAGCTCTGCATGGAGTAAAGTCGGTCAATGGGGTTTCCCACACGTGCCTGCAGTGAGCCCGCTTCTGAAGAGGCCATGAAGCAGTCGCTAAGACTGGTCAAGGAGGTGTCGCTGTCGATGTCATGGAATATGGAGTCATTTCCTGTGGAAAATGAAAAGAGGTTAACTGATGGTGTTTAATAAATTCAAGGATGATTAAATTATTCTCTATATCTTTTCATAGTTAATTATCTACTTTTCTCCCTATATTATTATCATAGACCTTCTTTGCCAGTTTATCATACAATTGTGTCACTAATTGTAATTGTTCCATGAAAACAACAAACATTCAAATACGAATCCAATATGTTTAAACAAAAAAAAAAAAAAAACAAATGCAAAAGGTTATGTTGGCTTCTGTGCTAATCTTCTGTTTTTGCCATTTTCCTTGTGGGCACAGTTAGGCTTAATACTCAGTTCCAATCTTAATGACACCATTACACAAGACAGTGACAGGTTGATGGGCTATGGTTTTTTAATGAGCTGGCAATGCTGCCTGTTTCCTGTTGTTACGCCATAAACCCTGAGCTGGAGTGTGATGAAACTGGGGATTGGGGCCCTGCCATTAAAGGGAATGGATGACAAGGCACCTGGGACCTCTTCATTGCCTATCTGTGACCAAACATACATGAGCAACACTCATCATGGAGTTAATAATATTGAGAACATTGGCCATAAAAGTATTACAGGAACTTCTCTCTGGTATTATGAGCTTTCGTCCATATTGCCAAAAAAATGCACACTAGTTTTAGTTTTATAATGCTTGTAATTGTCCAAGACATTAGTGTTTTTTTTATTGGATGATGTTTTGCAAATGGATCTATATACTTCTGGCCTGCATGAGTAGACTGATTAACCTGTGTTGTCCTTACGTGTTTCACCACAGATCACAACAGGACACAAAGCATAATAGGACACCTTGTCCTCAAACACATGCTGATAGCTGAGATGATTGTTGGTATGGGAACTGGAAAAGCACAGCTCATACTGGCTTCATTTGATTAGAATTTTTGAACATTCCTGCAAATGCATGTGTGTGAATTTCACGTACTGGGGGTTGGACTATTATGTGTGTGCTATTATGGATTCCTAGTAGTGGTATGTTAAGGTCTCTGGATTTCTAGTAGTCTTGGAGATCATATTACTGTTCAAAAATACCTAGATTACTTAAAACTTCCATGGTATGGTTTTGTAAGAGGTGGAGACCAGAACCATGCTGAGCTATGGTCTAAACACATGGTGTACTACTAACCGTATGGGTTCATGTGGTCACCAGGCATCTGAGGTGGGGTGAGGCCCTGCTGGAAGGCATCAGCGGTGTAGCCGTTTTCCATGGCAACCATCTGCTGCTGTGCAGAGGCCAATGGTGTGTAGGAGTTCATCATGTTCTCCATCCTATTAGACATCACCTCTGGAATCAGATAGGAAAATAACAAAGAATGTGTTGAGAATGGTCGTGGATTGATCAAAACCAAGAGACCAACTTTTTCTGTTTCCCTATAGGTATACTTTATTAAAAAAAAACATGCCCAGTTACTGTAGATAATGCAAAACCCCTATTGTTGGTTTATTGTGTAAAAATGGTTGTCAGAACAGAGATTTTTATCAGAATTAAGTATGATGATAGTATCTGCCCTCAAAATCAGGCTGAGCTCCATGAAACGCTACCAAACAAGAAACATGCTTGTTCTGGAGCACGACAAGATTCTCCCAGACAAATCCAACTCAGAAATTCTCCATGAGTCCCTCCAACCGCTAAGGGCTAGGAGTCTTGTGGCTTTTAGACAAGAGCCCGCCATCTTAGATCTCTTGCAAGAATGTCTGAAATTCATTTCTGAAGATCACCACAAATGTTCCATTGCATGTTTCTTGATTCTGGTGAAAGGGTATTTGATGTTGGAAGTTTCCTGCACATCAGGATGTACAGAAGAAAATTTTGCTCAGGGTAGTTTACATTGAACTGCAAAGGCAGTGGTTTTTGGAGTACTATGAATGTTTTACTAAGCATTCTACTGTCCCAAATGACCAGGCCAGCTCCCCCACAAAGCTACTTTTTCAGTTGATGTTCCACCATGCCTCTAAGTAAACAGTACTACTCGATTTAGGCATTGGTTACTGACCAGTAAGAGAGATCACTGTCCACCTAAATTACATGAATGATCCAACTGAAGCGACTAAGAGGTAAAGCAGTGTGCAGGACACCACAGAACTGCTGAATGACATATCTGTCAGAGTTTGGAAAAGTGGAACTACGAACTTGTGTGGATGTGATGACTCTACAGTTCTGTTGCTTGACAGCAATCCAGAGCTGTGCCCTTTTTTTATTTTATTTTTTTTTTTTACAGCCAAGTTTGTGATAAAGCCTCATAACTGGATGCACCATGAGGATAGTCTAACATTGGTCTATAAAATAAAAGTATTATTACTCTTGGTTTATAGCTGAAGATGATTCAATGATCTCCGGATTATGAGTTTCCAGCGGAGAAGGTACAAGGGGGTCTGCTCAGCAGTAAAATGTCAATATTAGCTTTGGGATTTCCCCAAAGTAAAGAGAGAAAGAACTGTTCTCATGTTGTACAACAGAAATGCACGCTTCTTACCCTATCTCTCTAGGGATCTTAAATGTAAATTAACTTTATGCTGATGTCTTTAATTATGTTTTGCTTTAGAGTAAAACGAGTTTGCCAACATGACCAGTGTGGTTGGATTTATTCTTTCTGCACTTTAGTGTGATTAGTCAAATGCATTTAAGAAATGTCAATATGATAGCCCAGTAGTAACACTGATAACATTAAATGCAGCACTAAAGTCAGACTTTCTGTAATTCTGCAGACTTGGAGAGATGAAAGCTGCTGGAATGATTGGACTCTAAGCTCTCCAAAGATACCAAGTTGTTTTCTTGACAGCGAAGACATTCACAGGATGTTTAGAAGAAATAAGAAAGCAACAAATGAGCAATTGCTATTTTAAATGCAGAACAGTAAAAAAAGTTCATTCAGAATTAATGCTCCCTTGCACAGTGTTTGGAATAATATTCTTCATCTCTACTAAGTTCTTAAAGGATCTGGCGATAAATCAACTATCAAAGGGGTTTATATATACTGTACATGGTGGCACAAGGCAGTGTGCTGCCATATTTCCAGCTTTTGGACTACTTAATATGGAATAAATGAGTCAAAGGAGGACTTTTGACCTGAAATGACTTGCCATAGTAATGCGAGGACAGCAAGATGTGTAACAGTACTAAAGCAATCAGTGTCCAAATCAGAAATAGAGACTAGCTTGTCCTCTATGCTTGGCTGAATAGAAACACGAGATACCAGTCTGTCAAAAAGGGGATGCAGGGTTGTTTTCAGTTGAGTGGGAAGAAGGTGGGTGGATGGGTCAAGATACAGGCAAATTTAATGTGCTTGTATTGTAAATGAATCCGCCACCTCCACAGACACTCCTGCATATCCCTAGTTGCACAATTTTTCCCCCCCCTGTGTGATTCTTAGCTGACAGAGCTCAGCATCTGCTCTGTTTGAGGTTGGACACCACCAATGTTGCATCACGCAACACAAAAGGGAAAGTCAGCAAAAATTACCAATCATGTAAGCTGGTGGAGACATGGCCAGTGACGTACCAATGAAGACCATCCATTCTCCTAGCTAGTGAGGTTGCACAAATCCTGAAACTCTTGCAATAAAAAAATAAAAAAAATCCATGCTTTTTTTTCCCCCCCAGACAAACAAGTTTACAGTGAGGTTCATATTGGGACACTGTACCTTGGCCCAGCCTTTGGGAGTTCTGCTGCTCCTGTTGCTGCTGCTGTCTTCGGGCCAACTTCTTCATCTGAAAAAACACAGATAAAGGCACAATCTGAACACTTCGGGACATCCCGAACTTTGTCTTTTTCTCTTTTCTAACTCAAAAAAATTTGATGCTCCTTGTTGTTCACCTCTACTTGAACTACACAGCCGTCTATCTGAATACATTATATTATCCTGGGGCTTTTGAAGATAGCATCAGAGCTAGAAGGTGGGTTTCAGACACTAACGTAAGAATGCAATGGATGTGAGTGCATCACTCTTTCCCTTGCAGGGAGTTTTTTGTGGAATGCAGTGAGAGGTTAAGCCCGAGGCAGATTACGGCTGAGATTTGCTGTCTCTATCCCTACTAGCACTCTCCCTTTTGGCAGTGCCTGCGGAGGGCTTTGCTTTAGCGCCGTGGTTGGAGGATTACTTGCAGATTGTAGTGTTATCTGGTCTCAGGCTGTACATCACTGGGTTCATGTAGGTAATACATTGTGATGGATGGGCAGAGTTCATGCTATGAGGGCTCACCTTGGCTCTCTGGTTCTGGAACCACACTTGAACCACACGTACACTCAGGCCTGTTTCAGCAGCCAGGGTTTCTCTCACCTGCATATGAAGATATCAAAATGACTAAACCTCAAATATATCAAAGGAGGCTGTTTTTGGTTAAGTCAGCAATGTTAACCATCATGTTCTGTTCAACGTTTAACAATGGATGGATCCCACTGACTCTGGTTATCTTTTAAGCAGTTGTAGCTGTAATTACAAAAAATTTGTAATTTAAATATATACACATGTACTGTTTACAGGTATACTGATCCAAAACTGTTCTGCTACCTATTAGAATTATGATCACAGAGTTTTACCAATCATTTTCCCAATCCTCTGTGAGTGAACTCTGTAAGTACACTTAATGTCTGCGGATTCGATCAGTCATCACTCAGGCCCCCTACCAAAAGATTTATGATGGTGTCTACTATTGCTGTGTTTGAGGCAAATTAGCAACTTGTAATTCCCCACCTACAGGCAGTAAGTGCCACAGAAAACGCCCCCTCAACTTGAAATTTCAACTCGTCAACCTGTGGTAGTCTTCTCACCTACTAGTTCCTTCCCCGTTTAATCAACATGTCCAGGCACACTGTGAAGTATACTTCTCTACTTTTAAATTAGCTTATAGCAGTATTGGGCAGTTATTATACAGACTCAGCACTTGGTTAAATCTATAGCATTGACCATACTAATCGCTTTTTTGAAAAGGTGATCATCAAACATTAGCGTTATCACTACCGTTAGCCGCTAGCTTTTTGCTAATGCTACTTGCTGTTGTTCGCTGTTGTTGCTGTACTGCAATTTCAGTCCAAAATGTTGCATTAATGTTTGAAGTTCACTATAGTAGAACAGTACCAACAGCCACTCAGACCTTTAATTCAGACCTGTATAGTAGCTTTTTATGAGCTGTATGTGCTCTGACAGAGCAAACAGAAGACACACTTTAGTGGAGGAATCCATGATTTGTTTTTTCTCCTCACTTTGCATGTCGAGCTTATCATTTACAAGGCACCAAGAAGTCTGAAGCTGCAATGGGTTATACCTGGCTGATGGCTACACACACTGGTAGGAAATTTGGAACTAGGTTATTAGAGTCATTATGAAAAGATTGTTTGGTGTGTTATGTGTGCATTGAATTATGTATCTTAAATGGCCTATTTTATATCCTCCTATTTTTATACAAAAATGCAGTATAAAAAGAACAAGGTCAAACATTACTTAAGTTTTAGCCATATATACATAATTTCTTGAAACTAAATTGCAGTGGCTCACCTTCCGGCAGGGTTTGGAGGACACCTCAAACGAAGCCTTGAAGGCCCGTCTCTGCTGCGTGGTGAGGATGGTACGTGGTCGTTTGGGTCTCCTTGGATCCTTCCCATCATCCCCTTTGCCCGGGCCTCCAGAGCACTTCTCCGGCTTGATATCCAGCTCCTCATCCTCGCTCTTCTCTGGGGAGAGATCAGTCATTCACAGGAATCAGCACATTTCTCTGCAATTTTTCAGACAGGCTATTGATGAATAGATGTTTTTGTTCTGTTACATTTTCGGGAGATTCAGACACAGTACATCCATAATGAAAAGAGACACATGTGGTTTTAATACTTTTATCAATTTATTGCTGAAAGAATAGGCCACATCCTCTTACAAGGCTATAGCCGCGTTTTGCAAAGCACTATGAAGTATGCACATTTGTCACTGGACTGGACATTGTGTCATTTATAATTAATAACACGCAGCTTTGGCTGTTTTGCACTGAATAAATCTTTGATAAGACGCCTGCACATAAAGGATGCTATACTGTAGGGAGAGTAAGTATGTGGAATTTGTGCACATATGGGAAAAGATGTGAAATAGATATGAAAACCGCAAAGTCTGTAGGCTTCTAATCAATACCCAGGACCACGCACACATTAGGCTTGTAAAAACAGAATGCAAAATGGTGCAACAAAAGGCAAATGTGTTTTTTAATACAGGCTAGAAAGACGGATGTATTAATATTCTTAAAGTTATTGTGCAAAGGGCATGGAATCAAAGTTAAACTTTGAGACCTAACTTTACTAGGTGATAAAAATCTTTACCCCAGTGTGATACCAAATATCCAATATTCCTTTTCACATTATGACTTTTAAAACTTAAAAAAAAAAAAAAAAAAAAAAAAAAAAATTATGATGTTATTCAATCAACTAATCACTGTATCTCAATTAGATGGTGATAATATGTGTGATCCTCAGGCGGTCAATCAAAGCCTTCCCCTGTCATGGTAATCTCTTCCAGTAGGTCGTACTAATGTGCCATCTAAATGAAATGGCTCCTGGCTCTCCTACTGTAATTACAATAGCCAAGCGGGGGATTGGCTTTATTGTTCAGTGGATGGAGGTTTCATCTAATAAGACAAAGCAGCTTATGTGTGATAGAATAATAATCATAATTAGAAAAGGGGCTAAACTCCATGACATGGCAGAGTTCAAAAGTTAAAAACCCATGTAATGGCTACAATCCCCGAGTGACAGTTTCCCGAAATGAAGGGCTGCTGCAATTTGGTGCAGCGGCCCTTTATTGGCCTCTGTGGCATCAGCAGCAAGTGCCAATTAACCTAGCAAACACTGGCCCCTTTAAAGACAGTGTGCATATGCACATTTTAGTGTGGCACAGAGGACTGATAGGAAGCATAGGTCTGCTGTTGAACCTGAATCCATAAACCCCAACCCATAATTCATAGCGATCTGCTGCTCCAGCAACATGCCATCAATATGCTTTAGCTTCTCTCTGTTACAGTTATGCCTTCATGGCTGCCAGCTTATCCATTCCTGTTCATCTAGCTATCTATCTGTACAGTTTCTGCGAGAGTATGCATAATATGCATGCACTGTTATGCCAGCATGCAAAAGGGCACTGGCACAATGTATTCCGCTACACAGAGTATTCTCTTCTGTCCTGTACATCATGGAAGCATAATATTTCACCACATTTGTGTGTATATATGGACAGAATGATGATAAATAATTAATCTGAAAGTTTTCTACAAACTGCATTTTCTATTTGCTTACCTGAATCAGAGTCATCTGGGCTGACAGATCCAAGCAGATCTTTCTCCTTTTCATAGTCACTCTTGCACAGCAGCTGGCCGTCTTTCAGTACAAATTCGTCGCCTTTGCGCAGCTGTCGGTCGCACACACAACAGCAGAAGCAGTTGAGGTGGTACACGCACTCTAACGCCCGCATCACAAACTCTGTGGGTGCTATCTTCTCCAGGCATCCACTGCATTTAGTAGCAAATAATCTGAGGAGACAGAACCCATGGCATGAAGTCATGATAAACAACTTGTAGTTCAATTAATTGATTTGTGCTTAAATATTGTTTGCCACTGCTGGAGTTCAGGGAATACTAGTTTGCAGTGGTGAGGAATGTCTCTACATGTGGTTGTCCATCACAGCACTGTGATTAAGGGAGCAGTGGGTGTGTGGCTAGGACCCTGGGTGATCTCTTTTGACAGCGGCTCATCTGTTAAAGCACGCTGGATAACCTCTCAACGCCTCAGCAGAGCCCAATCAGAGGAAATGCATGCTTGTCGCCCCGCTCCAAATGCACCAGCAAACCTCAATCAGCACCACAAATCACTGGCTTTACCACATTCAGTGCAGTGATTAGACAGGCCCTACTGCCGCTGGAACAAAACGCCTCCAAGTCATGTCTTATAGGATCATGTGACCAGCTAGTGAATGAGACTAATGTGATATCTTGTACATACCAGAATCGACATCATTTACACCCAAGTGCCTAAAAAGAACGCTGAGCTTTCTTTTATTAGTAAAATAAATACTAATTCGACCACTGGTTGATTATTAGTGGGTGTTTGACTTCAATCCTGTAATAATTAGGCTATCAAACTGGCTACAATATGAACGTGACACTGGTTCAAATGACCACTTTATCTTTCCATAGCTGCTCAAGCAGACTTATCTACTGCTATGTAAAGGGATCTCACCTATGCCTTTTGATCAAAAAGCGCACAACTCACACGTCTATCACAAACCAGTGGACAAACCCAGCTGTCTCCATAGCCTTCATTTCCTCTGCGCTCAGATAATAACTTTTTGTTACAGTCAAAGCCAAGACAGTCCGTCCTTGTGCATAAGTCTGAAGGCATACATCCAGAGCTAAAACGACCTGCTAAAGGAAGTGAATGAGTATGATACTGCCCAGGCCATCATAGCTGATTTATTAGCTCCGGCTCTTTTGTTTGCTTGGACTGGTGGGACAGCTGCTGCAGTGCTTGTCTGTATCTACGCTTTGCATCAATGCCATTGTGCACTATGAGAGACAAAGAGAGAAAGCCAATCACCATCATCTACTGATACTGGACAGGGTTGGCCGACAGTGATGAATATGGGTAAATATGAGGCCACATGAGGGGGCAGCAGTGGCAGCCTTTGTAATGGTAATGGCTTTGTAAAATGCTGATATAGATATTGATATTCCATGCATGGGGCACACTGGGTTTCTTGGGCAGCTGTACTGATGTTTGGAAAAGGATAGCTGGGGTATTACTGTTGTGGTTTTTATCATGTTTGTCTTTTCTGACTTTTGTGGTAATTACTCCCACGTGTGCAGATAATCATTGTTTAAATGTAAAGTGCCCTATCATTCTCTGTGGCACCATTCTAAGTTTAATTATTCATTATTAAATATTTAATGTGAATAATGACTTTATTTACAGGGTATTTAATTCTCATAAATACCTGTGACAGCATTTAAAGCTTATCAAGACAACAACAATATGAACATGGGCAGTGTCGGGAAATAGGAAAGGCGATAATCTTTGATTTATTGTTAAACATTAAGAAGATTAAGGAGCTTTTACTCAACAAAGGATAATGTTAATACCTTTAAAAAAGTGGCACGTTCAGCAATTCTGTTCAATTCACAGAATTTTGCGCTACCTGGAGGCATATACCAAAATAAATGAGTAAGCACATGTGACAGAGAGAGAGAGAGAGAGAGAGAGAGATTGAGAGAGAGAGAGAGAGGGAGGGATTTGGGATTTAGATTTAATAATTCTATTTCTTCTCTCTTAACCATATTTTGGGCAAGCATGTATATTACCTGAGAAAAAACAAACAAAAAAAAAAAACAACTTATTAATTGCCCCAAACTCCTATTTCATTTAATACTGACACAAAATCAGCAAGGCAAAATAAATGATGGGGTAATTATAACAGGAATAATTGACCCCATTACCCCATTACATGAATTTTCCTGCATTACATTTGGACTCTTTTCTGTAGCAGACTGAGTTTTTATCCCAAACATGAATTCTTCCATTTGATTTTAAATGAAGCATTTATAACTTCGACTGATGAAATTAGAGACTAGTGCATGTTGGACCTGTCAGACTCGTAGATGATGAATCTGTCATGATCACCTCCACACGTCCAATTCAAATGTTTATTCAATGATGCAAATCCTTGCCTGAGAGATCAAGCTTGGAAAACAGGGATAAGCTGGAAATTACCATTTTGAGCTGCCGTGGAACTTCCTGGATTCGCTTGCTCACCTCTCCGCTCCATGCTCTCCAGATACTTATTGTCCAAATGAAAACATTCTTTTTCATCCCTTTATTTTTGTCTCCTCCTCTCTTACCCTCCTGCACTAATCTTGTAAGCCATTATTTTTCTATTTCCCCTCTCTGTCACTTTGCATTATTTTTGCTGCTGTAATTCCCATTCGTTCCTTCTGAAGTCTTCCTGTCCGGCTTTGTCCTGGAATCTAATCCTGACTTCTTTGGCTGTCGTCAGCCCCGCCCCCCAAGTTCGACATTCTCAGCAGGACCTCAGATGGAATAGCCATGCATGATGCCCCTGCTATAGCAACCACACCCTGGCAGGAAGGCGATGGCTAACTTTTCGGATGGCCAGAGAAAGCCTTTCACAAGGCTGGCAGCAGAAGTAAATCCTTCTTGGAGGAACAAGAGGAATTAGCAGGGAGCAGTGGAGTAGGGATTTAACCCTACCCTTTTTTTCCTTTTGAAAGGCACAGTCACTTCAACTCCCACTGCTATCCACAATCAAACAGGGCAAAGGCAGGGGGTTGCAGAGAGAGAGCGAGAGCGAGAGCGAGAGAGAGAGAGAGAGAGAAAGAGAGAGAGCGCCAATGAATGACACAAGCACTGGATTGTGGAGGAGCCCCTAATCCCATTTTAATACCTTTCCAAGTTCAGCGCCAAAAGAATGCTCTTTAAAAACAACGCCACAGTGTGAGCAGGCGAAGGCCAACCAGGGGGAGTCACCACTCTCAATCCCCCGTAACATTACCTGATTAACAGCCCGAGGCCTGAGTTAGCAATAGAGCGCAGCAATGCAAAGAGAGTCCAGACCTCCTGTTAGCATGGCTGCTACAAGCATAGCCGCAAAGCAAATGTCGTAAACAATGGCATAAACAAGGTCAATGTTGTCTCAGATGCCGTGCCTGGTCTGGAGAGGATTTCTGTCCTGTGGTTTAAGATGAAAGCCATAAGGGAGAGAAGAAAGACAGAACTCCAGTGGAGCTGCTGCTCTTTGGGGCTGGACACAGGCCCACATCTGGGCCTTTTTAAGCTACTCTGCTCTACAAACTCAATAAGTGCATACACTGCTACCGGACACATAACGTAAGATCATATTCGAGAGAAGACTTACAAGACCTCATCTCAGTTTGAGATCACAGTTTGATCTCAAGGTATAAAATGTCTAAAGTCATACTTTCTCTTATTCATTTTTTAAAAGAAAAGTCTGTCTACATGCTGAATTCGGTGAGCATTGTAGATATTCAATTGTAGTCATACAGTATGCCAAATAGAAACTCCAACTAAAGCACAGAAATGACATCACTTTAGCAGAAACACAAATCAAAAAAGAAAATAGTGAGACAAAGTGTAGAGATGGATAGAGAGAGGAAAGTGGACTAAGGCCCACCATTTATTTACAGTGGGGATGTGTGTTCCCCTACCAACACCCGAGCGCACAGATTAACAGATATGGCTCTCGCATTTGGATCAACAGGCGCAATTCAGGCAGCGCAGCCCCAATATTGATTCAGGCGCTCCGAGTCCAGGACCCCATGAGTAGAATCGGAGATAATCCCCAGAATGCTCCCCAGGTGATCATTATCAGCTTCCAGTCACTCAGACACACACACAATAAATTGTCATTCAAATTATTTGTGCTCACATGCAGGGACTTACAACTTTTCCCAGAGGAATGTCCTCTTGTGTCATCTATAAGCAACAAGTGTGTTGAACCCTTTTTTTTCTACGATCAAAATGAAAAGACTAGAGAAATCATAAAATAGTTTGCATCTATGAAATGTTTGTTTAATTATCTAGAATACCTGAACACACGTTTCCTAATTGCAATCAGGAAAAAAAAAAAAGTTACAAAGTCTCTCTCAGCTGCTGGGGCAGACAGAGCATTTAAAAGGCCTTGTTGGATGAAGATATTTCTGGATGAAAAAAAAGCAGCAATCTGGGAGTTGAATACTAAGCTCAATGGATCTTCAAGCCCTCTGTCTTGCCAAAACCTGGCTCTCACCTTCCAGTTCCTCTTTCTTCTCTCCTTTAAACCACAAAGCAGCCCGCTTACAGGAGTATGTGGTCTTCCCTTTGAACAGATTATGAGCAACTTAAAGTGTGACAACATCTTAAAGCTTTCACCACATGTTGCCAATGATTTCCTCACCACAAAAGACCTTCCTCTGTATGCCTCTGCCTTGGCGATAAGGATCACAGACCAGAGGGAGATAAAAAGACAAGCCTAGAGGAGGGGGAAAGAGGTGGGGGCGAGCCTGGATAATTGGCGTACATTTAGCAACACATGCTTTTCTCCCCACCTCTTTTCCTCTCGCCTTTCTGCTGAACATGCATGAGGGGGAGGTCATAACAGTTTACAGCAGAATGACTTCTTATGTCACCACATCTTCATCAAAGACAGAGAAAGGATAAGGATTACCCAGGAGGACAGCTGTAAACGATCGCTTTGAACACCATTCCTCTGGTTTCACCACCCGAGCTCCCCTGGCTTGTGTATTCAGTGCATGCCAATCATAAAGACATAAGTGATGAGGAATTTTGAGGCAGATCAAGGGGGGGGGGGGGGTACTCTTCTACCATTGAGTCAATTCTGTCAATTTAACATTAAGGTTGCTTGTGAGAACGCCGAGATGACCTTTGGAAATCCAGGAGCATCCATGAGAACAGTAAAGATCGTAGCTGTCGGGTAATACACAACAGCACGTGATGGGTGAAATTATTTGGTGTAATGGAAAATATTATTTGAAAGCATGTTTTGCAAAAATTGTTGACATAACATGTTGCCGTTTAACATGCTCTGCATTTGAATTGAAAAGTTGGATTTTACTCAGATCATGTTTAAAATGGGAAGCTATACAAAGACGTACCTTATCGACCCTGTTTTAAATGTGTACACTACCTTTAATGAAATCAGTTCAAAATGGTGCAGACAACTTTAAGAAAACGAAACAATGTAGGGTTAGTGTTTATCTCTGCTACTCAGTTGATAAAATAGTTTAACCCTTCACAACCTACCGATTTTAAAAGGAGCACCACTTTCCTATGGGAAACAAATCCATTTATTTATGCCCAACACTGCTCTGTAATAGCATAAATGCGTTTGAGCAGAGGCTGGCCAACATGCAGAATTGATGTTTCCGTCTCCTTTCCCCACTACTGGCTAAACTCAGTGCACAGTTTGGTCCAAGTCATTCTGGACATTTTGGTTTCAGTGATTAACTACTTTAGACAATTAGCCTCAGTTAGACAGTTTCGTAGAATCAGGCAATTGTCATGTCATGTAATATATCATTTTATTTCGTTTATTATATAATTTTATTTCTTTTATTATTTTTTGTTACTTTTGCTGATATTGTCTCATATTTAACTTTTCTTCCTTCCGTCTTTAATACCTGGACTTTAACTGTCTGTGAGCTGTTGTGATAAGTGAATTTCTCCACAATGGGATCAATAAAGTTTATTTTTTATAGATTCAATAAAGTTTATAGATTCAATAAAGTTTAAAGTTTAAATATTGGGAGATTATCTTATGTCATTACACAGAACAATACATAACTAATGGTTGAACTGGTGGTTCAGTGGTTAAAGCTTTGGGCTACTGTTCAGAAGTTTGAGGGTTCAAATGCTGTCACTGCCAGTGTTGAGTGATATTTAATGAATTAAATATCAGTATCACCAAATGTATTTCCATTACAGAGTCAAGGAATTAGGCAATAACACACATAATCGAACACCCATGAAAAAGTCAGCCAGCTGGTTATTCCTACCTGCACTCTCTTATCTTCTACTCTGTAGGTTGCACTTCCCATGGAGACTGTTGTATTGTCTCCGTGTGCATTCATTCATAAATCTAAGGAAGTGTTTCTGAAGTATATAATAGTGACGTGTGTTATGCAACAGGTAATCTACAGGGTGTCGCAAAAGTCTCCATACATAGGGGACTACGTATGTCAGCACCATGTCGGTTGTGCCTTTGTCAGTGAATGGTCATGGACGTCCACTTCTCGTTTGGTCCCAGTCTTTTTTGAATTTGTTAAGTTTGGCAACAGTGTTGTGTGTGATGTGCTTGCAACGTTTCCTTTTAAAGTCCATCGCAACCTTGTGACAACCAGATCCTGCCATGAGAATGATTTCAATACTTTTGTCAAAGGTACGCTTAAAGGTGCTCTAAAAAAATGGACACTCCATGAAAGCCTGTTTTTTTTTAACATGGTTAAAAATATGGACATTTGATGTTCCTTTTACAATATTGGGACATTCAAGTAATATAACTAAACAAATAAAACCAAAGAAAAGTCTTTTTAAAATTATATGTAAAATGTAATTAAATTTTTTCTGAGGAAAAAGTAAGGACACCCCCCACATTTATTTGTACTTAAAATGGCTAAAATGACCTACAGGTGTATTATTAGAACATGGTTACAGAGTATTTTGAAGGAGGCTTCCTCATTTACACCTCAGACATTTAGTTTGGTTTGCTCTTCATTGTTGACGTGAGAGGGATCACCATGGTGAGATCCAAAGAGCTGTCTGAGGCCTTCAGAAAGAAGACTGCTGATGATTATGAGTCTGGTAAGAGATATAAAACGATCTCAAAAGAATTTGTAATCAGCCATTCCACTGTCCGGACAATCATTTACAAGTGGAGAACATTTAAAACAACTGCCACCATGGCCAGGTCAGGCTGTCCAAGCAAATTCCCCCCAAGAGCAGACCGCAAGATGCTTAAAGAAGTCTCCAAAAACCCTAAAATATCATCACGGGACCTACAGCGAGCTCTTGCTACAGTTGATGTCAAAGTGCATGAATCTACAATCAGAAAGAGACTGCACAGCTTTAATTATCATGGGAGGTGTGCAAGGAGGAAACCTTTGCTGTCTAAGAAAAACATGAGGGCAAGACTGAAGTTTG
>CM074981.1:17713836-17760339 GCA_037576825.1 Pangasius krempfi | reverse complement strand
TTTTAAAAACCTGTTCATTCATTATTATTTTGCACATACCAGAATCATTTACCCAATTTTACCAGCTCTACCAACTCAGGATTGGGATCCCATGGGACCAAACAAATAATGGGAGCAGGTGGATTTTACTTCCATGTGGATGGTTAGATATGAAGCTAGAAGGACAAATACAGGCCATGCTGATTACCAAAAGGGCTTATTGCACATTTATTCAACTTCATTAACTGCTTTCTCCTGGTTTTAAATTATTACGTTGTTTATAAAGTTCATTAAGAAAATATTGTGGGTGGGTACAAACAAAAGTGACTGAAGGAGCAGTCAGGATGGGTCAAAATTCCTTCGGAAGCAGGCACGATTCGGAATTCAAAAAAATCTCGTTCACACATCATAATAATTGTGTATAAATTCTATAAAGTTTTTCGGCTGTTCCAGTCCTGCTAGTTTTATCTTCACTCACCAAAATATTTGCTAAACATTACGCACATCATTTCAGACGGAGCATGGTTTTAGAGTGATATCATATTTTGCAATGACAAAAAACAGTGGTGACAATTTTTAATTAAAATTTGAATGACTGGATTTAAAGAGAGAGGAGAGACAATAAAAGCAGAGATGGGCCCATCCACTGACAGATTCCCATGTTTTTATTTAAGACCTGCTCCAGTGCGCTAACTGCATTAATGATGTTATAAAGAATTATGAGGTGAAATCAAATTTGCCTCGCCACTTGAGCACCACTAAAATGCCAAACAATAAACTACCAGATTGCAAATTAGATCAGTAAAAATATCAAACACATTGCGGTGGTGAAAAGAGGAGGGGGGGCTTCCATAATTGCATTTAGTGTCTGGACCCTAGGGAACAGAGACACTAAAGATCATCAGGGCTCAGCGCATGAACCTGCTATTGACAGTGCACTAAAAATCGACAGGCTAACTAAATAAACACTCCCGGCTCCATTAAATATTCAACAGTTCAGATTTGACTAAACTGTCTATGTTTTGCTTGTTTGGGTCCCTGTGGAGTCGCTACTCTCTCTGCTGCACACCAGGACACTTTCTCTCATCTCCTTCCACCCCTTTTTTTTTGTCTCTCCTTAACCTCCCCCCTCCCCCATCCCCAAAACACACACACACACTCATCACCCCATCTTTTTTTCACCATCCCTGACTTTTGACAGCAATAAATGATGTGGAACCTGAGGGTCTGACTCTAAAGGGAAGGGAAAGAGGGACAGGGCCTGCCGAGGAAAAGCAATACAGCAGAGACAGCAAATGACCAATACTCATCACACTGGCACTAAGGCAAAGATCAGTGACATTAAATAAACATCCCCAATACCTTGTGCTGCAAAGATGGAAGATCAGTCACACAGACACACACGTCCACACAACCTACCCAGCATGCTTGGTGCCTCGAGGAAACTGGATTGATGTGCGCATTGTAAGGCGCCAAGACTCAGTTTGATGGATGTTTGCAGTGTTGCACTGCCTGCTGATCATAGTGATGCCATAGTGCTTTTATTAAATAAGCTATTGGCACCTATGCAGCACCAAGCAGCTCAGTTTCAGCCACGACTCTTACAAGCAGCATGGCTAAGAGATCTAAGAACAGATCCCGCAAATTTGATTTAGACTCCTGAAATGCACCATACACATTAGACAGCCAGTTTAAATACATGGTTTCTCCTTCCTGAAGACGGACGAAAAGAGAAAGCAGAAGTCTTGTGGCTCTCGGCTTCTGTGCCTTTTGCTCACCTGCTTCCCTGTGAGGGGGTAACAGCCCTTATGCAAATGAGCGGTGACAGCGTTATTGTGGAATGAATATCAATGGAGTAATTACAGCACATGCAGCCTTCCTCTCCCCACCACTCCTGCCTGTCTTCATCTCTCATCCCGGCTGCAGATCTCCCTCGGGGTGAAAAAGACGGCCACCACTCTCTCTGGATCCAAAGCTAATAATGGAGGCTCTGGTGTGGGCACTGAGGGAGGCAGCCCGCGGGTCCAGAGACGCAGACGTGGCTAAACGCATCTAAGTACCCCACCGGAGTATCACAGCACAGGTCAAATGATTAATAAAGAGAGGGTGTGTGTGTGTGTGAGTGAGAGAGAGAGGGAGAGAGAGAATTTTGTTCTCTGAATTGACAACAAAAGTTGACAGAGTCAAAAGGAACTGCAAATCTTGCATAGGTTCAACAGTATGGCTCTTAACTGGTGTTAATGAAGGCAGATAATCACAGACCATCATTATATATTCATGTTTCTATATGATAAACATGTAAAAGCAATAGCACTACCCCTTATGTTTTTTTTTGTTGGAATTTTCCTGGTTCACTTTGTCTAAAAGAATCTAAATTAGCATTATATATATATATATATATTTCTGTTCACATAATCCCTCAGTGCCCTTCATTAAATCAAAAGAGCTTTTAAAAATCATGTTAAAAAAATTTCTGGTGGTTGGCCAAATGCTTTTGGAATGTCAGCGTCATCTAATTTATGTTCCGATTTGTCTGTTTGGGCTAAGAGAACGCTCTCGTATTGTCATTAATCCTTGCAAAACAAAGCCATGTGAGTGTTAAGAGAGGTAATCCGTCATCCTCACAGTCTTCTTACAGGTGACAAATAGGTAGGGCAATAAGTTAAAATAAGAGAAGGGAAAAAAAAAGTAGAAGGAGCAGGGTTAGCAGAATGTGCAAGAGAGAAAACAGTAGAAGGGGAAATATTTGCAACTTCAAAGCAGTTAGATTCTTCTGTAGCCCCCTTAGGCTGAGAATGGTCATAGCTGGGTCTGGAATGTTCTGCCACTACACAGCAATGCGTACATCATCTGTGTGGGGAGGATCCCACAAACACCTTCTCTGTAAAATGTCAGACTCTCCGATGACTTAATTAGTGTTTTGGGTGACCTTAAAATCCAAATGATTGAAGAGCGCTGATGGCTAAAGTGGTGTGAGAACAAGGACATTGCGCATGGAGATATGCAATATTCTATTATTTCCCCCACACAAAAGTGTGAGTGGAAGTAAGTCACTGCAAGTCGCCATTTTCATCAAGGAAGAAAAAAATGCTGTAAAATAATAATAATGTGCGAGAGATCACAACCTCAATGAGGGATAGCAAGGGAGTGATGGAGGGGTCAATTCTGAATCCCAAACACTCACATTATCACACAACACTAGCACACTAGTAACATCCACACACCTCATAGATCAGTAAGAAAGAGAGCTGGCTTATTTCCCACACTTATCTCACAAGCAATAAATACCAATTAAAACAGAGAGTGTAACTGATGGATTGAAATACGGGTCAAAGATTTTAAAGGGCTCCTCACCTATCAGTCAGCACCAGTCCAGTCCTCACTCACCCTCATGCTCCATTTGACAACTGAAAGAAATCCCATTCGATCCTTATTCCAAATAAATTCTCATTAATTGGCAAAGTGGGTCTGGTACACTTCTTGGGTTTGTGTGGCCTTAAAGCTCCAATAAATCAACAATAATTCCACATGCTTGCGTGTTATCAGAGAAGTAATTATTTATGAATATTTCGAAGGTGAATCACATAAAATAATGTTTTATTGTGGTGTTTCTACAGACAACTAGCAAGCAGAATCTGCAGGTCTCAAATCTAAGGACAGCAACCCTTAAAACACCCAGACTCCTGGTATTTAGACAGTCGTGGCACTGCAAACTTGGACAGCTCCAGGTATTTAAACTAGTGCACATGCAGACAAGGTGGGCCTAAGATGAATGACACAGGGCAGGCAGCAGATCATCGCCTTAATCCTGCATGGTTGTCAGTGTATAGCGATAAAACACTGCTTGCCAGATGACGTGTTGGAGATGGCATTTGACTAGCATGGCCTACTATTACATTACTAATAAAAAGCTCTCCTTTTGTTCTTTGTATATTCTCCAGGGCTGGTCCAACAATGATGATGGACCAGATACTGCACATCTAGCCACCAAGCCAAGGGCCCAACAGAGGACTACCATATGCATGAGTTGCTGCTGCAGGTGCTACAGCCAGGTCAAGACTTAATTTTTTTCTCTTTTACACAGGCATGGAATGCACGTAGCAGGTTACTACAAAAAAAAAAAAAGGTTTTCCTACAAAATAAAATCTCATAATAATTGACAAATAAGTTGCAGTGGAGGAGAAAAGAAAAGGAAACAACTGTCAAAACATGATCGTTGTCAACTCTCCAGACTTAAGGAAAGACAATATTATGAATTTAGGTAAATACACCCTGAAAAATAATAGACATCCTTGCATTTTTGTATTTAAACTATTTTATATGTCTCTTATTTTTCTGCATAACAAAAACACTGAATTTAAAAAGGCAGTCTCAACTAAATGGCCTGTGGAAGAATGCCAACATGATTAACATCATGAAGTTAAAAAGAAAAAAAAAATCAGTCTTTAATTTTCCCGTTTCCTTACATATCACTGCTTTAGTGGCTCTTTGATCCTGCTGGCATTATGAATCTTGCGCATAAATGGTTACTTGCCTTTGACACTTTTAGTGCCTCTTGGGTTTGATGCGAGACGTCTGCACGGAAATCACGAATCGAATCACAATCAAATCACGCGTTGGACAAATCGGCTGACTAGCTCTCCAGACCAAACTGCTAGCAATTTGTCACCTGTTCCTGGAAAGATGATGAACACCTTCAATTTCAACTCACAATATTGAGAAAGTCCTGATGAAATTCTTTCTTCTATTTTCCATGTCTGTGCCATGTTTGATCAATACAACAGTAGTCAAAATGGCACCCCTCGCATTCTAAAATGTCATCAGCATGGCAGAATTACCAAGCACCATTGTGCAGTCAGCCCAACACCTGAATGTGTTTGAGACACTGTGATTCCACTGGGGCTTTGAAATGTCAGCCGCTTCTGCAATTACTCACCAGCCTCTGGTGGTTTGCCACTGCAGGGCAACTTTCTCTTTGGAGGAAGACAGCTGAGACATGATAAACACGCTGAAGAATGTTTGCTCACTTCAGAGCAAGCTCTCTCTGACCTTCACAAAGTCAGCCCTCCATACGCTACATTATTAAGGTAACAATCGTTATATGTTTCATCAAGCGGTTATTCTGCAATAGGAAACATTTTGAGTGTATTTAAGCAATAGAATAACGGTAGTACAATAGTAAAGTGGAAGCAAAGTGTATTCACCAGGAATGCTGCCCTAATAAGGGACACAAGGACAGAATTGTTTATCATTAGAGTATCCCAGTGAGTAATTCAAAGCAGACACTGCACCCAAAAACCAAAAAAAACCAAAAGCCTGCAGTGAAAACATATTCTCTAGCACACATGTACGCACAGAAGTACTGACATAGCTAAACCATAATCTTTCTCCATATCATCAAACCACAGCATCCAGTCACGTTCCGTCATTTCCCGTCCATTTTCCCTACATGCTCCTAAATGCAGCATATACGGGGTACCACACGTTACTTAATACAAATGTTGTTGTTCCTTCCTGTTTTATTTATCTCATCAATAATCTTAATAAGATAAAACAGTTTTTTGCTATTCTGTTTTAGAGCCCCATGTTTTTTTGCTTACAAATATCAAAGACGAGGGGGTAAATAATTACTGTAAATAACAAAGGAGCAGAGATGGAAAAAAATACAGCAAGAAATGCAACTTGAGACTCAAACGATCATTGATTGCAGGGGCAAAGTAAGAGTTTCCATTTGTGGTTGCCAAGGCACCGTTAAATGTTATGGGCACATCAGGGCCTGCTGGTCACTGCTGAGGGGAGAATGACATATAACAATAAGCAGAACCACTCTTGGACTGCATGGACCCCACGCTTCAAAAGACTTCGGTTCCTGCGCAGAAAAACATCAAACACCACAACATGGCAGAATCGCCGTCAGCGTAATATCAGAGTTCTGCCTTTACAGCCAGAGAGAGGAGCTCAAGACCTTCTTCATTCCAAAAGGGTGCAGAAATATCACAGGAGAAAAAAAAATACTGCATCTCATCTAAGCTGTTTATGGACATGGAGGTTGCCTGTAGCACTCGATGGTCAGCTAATGACCGTCACTAACAGGAGCTGGAGTCTGTGATATAGCATTATATGCGAGTTAGTCTTCATAGAGCTACTAACACAGTTTCATAGCTTCCTTGAAGTATCTGAAAACGAGGAGATTTTAAGCAAGACAAATCTATGAAAGATGATATGAATGTCATAGAAGCAGTGTTCTGCCTACAGGACCCACTTTCTCGTGGCTTCTCATACTTTGTACCATACTACCCTTGCATACAAAGTAATAGGAAGGGGAGAAAGTGGTCATAGGGGTCAAACAGTATCACATCAGCTGTGACTCAGTAAACAGGAACTGACGTCCAATCAAATTGCGCCTCTTTCCAATACGGTGAATGCGCTCGCATATTGCTGTAGCCATTATAAATTAGTGTAGTTGTATTGCTAAATCAAAATTCAGAAATATTTCATAAAAATTACAGTTAAATAAAAATGGAAGCTCTTTATTAAGATCATATACATTGCTAGGATAACAGTTTCTTTACAATGTTGTGGATTCATGATGGAAATGTTGGAAAATGCTATTTTTCCATTAGACGCCGACTTACTGGAAAAACTGCAAAAATTGTATAAAAACAAAAGTTCTTATACAGGAGCAACAGAATACTAAAAATGATGACATCACTGGCCATGATACAAAATAGACATAGAGAGAGAGAGAGAGAGAGATTTTCTCAGTCTCACTTTCTCAGAGATGTGGTGAATTTAAAACCTATAATGAAATAACGCACAGCAGTGCATGTAGTGGGTCTCTTTTTGAAAAATACATGTGGAGAAAAAGAAAAACACATGGTACAAAACCTATATTTCATGCATGACTATGGAGAATGTTAATAAGGATTAGAAACATACTTCAACTAATGTTCTTTTCCCTTGTGGGGCCAGGACAGATTTTTTACTCAGGTTTCTAAAACAAAGACATAACATCAGAGGCGGAGCCAAACGGGTAGCACCCCTCAAAAACTGACTGCTCCCCACCCCAAGTGCCCCCTACCTTTCACAGTCAAGCATATTTCTCCACATTTTTTATTTAACTATTTAACAGGCATTACTATTACTACAATTTCTTAAATGACCATGCCAACTCATCATTTGTCACTGTGATTAAATGTATATGGCCAGAGTGTATATAGTGGTTTAGCACTGACCTCCAGCTGTGGGCAAATATGGTCCATGGGTGACTGACAACAAGCCGCTTGGAGGTTGGGAAATCGCAACAGGAAAAAGCCATGAAAAGGATCTTGAGAGTGAAATCATAAACCTCTATCCAAGCCTTCACGCTCCATTTGATAGCACAACATTGCAGCACTTAACACTACAGAGAGGTTTTTTTTTTCTCCTCTGTTGGAGGTGTTGTCATTATGGCGATTATGATATGTTTACCATGATTTCTTTGAGGGATATGACTCATTACTGTGCATAGACTAGCTTGCTTTGAAAGCTTGATCGGCAGATGTGTGGAGAGAAGAGAGATAAATACTGTAACTGCCTGATGAAAGCCCAGACAGTTTTTCACAGAAATTGAGAGAAATAAGAAAGGCAGAAAGTGAAAGACATAGACTGACAGAAAGAGACATCCTAGATACATCCTGCTTACCGGATTATAAAACTATTACCAGCCCCTACCAGCCCCTTTTTTGTCTGCAAAACTTATATGGCAACTCAATCATACATGAGCACATTGTCATATATGACAAACAACTGAGCTAAGATTTCTGAATTGTTACTTTGTTAATTGTTTAAAAAAAAAACAGCCTGGTATATAGGATTTTGGGGTGGGAGAGCAAATACAAACTGACTTTCAAGGCAACATATTGTATACATTCCTCAGAAAAAGCATGTTAGAAAAAAAAAAAACGAACAACCAACCAACCAAATAAACAAGCAAACACATAAGAGAACTTCCTTCACACTAAGCGCATTTTTTTAAAAACTATGTGTACACAGTGAGAAAAACATGGTGCCAAGCAAGTTAATGTTGTCAGCACACTGCTTAATGTGCAGATGGAGGTGTTTTTTGAGACATGCGTGTAGCCGCAGGTGGCTTGGCACGGTGGCCTTTCCTCTACTGTGCACAGACAGAGAGACCTGAAAGGCGGACTGAGAGGAGCCTGCCACATGCTGTACTGTGCAGCCTGGGTCATGGCACCACCGCCATTCCAGCTGAGATCCGAGTGACACACACCGTCTCTAGTTTCATGTTCAGGGTCTGTGGGGGTCAAGACAGCTTCCCCCTGCTAACAGAACACTCCTCACGGCTGAAAACACACAGAGGCCCACCTCAGGAGAAGGGGATGCTCACACACCCGACAGAAACAGCAGGACTGGACAGCCACGCTGTGGGGAGATGGATTGGTCTCTGCATATAGCCCTCATTTAAATGTAAGGCCTGCTTTAAGCCTTTTTTGTAGGTTATTTATATGCTTAGATATAAAGGTGAGAAATGATTATTATGCTCTGATGATACAACGATGAAAAACGCAAACGATCAAAAGCATGTGATTAGCTGTTTTTTGTTAGAATGCCAATACTGTTTTCACAATTAAAAAAATGCTTTCTATAAAATAGCAAACAACTCAACAAATAATAGTTTTCCCTAGTGCTAGCATTTCTGATCCATCTGGCCAGCTAATGATTAAGCTTGTCAAAATTGGATCAGGTTGAGTCAATATTCATACAGTATATCTGAAAAAATGGGATATATACTAAGACCTTAGGATGGTGGACCTCTTTCTATTTGTAAAGCATTCCACACTTCAGATGAAATGTTCATTATGTGTCATTGGTTTTGCAGCCGAAACAAGTAGCACTTATTTATTTATTTCCTCACTGTCACTGATGCTCAGATCCCTCAATCTGGCATTCGAGAATAAATCAAGATCATTTTAACTTCATATCATCAATTTATCCAGATTTTGCTCAAGAAAAGAAGATAACTTTGCAGTTCTAGCAAGTGGTGGAAATTGCTCCAGCAAGCAGCTAGGAGGGATGAGGGAGTTGAGGGGAGCAGAGAGGGAGAATGAGTGGTGGAAAAGGCCAGTACTGATTGGTATAATCCTTTCAGCGTTAGGATGTTTTTCTTTCTTATTTTTCTTACTTTCTTTCCTTATTTCTTTTCTTCTTTTTTTTCCATTGTCTGTCTTTCTGGCGTGACAAAGGACGACTCTTTGTCGACTGGTAAAACGAGGATCTGAACTAAGGCTGACATCACGTAGAACATAGCCAAAACAACCCTCACTACAAAAACAAAATCCTTTAACTTGAGGAATTATTCCATTTACTTGGAAAATGAAAAATTCTATGCTCCTATCAGTCCTATGATCTCATTCTTGTATCGAATGATCTTTGACTGGCTTGTGTGTTTCATTCTTCCAAATCTCCAGCCAAGCACTTTTGTAAATCAAACATCTGTATAGTTGTAAAATTGCTTATCACTGGCATAAGGCCTCCACTCTCCTCCCTCTCCAACTCATCCTCCTCTCATCCTCCCATCACTCTGCCTCCTGTTGACTCCTCCACTCCTCCTAACCTCTCTATCTTCCAAATATTTCCCCTTCCTGCTTTTTGAAGCTGCCATGGGTCAGCCGATCCACAGTACAAATCATTTTAGTCACTCACAGGGGGGCACCCTGCCCCGCTGAGACCGGGAGACATTGAAACACAATACACTCCAGTTTTGCACTTGCATTTGTTTTTCCTAGTTCAGTTTGAGATGGGCTGATCGGCAGCACATACCCAAACCCCGCCAAGAAAAGAACCTCGGGGTTGGGGCTAGAAAGGGTTGGGGTTTCTAGAGTTCTCACTGATCTAAATGTTGTTCTTTCAGTTTATTTAAACCTCCCACCACCTCCAGTACCACAGGCCATGTTAAAGGCATAGTTAGAGTTCTCGACGGCCTGCTGAGGTTGGGGATCAGGATTTGCCCCGGATACACACACTGAGCACTCTTCGTTGGCTGGACAGCTCAGAACATTTCTGGTGCTGGGCTTTCCAGCCTCTTTCAAACATGACTGATTCAATTAATAGGAAGTCGTATGTATTATTACATATGTAGTATGTATCATAATTGAACTTAGAAAATCAAAAGAGGTGGGGATGTCTGCGATATGCACGATTGCATATATAGTATAGTTTTTTTATAGTTTTTTTTTTTTTTTACAGTATCACTAAACTGGGAATTCAAGATCTACACTGAACTTTGAAAATAAGCTTTGGCCAGATAAATCTAGATCACTAGGCTCTTTCTGTGTTTCTTGCTGTAGGATGTACTGCAGTGTGCTGAAGAGGGGAGCTAAAACTGTCCAGTTGCTGTAATCACATTGGTTTCAGTGCATCTGATCCTCAATATAACAGACTTCCAACCAGTTGAATGAGTAAATAAAGAGCTGTTGGGTGCTTCAGGTGGAGAAAGATTACTTCTATCATAGAGAGAGTGCAGCACAGAAGTGTACACAGAAATGGGAAAAAGAGGGGCTCGTTTATTCCAGTCTTGGTTACTGTTCTTCCCAGACCATTTAGATGTTGACAAACAGAAATATACACACACATGCTAATGCAGAGACAAAGACTTAATCATTTTAATCTCACTGCCTGAAAAATACTCAAAATACAGACCCTAAATATTTGAATAATAATTTATGCTAGTGTGTAGAACCCTTTCAAACACATGTTCCTTAAGTTCCTTAAGATCTTTAAGTTACTCCCTACACATGAATAGACGTGTGTGTGTGTGTGCGCGTGCAAGCAAGAGTGAGTGAGTGAGTCAGAGAGAGAGAGAGTGAGAGTGTGTGTGTGTGTGTGTGTGCGTCTAATAATCATGCTCTCATGCTCACTTGGCTATGAGAGAGGGCTTAGAAGGCAGAACCATTGCAGTGCTATTCCAGAGCACTTTCCCGTTCCACCCTTTTCTTGCCTCTTTTCTCCCCCGACACGAATAAAGGGATTAGAGCATACAGCTTCCGCCAGACCCTCCATTCAGGACAAAGCAGACGAGGGCTTAGTCAGACAACTTAGGATACACAAGCAGGTCTCTGCCACTCAGGCCAGTCACTACTGCTGCAGAGAATCTAATCTCATTATGATATGGAAAGGATGTGTGAGTGTGAGAGAAAGAGAGAGAGAGAGAGAGAGAATAAAAAAAGGGGGAAAATCAGCCTTTATCACCAAATTCATAACCGACACCCCAGGCATGCTCCAGACTGATGCTGCAATTCAAAGCCCACGCACAAGCTATTAAAAAAATATCAGGTTGTAAATAAATGGAAACACACTGAGGATTTCAAAAGATGGCAAAAGTAAGCATGGGTGTGTGTCAGTTCCTCTGTTTTGGCTCTTTTAACATGTGCCTCTGAGCAAGCGTATGTTGTAGAGCTGTTAAGTACCTTGTGAGGACGTGACAAGACAGTGTCAAAGTGAGCCCCATGCTTGGAGCTACACCCAAACCCTGTGAGCAGCCACTGCATGGTCTGTTAGAATGTGTGAGTAGGGTGCTAAAGCAAGACCTGGACAGGCCGCGTGGCCTGGCGCAACTTGGTACCCATGTGCAAGGTTTTTCTAGCATCCCCGTGAAAAGTCCGAGTGCATGAGAAATGTACTGGAAACCTGGGCATTAGCACTGCATCAGCCTGAACCACAGCTAGAGATGGAATGCTGGGTCTCACTTGTCAGAAGCCCTGTACATTCTACAGTACCTTCTGAGAAAAACTTCTGGAAGGTAATCATGCCCATGATCATATGAGGACAGCAACACAAGAATGCAAAAAAAAAAAAAAAAAAACCTGATACATCAAGACTAGGCACAGAAGCCCTCCAGTTAAACATTCAAGAAGATGTTTTCATCATAACAACCATAGCAAAACACTGGAACTTGAAAAGCATTAGCATCAGAGATCCACTTGTATGCCTACGATCTACAATCTGGCTTCTCCGTTCACTAATCAGTGGACTGCTTATGAAAAAAGAACTACGATCCAATCCTAGCACAGGATATACCACAGAATAATAGTAGAGGGTTGAAAAGTGGAAGTAGAGGATTCCCTTGCAACTTTTCTCCGAGCCAAATGATGGATAAGAGACAGTGTTTTAGGTGTGCCATTAAATGCTGTACAGATGTCCCGAGCCACATTCAAGCATTTGCATTTCAAAAACTGTGTGTCAGTCAGTCAGTTATATTAATGCTTTGTCTATGCCACTAAGCAGTCCAACAACAGGCTATCTACGGGGAGGGGTTTCGAAGCAATAAGTATTTTATGTCATTTAAATCTTGAGGACAATTTGAAATCAGTTATCCAAAATGGTGTACAAGTAGTTTGATCAATATAACACGGATGAATTTATTGTTAAAAACAATTAGTGCTGAAAGTTATTCTTGAATACCAATCCTGCTCCTTAATGTGGTAAGAGCGACAAAATGAATGCAAAAAGTGTGCAAGATTAAATCAAAGAAGGCCAAGTGAAAAGTCTGTGATCAAGCCGGATATGTAGGTAACAAAAAAAAGATATCATGGAAACGGTAAGCTAAACACTTCTACAAACAGCACATTTTTATAAGTATTGCACGTTGCAATTTTTAGTATAACCTGTAATGTATTTAGTAGTAAAAGAGCTCTCATTCTGAAAAGCTCTTCACTGCTGTAGACTACTACCATAAGATTTTCCATCTCTTCTTCCTAGAAATTCCTCACGGTTTCAAATGCAAAAAATGATCACAATACAGTAACATGAACAGGTTTAAAAATGAGAGAAATGTGCCCAAAAACAAAAGCCATATAGGTGAAGGCTTTGCAAGAAGACTAGTCAAGAGGTGATGCGTAATTGCATTATTTTAATGCTGCTGGGAGAGACTGGGCCGATGTTGACACAGAACAGTCAGGCTCAGCCCCGACCTGCAGCCCAGAGTAGAGCACCGAGCTGAGGCAAGCTACAGCAACATCAACATACTCATGTCACTTACATTGTCTCTTTATTACTGATGTTCTGCCGTAAAAATGTAAAAGCAGTGTGCTTTCTTTGTCTTCCTTGCTGCTGTGCATGTATGTGTAACTTTCCTGGCAGTTGCTGGCTATAAAATGACTACAAAATAGATCTGCTCCATTCAAGAAAAAAAAAAAATTCAGTGACACCTTATATTGGAAAATGCTCAAAAGGACATAAAGGAATGACATAGTATTAGACAGTAAGGGCATTGTGGGTAAAAGGCTGGTGTGCGTGAGTGTGTGTGTGTGGTTAGTTGTATCCTGGTGTTTTGGGAGGATCCAAGGATCCAGAGCTCTGGTAATCCAACAAACATACAGCAGCACCTAAATCCATCCTCGTCAGCGCTAACGCTATGTCCCACGTGCCAAGCAGGGTTAATTAAAAACAACACATGGCAGGAGGACACCCCCTCAGCATTAAAATACACCCATCAGCACACCAGGGAACAGCATTCACAACTTCACACGCTTAGAGAAACTGCTTGTGGACATAACAATTCCAGTCCAACCACCAGCAAGAACAGTGTCCGATAATACCACACTAAAGATCGGTTTTAAACATGTCTACAAATGAGAAACGAAATGATCATTGATAGGAGAAGGAGTCACAGCAATGTGTCTCAACTCGGTGCTGCTTCCTTTGAAGATAATTTATGCAAACAGATATAAACCAACCATTTTTTTTTTTTTTGCAGCAGCAGCACTGTGCTGCAGGGAAAAGCTGAATCACAAAATACTGCTCTGGGATACGAACCAAAGTCACAACACTGAATCAAAATTCTCTCCTAGAGGTTACTACCCTCTCAGCAATTCTCTCTCTCTCACACACACACACACACACACACAGCCCCTATGCTGAGGTTGCAGATGCCACCCAGGTGAAAACCCATACTTCCTTGCATGCAACAGGTTGCAATACATACCCTGGTTATTTTAGCATATGCAAATAATATTTTTTACTAGGTTTGTTTTATTATTATTATATTTATTATTACTATTATTATTACTATTGTTGTTATTGTTGTTACAAGATGACATGATGCGAAAATGTATGTGTAGGAAAATAAACAACCGATGAATAGTTTAATTCGAAATAATTAACAATTTTAAAAAAGAAGACGTTTGGAGTCATTAAAACACAAAGCAAGTCCAAAGGGAAGTGGCTGGAATTACTGGGAATGTGTGCCGCCTTTACTGATCACAGAAACACCTTTTATTTGTAGGCTACATAGACTGACTTTTTTTTTCTTCTGTGGATGGTATTAACTAAATAGTCCTATAGTCTACATTAACTTGAATAATGTGTTTGGACAGTACAGAAATAAGGATAGGTAATAATTGCCTTTTTTTTTTCCTATTAGCGCGCGCGCTCGTGGCGCAGGGGAGGAGTCAGTGTAATAGATGGTATTAGAATGTAACTATCACTTACAATGCTAATTAATCATGCAGCTAATCATCACCGCCTCTTTCCGCTGAAATATGAGCCCAATTAGGCCTGTTTTACTGGCAGCAAGACCAAGATCACAGAAATAGCCTAAATAAATAAATAAATAAATAAATAAATAAATAAATAAATAAATGCTATTATTATTATTTATTTATTTAATTTTTTACAATTATTTTATTTATTATTCAAATAATATTTTTCATTTGAAAAATTCTCATATGTGTGTGATTCTTCCAAACTTGATTCTTCTTCTCTTATTAGCGGTGAGAGGAGATGTCGGGCCGCGAGCACGAGTCCCCCCGCCTGTGCAGCTCGGCGCAGTAAAGAGCAGGCTGAGAGGTGTGAATATGACCGTTTGCCCACTGTTGTGATTTATGGTGCTCATGATTACAGGGCATGAATCAGTCTGATGCTGGAATGTCATTAGGCAGCTTTCCAACCAAACGGCCAGGACGCTTCGCTCTGAGCCACGGGCGCTCTGCGGGATGACAAGCCTACAACCTAAATGAATGTAATAAAAGTCAAAAAGGTGCCAATTACATCTCAGAGTAGTCAGTAAGTGCGGATAAAATAAACAAATACGTGGCTGCTGTGTGGGAGAGACGCGTGTGCCTGTGTCCGTGAGCGATCCCACCGGTTCTGACATGGCGTGTCATGTACGTGCGTGTGTGTGTGTGTGTGTGGGTGTGTGTGTGTGTGAGAGAGAGAGAGAGAGAGAGAGAGAGATTATTATTCTGCTGTCCTATTATTATCCCGCTGTCCTTAATAGCACTTGAAATTTAGGCCCTTTAAAAAAATCCACTTTATATATATACACACACACATATATATATAAATATATGTATATATATATAAAAAAAACTCAACACAGGCAGTAGTGTATAAGCAGATAGCCTACACACACACACACACACACACACACACACACACACACACGCACACACACCTTGCAGCAACAGCCTGCTTTAAAAAATCCCTCGGGAGCTAAAGTGGACATGTCTCCGCACTGCTAGCATCTCCAAGGCGATGGACAGCAAAGCTTCAGCTATGAAATTCCTCCTGTTACCGCTCGCTGCTCACGGCCATGTTAGCCATGCTGGAAGAATGATCCACTACAAAGTCATGCCGTACATGTAGTCCATTGTTTCTTGCCTGGTGCTAAGAAGAGACCTCGCAAATCCGCTAAATGCGCAGCGATGTATTAAAACCTCCAATTCTACAACACTTAAGCAAATAGCCATGCACCATGCAGCTCTTCCTCTTCCTCACTCACATTCTGGTTTAGTGCACAGGGTATGGGCACTGCAGAACTGGCGCTCAGCTCGGTGATCTTATAACACTACGCGATCTATTAAACACCCAGCTTCTTACGCGAGAGTAAACAAACAAACAAACAAACCAACCAACCTACAGGCCTAGCACTTCAGTTGCGTCATATCTGACTACGTGGTTATGTAGTTATTACTGCTGAAACTCTAATTAATGCCAGAATGCCCGTGAGAGGTGGGATAGGTTGGGTGGTAATGTGGGACAGCTAGCTTTGCTGGCCCAATATCTTACTGTAAACACTGCTGTCACCAAACCTTATTATAGACAACATGTGGGCGAAATGGTGGCTGTACCGTCCCTGAGATGAACACACCAAAATGGAAGTAATGCTAAAGTCAATCACAAGGTTTTGCATTCATCTTCAATACTTCAATCATCGGTATAAATCTGCCAGAAATTATAGCTATTCCTCATAACTGTAATGAACTTGCATCTAACATACTTTTGTAACAATAAAAATACTCATAACTATTTGACTAAATTAGTAACGTTATATTGGCATTTATTTTAATTAGTCATCTTTACATTGTCCCACTAAATAAGACACAGTAGAAAATTGTTACAGTATTTTAGATATTCTGTGACAGCTCAAGAAATTTTGTGGAGTTAAAAAAAAAAAAAACCCTCTTAGGAAGATAATGTATTTGCTTGCATGACAATTTATAATTCAAAATGCTATTAAAATACTAATTATTTCATTAAAATATTGACTGCCTAAACGTTTTTAAATGTTTATAGAAAATTTAACCTGCAAAAAACAAACAAACAAAAAAAAAAACCTGCACTTTCTATGTGTAATGTTAAATAATCCTAACATAAGTGAACAAGAAATTTCAACTGAATTTAATAATAAAAGAAAACACACGAGTAAAACAGGCGCTTAAAAACAGCGATTAAGTAAAATGTACACGGTGCTATTTGTCTTACGTTTTGGGCTGCATAAATTGGGCAGATGGAGGATTTCCTAATTCTATTGTTTACTGTTTGAAAAATAAAATAAAATAAAAATAATAAAATAAGAATATTTTATCTACATTCTGCGTAGGAGTATCATGTCTATTTTTTTTCTCCTTTTGATATGATTAGACATCAGGCTTACTTCAGAACGCCCTAATGTGATTTTCAAAATTTTTGGTTTCACGACTTTAAAAAAAAAAAAAAAAAACCGTCGGAGAAAATTGCGGTAAAAACATTGTCCAAGATGCACCCAAGTGCACGCGCGCTATCTAGAAGCCCAGCCAGCAGCTCACTAACAATTTTAGGAGCAAGTGCAAAAAGCAACAGGATGACTATGCGAAAATAGAAAATAAAGAGTGTACATGGAGTAATGTGGTAAACAAAACAAAAAAAACAAACAAAAAAAAAACAAAAGAAAATCGTTCATCCGTTAATTTATATCAAAACCACGTACTGTGATATATATCATTGAAAAAAAATATGAAGACATTATTGGGTCAAAAATTATATTATATATATATATATATATATATATATATATATATATATATATATATATATATATAAATACATATATATTAATAACTGACACTAAAAGTAGTCGTTTTAAAAAAAAAAAATAGTCGCAAACGGAATATAAGCAATTTTGCGTTAATGTCAATCTGTGGACAAATTGTTTCCTGCTGATCAAGTGGTCAAATAATCGAGGGTCAGAAAAAAAAAAAAAAAACCAGAAGGCAGAATTTCCACAATCTGACCTGCAAACCTAGGCATACTCTTTGAAATCAGATTGCTCAACTGTATTCATTAAATGACATTTATTTTATATGAAACGCACGTGCGAAAATATTAACCTGACTAAAATCCCTAGAGCAACAACAACAACAACAACAAAAAAAAAAACCCAACACATCATTTAAAATTCTTGCATGCAATGATCTTGACAGTAGCCCTATTTCTGACTCCAGACCGCTAATTCAGTCTATTGAAATGATGGCAAAATTGCAGAAGCAGAAAAAAATAAAAAATAAAAACAAAAACACAAAAACACAAACTGCATCCAGTGGGATCAGTAATCATTCGACTGAAACAAGCAGACAAACAGAATCCATGATACACCTATTACCCGCTGAATGGTTGGAAGGGTGTTTGTCTTTAGAAATAATAAGCCATCTGCCCTTACTGTTGGTAGTCATGTTTGCAGTAGAGTTTTCTGTCTCGGAAGTAGCAGCTGGTGGTGAGCGGCTGCTGACACACGGCGCACTGCAAACACTCTTCGTGCCACGAGGACTCGTTGACGCGCATCAGAAAGCGGTCGGCTATGGGCCGCTGGCAACCCTCACACACCGCCTGCTGATGGCACTCCGAGCCTGCACACAAAACACATCCCGCAGTATTAGTTCCGCTGGGTTTTTTTTTTTTTTTTTTTTTTTTTTTAAATCCGCTAATCAATGCATCGATCACAGAAAAGGCGCAGATTCCAGACACGCATACTTGAAAGTCGCTCGCGCTGCAAACGCGGTATATATTGCTCTAATAAAGAAAACAAAGTGGAATTAAGATGCAGACTGTAAGTAAATTATATTAACAATTGCTTCCTAAATTAAAAAAAGGGACCTCAGATTAAACAGGCTAAAGAAACACTAAAACTAATCTAAAATAGTGCTTGCACCTTTTTTCCTTTCTTTCTTTCTTTCTTTCTTTCTTTTTAAATCTAAGACGCCAGTGTATGTTTGTTGATATTATTACAAAATAAATTAGTGGCCAACACGATGTTTTGAGTTTAGGTTAGAATTAGCTTAATCAGAACTACACGCAGCATAATAATTCCAACATATAGCTATTATCTGCAGTTTGTATGTTTGTGCTTAGAGAATGCATAAGTTCAGGGAATACTGCTATCAAACAATTGTCATGTAACTAACTTTGATATGCAAGAGAGAGGATGCGAGGATGCGTCTGAACAGTCTCGGAGATAACTGCACAGCGAAGGATTTGCCAGGGCTAAAGTACAGAAGCAACGTGCATATTCTGGAGAGCAGTGCGTGTACTCACGTTTCACAGCCGTGTTTAGCTTCCATGCAGCAGCCTGCAGAGGCTTACCTAGCATAACTCCCAGAGTGGCTGGTCCCGTCCGGAGCGGATGGTCTTCAATTTTGATACCGTCCAACATACTTGAGCGCTGAGACTCTTTTCCCCGCTGAGAAGCGCCTCTCCTGTGGCTCAGGACCTGTTGCAAAAGCCGTACAAATATTTCATCAGACTTACCCTAACTTCAGACTCAAGTATAAGGTCACAACATCAGTGTATAGCTCACAATCTGAGCGCTATTGTGCATGTAGCTAAAATGGCCAACTTTTGAAAGTTCTCAGTCAAGTTAGCAACGTCAACATCACTGCTCCATTAACTTTCGTTTAAAAAACAAAACAAAAAAACACCACCACCACAACAACAACAACAACAGCAGCAGCAAACCTGATCAGATCCGCGCTGATAATCACCTGTGAGTTAGTGCTGCTGGAGGTTAGACGCGCGTTTAGCACAAAGTTTGTATCCGTGCCGCGTTATGGCGAACTGCAATAGGAGGATCCTCTCGTTCTGGAGCCTGCTGCGCACGCAAAGTTGCTTCGACGCCCCGAAAATAGGAACGCAATGATAGAATGAGAGACGATATCCAAGGGAATCTGTCTGAGATGTCACAGTGTGAACAGTGTGCCATTCAGATCCCCAGCGCTGAGGAGAACCCTAAACTGAGGTAGAAGTGAGGGAATACGCCCTCCCCTTAGTGGCCGCGTCACTCCTCAGCCTATTTACTGCCGCCAGGACGCGATTGGTGCCGAGTGGAAAGTAAAGCCGGTCCGCCTCCAGGCGCGCGCAGAGCCAGAGCGAAGAGCCAGAGCAAAGACGAGGAAAGACGCTAAAATGTCAAAGCAACGGGGACACAGCAAGAAAGAAAGAAAGAAAGACAGCAAGAAAGAAAGAAAGACAGCAAGAAAGAAAGAAAGAAAGAAAGACAGCAAGAAAGAAAGAAAGACAGATCCTGGAATTACTGAGGAATGCTGTAGGCAGAGACACAGAATCAAGTGTGAAAATTTATAAGTGAAATGTTTGTGGAAAGGATTTTGACACATACAGCACATAGAATGGCGCTGTAACGCAATATATAACGACCATCCGCGTCAGAAATAGGAGCTATATCTTCCCTTGCCAATCAAAAAAAATAAAAATACAAATAAAAATAAAAAATGAAGGGAATTATGCACAAATATATGAAATTCAGTAGCGCTGAGAAAATAATCAACCTATTATCATCAGCTGTAACAACAACAACAACATTAAATAATAATAATAATAATAATAATAATAATAATAATAATAATAATAATAATGACATTTCTTGCCATTATTTAATCATAATCAAATCAAAATATGGCCTAATTACAGAACTGAGCCACTGTCTCGGTTGATTGGTCATATTTTTGTGGGATTTTTGTCGAGCTATGCCGAAGTTATTTTCTTTTTTTTTTTTCTATGTGAAGGCTTGCTTTGATATTAGGTAGTGGAGCATCGCATGGGCCGTTCGCCCGTTTTCAGCCTTTGTGTGCGTTATGGAGCCTCGAACCTTCTGACCTTCTGTCTCACATGCACCTGGCGATCAGGACTGATAAACGTGGCGCGCGGGGTGGGGGTGTGAGGGTGGGGTGTGGGGGGGTATGTATTTAAAAGACAATATGTGCCCTGTCTCGAAATGCAAATAAATACATACATACATACATAAATAATAACTACATACACACATACATTTTAAAATAATATAAAATAAATCGTGCGCAATTTCTCCCCCCCCCCCAAGAAATTATTACCGGAAATACAACCACAGCTTAACATTGGCCTTCTTTATTATTTTTCTTTTAAATGACTTGTAATTTTTTTTTATATATATATACGTAGAGATTAATTATTCTCATTAAAAAAATCATTTATACAAAATTTTATATATCCTTTTCATTTAAAGACGAAAAAAAACCTCTCAATGCAATTTTAATTACAAAGTAATAATAGGCTACTATTGAAAAAGGAATCCAAATAAAAATACATCACAATTACAAGAAACGTGCTCGCTTGTAAAATTCAGTAAGTAGCTTCACAATGTTTGAAGCCAACCTCAAACTAGCAGTGACAACACACTAGTTCTACATTTCTTCACAGAATTGGATGAGGCTTAGACTGCTTTTTATACAAAACCCTGTTTTTCGGGCTTTTATTACAATCATGTGCCTTTGGGTTTCACTAGCTTAGATTTATTTATTTATTTATTTATTTATTTATTTACCTCTACCCCTCCTTAAAAAAAGGTCAACAATTTAACATTTAATTATAATAATTTTTTTTTATTTAAAAAAAAAAAGATCCGTAATCAATTCAAATACCAGAAATAAAATATGTTAACTGGTAATATGTAGCATTGATGTGACTTGACATGCTATTCCCTACAAATAAAAAAGTACAGTTCACAGCGCTTTTTCCCCCCACACTCGTGCATGCTAAAAATATCCCTATCACTCTGTGCCCAATACTCTCTATCTATCCATCCATCTACAGCAGCTTATCCATCACACTATTCCATCACCAATCACTTTCTGTGTTTCCCACCATACACTCCACACTCAGCTCAGTGCACTCACTCTCCCGTCTCACTCTGTCAGTTACACTCGAGAATCACGCACAGTCTGTGTGCTCACTACACCCTCACGCATGTCCCAGGCTGGCCATTGCACTCCTCCTAGTCTGCTCTCTCCGCACAGTCGTTGTCATACTTCCTTTTCCCTGCATTCTGAACCTCCAAAACGACCCCCCCCAAAAAAAAGTCGACATTTTAAAAATGCATGGGCCACATCTCATCTAAAACCAAGGAAGGAAGAAAAGATCCAGGTTCCTTTCTATGGTTAAGTGGTATTATTTATCGCAGTGTTCAAATCCAGTGGATAAAATGTCCAAGCAGACGCACGAAAATTGAGCATCAAACGAAAACCAACCTGTCATCACATGAAATGATATCCTCAGCCTGGCCATTGTTTTAAATTATTCGCTCGGCTTCAAGGACGTAAATGCGGATGTACCGTTTATTATATTAACATGTATATTTTTTGGAACTTCACAGAAGCGTTTAGCATGATTTCCTCCAGCCAAATGAAAGCAGGTATCCTGTTCTCTCAAAACATATATTTTTCTTCCAGACAAGATTTAGAAACAATCGTTACAATTTGTATAGTTTTTATTGCAGTGACATTTGATGGAATATGCATGGGTAGAAACACTGCTGGTGTTTATAAGGAGTTATCAAAATGAGTGCAACAATTATACCAATCATTCCGTGAAATAGAGTTATTACTCAATAAGTAAATATTTATCTGCAAACCATCATTCGGCCTAATCAGTACATGGATCTTAATGCTTTCACATCTAGAACACAGGATCAAGGTCAAATTATTATTATTATTATTATTATTATTATTATTATTATTATTATTATTATTATTATTATTATTATCATTATTATTATTATTAGTTTAAAACACTTCTAACGTTGCAGAACCATAAGAGAAATAGTCGGGACCTGGTCACAGCCTACATGAGAACCTACAGCATATACAACATGACTATTTGTTAAGGAAGGAAACAACCATACATGACACTACCATATGAGAAGATAGAGAGATCGGTTACCTTGCTGTCATAAGTTCACTGGGTGTCCTTTGTAGCGCGTGTGAAGAACCCCGGAGCCGCTCCATTATCTAAAAGCCGCTGAGACTGTCTGGTCTGTTCACGACGCCCCCTGGCGTCTAAAGCATAGCTTGTTCAGGGTTGCAAAGCAGTGGAACAATGCACAAGCCTGCACTCAGACATACTCTCTAGTAGGTATTCGTGTACACATAACCAGAGTTAACAAGTATGCCTATGCATCATGGCTCAAATGATAGTCCAATTAGGCTCCGTGTTCATGAACCAGTGCACCAAAGCCTTTAGTGCAAAAGTTCCAGTGTTTTGCTCTGGTTAAACGCGTGCCAGGAAAGAAACAGAAAGACAAGTCGAAAACCATATTGTCACAAGCCGTACCGAATTACGTCCGACGCCATCAGCAATGTGACTTGCATGTAGCAGGACAGCCAAATGCCCGTGTTTTGGAACCCAGTCAATGGTTTACGAAGTGTTTCATAAAGACAGGCCTCACTGGATCAGCAGAAAAACAATCAAAGCAAACGCCTCACAATGGCTTGGGTTTCGTGACACTTTGGCCTCACAGTCAGTATCTCTAAACCCTGGAAATAGGGGCGCTCTCATTTTTGGTCGAACAGTTTAAACTAAGCACGCTGAAACTTCATACAACCAGTAGGTCAGAGAATGGCATTATTAAAATCCCTTTCTCTCGTGCGCCCTCCCCCACCACAAAATGAGGCACCTAAGCTGCAGGTGTGTGGCACGTGCGCTACTGACACCAGCGCACGCACGCGCACGCACACGCACAGGGGTGTGGAGGGAAAGGATGGAGAGGTTCATTTACACTCAATATAGACTTGCATTTGTCCAGCTTTAATACAGCAAGGTGGTTTCGTTAAAGAAATAGTGGATTACTGAGCCTCAAGGTAAGCGCAACGTGATGCATGTAGACTGGCACTGGACGGTTTCTAACACGGTCTCAGGATTGATAACGTGTACCAATGCGCACGACTTCTTTAGGTCGTTAGGGGCGGGGTTTCTCTTCGTAGCTTTTCTTACGAATTTATACGTTTGGAATCGAACGTCATCGACCTCGCGACTGATCCAGTTTCGGATGAGATCGCGTTCATTTCTGTGCGAAATAATGAAGGTGCCAGAAATTAAATTGCGTAATAAAGTTAAATCGGCTAACTTTCCTAATTTTATACAGGAACCTAAAAATATGAAAGACGCAGTGTCGCAACTGTGTGTGTGTATATATATATATATATATCGGGCAGATATAGATATGTATATATCTGTATATATAGATATAGATAGATAGATAGATGTACAGTTGCGTAGGCGCAAAGAACTGCGGCTTTCAAATATATATATATATATATATATATATATAATAAGTGTGTATAGGTTATGCATAGTTTTACGAGTATATTTATTTATTTATTTATTTAATAAAATTATAATCTTTCCTCCCTCTTCGTCTTCTTCGTATTGATTATTTCAGTAGTATATTTTGATAGATAGATAGATAGATAGATAGATAGATAGATAGATAGATAGATAGATAGAAGATTAAAGAAAATTAAGCATTACTTGCCTGCATATTGTAAAGAAGTCTGTAATGGTCTATAGGCTATGTAGAAAGGGTGGTGTATATTTTGCTGTTAGGTCAGCACAATGCTGCGATGCTTTCTTTAATATTTCTCTAGTATAGGTGAAATAGCTAGAACTAGAGCGCATTAAGTACTATTGCATTAACTATTGTACTACTATTGCTTGCTACATTATTTGCAGTTACAGCTTCAGTACCTCTGTGTATTATTATGCAAATTATTTTATATAGACTTATTAAAAGATACCATCAAATATATAATACTTTTTCTTTCTTTTTTTTTTTCAATTTTCCCAGCCGTATTAGAGGTTACACACTCAAACCAAAGTGGAGCATTTATTTATCGTTTCAGCTGGTTCAGGTTAATCCATCTTGCCGACTTTTTTTTATACTTTTATTTATTCGTTTCTTCATTTCCTTGCCTGCTTGCTTATTTAGCTGGTTATTATGGTGCATTCCCCCTCATTTATAATACCGGGGTGATTCTGAATGAATACTCTAATTAAAATGTAGGATAAAGCATTTAATAAATCCTTAAGAAGAAGGCAGAGCAGTGGCTCGCGCAGACATACAGTAATTTACAATGGCACTAACTTTGATGTCCGAGTGCACTTTGATCTTTTAATGAGTGTTCCTCTGAAGCTCTGCACTCGTTCACCTACTACTACAACATGGGATTAAAAAAAAAAAAGTGCTTTAGAGTCCATCTAGCTGGACTCCAGCAATGTCCAATGTTTATGTTTTCGGCACCAGTGATGATCCTGAAGGACAAGGAATCTTTAACAACAGCAGCTATAACAGGCCTAATAACCCTGATATTATTATTATTATTATAATCATTATTATTATTAATAATAATAGTAATAATAATAATAATAATAATAATAATAATTCTCCTCTATTCTCCCATGTATCTTTTTTTTTTTTTTTTGGCGTTGAATTGGGTGTAAATGTCGCCCCCTTGTGAGAAAGCAATGTTCTCCTTCTCCTCAGCCTCGGTCTTCGTACGTCTCTTAACAAAACCATACTTAAACTCTCGTATGCCATGTTTACTAATCGTGATCATTTCAGTTTCACGCAGCTGAGAACTTCTGCGTTGGTCTGAGCGGTCTGAGATAACTGCGCACTCCCTCGAGCAGTGGTTTAACGCAAAAACTACGGAAGCCTGCAGATGTCAGGAGAAGGAGATTTGTTTTTCTTGCTCGCACTGAAGGAAGACCTGCGCAGTTTTAGTGCAGTGTGGATTCGGGACGATAAATCAGAGCCAGGAGCTCACAGGACTTTGATCAAGATTTAGCTATTAATATCCTGTGCTCAATTATCTTCACAATTTCATACACTGATTATAACATTTTGATTTATTTTTGCTCACCTAAACAAATCGTGCACATGTATTTATTTATTTATTTATTTATTTATTTATTTAAGTATAGGCGTAGTTCAGCCTTTGTTTTGTATAGACCTATAAAAAACATTTAAATTTACATGCTCCTACAATTACACTGTGGATGGCAATTTTAATAAATCTCACATCCCCATGCTAATACTAATTAAAATGTCTATCTGTAGACATAAGGCCATGGCAGAGACTCTAAACTGCTTGTTCCATCCATTAGGTGAGTGAAGTTTATTAGCAATAACAGAAACCATCTAGATTTAGTAATATAATAGCTGGGTTTTTTTTAACCAGTTGAATAAGCCTGTTCAGTTGGAGTTTAAGGAATCTTAAGAATGTTCTTGAAATGACGAGCGTTTCCTGAATCCCTTCCTTACTAACGTCGTACGTAACCTCGTTGGGAAATTTACGAGTAATCTGACCAATTCGTAATTCACGAAGTACTCCGGAATTTGGAGCTCGCGTGCAGTTCCGCCTCAAAAAGACAGAGGTCGCTAATTTCCCTTTAAAAAAAAAAAAAAGAGCTGATGACGCGCTGGTTCTAAGCAGGACAACAGCGCATCAACTGGATCACGTCCCCTACATTTAATGCCAGCAAAACTCAAAAGTACAAGTTTGAATTATGCAGGTGGTGTATTCCTAGTATTCAGTGAAGTGTCTATGCATGTGTATAGCACAATGGGTTATGGGTAGTGTCATAACCTTTTACCATGAAGGTCTTTGGTTCAAGCCTGGGCAAAGGTGACTGTCTGTGTGGAGTTGTGTGGATGTTTTTTTCCCTAGGGTTTAAAATATACATGATCAAATCATACTGGCTGTTCCCCCCTCAAAAAGACATGCATGCTGGGATACGCCTTACCGATGAGGAAGACGAGGAGAGAGAGGAAGGAAACTTTCCTGTTGAATTACCAAGAGAGAGGAGGAAAGGACTTCACCAGGCTGGCTTGGAAACATGAGGGATTTCGCCTACAGTGTTTTTTTTTTTTTTTTTTTTTTTTTTGGATAAGTGGATTTTTTTTATGGATATGTTGTTGGGCTTTATAAAAACTCCATGCAATGTTTTGGGGTGTCATAGTTTTACTTGAACTTTATAAATTTTTTGCCATTCCCTTGAAAAATAAATAAGTAAAATACAAAAAACATTGAAAAAGAAAACACAACATCTCGTCCATGTCTCTCTCTTTTTCAGCTACACCGTGTCTGAGAGAAATCAGTAAACGTGTTTTGAACGCGGTAAAAGTGAAGTCTATTCATATTTCCTATTTTTACTTGGCTAAGTAGATAACCTTGTTCCGAGGGTAATATAATTGGCATGGAAAGAGATGGCCTGGTAAACTGAAGCTCCACCGGTGAGCTGCTCTTTTTTCTATCTACAGACTTTCTTTTCCCAGAACAATTAACTCCTCACTACATCCACAGGTATTTTCTGGTGTGGCCTGCTTAAATGGATCTCTTTGCCTGGACCCTGCAGAGGAAGACCCAGGAGATGATGCAGGACTGGTGAAGGGTGCACAGGGGATGTAGGTTGTGATGGGGTAGATGGGAACTCATTTAAGCATACATCTACCCTCCAGAGATCCCTTCAGTTGTTGTTGGGCCTAGTATCCCCAGTTACCTCCCCCCCTTTTTTTATTTACCAGACTTTGAGAAGTCATGCCATTTTTTTTTCCTGATTTCAGTGCCAGATCTATTAAAGACACTGCAGGCACTTATGGTTTTTGCAATATCCTCCCATTTCTTTTTTTCTGTATTTATTGAACTCTCTGGGCTTGGGAAAAGAGTATGTCTTTGTTTTTTTGTTTTTGATTTCTTCCAACACTTGGGTTGGTTCTTCCTTTGAGAAGTATATTTTTCACTACAGGTTTGCCCTGCTTCTGGATTCCTGCAGGAAAGATTAATTGTGCGCCTATTTAATAGGCTTGATATGCAATAGGTAAGAATATACAGAAAGAATATCAATAATATTCATTTTAATAAGTATTCATTAGTAGTTTAGATATTTATTATTATTTGCATAATAGTCATTGTTTTTATAAGCTATGGTTTTAATACTTTTGTGGTATAATAGCGAGAAAGTGTATATAAATTGGTGGTTTAGATGCTTCAGAGTCAACAAAGAACTACTTAAAACTCCTAATTTTAGAGATAATGAAGGCTTTTGGGAAACAGAATGGTACATAACGTGTGTCATTCTTTAAGTTGTTCGTAAGTCGCTAAGATTAATGGTTATAGGGAAACCCACCCCTGTTGTCTGACAACCTCTTGGAAGAACAGACAAATCCAGGATCATGTCAAATCCACAAGAACGGTCTTCAGGTTCTTCAAACGTACTGTAGAGGGAAGAGAAATTATATCGAATAATTGTTTCTTCACCATATGGATGAGTAGATCTTCCAGAATAAAACAAAAAAAAAAGGGTTTTCAAAACAGGAAAAAGTAATATTCTTAAAAATATTCTTAAAAAATACCACAGAGATTTTTCTTTCTTTCTTTGTTTCTTTCTTTCTTTACTCATATGCATAAATATACACATTCATACATTTAATGTAATGTAATTGTGATGCAGACCATTGCACTGAAATACAGTTTTGCACTTTAAACCTTAATTTCTCCATTATTATATAATTTTGCCTCAGAAAATTCCAAAAGTGTATTCAAAACAGAAATTTATTTATTTATTTATTTATTTATTTATTTATTAACATTTGTTATTGTAATTGCAACATAGACTATTACACTGAATTAGAATTTTGTATGTAATCATGTAATATATACAATTTCCCCCCTTGTAAGCACCTTTCTTGAGACAACAGCGGAATGATATGTAATACTTTTGCATATTAATAATTTCCTGTGAAATTAGTAGCCTTTTTCACATCCTTGACCCAGCTTTACTCTTGGTAGCTTATTATTTGCATTTATGCATTTATTTATTTATTTATTCCCACATTCAAATACTGTATATACCTCAGATTATTGCTCTCTTATTCATATAGACTGATGGAGATCTGACTTTGTAGATCCTGTAGTACCTCTACATGCCTTCCTAGATAGTAGATACTTTAATGAACTAGTTCAGTACACTAATGGCTCCATAAAGATAGCCGGAGATTTGAGACTTTTGGCTAAACTGTGTGAAAATGACAGAAAATTGACAGAATAGCCTTATCTTAAGGCTACCTATACATGCTTCTTCATGTCTGCACGTTCTAACAGCACTTCATGTTGATAAAACTTAAGTATGGTTTCTAAAGCACTCAAAACATGAAATTATCTTTAAACAACACCAAACATTGCTCTTTTAAAAATTTACTTTTATCATATGTGTTACAATTTAATAATGACTTTTGTACTGTGATGCATTTGGGGGGAAAAAAAGGCAATCCAGTTCTAGCACAATAATGGCCATTGGTCTTCAGAGAAAGTATGTATGATTAGTTTTACATTCAAGTCCAGATCCCAAATAGTTTGTATGTAAAAATAATAATGATACTATAATTGCTGTACACATTTGACATATTATTTCCTACAGTAGTATGTGGTATGGGATTCTGTAGTAAGTTACTGTTACTGTAGTAAGTGCTAAGAAAATAAAAACTGAATTTAAAACCCCTTACTCTGTCAGAGGTGTTGAAAAGCTGTGGAGTAGCACAAAGTACTGAGCAGTATTTATGCTTCCTTCTGACCAGGCTTCCAAAGTTTTCAGAGGGTCAGAAAGGCAATTTGAAGCATTTCAGAAATGTCACTCGCCTAAACTGAAATGTTGAGTCTCAGGCAGTCTCTTTTCAAACACATTTATCTCATCACAAAGTAGTGCTATAGTTAATTGTCAGCTCCTGAGTAGCATTGCAAAATATTACATAATTCTAGTTTCTTAACATAGTTTGCAATGTTTTTGAAATGTTAAAACATAACGTAGACATTAAAAGTCCCTGTATGAGGACTGTTTTTTGTAGAGTAACTCATATCTTATCTAATGACATTTTAAAAGTAGCTTATTCGCATGTATATCATAATATGAGACAGTCGTAAGCTTTTTATTTAAAAAAAGATCTGATTAAAATGCAAAAGCCTGAAAGGTAAACTTGTGATATGCCAACAATTAAAAAAGGCTTTTTAAATAAATGTTTCCCATTTTTCTAAGATGAAAACACAGCGAAAACATCAGCTGTGCTGTGGAATCACAAAGCCACTCAAAGCATCATTGAGAGCGAACAGATTTATGCCACGCAGTATCGGCATTTGATCAAGTTTGGAAGATCCAAACATCTCTAACTAAAAATAGCTCATTCATGTATGCTACAAGTTACTCTCAGCCTCATATTGTTTGTACACATTCCTGTCACAAGCTTCAAAATCTTCCTGTCACATGCTTCAAAATCTAGTACTTATTTGCAGTACTGTGCCAAAGTCTTAGGAACCCTATTTTTTTAAATACAAATTTAAACGTAGATAGCTATTTATGACTTCTGAATTGTTGTGTCGGCAAAAAACATTTTAGATTTCCAAACATTACTTTTCAAACTTTTCAATTAATTGTTACATCAAAAAAAAGTTTGTATGTCAGTAAAGAAAGTAACATATTATGTATAAAGTAATAAAGTAATAAGTAATAAGTAAAAAGCACTGAGTCCAGCCAATTTCCTTACAAAGCTGCACATTTGGCAGATGCCCTTATCCAGAACAACTGAGAGTTAAGGGCCTTGCTCAAGGGCCCAGCAGTGGCAGCTTGTTATTGACTTTGTTTAGTTTAGTACTTAAGTAGTGCTTTTGTTCAGTTTTTTGTTGAGTTTATAAATCCCAGAATCCCAGAATTTTGAAATGTTTTTCAAAAGCCAGTGGACTGTCGGAAAAGTTCTATAGCTGGTCATCTGCTATGTCAGTCAATTGGTGAAGTGTGAAATCAGGTGGTTTCTTTTCAAAATATACCAGACTCCTACAAGTTGACCTGACTCCTGGAATTAATCAGTGAATAAACGACAGAACCAATTATTTGTTTTAAAACCATTCCCAAATGGTGCAGTGGTAAAGTTTTTGGCTTGTGATTGGGAAGTCAGATATTTGAATTCTGATCATGCAAGCAATGATAAAACAAGGATGGGTTGTAACCGTGGAGTGGAGAGCTAGCTAGATATTTTTAAAGTTATTATTCAGAGGGTAAGTCTAAAGTGTAGGGGAGAGCAGGGAATGTTTTTACTGTTTCTTACATTTCTTGGACATGATATATTACAAAAGAATAAATGTCGTACTAAATGAAAGAATGAAGTCTCAGGCACATACCTCAAATACAATGTTAAGTTATTTAAGTATGGAGTTGTGGACAGTTAAGTAGAGAGTGTGCACTGGCTTTTTCAACACGTAAGGTAAATATTAATTTTTTTTTAAATGTAAAATTCCAAACCAACTTAATCAAAGAACCAGTGGTGCAAGGACTGAAAGGGGCATATACAGGGGTACACTATACTAATACTGGGTAGGGCATCCTTTTGCTCTCATAACAGCCTCAATTCTTTGTGGCATGGATTCCACAAGATGTTGGAAACGTTCAGTTGAGATTCTGGTCCATGTTAAAAAGATTGCATCATGCATCACACACTTTCATGCTGTGAATCTCCCATTCTACCACATCCCACAGGTGTTCTATTGGATTCAGATCCAGTGGCTAGAAAGGCCACTGAAGAACACTGAACTCATTGTGATGTTCATGAAACCAGTTTGACACAACTTTTGCTTTGTGACATGGTGCACTATCATGCTGGAAGCAGGCATTAGAAGATGGGTAAATTGTGCCCATGTAGGGATGCACATGGTAAGCACCATCTGTGTGCTTCAGCAGAAATCAAGATTCATCAGACCAGGCTACGTTTCCAGTCTTCAACTGTCTAGTTTTGGTGAGCCTGTGCCCCATGCAGCCTCAGCTTTCAGTTGCTGGCTGACAGAAGTGGAACCTGACATGGTCTTCTGCTGTTGTAGCCCATTCGCCTCAAGGTATGACATGTTGTGCATTCTGAGATGGTTTTCTGCTCACTACAATTGTACAGAGTGGTTATCTGAGTTACTGTATCCTTTCTGTCAGTTCGAACCGGTCTGGCCATTCTCTGTTGACCTCTCCTATCAACAAGGCATTTCTGTCTGCAGAACAGCCGCTCACTGGATGTTTTTTTTTCTTTATTGCACCATTCTGTGTAAACTCTATACTTAATTTATATACCAGAGCAAGCTGTCAAATGTGACATTTGACAGTTTGCTTCAAAGCCCTTGCCCCAAAGTGACACGTGTGCTATATGACAATGGTGGCTATATCACAAGCCTAACTTACAGGACTGCTGCTCCTCTACTAACTGTAAAAATAGAATATTTAACATACATACTTTTGCTACATGAAATGTGAAGTGCCATTTATTGTAACTGTTCTCAGATTAGAGTGCCTTTGACCACATTAATAGGGAAATTGAATTCAGAACCTGAATCACACACACACACAAAAAAAAATTAAGTTAGCATCTCGTAGGAGGTATGAGCAGTGTGACAACTTACCCTGATCTCCCATAAGTCTATATTAATCATTGTTTGCACTTGCATATTTGCAAATATTTGAAACACTTGATATGGAAAGAGAAAACATTGTACCTTTCCTACACTGATGCAAAGCACTGAATCACTCATACTCATACTTGTGCTTCAAAACACCATGCATTAGTGACATCTTCTGGCCATATAAATGATTTGCATATTAAATCCAGGCCTATTGTTGTAATACATTATTTTGTGACTAAGCTGAACAGGAACGCAAGATGATGAAGCTACCACACAAATATATTAGATCTTGTAATATATATTCATAACATTATACGGCTAATAGGCAAAATTTTTATATTAAAAGCTTTTAATAAATTTGAGTAAGCCAACGAATTATGCAAATAAAATGAGCAGTCAATCAAGCCCCTGAACCTCTCTTTTTGGAGCCACTGTGTGTGATGACTTACGTGCTGTACTTGATAATCATGGGTTCAAACAAGAATTTTGTGGATTTTTAAAAGCCAAAACTTTAAATATACTGCATATAGAAAGGTCTCCATTGCAAGGAATCATTGCAGGGAACTCACTAGGCAGGTTATTCCTTATTTGAATTACAGAATAATTCCCTAATTATAATACAGTAGGAAAATTGGTGACTGAGACGTTAAGGTTTGAACTCCAGTCCCCATAGCAGACTGTGTGCTGACCATGCAATCTGCAGATTCGTCTGACTGTAGTGATCAGCAAAAAAGCTGTTTTAAGCCAAATCCACTTTATATCCACAAAGCAATGTGCACAAAGTTCACACCACCAAATCCAGATCCCACTCTTGGACCATTTTTTTTCATGGAGGTCAGAGATGTGCTGCCCCACTAAAAAGTTTTGAGTTTTCGCACCAGTGGTTTCCCAGCGTCAAACTGTCACCCAGTTCCCAGTTTGGGCAAAAAAGAGAATGGGAAAGAGGAAGAACATGCCATATTGGGAAGCTTTTATAGCAATGTAGGGTCCCCATCACAAGATGACAGCTTACCTATTGGACAGCTTATCTTTCCTGAAAAAATAGTAGCCTGTGTTGCCATTCACTTTCATTGTACATGTAAATTAGACTTATTTTAAAAAAGAATTATGACCAATATGACTCCAATATACTGAATCAGAGGTAATTTTTAAAACAATTGATTAGAGACAGATTAATTTCAGCTTTATATCAGAATTCAAAGGTTTACATACACCAAGTTTACTGTCTCTTTCAACAGTCTAGAATTCCAGAAATTGTTGTAATGACTTTTAGAAGCTTCTGATTGACCAGTTGTCATAATTGGGAGCTAAACGAGAGTATACCTATGGCTGTATTTAAGGGCCTATCTAGAGCCAGTGCCTTTTTGCCCTTGAAACCATAGGAACATCTCAAGCAACTCAGGGGTGGCAGCAGCATGTTTTGGGGTTGTTTTGTTGGACTGGTGCAGTTCAGAAAATAGATGGCAACATGAGGAGGAGGATTATCTAGAAATACTGAAGCAACATCTCAAGACATCAGACAGAAATTTAAAATGTGGTTGCAACTGGGTCTTTCAGCAGGATAATGGTCCTAAGCATACCTACAAAGTTGCAACAAAATGGCTCAAAGACAACAAAGTGAAAGTATTGGAGTGGCCGTCACAAGGTCATGACCTGAATCCCATAGAAAATTTGCGGACTGAACTGAAAAAGGATCCGAGCAGGTAGGTCCACAAACCTGACTCAGTTACACCAGTTCTGTCGGGCAGAATGAGCAAAAATTTTGGCAAAGTATTGTGAGAAGCTTGTGGAAGGCTACCTCAAATGTCTGATTAAAAGGCAATTTAAAGGCAATGCCACCAATTACTAACAAAGTGTATGTAAACCCACATGACCCACTGAAAATCTGATATAGTAAATAAAAGCTGAAATAAATCTGTCTCAACTATTATTTTGAAATGATGGGGAGGTGCGGTTTACTTAGCTTTTGATTTTATTTGATAGCTTTGGTTTTAAAAAATGTATTCAAAATAATAATATAAATAACAGTGGGAGATAACCAGGTCACATGGATATTTGATAACTAGATTTAAATCATTTAGTGTTTCTGTGTTGTATAATTATGTCCATGTACATTATATTAACATCCAGTCTCATAGAAATAAAATGTTTACATTTACCTTTCTTGCAGCAACTTCTATAAAATGAATATTAATGTCCTGTCACAAGCACACAATGTATATTCATGTACTGTATATCCAAACTTTTACGCTGTGGCTGCTTGATTTGCACCATGCTTGTGTTAACAGTTTATGCAAAAACACTGTGTTACCAAACTTGAGTACCACAGTCATAATGTATAAAACTAAAGCCTGCAATATAAACATTTATCATAATAAGAGGCATAATGTTAAAAAGGCTGTTATTATGAACAGTATCAAGTATGGTGGTCCTCCATTTTACTTCCTTGAACACATTTAAACACATTTAAGATGCTTTCCAACAGATTTCGGGGCATGGCTATTGGGATTCCCTTGAATTCATTCACAATACTTTTACAATTATAGGCCTACTGTATTTTCAGTCACAGGAGTAATAGTGAGGTTGGTCAGTGAGAGCGTTTGTTACCACAGAATGGTTGCTCACCATCTCATATTTGTCCAACTTTCAGGAACAAGGATGCTTGGTAAAACAGATGTACAGTATAATGTCTTTACTTACATTCTTAAAACATTAGAACATAAATGGCTTCAAACTAAATTGGTAGTATTTCAAACAGCATGGAAGGAGAGCCTTCTGAGCTATAGAAAATCTCTTAGTGCTGCTAGATAAATGCATCTCTCCACCCTAATTGAAGATAACAAAATAGATTCTTATTTAATACTGTAGCAAAATTAACTTAAGACCACAGTAGAAATATGTACATAATCATTATATTGCAATGATGGCAAAAATTTCGGATTATTAATTTAAAAACAGACAGTTTTATAACTAACCCTGTAGATAATAATATAATGATATCAGATCAACGATTAGAAAGCTTTACTCCCTCTCGAGAGACTGAACTAATCACACTAATTTCCCCATCAAAATCATCAACTTGTATACTAGATCCCTTACCTACATGTTTCTTCAAACAGATACAGAATCAGTTACAGAAGCAACTGAACCTCTTCTAAAAATAATCATTTCTTCCCTTAGCACTTGCTATGTATCTAAATCTTTTAAACTAGCAGTTATCAAACCCCTGATTAAAAAACCTGACCTCAACCCCTGTCAATTGTCCAACTATAGGCCAATATCAAATTTATCTCCAAGATCCTATAAAAGGTTGTAGCACAGCAGTTATGCTCATACCTACATAGGAATAACATTCATGAAAAATATCAGTCAGGATTTAGGTCTCATCATAGCACAGAGAAAGCGCTGGTTAAAGTGGTAAATTACCTACTATTCTCCTCTGATTAGGGTTGTGTCTCCTTGCTTGTGTTGCTTGACCTTAGTGCAGCTTTTGATACCACTGACCATGCTATTCTTCTTGGTAGACTAGAAAATGTTGTAGGCATAAAGGGAATGGCCCTCTCCTGGCTCAGGTCTTATTTGTTTATCAGTTTGTAGATGTAAATGGTGACTTCTTTACACATACTAAGGTAAAGTTTGGTGTGCCGCAAAATTCTGTTTCAGGCCCAGTACTCTTTTCTTTATATATGCTACCTCTAGGCAAAATTATTCGTAAACATGGTATTAGCCTCAACTGTTGACACACGGTCGTATGTTTCAGCAAAGCCAGATGACAGACACCAGCTTAATAAAGTTAAGGAATGTGTAAAGGACATTAGACACTGGATGCTTATTAACTTTCTTTTACTTAATTCTGGCAGAAAAATACTTCTGGTACAGAAGTACTTGTACCACATAAAGATAAAAGTAAGCTTTCTGATCACATAATAACATTACATGGATGGCCTTTCTGTTTCCCAGACACAGTCTCAGTGTTTACGTCTAGGATGAAAACATATTTGTTTAGTCAAGCCTTTTGTGAGTAGTTTTTTCTTAGGTAAAGGAACAGATCTGGAGGGTTGACAGGCATAGAGTGTTGTGGTGAACTGGGATGTATGGATGCTGTCCCTTTACCCAAATGGGTTACTCTCTCTCTCTCTCCCTCTCTCTCCCTCTGATGAGCCACCCATGCTACTCCTGAGATACCAGTGATGCTGACTCATTCTGCTCTCCAGACCTGCCTGATCCATCCTGATGCCCTAATTCTGGTTGGAGTTCTCATCGGTTGGAGAATGCTTGCTGCTGCTGGGGGTGGCCCAACATGGACAGCCTGAAAAATCATTGGAATTGGTTGGGACTGCTTGGGACTTGGCTACGGTTGCTCTGAGCAGTTTTGCACTCAGGTGAATTTACTGGTTACACAATTGCACTATTTGTCCATGTAGTACACAGTTATAGAAAGGATTTATTTATAAATGCACTACCCGTTATCACCCTGATGAGGATGGGTTCCCGTTTGGGTCTGGCTCCTCTCAAGGTTTCTTCCTCATATTGTCTGGGAGTTTTTCCTTTTCCAAATTGGACGTAAACATTTACAGGGCTGCTATTCTTTTATTTAACAGCTTATTAAAAGGACATTAACCCACCTCATTCAATCGAATAGAAATTTCATTGACCTTAACTGGTTTACTGTATTCCAATTGAGATGTAAACATGGATGTTTTTTATTCTGATTGAGCTATCAGATGGATTATTAATGGACTATTAAGCTTCATGTAAACATAGACAGTGAGGTTGGGTAAAAAGGCCTGCCTAGCAGACTTCATCTCAAAGATGGCTCTGTGCCATCCAGCCAAGTTCTTCTACAACAAACTCTGCAAATGGACCTTGCTTTATGTTGGGAGGCATTGCCGTTACATGGGAAAGGGCCAAGGACCTTCCTCAACTGTTGCAATAAAGTAAGAAGCAAATTCCTTAATATGTCACTGTATCATAAATGAAAAGAAATGGCCACATACTGTTGTCTATGTAGCATAGCTGGGCACTCTACCAGGTAAGCCTACACTTGTCTATTAACATAAACATTCAGGGGAAGAGGGGGCATACATTTTCAAAATGATTTCACTATTGAACTCACCTTTGAAATCACTTGGATTTCTGTATTAATTACTCATAAAAAGTAATCGGATCTTCATTCAAGATTAAGTCATAATAATAAACTCATTCTGTCTGAACTAATAACTCAAAGAGTTCTTAATTAATGTCTTTGATTAATAATTCACAGCCCTGGCTGAGAAAATGTTCTGAACCCTTTTTATTAGTAGAACTAGTAGAACCTCTTTTAGCAGTAAAAACATCCACCAATGGGTTCCTGTAGCTGCTGATAGGACATCTAAAATAGGTTAAGACTGGCCTCTGACTTGGTCATTATAAAACATAAATTCTGTACTTTTTAAATCATTCACTTATGTGTTTTGGGTCATTGCCTTGTTGCATATGCAACAATCATTTAGATGATGGAGTACTGCCCCTACATTCTCTTGTAAAAGTTCTTGATGCAATTTTTAAAAAATTAAATTTCTTCATTCCCTCATTGATTGCAAGCCCAGGGGTTTACATATATTTTAAAACACAGACTATAAATATTTGAACAGTATACATGTGTTTGTGTGTTATCAGTTTAGGTGGAATGAGTTGGTCTAATATTATGACTTGGATGAGTAATACAGTAAACCAGGTATGTTTTAAACATTCTCAAACTTTTTCATGCAACTCTATTTGGATGTGAGGTGGGTAAGGAGGGGATGGTAGAGCAGTTGTTATTAAGGTGACATAACATTTGAGAAGGGGGCAGACATATGCTGGTAAATGCCCATATATGAACATACATTTATAAACCCTTTAGCACTGGAGAAAATATACTGCATATACAGTCCTCTCCAAAAGTATTGGAATGGCAAGGACAATTCTTTTGTTTTTGCTATACACTGAAGACATTTGGACTCCAGACCGCTTTTTTCAGTAGTTGTTTGGTTTGGGGGGTTTCTCTCTTCAGTTTCCTCTTCAGAAGGTCAAATGTACTGTATGCTCAGTTGGGTGAATGACTTGGCCAGTCTAAAACCTTCCACTTTTTCCCCTGCTTTGGGTCATTGTCTTCCTCCCACTTAGCCTCTATGCATTTCTCTGTAAATTGGAAGACATAATGTTTCTGTAGACTTCTGATTTCATTCTGCTGCTACCATCATGAGTTACATCATCTATAAAGTTTTTTTCCCCCCACCAAATAAAGATAAGTGAGCCTATTCCAGAAGCAGCCATACAAGCCAAAACCATGACACTACCTCCAACATACTTGACCAATGAGCAATGAGCTTATATGTTTCATGAGCAGATCCTTTCTTTCACCACTATTTGGCTTTTTCATCACTTTCGTAGAAGTTAATCTTGGTTCCAGAACTTTTGTGGCTCATCTCTGTATTTCTTTGTGAATTCCAATCTGGCCTTCCGATTCTTACTGCTGATGAGTGGTTTGCATCTTGTGGTATGGCCTCTATACTTCTGCTTTTGAAGTCTTCTTTGAAAGGTGGATTGGGATACCTTCACCCCTGACCTGTGGAGGTTGTTGGTGATGTCACTGACTGTTGTTTTTGCATTTTTCTTCACAGCTCTCACATTGTTTCTGTCATCAACTGCTATTGATTTCCTTGGTCGACCTGTTCCATGTCTGGTTGTTAGTTTCTTTCTTTTTCAGGTCTTCTTTGAAAGGTGGATTGGACAGTGCACAATGCTTGTGCAATGGCTCTGATCGATTTTCCCTCCTTTCTCAGCTTAAAAATCGCTTGCTTCTCTCCCACAGACGGCTCTCTGTTCTTCATGTTGGTCTTCCTTTTAACAACAATCGTCTTTATTTTTAACAACAAATACATTCGTCACAGGTGAAACCCAGGCGTCAAACCAAGAGTAGACATTCAGAGCTATTAATTGTTTAAACAATCCATATAACCTGAAAAATGGATTGGTTCAAACAAAAGGTGCAAAGGTGCCATGTTCTAAGTTGTTTAACACATCTAGATATAAAATCAGGAAATTAATGCTACACATGATAGCTTGGCCTCTGTATTTCTGCTTCTGATCTATCATCTCATATTCATCTTTTGATCTCAAACCCAAACGCCTTCAATGTATAGCAAAAACAAAATAATTTGCCTAGATTTTCCAATACTTTCAAAGGGGACTGTATAAGAATGTGCTCTCAAAAACATTCATGATAAACGTGTCCATTTAAAGGGGAAAAAACTTATGGGTGCCATATGAGGGGAGGGGCAAATGGATTTGGCCCTGACAAGCTATCATGTGTGTGCAAGTTGAAAACTAGTTAAAAGTTAAAACTAGAAGAGTGCATTTTCCTGAAGTAAGTGCAGGTGATTGAGCCGCTTAAGCAAGGTCTTGCTGTTACTAACGTGTTGCTGTTACTAACCACCTAGGGTGTTGCTAGGTGGTTGCTATGGTATTCCAGGTTTTTGCTAGGGTGTTGCTAAGTGGTTGTTTTGATATTCCATGTGGTTGCTAGGCTGCTGCTAGGCTGTTGCTAGGCGGTTGCTCAGGAATCCTAGGTGTTTGCTATTGTGTCAGTTGATGGCACAAATTTGTTATTTAATCACTTAAGGCATAATCTACCATTAAATAATCTTTCCATATAAATAACATTGCCATTTATTAACACTGCCATTAATAAATGCAATTAAACAAATGAATGCAATCATAAAAAACTTTTATTATAATCAGTAGGCCTATAATAAATGTTATTATTTAATAGTGCACATGCTTTATTAGTTTCTGTTAACCCTTCTTTTGTCTAGAAAAATCCTATTCTAATTTCAGAGTCTAGGTTATCAGTGTTAATTGATAGAATATGTTAAATAAGTTTTTAAAAAAAATATAGACATTGATTACAGCCCTTTAAAGTCTCCCAAAATTGCTGATGTGGCCTGGGAAGAATTTGAATGTGATACCCCTGCTCTATGATTGTACAATAAGTATGAATCACAAGTAGAATTTGTGAAAGTGTTACAAATATGCTGCATGGTTTTTTGGTACTACATATACAAATCTTTGTGAGACCTTGTTGCCTTCAGTGTTACTGTTTTGCCCTCTTGATTACATCTCTGACTAATGCCCTCCTAGCCTGGTCACTGACTTTTGGTGGATAGCTTCCTTTAGTAAGAGTAGTGGTTGTGCCATATTCTTTCTTTTTTTAATAACAGTAATAATCAGGCTCCATGGGATGTTCAAAGTTTGGGAGATTTTTTTTTATAACCAAGCCTTGATACAAGCCTTCCAAATTTTATCTCAGATTTGTTTTGTTAGCTCCTTGGTCTTCATGATGCTCATGATGCTATTTGTTTAAGCATGTTCTCTAACTTTGTGGCATTCCAGGAAAGGTTTATTTATACTGAGATCACATGACACTTTAATTGCACACAAGTGGACTCCTTTCAACTAATTATGTGACTTCTGATGGCAACTGATTTTACCACAACAATTTAGTGGTTTCAGAGCAATGGGGATGAATAATTGGGGTTGGTTGCGGTTGATTTAAGTTATTCTTCATACTTGCAAACAGTTTCGCAAACTAATATTTGACATTTCCTGCACTTCTGTATTATGGGCTATTTTGTGAAGATGACATATAATCCCAGTTAAGTTGGTTTCAGTTCCTGGTTGTAATACTACAAAATGTAGAAAGGTGCATTTTTAGGCAAATATTTACATGTCATTTTAAATTCCGCTTAAAGCTCTGAATCTGATCTTGGTTTACTGTCTCTGGAGTTTCTCCCATTGTGCTTTACTCTGGGTTCTCAGGTGGATCAGGTACTTTGTGCAAATGTCTGCATGCATGGTGTCCTGTGATAGATAAGCATCCCATCTAGGATGTATTTCTGCCTCACGCCCAGTGTTCCTGGGATATATTCACTGTAGCCCTGACCATTCATTACTATGAATGAATGAATATGACCCCTTAATGTCATCTAGAATGACCCATTAAATATTCACCCTATTTATACTGGTTACTAAATTAAGTGTTACTACTAAGGGATATATTAGGCAACAAGGGAACAGTCAATTCTCAAAGTTGATGTGTTGGTAGCAAGAAAAATGGGCAACCATAAAGATCTAAGTGACTTTGACAAGGGCCAAATTGTGATGGCTAGATGATTGGGTCAGAGCATCTCCAAAATGGCAGGTCTTGTGGGGTGTTCCCGGTATGCAGTGGTTAGTATATACCAAAAATGGAAGGAAGGACAACCTGTGAACCGGCAACAGGGTCATGGACGCCCAAGGCTTTTTGATGCATATGGGGAGTGAAGGCTAGCCCATCTGGTCCGATCCCACAGAAGAGCTACTGCAGCACAAATTGCTGACTAAGTTAATGCTGGCTATGATAGAAAGCTATCAGAACACACAGTGCAGCACAGCTTGCTGTGTATGGGGCTGTATAGCCGCAGACCGGTCAGAGTGTCCATACTGACCCCTGTCCACTGCCAAAAGCACCTACAATGGGCACGTGAGCATCAGAACTGGATCATGGGGCAATGGAAGAAGGTGGCCTGGTCTGGTGAATCATGTTTTCTTTTACATCTTGTGGATGGCTAGGTGTTTATCCGTCACTTTCCTGGGAAAGAGACAGCACCAGGATGCACTATGGGAAGCAGGCAAGCCAGCGGAGGCAGTATGATGCTCTGGGCAATGTTCTGCTGGGAAACCTTGGGTGCTGGAATTCATGTGGATTTTACATTGACTTGTACCACTGACCTAAAGATTGTTGCAGACCAAGTACACCCCTTTATGACATCGGTATTCTATAATGGCAGTGGCCTTTTTCAGCAGGATACTGCACCCTGCCACACTGCAAAGATTGTTCAAGAATGGTTTGAGGAACATGACAAAGAGTTCAAGGTGTTGACTTGGCCTTCAAATTCCCCAGATCTCAATCCGATTGAGCAAAGAAGTCCAATCTGTGCTGGGCAAAGAAGTCCAATTCATGGAGGCCCCACCTCGCAACTTAAAGGATCTACTGTTAATATTCGGTGCCAGATACCACAGCACACCTTCAGAGGTCTTGTGGAGTCCATGCCTTGACGGGTTAGAACTGATTTGGTGGCATAAGGGAGACCTACACAATATTAGGCAGGTGGTTTTAATGTTATGGCCGATAGGTGTGTGTGCATATATATTATATATAATGGATATAAGAAGTCTACACACCCCTATTAAAATGGCAGATTTTTGTGAGGGAGAAAAAATTAAACCAAATAAATCATGTCAGAAGATTTTCCACCCTCAATGTGAAATTACAACATATAAAAATTAAATGAAAAACAATTAGAAACATTTTAGGAACATTAACTGAATCTCTTGACCTGTATATGCATTTTTTAATTTAATTTATTTATTTATTTATTTTTTTGCATTTCACTGCTGCCACATGATTGGCTGATTGGATAACTGCATGTGCAGGTATAAAGTGGATGGTGTGTGTATATCTGTATAAATTATAATCTGTAGATATATAGCTCTTTTTGGATTGCTTTTTTGTGATACATGGAGACCTCCAGGTTAGCAGATGTATGGAGCGATAAGTTTGTTGATGGGGATCAGTATCACTCTGCCTAATGTTCAGCACAGATGGAAAATGCTTGCTTTTGACAGATGCTTCTCCCCCAGATATAACCAGCTGAACAACATCTGGGAGGATGGCTATTTGGACACAGAGTAGGCTGGAGGAACACTTGCCTAAAAGAGAGAGAGAGAGAGAGAGAGAGTGAGAGAGCATACCTTCAGATTATTTTTAATAATTGTAATTTCAGTCTATTTGGTAGAAAAATGCTGCTGCTCACTACTTGTGGAGGAATATTTTGTAATGTAGGTCATCCTACATCCTTCACAGCTGCAAGTACAAGTAATACACATTCATCCTTTCTTCCTTCCTTTTTTGGACTGTGCTGTGTCCAGTATGCTCCCATATATAGCTTCTTATATGACTGCCCACTCCTGCCTCCTATGTGAGAGTAAAAACCACCCATCTTTTTTTTTTTTTTTTTTTTTTGGGTGGATGGTCCCGCAGAATACCAGTCCCAATGCACACTTCTAGTTTGGAGTACAATAATATACCAAATGCTACTAGTTATCCACTGGTTGGTTATCTCTTTAGGTTAAAAAAAAAACCCACAATAATAATACAAAATCCATATCCAGATAGAAATCATATAGCCATAGTTCAATAAACATAATTCATAATTCCCACCAAATCTGAGAACAAATAAATTCCTTACCTGTTCAGAAAAAAAAGCTAAATTTCCATCACATCTAAATCCATCCTTATTGACTATATTGTCTCTCTCACACTCTCACTCTCTCCACTGATGGGCTGCCTGTCACAGTGGACTCTGATTTAAATCAAGCCTAAAGTTGGGAAGTGATGACATATCTGAACTAGTATATGACATACTACATATGCATTACAATTTCCCACCAATTCTGACCCAACACTCCTGACACAGTGCTGACTGTGAATTACTATTACAGAATTGTCATTGTGACTCACAGCAGCTTAGAAAAATCATATCATACAGTATTTTATTATGTGATACTATAATCTTTTTTATTTTTACAAAAAATCAATAGCTTTAATTTATCATTAATACACACCAACCATATGTTTTTAAATGCCATTTATTTTGACACAGTGTAGGCTCTCTAAATCTACTTTGCCTTCAAGCCTCAGTACACATGTGATTTGAAATACTTTCACTTAATGCAAGAGCAGTGGTGGGATGTGTGTTGCAAATGATACATATCCTAAAATTATACTTAGAATTCCCATTAGGCAACCATCTACTGGAATGTATCATAAATCTCTGCCTTTTGTTGAGAAACTTTACTTTCACCAGTATTGTCCTGTAAGAAGGTCAAATTTGTAGTAATTGTACAGATGTTCCTAATAAAGTGACGACGATGAGTGTATTTTTTTATGTAGATTACATATGTAGTAGCTCTGCAGTTACAGATTTACAAGACCATGGTATCTATTTTCTTACAGGTGCAATGTAAATTGCTGGTATAAGGCTGGCATGTTGATAATTTTGTTAGGCCTAAGCCATTATTCCCACTGTTTGCACTCTTTCGCTATATTTATTTTCATGGTCAAAACTGAAGCCTACAAGCTTAAGCTCAAGCTACAAACTTGGACAAAAAATCATGTAATTATAGGAAATTCTTAACTTTTAGGTTTTTATCTAGTCAAGATACAGTTTAAAGAAATGAAATCTTTATTTGCTATTCAAAAATATTATCATAATGGAATTAAAAGAAAAATTTAAATGTGTATACTCTCAGAAAAAGCCATCTATGCACTGTGGGCTAATTCAGGAAAGAAGGAGAAAATATTCTCAGGGGAGCATTACAAATAACAAGAAAACAGGCTCCTGCTACAAATTCCTCTATACCTGTGAATATTTTCCCTTCGGACCACTTTCAGCATCATAAACCCCTTAACAGGGCCCAGCTCTCTTGGGAAATGCATAGCATTTCCTATGGGGGAACTGAGGCTAGAGCTCATGAGCTGCACTCTTATTGCATCCAGGTGGTCATGTTAAAAAGCACTGGCCAGCCATAAATGTCTAATAAACTGCAAGTGGCACCTTTAGAGGTGAACAGGGTCACTGCACCTGTCTGTGGCCTGAGACCTGATGTTTTTCTCTCCCACATCCCTCCTTCTCTAGCCCATATACATATTCCTTTGTTTTACCAAGCAGAACTAGATGACTAGTAGTTGTATTTAACATGCAATGTTATGCACATCATCTTAATGTTATGTGCGTAGGGGGAAGTCTTGGGGGAGAAACAATTGATAATCAGAATTTTAGTAGTGTGCTAACTAAAAGATAAGCGAAAAACAGCATGCAATTTCATTCAGGTAAGGTATTCTGCCTTATCTATTTACATAGGTATTCAACCTATTTGCATGGCATGTGTTCAGGAGTTGAGGGTTGGTGGGGGTAGAATCCCCTAGTGATTTAATTGGTATACATGGTGTAGATGTCTGGACATGGGGCCACACTGCTTTGATCTCACTTGAAAGGAGCTAATTGATCTCTTTGTTCCACTCACGTCTGGCTGTTCAGTGAAAAGAAAGGAAAAGGAATAAGTCACATTGGGGGAAAAAGTAATCCTTAAAATGATGAAACATCTGCAAGGAGGTGGATGAATGACTGCGAGAGTCAGAGAGTGAGTTTCTTGCCCCTTGAGTATGAGAGAGAGAGAGAGCGAGAGAGAGAGAGCGAGCGAGAGAGAGAGAATACATACAGGACAGCAAGCAAAAGAAGAAAGAGAGACATCACCTCACGCCTGGTACCATTGCTCCTCAATTACTCTAATGTGCCTCATATGGCTGAGGCATTTTGATGGAGGGAGAAAGAGAGACAGACCTTGTAAAGCATAAGGACTTGCCTGGGCCTTTGATATGATGCAGTCCTCTCTTTGCCAGATTCATACATGATGTTTCTCCATCTCTTCCACCCCTCTGAGCCCAGTTTGAGGTCGTTCAGGAAGAAATGCAATTAAGACCACACGTTTAACCACCCCTAGCAAAACCCCAGTGGTACACTTGCTGTATGATCAATAGACACAGTGAAATAAAATATGCATATATACTTATAATTTGTCAGAATGCTAATAATGACTTAATTACATTTAATTTAACAGTATTGTCATTACTACTAGAGTACTGCAGAATACTGACTGTGGATAAAAGTGTACTGGAAATGGCATTAGTATGCTATTTTCAGTACACTTTTATCCACAGTCTGTACTCTGCAAAAACATTTTATCACTTTTTTTTAGACATATAAAGATGTTTGTCTTTCCAAGCATGAAAAAACAAGTTATTGTCTCTGTTTGAATTTGAACAGTGAATGTAAAAAGGGGATAATCCTGCAACGGATGGCTCCCTCTGCCTTTCCGTGCATTGGAAGCAGACGAATAAATCAGTGAATTGTAAGGTCATGGAGGAGCCTGCATGTTTTTTTTCCCACACACATTCTGTTGTCCTCCATAATTGTTTTAGGTGAGATGAGGAAGAGAAAGAGGGACACTGTGTCTAAGTAGTATCTACATTTTCTGATTAGCTGGCATGTGCGTGCTAATTCCTTCTATCAGGACACATCTATAGTAGATCTAATAAAAAGTGTTTCTGATACTTTTTAGGTATGCTGGAAAACGACCATGACAAAGAGAGAATTAACGCCTAGGCCTATATTTATGCTAAGCTATTGCTTTCGCTTTTGTGCCAGTCATCTCTCTGTCTATATATATATATATATATATATATATATATATATATATATATATATATATATATAGAGACTCTAGAACCAAAAGTATGGGCTCAAGGACCGAGTCTCACATAATATGTTGAGAGAGCGCC
>CM074981.1:17680143-17713736 GCA_037576825.1 Pangasius krempfi | reverse complement strand
CCTCTTAAAATAAAGCTGAAAGTCTACACTTCAATCACATCTTGATTGTTTTATTTCAAGTCCATTGTGGTGGTGTAAAAAGGCAAAATCACCAAAACTGTCATTGTCCAAATACTTCTGGACCTGACTGTATACACACACACACACACACACACACACACACACACACATATATATATATATATAAAATGTATTTGATTTGTGTATTTAATAATTTAGAATTTAAAATTACAATCTAAAATTTAATATTTAAATCTGCAAATACAGTTAATGTGCTGCTATCAACAAATATACTTTCACAAAATATAACGTGGAAGAACATATTCGGTTTCAAATATACAAAGATATATTCTTACACAAGAAAATATAATTAGATAGATTGATTTTTATGCATATTAAAATACTTGATCAGCCAAGACATGTTTACAATGGAGCCACAAGGCTAACACAGCTTATGAGGAAGCTTATGACCACCTATATCAAATCTGTGTATGTTAAAATTAAAAGTAAAAGTAAAAAATTATTATGTGCTTGACAAAACTGAATCAAATAAATGTTCTATTATATCTAGGTATGGATGATAGAAGTATAAACATACATTCATATACACAAATAATATATAAAATAACACAATCATACATGAAAACACGTGAAAGTGTGTTTACATTCAGACAAGTTGTTGACACCGACTAACAGTGCTGTCATAACACACTCACACACACACACAGGCTTACACTGACACATTTAACATAAACCTAAACATATGCAGCCAGTGAAATTTATTTAAATGGACTGCATGAAAGAATATAGGATGAACTAGTGAGTCAGATGTCCACTCTGTATTAGCAGTAGGGTCAAGTCAATATGAAATAGACTGATTCAAATATTGCATTAATAATAACAATACAGCCTATATTGCATGTGCGTGATTGAGTATCTGTCAATACAACAAACACTGAATACTTTTTAAATCATATTTGTGCATGCATGTGGTTTGTTCCTTTTAGGTCGATAAATGCAAACTTAATTCCTGTTAAAACCAAGGACAGATTTCTGGTACCCAGGTTTTAACAGTATTCCAAGAACATCTTTACAACCTTTCATATGCGTTTTTTTTTTCTAAAATAAAACTCACACAATGTGTGTATACTAGCCACATAATTCAAAACAATACATACTTCTTGGTCAGCGCTTACCCAATGTGGAAGAGATGTAGGCAGTGTGAGACAATATGAATTAGACTGTTGGAATATGATAGTGTGGCAAATGAACTTTCTTGTTTGTGACAGTTCTGGTTTGTTAGTGATATCACACCTTTGATTCAGGGTGCATTTTAATTTTAATTTTGTCAAATTAATTTTCATTCTGCCTCTCAGATTTACTAGGTTCATCTTGTATAGTTAGGAGCACTGTGAACAATGTTCAGATACTTTTTGATAAATAATAAGAAAGAATAAAGCATATAGTAAATCTAAAACATATAGAAATATGAACACAACTGTAACTGTGAGACTGATATAAATTGTACTTTTTTAGTGGCAATAATCATTACAAACTTCAAATAAAAATATTCAAATATTAGCTCTCTGTCACACACACACCCACACACACACACACAAACACACACACACAGGGAGGAAGGTAAAAGGATATAGCAAGGGTAAATATCTATCCAGCAATTTCATATCTGTCTGTTGCATTTTCCGGATATAATGCCCATGTCCTCATTTCAATACATACAAAAATACTCATAACACAAAATACCATTTTTATTTATATATAAAAGAGTGCTTCATATGACATGGGGAAAAAAACCCACCCAGATAACCACCGCTACCCTGCATATGCTGGACTGTTCATATAAACTCACTTTTAAACTATTTTAGCAAATTAGGCTACATTATAGTAGCGCTAGACAGTATAAAATTATTCTGAACAAGGGCATTATCCAGGTTTACCTCTTGTACTCCACTAGCATTTAGTAGGGGTTATTTGTTACTTCAATTACTTATAATTATTTAATTTATTTATAATTAGAATAAATAATCAAATAATCTTTCTGTTAGCTATAGCACTGTGGTGAATTTACTATTATCGTTATCATTATTATTATTATTAATAATAATAATATTATTATTATTAAACACACTTTTACATGCTGATAACATTACTGTAATATAATGGATGGGTTACTGTGGTTTAAAATACTGAACATTACAAATTGTTAACGAATATTCCACATAATACGTTCATGCATTTGTCTAGAAACCAATATTATTAGTATTATCATCATCATCAGGTACAATGTTTCTTGTTAGGTATTTGTTTTTATCCAGTGCCTTTCTCTCCCACCATCCAAAGAACAATGGCACTGTGCTTTTTGCTGGTCTTCTCTGACCCTCTGTGGTTTTTGGTGGTGTGTGTGTTAGGTGGTTTCCAACATGCACCTGAAGCTCTTGACAGTTCTGTAGCAAAGCGATGTCTTGTTCTGCTGTAAACTGTTCTAACAGACCCTCACCAGGAGCTTTTTTTTTTTTTTTTTTGCAGTTTTTCAGTTATGTTGTTCCTTTTTATCTCTATGCAAGCTTATTGTATTTATATTATAACTAGCAAAACAATGTGAGTGAAAAACTGATGGCATGAACCAAGGCAGCTAACACTAGCTACATTTCACAGCAATTTACTATTGACCTTAACTAACACTCGAACTAGCTTGGTAAGGTTAGCCAGTCATTTTTAACAAACTTTAAAGTGTGCACTTCTCCATTCAGATGGGTAAATTTCTGCAGGTGTCAGAGCTAGATGAAAATCATGAAGCACAGCAAGTTTTCTCTCAAAAAATATTCTGTGTTGAGTGTACATGTTGACTGCTCCTTACTAGTATATTTTTAGTTGGTACATTACATTAGCCACTTACAGTTTCATTACTTTTAATAAAATGATGGATTAGCTAAAATCACCTAGCTAGCTAATAGTAGCGGAGTCAGTCATGACTCAAAGCTCTAAAATCTTTTCCTGACAACAGTAAAATCAACATATTTGTGCTAATTATACATTTACATATTAATTAATAATGCTGTACTTACCACTTTGAGCCGCTGTTCAAACTTAAGTTGAACTTCAGGTGTCTCTTGACATTTGTGCTCCCAACATGAAGGAGAGTGTCCATGACCAATATGCATGGACCCATATTGGGTCCCACTGTCTGACCGGCAATGTCTACTGTGCACACTCTGGCTCCAATTTTGACCTACTGCGCAAACTCAGTTGACATGGTTAATTTGCCACACACCAAATTTTCAAAAAAGCACAAAACACCACAATGATAATTGATAATTGATATTTATGATAATTGAACACCATCTTGTCCACTCATATATACAGTCACGGGCACAACACACTCCAGGCTTGATTACCTTTGCCTATCCTTTGGAAGACTGGATGTTAAACTTGCATTTTTTTTTGTATAGAATTTTGCAACCTGAATTTGAGCACAGAAATTAACAAAATGAACACAGGTTTTTAAATATCTGAAAACTGAATTTTAAATCGTGAATTTCTGAACAGTGAAATAAAACTAATTACAATTTCAAGGAGGTTAATTCAAAATAAATAATCACAGGTGTGTGGTTTTTGACGTAATATATTTCAGTGTTATGAATTCAGTAGTCTGTACTTTTCATTATTAAGAGTAAGAATGTTCATGAAATTTTCACAGCTTGATGGGTCGCTGGATATACTCATTGGTGTACAAGGAGTAAAGGAGAGATGAGGGTACATAGCCTTGTGGAGCCCCAGTGCTGATGGATAGGGGTTCTGAAGTCAACAATCCAGTGGTAGATGGAATGGTCCACTCTCAGTTGGAGCAGTTTGCTGTGAAGTTGTTTTGGCACAACTGTATTAAAGGCAGAGCTGGAAAGGAGAGGAGAGAGGAGTCTTGTTGACTGAATCGTCAGCTGAGTGGTTGATTGGATCAAGGAGGGGGTCAGAGACACACTCGATATGAAAAAGAACCAACCATCATGACAAGCATTTCATTACATCTGATGTTAACGTTAGTCATTTAGGCAGGTTATATTGTCTATATTGTCTGGAATGGGAATGATCACTGAGGTCACTGGAGAATCCAGTGGAGGCCTGGATGAGAAATAGAACTCTATTGAACATATAGTCCACTTTATAGAAGATAAAAAGCTAATATTTCATTCCCTATGGAATGCATTCCTTCATGCAATAGAGAGCCATTTGGAATTCAGCTGAGCTGCAAACCCCTTGAGTCATTGCCACACAATGTAAATTCTCTGCTGACCTCTAGTGGCCAATACATTCATTACATCATCCTGAAAATACTGTCGGTAAATTTATACACATTTTCATATTTTAAAGTAAAATAATCAGGGGAAAAGCTGGCTCATGGCATAAATAATTATAGTACATGTTAAAAGAGATCTCTCAAAAAAATGTAAATGACATCAAACTAAATTTATAGTCTTCCAAATTTCATGGAAGGAGAGTGTTATTCTATCAACTATAGAATAGTCCCCCTCAATCAGAATCAGAATAAATTCAACTAAAATTTATTTAATACAGTAGTTAAACTAACCAGAAACCAGTCATTGAAATAGAAACCAATGTTCTGCAAAATATGGCTTAAGCGTTTTTTTTTTGTGTGGAGTATTAATAATACTGATGAAAAAGCCCTTTCTAATGGGAGGTGGTCCATTACTTTCAATTAACCAATTTGGCATCTGTATCTAATGATTTAACAGTTAATTGAAACCATTAGGCAATTTTGTTCCTTTCAGAAGGGAAACCTAAGTTTGACACATGTGCATGGATAAATTAAGGTCTATTTAACTCAGCTTTCATAGTGTAACAAACTCCAAGAAGATGCAGGCGGATCCAAGTGCAGCATTATTTTAGAGGTATAAGACAAACTCCAAATCAGAGGGTCTATAGAAATATCTAAGAAACAACAGAATAAAATAATCTAATAATGCACATCTAGGTCAAATACAGCAGACAGATACAAAAGGGTCAGGCAAAATTCATAAAACCTTAATTCAAAAAACAGTTAATACGCTAGTAACAATCTGCAAAATAAAGGCTCAGAAAAGCACTCACAAAATGTGGCAAGACTTTGCAAAGAGTACTGTGGATTAGCTGCTTAAGTAGTGTAAGCAAGTTCAAAGTATGCAAAACTGTTCAAACCTCAGGTGAGGGTGACCTCTGCTGGATGAGGGAGGGATTACAATGTAGAGATGTTACACATAGGGTATACAATATTCTTTGAAACAATTTTGTAGAACTCGGTGTGTGAGGGTGCAGATTTAAGCAGAGTGTTTCTGTAAGTTGCACCCCGTTCTAATGTGCATTGTGCACTCAAACAGCGTTGAGTGATCAGTCCCTTTATTTGTCTGCACAATATAAAATAAAAACATTTAAAAAATGACTGGCTCTGTGTGACACTTGTCTCTCTCCAGTGAAATCCTAACTGAGCATTACAATTACATATAGCAGAAAATATAGCAGAAAGCTGAAGTAGCATATGATTAAACAAAAAAATATTCAAATGAGACTGAAAAATACTGTACATAGTATATCTAACTAAACAGACTGTAGCCTACCAACAACATAGCTATAAAGGAATCAATGGAGTACAGGGCGCTCCTCTCCCTCCACCACCTGGAACAAAATGGTCCTCAGCCCTCTATCGTGCCAGACAATGGAAAAGAGGGCCCCCACACAAAACCGGTTTTACCTGGCAGAAAGCCCGCTCGCATGGCTCCATCCACTGGACCGGATCTGGTGCTACCTTTTTTGTGAGCTCAGTCAGTGGGCTGGTAACATCAAAAAAATTAGGTAAAATCTCTGATAGTAGCCAGCCAGCCCCAGGAACTGCCTCACCCCCTTTTCATTCTAGGGTCTCTGGCAGGCCACAATTGCTGCCGTCTTGTCAATTTGGGGATACACCTGCCCATGGCCCAAGTGGAAACCCAGATACCGTACTTACACACATCCTGCTTCACCCTTCTTTGGGTTTGCTGTGAGTCCCGTCGGTCTCAGGACAGCTCTCAGATGTTGTAATTGCTGCTGCCAATCATAAATGATGATGTCATCTAAATAAGTACAGGCATATTCATTGTGTGGGTGGAGTATTTTGTCCATGAGACGTTGAAATGTTGCTAGGGTTCCAAACAAACCAAACAGAAAGGTGGCAAATTGGCATAACCCAAACGTAGTGGAAAAGGCCTTTTTTTCTTGAAATATTGGAGTCAAGGGAATCTGCCAATACCCCTTTGTTAAGTCCAGTGTTGAAAAAAAGCAAGCCACGCCAAACCAATCGAGCAGTTCATCAATGCATGGCATTGGGTACGCATCAAATGTAGACACTGTGTTGACTTTCCTAAAGTCCACACAAATACAGACTGACCCCTCGGACTTGGGCAGCAAGACCACCGGGCTGCTCCAATCACTGTGGGACTCCTCAATTTCTTCCATGTTGAGCATAGCCTTGACTTCATCCTGAACCACATTTTTTGTGTTCAGGTAACCAGTATGGGTGGCTGCATACAACCACTCCTGGAGGCGTCTCAATGGCAATGTGGTGTTCCATGAGGTCTGTGAGACTGGGGAAATGAACACATCAGAAAACTCATCTCCATCTGCAGCTGACACTCAACCATGCCCCAGTTACCACAAATTTATAATAATAATAACTTTCATTTTTTCATTTATATGAACAATTATTCATTAGTCATTCAGGAATTGGCAATTAACTAATGTTTATAACTTACAGCTTCCAAATTTGCTTATGTGTATATAAACAATTAGCCATTTAATAGTGATGAACAAATCATTAGTTACTGAGAGAATTCAAACATTAACAAATGTACGTAAATGACACATTGTGTAGCTGCTCATGAGTGTGTACACTATGAATGGATCATTAATAACAGTGAACAAAAGAGTAACAATGTTTGCAGTAAAAACACATCAGACCAGACATGCACGTGGGCTAACAACAGTAATCAGTAATCAGTTAGTAATGTAAAAGATTTTTTTTAACAAATAAATTTGCCTGCTCAAAAGTAATTGGACAATTGACTGATGAGCAGTTTCAGTTTGGTGATGGGTTTCGTGTAAAGATGGCTCAGACAGATGCAAATGCAGTTAGCCAGTGTTTGATGGAGAGAACAGCAAATCCAAAATACAGGACAGTACTCAGAATCAGGGACAGGCAAATGTCAGGTGATCAGCAAACAGTATATCAGATGTAAGATAACAGGCACAAAATCAACAATGTAAGAATCAGGCAGGGGAAAAGACTTGGTATAGTCACAAACACTAGGGAATGGAGTGTGTACTCATGCGTTGAGTGAAAGTTCTGAAACTTTAAATACGAGTGAGTGAGTAATGAGATAATTGAGCTGATAAAGAGTTCCAGACTTCAGGCAGTCATTGACTGCAAAGGAATTGCATCCACTGACTGCAAAGGATTTGCATCCATGTATTAAAAATAATCCATATATTTATAATTATTTTTCCAATTACTACTGAGCCTGTGAAAATGGAGGAAGAAAATGGCTGTACTTCCTAAATGGCTAATGTAATATTTTTGTTAAAGCCCTTGAATTAAAGTTGAAAGTCTACACTTCAATCACATATTGATTGCTTAATTTCAAATCCATCGTGGCATACAGAGGCAAAATTACGAAAATTGTGTCACTGACAAATACTTATGGACCCGACTGTACATCACCATACATGTGTCTTTCCCCAGGTGTTTGGCCATGGGCTTAAAATGAGTGTCAAAAAGCATTTCTCTGCAGCTTTTTGGGACCAAAAATCATAGTTCCTCCTGATTGTTCTGAGTGACCCGACCCACTGAGCTTGTTATTGGTGAAAGTGGCAAAATATCACCAAGTTACAGGCATACATATTCACAACCTTACTACAAAGAATGATACACACTAACTATTTTTCCTATAGCATGCAACTATTTTTATGTTAATACTAAAAAGCACCTTTCCCCCTAGAACAAATGCATTTCCATGTAGAATATTATAATAATATAAAGTGGCTTTTATTGTCATTTCAACCATATACAATTAGTTAGTACAACATTCCTCCAGGACCAACGTGCTACATAAAACAACACTGAACTACAGGAGAGTACATATATTTACATAAAGTACACAGTGCAAGCATGTGCAGACAGCACAAGACAGTACAAAACTACCAAAAACAACACAATGGGCACAGTAAGTTATAGTGCAGTGCCGACAAGTACACGGTTCTGGTATAAAGTGAATCAGATGACACTAGTGCAAAACAGTAACAGTGTAAGTTGCTGTAAATGTAAACATAAGGATTATATATAATATAATAATATACAGTAATATACATACGGTAATATGCATACATATACAATATATAATAAATATTTGCAGCAGCAGAAATTGAATTTGGAAATATGCAAAAATTGTAAGGAGTATGGGGTGATGTTCAGTTGTGTGTTTTCAGTCCAATCTTTGAGTGTTGAGGAGTCTGATGGCTTGGGGGAAGAAACTGTTGCACAATCTGGCTGTGAGGGCCCGAATGCTTCGGTACCGTTTGCCAGATGGCAGGAAGAGTGAATAATTTGTGTGAGGGGGTGCGTGGGGTCATCCACAATGCTGGTGGCTTTGCGGATGCAGTGTGTGGTGTAAGTGTCTGTGATGGAGGGATGAGAGATCCCGATGATCTTCTCAGCTGTCCTCACTATACGCTGCAGGGTCTTGTGATCCAAGACGGTGCAATTTCCAAACCAGGCAGAGATGCAGCTGCTCAGGATGCTCTCGATAGTCCCGCTGTAGAACATTGTGAGGATCGGGGGTGGGAGATGGGCTTTCCTCAGCCTTCGCAGAAAGTAGAGATGCTGCTGGGATTTGTTTGTTATGGAGCTGGTGTTGAGGGACCAGGCGAGGTTCTCCGCCAGGTGAACACCAAGAAATTTGGTGCTCTTGACAATCTCTACAGAGGAGCTACTGGTGTTCAGCAGAGAGTGGTCACTCTGTACTCTCCTGAAGTCAACAACCATCTCATTAGTTTTGTCCAAATTCAGAGACAGGTTGTTGGTTCAGCACCAGTCTGTTAGCCGCTGCACTTCCTCTCTGTATGCTGACTCATCGTTCTTGCTGATGAGACCCACCACGGTCGTGTCATCGGCAAACTTGATGATGTGATTCAAGCCATGCATTGCTACACAGTCGTGAGTCAGCAGAGTGAACAGCAGTGGACTGAGCACACAGCCCTGGGGGGCCCCGGTGCTCAGTGAGGTGGTGTTGGAGATGCTGTTCCCGATCCTGACTGACTGAGGTCTCGATCCTTAATCTAAGCTTAATAGTAAACTGATTCAAAATGTATTGTTATTTACCAAACAAAAACATATAATCTTTGATATGGTGATGCTTGTTTAACATCTTACAGGAGTCATAAGTGTCAGTGTTTTGTAAAAGTCAGTAAGATTCCTGCCATAGGAGTTAGTTCCTGTTCTCATGTACAGTATGTTAAAGCAGCTATATACAGTCATTCCCTTACCTGGCTCTCTTTTTTTTTCAGTGAGGCAACAAAATGCATGTCATGTTACAGAGATCTCCTCTGTCCTGAAAACTCGAGTCTCACAGACGTTCCATAATATTAAATGCAACTATGCACAGTTAAAACGCATGATATGTCGTTCATTAATTAATTCATTACTAAATATTGCAATCATTGTCAGATCACTGTGAAATAAGAGGTGTACAATCTATGTCATACAAACTCCAAAACTACTCAAAATACTCAAATTTAAAGTTTGTTTATTTATATTGTTTATCTGTATATTATTATTTTTGCAATTGCAGCTGCAGTTGCAGTTAAAGGAATCTTGAAGGTCAGGGATGCTGCAGCGCCCTCAGCACCCCTACTTCCTACATCCTTGATTGTAGGGCATATTGAGTAGGGGAGCATTTCAAACACAGTGGTAGGGATTGGAAGTTCAATTCAAATTACAGGTTCAATTCTATTAAACCATGCTTTTTAACAAATCAAACATCAGATTTGACCAAAATTCTACCACATAAACCACATTCATATGCACACCTTACTTGTTTACTAACTATCAGGAAGATACACAAAAGGACTAGGATTCAGAACAAGAGACAGGTTACTTGTCAGGCAATCAGCAAATGGAGATAAAAAAGATAGAGAAAAAAGAGGTAAATGATAAGCAGGCTATGGTCAAAAAAACAAGGCAAAACAGGCAGAGACCAAGCTTTGGAATCATCACAGGCACATTGCTGAAGTGAGACTTCTCCAAGACACAGTGAAAGTCCAGGGGAGTATTCCACAAATTGAGCTCATAAAAGCAAGCATCAGCTGTGGACAGACAGGAGCCATCTGCCCCCTAGACAGGTTGATCTTTATATCATAGTGTGTTGCATGGTTTTATGATTAGTCTAGACTGGTCTAGGCTTTTAACAATAAAACATCTATTTTTCTATTAAACACACATTGCATGCTTTACTAGCTTCTTGAAGCTGAGTGTCTTTTAGTAGATATTTCCTTGGGTGAAATTCCCAGGGTGGTGTATAGTGTATAGTATAGTGGTTGTATAGACTTAAGGCTCACCAACAACATCTCCCTCATGCCACATTCTGCTGTAGTCAAGTGAAGTGAAGTAAGTGATTTATTTTTAACAACAGAAAGATGAAATTTATGTTTTACTCCCTTGTGCCTCCCTTTTTTCTTTTCTAGATTGCCCTTTTGCAATTATACACTATATCGTCAAAAAGTATGTGGACACCTGTCCATCACACCCATATGTGGGCCTTCCCCAAACTGTTACCACAAGGTAGAAGCACAGAATTGTCTAGAATATTTTTGTATGCTATAGCATGAAGAGTTCCCTTCACTGGAACCAAGGGGCCTAGCCCATACACCTCTTCCAGCATGACAATGCCCCTGTGCACAAAGCAAGGGTGTACAAAGGTTGGTGTGGAAGAACTTGAATGGCCTGCACAGAGCCCTTACCTCAACACCACTTAACACTTTTGGGGTGTATTGGAATGCAGGCTATGTGCCAGGCCTCCTTGCCCAACATGCCCAACCCTTACTAATGTTCTTGTGGCTGAATGGGCAGAAATTCCCACAGTCATGTTCCAAAATCTAGTGGAAAGCCTTCCCAGAAGAGTGAAGGTTATCAAAACAGCAAAGGGGTGGGCAACTAAATCTGGTATGGGATGTTCAACAAGCACATGGATGTGATTGGTCAGGTGTCTACATACTTTTGGCCATATAGTATATGTAGAAGGTGCCAGAATCCTGACCATTATACCTGAGATTGCGACAGAGAGTGGATTCCTTTTTGTGCTGGGGCTAACTCAGTGACCATTTGTACTTCTAGCCATAGTAGGCTGCTTCCCTCAAACCAGCTGCTGGAAAACTAGTGTCCACCAAGCTGCAGAGCCACAGTGGGGCATATACCCGCAACTTCGAGCCACCAATGGGCTAGAAATTCCCTATAATGGCTACTTGGAGCTGGATATTGAGCTCTGTGGTAAGATAATCTCCAGGTGTGGTATCTTTATCATTGCCAACTCTTCTGATAGGTTGCCCTCCACAGCCCCTGGTGTTTTAGGGATGAACATCATTAGCAAATGTTACCATTGTTACCACTTTTTGGTCAATATAGCTAGTTCATCTTCTGGTTACCTTTGGTGTCACAAACCCAGTTGTCCAGGCACTGCAACAGTGCCATCAGTTGGTGGTCCATTCTTCCTTTTCCTCAGTCTTACATCCTTCACGTGATGTAAGAGTGCAAGGTGGTAGGGTTTGCCACATCCCAGGGGATGTAAAGCAATTCGTAGTAACTAAATGTTCTGAACTGGTTTCCGGCAGTACAGTGCTTTTCGAGCATCTAGACTCAGGCCTACCGGTTGGGTTATTGGCTTCGCCAGCCTGGGTCCAGGTGAATCAGCATACCATTCTGATACCCATTCTAAATGTGGGGACAGCTGAGGTGTTTATACTTGTATTACCATTGGCTCTTTAAGCCATGTTCATGTTGTTAGTCCACCATCAGAGGTCACCAAGGTTAAAACTGTCACTGCTACCGTGTCAGCTCAGGTGGTCCCCAGTTCTATCTAAGACCGGATCAAGGCTATTGATTTATCTGCACTTTATGATCAGGAGCAGCATCAGGTCAGGTCTCTTCTGCAGAAGTTCTGTGTTTTCTGCCAATGATGGAGAACTAGGGTTTACCGATTTCCTCTCTCATGACATTCCACTCCTTGATGACATTCCTGTCAGGCAACTATATAGGTGCATTCCCCCTTCTGAGTATGAGGTGATATAAACCAACCTCTGGAGGCCCAAGTCATCAGGGAAAGTAGCAGCATTTAATGCCTCACCCATTGTACTAGTAAAGAAAAAGACGGTACCCTGGGCATGCAAATGCATGTATGCAAATTACCACCAATTGAATAGCAAGTCCTGGAAATATCTTGACAATCTGGGGCTCACTGATTTTTCACTATGGACCTAGTCAGTGGGTATAACCAATTCCGGTGACCGAGATGGACATGGCCAAGACTACATTTTATATACCCTCTGGCTATTTCAGTGGAACCAGATGACCAGAGGTAAATGAAAAGGCTTTTTGGGGACCAGCAGTGTCAATAGCTTCATTTTTAGCTTCATGACATTGTGGTGTTCACATCCTCTGTTGACATCATTTGCAATATCTGGATATGGTGCTGGGTCAGTTGCAACAAGAAAGCCTAAAAGTAAAACTTTAGAAATGTACATTTGCAGTCCTAAGGCTTTCCAAGGAAGAACATTCACAGCTATCTCTATGGTTACTATGTGGGACCATCCACAGTACTCTCTTGGTGATCTTGGAGCCATCCTTAGCAGCAGTGAATGATTTCTAGGTTACAAAACCTCCAAACAGATGTAAGGCATCAGGAAGGATCAGGCAGGTCTGGAGAGCAGATGCAATCAAGATCACTGGTATTTCATGTGTAAATCGATAGAGACAGCATCCAAACATCCCAGTTTACCAAAACACTCTTTGCCCATGAACCCACCAGATCTGCACTTTTACCTAAGAAAATAACTATTAACAAAAGGCTTGACTAAACTAATATGTTTTCAGCCTAGACACTAAACACTGAGACTGTGTCTGAATCCTAAACACTAATTGTAAGGCTGTTCCATAACTGTGGGGCAATGCAAAAGAAAGATCTGCCCCTTGCTGTAGCCTTCTTTATTCAAGGTACCAACAAAAAGCCTACAGATTTTGATAGAAGTAGGCATGGTGGATCATGAAAGACCAGAAGTTTGTTCAGTCCAATTCAATTTAATTTGTATTTTAACAATGAAAATTGTCACAAAGCAACTTCACAGAAATGTATAAATTTCAGATAAAAATGTATAAATTTATCCCTAATAAACAAGCCAAAGGCGATGGTGGCAAGGAAAACTCCCTGAGACAACAGGAGGAAGAAATCTTGAGAGGAACCAGACTCAAAAGGGACCCCGTCCTCATCTGGGTGACACTGAATAATGTGATTGTAAATAATTTTCCTTCTACTACTGTATACTATACAGTCAAAATGTGCAATTGTGTAAACAGGAGCTTATGAGCAACTTATAAATATGAGCATCAGAGTCATTTCTGGATTCATTATAGTTTTACCATGAAGTCTATTTTGTTATCAACTGTTCATTGATGGAGACTTGACTGCAAAACATGCCCCACATCACACTCTCCATGGGGACCACAGGGTGACCCGGAAGCATTTGTTGAGCTCTTTGAACATGCCATGGGGCTGGCCAGACTCACAGTGGATGGTTCACTTGCCGCCACTACAGAGGCCCAAAAGCTTCCAATCTTGAACCTGCTGGAGTACCCAGACCTAAAACAGGCTATTTTGCAATGGGTTGGCCGCACCCCTGAACAGCACCTTCAGTGCTTCCGCTTGCTGATAATCAGTGAGCTCAGCCACCCATTCACTTTTGCTCAACAGCTCCGAGACACCTGGTGAAGGTGCCTGCCGGCATGGAGGAACATGCTGCCGAGGACATACTTGACCTAGTGATGCTGGAGCATTTTGTCACCTGGCTACCAGAAGGTGCAGTGTATGTGCAGCAATATGTGCAGTGCCACCATTTGCTGTCACTAGAAGAGGCTTCCAGCTGGCAGAGGACCATTTGGCGGCATATCCAGGGGGAGGAAAGATTCCCCCTTCTCCCTCCCTCTCTCCCTCTCATTCTATCCCTTTTTTCCCCTCCCTCCCCGGATCCCTGCACCACAAAAACAGGGGCCATTTCCTCCAAAACCAGTCCTCTGACCCAAGACTTTATCTATCCCTCCGTCTCCCCCTGTGTCTGTCTCTTCTTCCACTCAGGGTGGTGACTCTTGGGCCACAGGCGTGGGAGTAATAACCCAGGCATTTCCAGGACCAATACCATGTGATAGCAGTAGGGGCGTTTATCCAGGTCCCCAACACACTGCAGGCCATCCCCATTCAAGCTGGGACATACCGTATACCAGGCATTTCAGATGTTGTTGAGGAGAATGTGTGTGGATGGGCCCTGCAACAGTGCAACATGGTGTGGGATGTGCGCAGCATTAGCTAGGGAGGCACTGCCTTGGTCTTCAAAGTCAGCTCTGTATCAGGAAGACATGGTGGGTGGGGAGGGCCCTGCCACCCCCGCCTTCAGGGAAATTCCCTTTGGTGATTTCTCTTTGGACCAGACACGATCGGTTAGGTGTGGCTCGCTTCTATTCGACACTGGATTTGACAAAAGGATATTGGCATCATCCCCTAGACTCACATATCTTCTGAGAAAACTTCTCCACGCCATTTGGTTCTCACCAAATTCAAGGCCCTTCCTTTGGTGTTGTTCAGAGCCCTAGCAATGTTCCAAAGACTCCTGGACATAATCCTGTCTGCACGCTGCCTACGCTACTGCCTATGTGGATGATATTATTTATAGTAATGTTTGGCAGGATTTATCAGGGTTCTTTAAATCTGGCCCTTGATGTCCACTGTCCTGCAGAGTTCATATCTGGTCCCCCACCAGAGATACCTAAAAGTGAGGGGAAAATGGCACTTTCTTCCCCCCTCGCCAAAAAAGAGAAGTCTCAAACCTGAAATGTTCTGTATGCACACTATATTTACATAGGTACCCCCTAAAAAATTAAGACTGAGACTCAAACCCTTCCCATTATAAATTATACCATAATAGTGGTACAGTGAGCAATATTGAGCATTACATTAGGACATAAGCTCTAGGTCTAAGGAACAAGAATGTGCAAAATGTTTATATATGGACATGTACCTTGTAATGTGCTCTAGAGATCAGTTTTTGTTCCAAGGAGCTAAGACCATACTGAGCCAAGATATTGAGGTTTCTGTATAAACAGCTGTATAGCCAAAATTTGTTGTGTGCCATGACAAAAAGATGGCCATCATGGATAAATCAAGAGAAATTTAAAAAATAAAACAAAACTGGTGGTTTTGCAATTCCAATACATAGAGGTAATCACTCAAAAAAAAAAAAAAAAAAGGAAAAATTAAAACTGGTCAAGCAACCAAATTATTGGACCACTTGAGATGCTCTGACCTGCATTCCTTTTTTTTTTTACTTCCATATGATAAACTACTTTAGTGTTGTACAAACAAAACTTTTGGGTCCTGAAGCAAAACTAGTTGACAACCACTGAAGTAGAGTACCATATGTGTTTTGCAAGTTTTACTGAGTGTATAAATATTACCCCTAAATGTACAACTGCTATGCCTCAACAGTCTCTGTGCTTTTTCCTTTTCTTTATTTTTTCTCACAGGCAAAGTTGCCTCACGTGGTGCCTTCAACCACTGGTTCTACAATCAATGGCAAGATGACAGAACTAAGAGAAAAGAATAAAATACATAAGCCTCAAGAAACATTAATGTTGTTAAATGAGTGAAAGTTGTGTCCATCTGCTACTAACCTGGGGTGCGTCTCCCGAAGCTTTCCTACTTTATCACTTAATTGTTCCTTAATTACCAAGTATTTCCTGAAACTCTTCATAACAAATGTTGTATGTAAACTGGTTCATAAATTAATGAGTAACCTGACCCATTTGTTATTCACTGCTTACTGTGGATGGAGCTTACTGTGCATAGCCCACTTCAGGTCACCCCAGATTTTTAGTTGGATTCAGGTCTGCGCTCTGGCTAGGCCATTCTAAAACATATATCTTCTTTTGGTTAAACCATTCCTTTGTTGATCTGGATGTATGCTTTTGGTCATTGTCATGCTGAATGGGGAAATTTTCAGCTTATAAGCAGACACCTGAAGTTTTTGCACTAAAAATGACTGGTATTTGTAGCTATTCATGATTCCCTAAACCTCGATAAAAGATGAAACATGATGCTGCCACCATCATTGCTTCACTGTGGGTATGGTGTTCTTTTGGTGATGTGATTTTTTTTGCACCAAACATAACTTTTGGTATTATGGAATTATTATACCTTTGGTAATTGGTCTCATCAAACCATAACAAATTTTGCCACATAGTTTGGGTTGATTTAGTTGAGCTTGGATGTTTTTTTGTGAGAAAGGGATTCTGTCTATTTCATGTCACATTCAGAGAGTAATCAGTATTTGTCAGGAATTACTGCAGCTCTCTTGGCAGCCTCCCTGTTAAGTTTTTGTCTTGTCTTTTTATAAATTTTGAAGGAACGTCCTGTTCTTGGTGATGTCACTGTGGTGCTCCCTTTTCTCCACTTGTTGATGATGGCCTTCACAGTGTTCCATGGTACATCTAATGTTTTGGAAATTATTTACCTTTCTCTTGATCAATACCTTTCGACAGTGGGATCATGTACAGGCTTTGTAAGCTCTTTGCAGACCATGGCTTTAGAAGACAGATGAAACAAAGAAGATGTGATGAAAATCTTACAGAAACAGCTGGTCTTTATTTGGGGTTAATCTGAATAATTTCCTTGATGACAGCTCTATGATAATTATTTTAGAACATGAGATTGAATGTGATTGGTTCATTCTGAACAGTTATAAAATTATGTACAATTATAAAAGGATGTGCACATTGTAAGTTTTTTTTTTTTTCAAATTTTTGCCTAAAATTGTTCTGATTGTTTTTCACTTAATTTTTATACATTGTAAGGGTTGTAACATTGTAACATTGTGGGTGGAAAAAGTTCTGACATGATTTATCTTGGTTTCATTTTTTTATATCACAAAAACCTGACTTTTTAACAGGGATGTGTAGACTTTATATCCACTGAAAATTGTGTGGGTGCCTCATAACACCATTATCTGAGGTTCAATCCTCAGCTTGGGTGACTGTCTGTGTCTTTTTTATTAATCATGTTAGCTGTACAAAAACATAACTCAAAATAAATCAGCATAAAAATAAATCACAAAATAAAGAGCATTTAAAAGAGCATTGTGTAAATCAGTTCACATGGAAGCAACAAGTTAAGTGTAAGAGATGAATTTATGTTCTTTTGAATTTAAGTAATGTACATAATTTGTGTGGAACCATTGTACAATTTTTAATCAATTAAATGCAATGAATTTTTTGTTTGTTTTTTAGCTTTTTTACCTTTGGCCATTGTTCTGTACATTCAGAAAAGGTTCATTGAACTGACTTGATTCAAATGTGTGCATTGCTTCCACATGAATGAATTGACTTCCATTAATACATTTTGTTTTTGTACAGCCAATATTATTTGATCATGTACATTCAAAGCTCTGGAATAAAGACAAATTCCAGTCACCAGACCTGAGGATCAAATCCAGAACCCCAAGATTGGGAGGCTGCAACATTACCCACTGTGCTACAATGCCACATATTATTTAGGCATATCCGATAAACTTAATAAAGTTAATACTAGACAGCACCAACATTTTTAAAATTTTTATTATAGATTTAAATCTGACTGATCACAAATTCCATTTTTTCAGTGTTGCTTTTCCAAACATAGTTTTGTTTGTTAATTGTTGTTTACGCTTGTATCTATCATTTGCTGTTTATAAAACTGTCTATCAATGGCTGTTTTCCCTGTTTAAGTCGCTGATTTATCTATTAAATTTAATCTCTGTACTGAATCGATTGTTTGACTATCGACTGGCTTTAGACCACACTCAGACTGGGGAGAGCCAACAAAGAGCTACTTACAGCTTGTTTGTTACATCTATCATAATGAAGGCTTCTGGGAAACACTCGCAAAACAGACTTGTACATAACATGTCCATCTTTATGTTGTTTGTTATTCGAGATTCATTTTTATCAGGAAACCCACATGGTCTGCACAAATATTTTTGGTTTGATTTGTGTAAGTAGTTTTTGTGGTTTAGCGTAATTAAAATTTATTAAATAAACTTTTGCTGGGGAGGGAGGAAAGAAGGCAAACAGAGCACAGGTGCAAACAGAAGCACATCCTGATAACGATTAATCTTTGCGACTTACAAACAACTTAAAGAATGATGTATTTTACGTAAGAGCCGGTTTTGTGAGTGTTTCCCAAAAGCCTTCATTATCTCCAAAGTTACAAATGAGTTTAAAGGTTTAAAGTAGTTCTTTGTTAACTCCACCTCTGCACCTGTGCTGGAAAAGCATCACCAGTCAAAAAGCAAAGCACTGATTTACATACTGTGGAAATGGGGGCATGGTCCAGCAAAGCTCTGAGAATGGAGGACAGAGGAGGAGAAAGTGAGTAGTAAGGTTTAAACATTTGTGTGGAATTTGGCTAATTAATGTTCTGTGTTTCAGTGAGAAACAGCAAGGATAAAAAGGGAAAAAATATCACGAGAGTGATAGCTGAGCTGTGCAGAGCTCTGTATGTGTTGCTTAATTAAAATACCATTGCTGAAAAATGTCACGGCCAATAAAGAGCCTTTTTTTTAGTTGTCCAAAGCCTGCTTCCCATTTTTCCCACATAAGGGGGACAGAGAGGGTGAGGAGGGCTCCGCCCCTCCACTCTTGGCAGGGATTACAATCAAGGATTTCCCCTTGGAGCAGTTGCGTGATGAGACCTTAATGAATGTTCTGCATTTCAGTGAGCGGTGGCGAGGATAAAGAGATGAGAGATGAGAGCTGAGCTGTGCAGAGCTCTATGTGTGTATATGTGTTGTTTCATAAAAATACCACTGCTGTAAATGAGTAAAATAGTTACGGCCTTTTTTACTGAGTTATCCCAAGCCAGCCACCCGTTTCCTCATTTCCCTACTAACCCAGGGAAGTCCTACGCATACATTTTCTTGTTATTATAACACAAAAGTATTAAAACCAAAACTTATAAAACCATAAATATTATGAAAATAATAATTATATAAACTAAAAATTAATGATTATTAAAATGAATATTACTTATAAAAACATGAAAAACATTACATTTGAAATTCTTACCTCCTGCATATCAAGCCTATGAATAGGCACACAATTAACTTTTCCTGCATGAATACAGAATCATGGCAAACCGTCAGTATAAAAGAAAATTCTCAAAGAAAGAACTAACCCAAATGTTGGAAGAAATTGAAAAAAGACATACTTTGTTCAACAAATACAGAAAAAAAGAAGAAATGGGAGGATATTGCAAAGACCACAAGTACCTGCAGTGTCTTTAAATAATCTGGCACTGAGATCAGGAAAATATGGCATGACTTCACAATGTCTGGCAAAAAGATAGGGGCAGAGCTGAGGAAAGAAAGGGCTAAGATTGGTGTAGGGCAGTTACTTACACCAGCCATTACTACAGAGGAGGAAAAAGTACTGGGAATACTAGGCCAACTGAAGGGGTAGGGGTAGATATATGCTTAAATGAGTTCCCATCTACCCCACCACAACCTATAACCCCTTATGCACCCGTCACCAGTCCTGGGTCATCTCCTGGGTCTTCCTCTGCAGGGCCCAAACAAAGGGCTCCATTTAAGCAGGCCACTTAAGAAGCTAAGAAAGAGATGCATGGACAAGATATTGTGTTTTCTTTTTCAATGTTTTTTGTATTTTTTGTATTTTTTGTACTTATTTTTCAAGTGGATGCCAGAAATAAAGTCTGGTTCAAGTAAAACTATGACACCCCAAGAAATGACATGGGGTCTATGTAACGTTTGTAACAAAAGTGCTGCTGTTGTTATGCTTAGATCTGGGGAGTTGGTGAAGTTTTTTAAAAGGAAAATTTGTGGGCTCTGTCTTTTTGACGTAGAACTGCACGCAAGCTTCAAATTAAGAAGTTATTTGTAAGGTTACTTGTAAATTTATGAAAGATGTTATGTACTCCATTACTTGTTTTGGGAAATGCTCATTAATTTAAGAACATTCTTAAGGTTGAAATTATGAAGTATGAACCTCATAAATAGTTGAGTACTATGGTAATATGGTGAAAAGCTCATGTTTTTTTCTTTTCTTTTTTTGTTGTATGTTTTTGAGTTATTGCATTTGGATACCTATAAATAATATGTGATGTAACCCTGAATATATATATATGAGGGTCTGCGTGCTGAAACACCTTGTTGAAGAGATCAAAGGAGAATGGCCAGACTGCTCTGAGCTGACAGGAAGGCTATAGTAACTCAAATTAGCACTCTTTACAACCGTGGTGAGCAGAAAAGCATCTCAGAATGAACATCAAACCTTGAGATGGATGGGCTACAACAGCAGAAGACCACATCAGATTCCACTCCTGTCAGCCAAGAACAAGATTCTGAGGTTATCATGGGCACAGACTCTCAGAAACTGTACAGCTGAAGATTAGTAAAAAATCACCTGGTCTTTTTCCAGTCTTCAGCTGTCCAGTTTTAGTGAGGCTGCCATAATAGCCCATGATAGCCTCAGATTCCTGTTCTTGGCTGACAGGAGTGGAACCTGATGTGATCTTCTGCTGTTGTAGCCCATCCACCTCAAATTTCAATGTTTTGTGCATGCTGAGATGCTTTTCTGCTCATTGCAGGTGTAAAGAGAGATTATTTGAGTTATTATATACTTTCTGTCAGTTTGAACCAATCTGGCTTTTTTTATCTGACCTCTCTCATCAACAAACTGTTTTCACCCACAGAACTGTAACTGACTTAGTGTTTTTTTGTTTTTCGCACATTCTGTGTAAATTCTAGAGACTGTTGTGTGTGAAAATCCCAAGAGATCAGCAGTTTCTGAAACATTCCAACCAGCCCATCTGGCACCAACAACCATGCCAAGGTTAATGTCACAGAGATCACATTTTTCCCCATTCTGATGTCTGATTATGACCATTAAGTGAAGCTTTTGACCTGCATCTGCATGATTTTATGCATTGTTTTGCTGCCACTTCTCTGGCTGATTGGATAACTGCATAAATGAGCAAGTGTACAGGTGTTCCTAATAAAGTGGATGGTGAGTGTAGATAGATAGATAGATAGATAGATAGATAGATCTACACACCCATTAAAATTGTTACAAAAGGTTTTTGTGATGTGAAAAAATGTCAGATTTGTCAGAAATGTCTTTTTTCCACTTTAATGTGAAAAACAGAAGTATTTTAGCAAAAATGTAAAATTATGTGTTTGTTTTCTTGTTTGAAAATAATAAATTAATTTGCAACAGGATATTTAATTGATATTTAGATTATATGCCTAAGTATTGGTTAAAGGGCTGCAAAATATGTATAAGTCAGAAAAGAAAAACGCTCATACAGTATCTGGTTTAATAACCTGAGGTGGAAGACTAAGATTTTCTGGAGGTTACACACTTACATTCATACTTTGTTGTAAAACACAGAAACAGAAAGTTTTTTTTCTTTTTCTTTTTTTAAAGAGTTTCAAAGCACTATATTAATGGAAAATACTAGCTATATAGTCCATATGAAATCATGTAATTTCATATCCACCAGGTCAACCTCCATTTTCTAGACTGTTTATAAAAGTGTATGCCGCTCAATCAATGAATTAATGATACAGTTGTAGATTTGTTAAATTGTACTCTGTTTATGTCCTCTTTTTTTTTTTTTTTTGCATTTTGTCTATGTAGAAAAACAGTAAAGGAGTTACTGTTAGGGAACAATTTGCATTTTCCAAATATATATTTGTGGTAAGTTAATAGTTAAAAGATGTCATTCAAGCACAAGGCAGTAGGTGATGCTAGAACATTACAAGAGAGTATGCAGAACACACACACACACACACACACACACACACACACACACACACACACACACACACACACCTGAAACTGCAAGTTCTAACATTCAAACATGTCACATGTCACACAGTGCATAGTTATAATAAAATTCATGAATGGTACAGGGCATAAATAAACAAAAATATGAGTGAGCAGGAGAGAGAGAGAAAGTGAGTGTGTTTGTGTATGTGTGTGTGCGTGTGTGTGTGTGTGAGAAAGAGAGAGAGAAAGAGAGAGAGAGAGAGAGAGAGAGAGAGAGAGAGTATGATGGATTGAGGGTGGTGATGTGAGGGAGAGCATGTATCACTGTCTGCCATTTTTACACAGGCCCATGACAGAACAGTGACATGCTGAACATGGACAGCAGCCTTCGAGATGAGTTGAGCTTCATTTCCTGTTCCTGCTCAGTGCAGGTGAAAATATGCGACATGCTGTCTTCATTAATTCCTCCTCCATTTGAATTTCACCCCCTTTCTCTATTGCTCTAACTCTTACTTACTTGCTATATTATATGACCACACACACATACACACATACACACACACACACACACACACACACACTTTTTTAATTATCCCCCCTGCCACCCCCTCCCCCCCACAGTCAGAAATCCCTATTGTTTGGTACTGGGTAGCAGCCTCTACTGTCTCTAATTCTGTGCATACACTATTGTTAATGTTCCATTATGATACCTGCAGTTCTGTCAAAGGACCTTATACACATGCATGCGCTGAGACCATTACTCATACTTCAATAAATAATACTTTTAAGCTGTACAACATACATAAAGATGTCAGCTCAAATTGCTAACTAATTAACACTTAAAAAGACACAAATTAGATATGCATGGCTAAAAGCAATTATAATCTCCACAAGTTTTGTGATTCATTTGGAAAATGAAAAGAATGGCTAATTGCTGGAACCAACATCTTTAAAAAAAAATTGCTTAAATGATGTGTGTTAGTAAATAGTCATATGTACAAGCTTGATGCTGATTACTACAGTTTTCTGCAATTACTTGTTCTTTTGTTTAATGTCACAAGGATGAATTTAAAGGAATTTAATAGAATTAGCAGTCAGTTATGGCATGTATCAAGGGTTCAGCTAGAACAGTTAGTACCCAAGAAGTAATCCAAAATTACATACAAAATCTTTACATAAGCCTACTGTACATTCAAGTATTAACAACGGTCTGTACTGCAAGATGCATATTAATTTATAGCATAGAAATTTCTTATTTGTTGTATATGTAGATTATTTCTTAGCTCTGTGTTAAATGCACTGAAATTTGCAGCTTGGCTCAATGCTGCAAAATCATCCATGCCACTAGACAGGTGGTGGAAATGTATGCTTCCCCTTGGCCTTTGACAGCATGCGAGCAAGGCAGGAAAACAACATTGCTGGGGCAAAGATGCAGCTGAGGCACAACAGGCGCGGACGGGCTTGTGCGAGCTCTAATTATCAGGGCAAACGCTGCGACTTCATCGCAGACAGCACTGGCTTCACCATTAATCTTGCGCTGTCTCCCACTTCACTAAGCCCTGTGCCGTTACACTATCTCTGCTCTCTTTCATCAGCCGAGCTGCCGTTAGGCTGTAATTAATGAATCCTCTAGCCCCTTTCTCCTCAGCACACCCACCCCCTCGGTCTGCCGCTTCTAATCACAATCTGAACAACAGAAGGAGGAGGTAAGACCACCATGATGGTTATGGCACATCCACTGACTTCAAAACAGTTTGAGCTTAGACCTCTGACGGTCCACCCATATGATTCACTCTTATAATATAACACAGTTTTTTAAAACAAGGCAGAACAGCCTACTATTATACTAAACACACACACACTCAAAAAACCCCTGCATTTTAAAATTTTTATGATAATTTACTAAAGGCCACAAGCAATCATCATTCAAATTAATTTAAATACAACAAACAAACAAACAAATACGATTACCACTTATTATTATTATTATTATTATTATTATTAATTTACTGTTAATATTATAATTAATAATATGGTTTTATATGCAGTATTATTTGTCATTTATTCTATTCCTCTTTAAAAATATGAAATGTAAGAACATACAGTAGTGAACAGAACACTGTGATATTAAAAATGTGTATGGTTGCATGCTTATCGTACCGTATGGTTTCATACTATTCCACTCTTATCTATGCTTAAATATTCCTTTTTTTATTGTAAACATCAATTTATGATAAGGAGTTACAATAACGGAAAAGTAGAACAGAATTTATTTCACAGCTTTCTTTATTAAATTGTTGAACCTGCTGCATATTTGTATGCCAGTATCTTACTAGACCTGTAGTGTGTTTATTTATTTTATTATAACTTGAGAGAAAACACACACACATACACACACACACACCTCTGTCAGATGCCAATAGCACTTGTTCATCCAGCAAACACTGGTTAAGTAAGGAAATTAGTAAAGTTATATTAGAGAAAAGAAAGTTATGCTAAAAAAAGAAATTAGATGAAAGGGTACATGCAGAGACACAAATATAGACAAGATACAGAAGTACACACCCTGGGAACCTACTACATAGCAGAAAATTAAAAAAAAAAAAAAATAGACATGTACATGACATAATGTTTCCCCCACACACTTAGAAAGACCCCTCTTAAGAGTTCTTTGTATAGTTAAGAGGTCCTTGTTAATGGATACTTGCATCCTTTTCTGATAGGGAAACACTCAGCTGTAGGGTCCTACTTATAGCCTTTAAGGGTTCCCCCAGAGCCACAAGTGAAGAAACATTCAGGATTCTAATTCAACCATTTGCATATGTGTATATGTAAGTTTCTGATCAGCTTATTAAACTTAAATAATTAATTAATTAATAAACAATGATCAATACTTATTCAATGCCAATTTGAAACAAATCATGAAAAAATCTAATTGTATTTTGATTGTAACCATAGGGATGTATATAATCTAGTTATCTAGCTATAAATGACCAAACCATATAATAACAAACCCTACTGACATTATGTGCACATTATGTGAGTACCTGTTCTGCAAATGTAACATTATTAATATGCAACTCCCCAAACAGTCATGAATGGGAAAGTAGGCCCTTCATGGCTTTATTAAGATCATCCAATCTTTATAGCTTGTAAGTTACTTCCTTCCCAGTCTCTTTTTGGGATTTGATTGTATTACCCATTAAATTGAGTGACTGTGTCTGAAATCCAAAACAGACAAAATAGTGTTAATACAAAAATACATATTGGTAACATATTACTTTAAAAAGTACATTATGCAATTTTACAGTTATACTGTTTTACCTATATTCCTTTCAAATATACGACCTGAATAAATTAAATAAAGACTCAAAACTCCTAACCAAAGACTCAAATAAACTGTTTATTAAAGCACAAATTTCTGTCCACATAAAATTAACATCAAATTACAAACATGAACCATCAGAACAATGAATCAATGGATATTCATATACTGAATATGACATAATAATAATAATAATAATAATAATAATAATAATAATAATAATAATAATAATAAAAGAAAGCAAGAAAATTTGGTTATCTATTTAAAATAGCAAGCTTTTGCTGCCTAATTAGGCTAACATTACCTAGTGTTACCTAGTTTTACTTCCAGTTTAAAATAATTGAAGCTATCCTTTTGAATAAAAACTTTAGGAAACTACATAATGGGAAAAATGGAAAAAGTAGCTTGTTCCAGGAAAATGCTTCTGGCACCTAGTTTTACAGTAAAGTTAACTATACTGTATGTGCAACTGAGTTATTACAATATAGTTACAGTAGTTACATAGTTAGGTCCTTTGATACAGTATAATCTGCCAGTACTCTAAATACATTCCAGAATATCAGACAGACTACAGTATCTAACATTAACAATAACATTCTAAACATTTAAAGTATTATACTGGTTTGAATACAATATTACATTATTTACAGTGTTGACTTACATTCTGGATAAACCAGAACAACTGATGCTGTGCTTGATAATATGCTTGACTTTACTGAGCAGTTTTAAATATGATTATTTTTTAATTTATATAGTGATGAATAACCAATTGATGTGTTTTTACTGTAGGATTATTTTAATCACACATACATTTGTGAGTTTGAAAGCAAGATTTTCAGAAACCAAAAGCCACACCGATAATTGCTGCAAAGAAAAGCAAAATAACAAAAGGAGATAAACCAACACCTAAAATATTCAAATATAACACACATAGAAAAAGATCTTATAACTGTGCATTTCACCAATCATGCCTACACAAAAGACCATGAAAATGCATTTGACTGCATGTAATAGAGAAAAAATTACAGAAAACAGAAACATCCAAAATCCCTATATGCGCTAGGAAACTCATTTAGACAAAGTGAGATGAACACCTTTTAAAAAAAACTCTGCACTGTATTTCAGTCCCATCTCCTTTCTTCCCACCTTCCCTTTTCTCTGTTAATTACTGTTGATTATTCCTGATCCTGTCTTGTCAGGAACATGTTTGGTGCTAAAAACAAAGTGCCTAGTACACTGCTCAAAGAAGTAGGGAAAAGAGACACACAAAACATTTGCCGGATATCAATTTGCATGAAAAAAAAAAAAGCCTGAATGTTTGGCTCTCAGAAAGAGAAGGGGGGAGAGATGGAGATAGAAAGAGAGAAAGAGAGAGAGAGAAAGATAAAGAGAGAGATAGAGAGAGAGGTCTGAAAAGAAGTCTTGCCAAGAGTGCAGTGGTATAATTAGCATTCTACCAAACAAACGAGCTTCAACAGAGCTATAATTAAGAAGGCCTGTAATTAAGTGTATGCCCTTTATCATAATGATCATGGTTAAAGCGCCTTTGATGGCTGCCAGTGGGTTATTAACGGCGTAACCCACGGCACACAGCACCCCTGCTAGAATCAGGGTGTCATGACTGTCAGGCTAAAGAGTGCCCCTTTGTTTATCAAATACATTAGAGCCCAAATTAACACTTGGTGATGTGGAAGCACAATAGCTCCTATTGACTACTATGAAGAAAAATGTCTGGCCCACCAAAAATCCAAATAGCTTCCAACCTTGCGACAAGGAAAGTGGTTGACTGTAACATTCGTTAGACATGTGAAGCCACCTGCAAATCATCCAACATAGAATGCTGTAAAAATATCAAAGAGAAATTCCCATGAATCCCTATGAATCTCTTGGATACTGACTTTATGAATAGTGACAACATACCAATACTGTATTATTATTTTGGCACACATGAAAAGTCATTTGTCCTCAACTTCTTTTAAACACAGAGCATTGGGAACATCTTGTTCCTTGTATAATGTTCCTTGTTTGGGGGAAAAAAAACAAAAAAAACCCTTCTCTGCTCTCTTAACCTTTGAGGAGTTCTTATAAATTCATGGGAGATCCAAATCACCATCAGCCTTCTTTAACTAACTAAATACTACTGAGAAACTGTAAATACCATATCACAAATGTTTTGCAAAAATAATAATAAAAAACACAAAGACAATATTTAAGTTTGGTTAAAATATACTTTTTAAGTATTGATGGCCCCTCTACCAGGCAACTAAAACCCACAGGTTGAATATTACTGTTCCATTCAACTAAATGTGCTCACTAGTGAGTTCTAGTGCTCTGTTATTTGGTGCAATGGTGAGGAGTTGTTGAATCTTGTTGGTATTCTTCCACCATTTACATTGACGATAACACACACACACACACACAAACACACACACACACACACACACACACACACACACACACACACAGACACACACACACACACACCCCTTTAAAAAACATACATGCTCTAGGCAGGACAAGAAGCCAATGGTGCAGGAAGAAAGAGATATAGGCCTGAGTTTGGAACTTTGTTGAGGCAGAACACCCGGGTAGTGTTTGTCCTGACTGCAGCTGTCAAGGCAGGCCATAAACATAAAGAACTGAGTAATGTCCATTCTCCTCTCACAAATCTACTCAAAAAATGCATTCCAGAGTACACCAATCTTATGGATGTCCTCTCACGCAGAGGAACATAAGCTGTTCAAAATGTACGGTCCAAATATCCCTATCATATGTCAATGATGAGCATCACTTTGGTTTTTCAGAACATATATAAATATGATTAAGTCATCTAAGAACTCATTCTAATTGCTGTTCAGCTTGGTCATATGAGACCAGAGATTGTTAAGTGGGTGAGTGATTGGGGAGTCATGTGTGAGTGTGAGTGAGGACTCTGTAAATCATACCCTTATTAATGGCATTGTCAAGTGCCTTTGTACTTCTATTGTTGGATGCACTGTCACTCACTTTTTCTGTTAGGCTTGGTGCATATGCACACACACACATAACCGTCTGATACATGCATACACTCAAGACTAATGGATGGAGGACTCAGCCAGGCAATACAGCATAGTTCATGAAACAAGAAACCACAAGACTTGAAAGAAATAAAATCCACAGATAAGTAAAGAAGTTAAAAGTGTCCAATAAACCATATAAGTGTATAGGCTGCTCAAATAAAAGCCTGAAAAATGTACTGTAATGTAATATCCAAACCTTAAAACAATTATTCCATTGATACTATGGGGTTTAAATAACTTGGGAACTTGAATGAAAGTGCAGTGAGGAAAAAAAGCTAAGTACAAAGAACTAATCTAGCTTACAGTATTAATTATTGTTAAGTAAATGGAAGAGAATAGAAAGTCTAAGTGTAATTAAAAGTTTCCTACATGACAATATCCACCTTAACTGAGCTTTATGAAAATGATTAGGCTGTAAAAATGATTATTTATGATTGCATTTTCCATTTGCTGAAAATTCAGGCCACCCCCTTTCTCACCTCTTCTCCCAGGCCCATAAAATGAAGTCTCCTCACACCCACCACTTCCCACTGCCAATCTGCAGGCAAAGCACTGGCAAGCACCAGAGAGTTGGTTGACTTATAGTAGCAGTAGGTCATGCATAAAGGACACAAGTGCAAGTGATTGGGAAATTTGGAGAAGCTGAGCATTCAGTGAGGGTGCACAAAATATGAGCGCCCTTCTTGAGTGCCTGTGGGAAAAATGTAAGAAAGCTCTTTTCATGATATCCTCCCTGCTCTAGCCTCTTTCTTGGCCTCTATGAGAAATCGCATGTGCTGCTGAAAGATGTCTTTAAGATGTATTGTCGTTTATTTTGTCGCCTGGGCTCACCATCTGTGCCATTCCAATAGATGAAGGCTGGGGTGGTGTCTGAACATGGGGGTCTGCCCATGCCCCCTCTACAAAAACTCAGCCTGGTCATTAGTCAAATTGCCTAATGAAAGAGAATACAAATGGCCCCCTGCCCTGACAGGAGGAGTTTTGGAGGTGTCAGTACTTCTGACCCATACTATGAGAACAGATGATGGCTCACTGCTATTTTTGGCTTCTTTTTAATGACTCTGCTACTGGCCTGACTGCTTTTCTCTTTTTTGTTCTCTTTCTCAATTTTTCCTTCATATTTTTCCCCCCATTGTTATCAAGAACCAATTCATTAATTGGGCCTTCAAAATGTTTTCCCAGTCCACTATGCTTAGGGAATAATAGTTGGCAGCGAAGATTGCATACACATTCCAAAAAAGATTTGATACACAGCCCAATGCATAGGTTTGCATTTGGAAGCTGAAGATGAATAAAGTGAAATATAACCTACAGTATGTTCATTATGAAAGAATGAACAGTATATAAATAAATGATACATACAAAATGGCCCACAATTTTGGGGAAACTGAATAAAAGGATGGAGAAGGGAAATGTGGGACAGTATTTAGTGAGAGAGAAGAGGTGTTATTTTTCCATCTGGGTGACAAACGTCCCTTGAAATCTGCTAGTGAGTTGAGCGCCAGCATCTCGTACCCACTGGGCCTTGCTTCATCATTCTCAGTCCTAAACAAAGGAAGAGCCAACAACACCTACTGAGCTCTGGCAAGTAGCACACAGGCAGCGAGAGAATGCTTGAGAGTTCTGCAATCCCTGTCTCCCATAACCTGGCTCCAAATAAGGGACCAAGACACGTTTGTGTTAAGTTACACAACACACCAGGTGAGACGGTTTATTGAATTTCTAATTTAAAATTTCCAAAATGAAGTCAATAAGACAAAAATGGCTGGAGTTTATCTAATCAGCTCATAGGTATAGTTTTTTTTTGTTTAATTTTCAAGCAATTAATAAGGTTAACTTAAATTAATAAATCACACAATGAAATTTGATGATGTTGCTAAGATTGATTACTTTTCTCTGAGTACTTTTTTCTGTGTCTGAGCTAGGACTTATAAGTCCTAGCTCAGACACATGAAGAATGCATTTTGAACTGATAAGCAAGGCAACTGGGCTACAGCTGTGTGTGTGTGTGTGTGTGTGTGTGTGTGTGTGTGTGTTGCTGTGGCACTGAGGCCTAAGATTCTCTGAATAAATGGGCTAGGCCTCCAGAGTGCATACAAGCTGCAGAGTTGCCATTAAATTGTCTGTGCCGGATGGGCTGCAGCAGAAGGCACAATTACAACAAATCCCCTCTTAATTAGCAGTTCCGTGGGCAAGCTAAGTTGTCATGATAGAGCTAAGAGGAATGGGAGAAATATTCAAACAAATGCAGCAGAGAGAGTGACAAGTAGAAGCACGAGATGTGTGGTTAGTCTTGAACTGTGATCTATGTACCATAGGAACGATTCTTTTGGTGAACTAATGTGGCTTAATTTCAACCTCCATGAAGAACCCTCCCCCACTACACTGAACACTAACCACAACAGAACCTTGTTGGAATGGCTCAGTGATTGTACAGTGATATTAAGTTTGTGGGGGAAGACAGCCACAGAGGCCTTGCTGATGGCTGGCCCAGCCATCAGCCCATTCATCATTCCCTAAAACTATTCCACCAATGTCTTGCTGCCATTCCTAATTAATTATGCTAATTAGTACAAGTTTGGGCTCATCTTGTCATCTAGGGATGGGGACTTAAAGAAGGGATTGGCAAGATGGGACAGGGTTACAGTTTTATTAAATGGACAGGGCAATTTACATGCATACATTGGAGTGAAAAAAAACCCTAAACGGCCTTTGTAGAATTTATTGAAAAGTTAAATTTATTGAAAAATTATCTTCTTGGACAATTTATTTAAGTAGCCATTGCTTATTTGTGCTTTGTTTGTGCAATACATTTGGAACTAATACCACTGTGTCATGGTTATGCTAAACTGACACTGAACTACACTGCCCATCAGCCCCAGCATGTCACATGACCATGTCACATGTCCTACTGATCACCCACATCTGTTTTGTGTTAACCCTAATCAGTACCTCTACTTAAGTCCTTGTCTCTGTCTGTTTTATTGTCAAGCTTTTGTCGTTGTTGTGTCTGTTTTGTTGTGTATTCAACAGCCTTGATCATAGTCTGCCTGTTTTTCCCTTGACAGAAAGCTTGACCGAAACATGGATGCAACAGATTCTTTTTGCCATCCAGGAAGCCCTCCTAGAGAGGAACTGCATGCTCTGGGAGCAACAGGAGAAGAGAGCTTGAGTTAAGGCCATAGGAATGGCTCAATGCCATGTGCCCTTTCAGGAAATTTATTTTTGAAGGGGGGCTGCTGACCCAACCAAAACCATCTCCCACCCTCCCTGCCCCACTTTGAGCATCGCTCAGTCTACCTGCCCAGCTCCGGATGTCGCTCAGCCCCCTCGCTCCATAGAGAACAATGCTCCACCTCCTTGCTATACTGAGGATGTCGCTCCTCCCCCCCTGCTTTGGAGGACATCACTCCTCCCTCTGGCCTCGCAGAGGACATCATGCCACCCCTCAGCCATGCGGAGGAGATTGTTCCACTTCACTGCCTGGATGTCACTTCTCCTGCTGACTCCATGGGTAGTGTTCCTAAGAACCCTGATCAGTTGGGGAATGTCATGTCTGGCTGTCCAGGACCCCCCCTCTTGAACTTGTTTTGTGCATTAAAGGTGGGGGTTCTGTCATTGTTATGACAAAATCGGCATTACACTACCCATCAGTCCCAGCATGTTGTGTTAACCCTAATCAGCACCCCTATTTAAGTCCTGGTCTCTATATGTTTCATTGTCAAGATTTTGGTGTTTTTGTTCAGATGTGTCGTTGTGTGTTCCACAGCCTATTTGTGTTTATAATTCTTTTCACTGTTTTGTTTGTTTGTGTTGCACCTTCTACAATAAAATCTGCACTTGCATCTGCTGCCTCTACAAAATCTGTGACACATTGCTTTTAACCAAGTATTGTATTTCATTGTATATACAGGCTTCACTAATCTGGAAATAATACTAGATATGTTAAATCAGGGATGCTAATTAATTATGCGAAAACAAAGAATATATTTGACAAGGTTGTGTGTAAGAAGATGCTCAATGGACTTTGGAAACCTACCGATTGTTTCAAAGAGTAAACCCACCAAGCACCAGACGTCCATGGACATTGTTTTTTGGGCTAAATCTGGTCGGAACGTTATGGCCTTTATTTAGCCAAAAAGTCATTGAAAATTGGGCCTTGTTTAATCCATCAGATTTTTTTTTTCCAAGATGGACATCTGTTTTGGACCCCACATAGCCCTAATACAGCCATGAAAATAAGATTACATTGCAGCGAGTGGGGAATTATATCTTTATGAGAACATTTTTGAACATAATCACTGCTGTTCAAAAACCTAAATATATTTATATAAATATTAAAAATATGCAATACAAATAACTTGATGTTGCTGCTCTTTAATATAAAATGTAGCTATATAAGAATGTGAGTTTTGCTTCATGACACATGTGCAGTGGGAAAATACAATCACAGGATAGGAATTTCAGGTGATAGCAGTACAGAACACCAGAGAGGCTTGTTTTGAATGATTGGTCACTCAGAATTCAAAAGTCAAAATAGTTTCAGGTGGAGGAGGAGAAAGCGGGTAGTGAAAAATGGCAGGCGGAAATATATACATTAGATCAAAACTGAGAGTGACAGACACACTGGGTAATAAGTAATTTTATTAATTAAAAGTTATAGCCTGTTTAGTATGAAATTCCCACTTTTTTTTTCCACAGACTGAAGTGGCGTGCAAGTCTGTTGATGTTATCTGGCTTTTACTACTCAAGATTTGCTCAGAGAAAATTTTGAATTGTTTTTTATTGTACATACAATAACATGCCTCTGAATGGTCTGGTGGATGTGTCAATAAATGTTTTATTGTTAGTTTTTGTCAATTGTCTTAGTGTGAGAGTAATTGTGAATATAATATGATATAATAATATCATGAATATAATATACAGTTAGGTCCGGAAGTATTTAGACAATGACAGAATTTTTGTGATTTTGCCTTTATACTCCACCACAATGGATTTGAAATAAAACAATCAAGATGTGATCGAAGTGTAGACT
>CM074981.1:17655566-17670206 GCA_037576825.1 Pangasius krempfi | reverse complement strand
ACTTCAAAGCACTATTGTAAGTCGCTCTGGATAAGGGCGTCTGCCAAATGCCGTAAATGTAAATGTAAATGTTTTATAGCTTTGTTTTTGGTCATGGAGAGTGGCTATATGTGGTTTTAAGGGGACATGGTCCCAGCAATAAACTCAATTGCACAGTTTACCACTGGCTTTGGTCTTGCTGAACACTTCTTTGAACTGTGAGTATTCAGATAGAATGGAGGTATAGGCAGCAAGGAGCCTGGAGAAATGTAGACAGTGCATGAACTGGGTGATTTCCTTGCCTGCCCATGAAATCTGAGGGTTATGGAGGTGCTTCTACAGGAATCCAAGGACTATGGGATGTTTCATGGTAACTGTGATGAGAAACGTGATGTTTTCCTGATGGAAGGTGCTGATGTTTTGTAGCAAAAGGGGTTTTGTGCATAGAGTGACAGTTCCATTTCCTATAGGTCCACTAGCCAAGGCCTGAATGTACAGTGGATGCTGGACTGGTTGTGAAGGGATATTAAGCTCCTTAATGAGGGCTTCGTCAATGAAATTCCCCACACTGAAAGAAAAAAAAAAACACACTTTCCAAGTGCTTTATCTGGAAACTTAGCATGAATGGCTGATATGATAAAAACTTAAAGGGACATTGAGAAGCAAGCTGGGGTGGTGGCTCACTCAGATGGTGGGCGTGGCTCAGGGGAGGCTGAGCAGAGAGGATAGTGTGTTATGTGGTGAGCTGGGTCACTACAGTAGTAACACAGTCTCTCCTTTCTACTGAGCTCACGTTCCTTTTCGCTCAGCTTGGCTTGGCCTAGTTGCATTGGTTCAGGGCTGTGAGCCTTGGGTTGGGAGTTCCACTCCAATTTGGGTCTCAGGCAGTTGCGCAGGAGATACTCTAGGCGGATAGAGAGATCAATCAATGAGTCCAGAGATGCCACAGAGTTCATTGATCACTTCTGGGTTCAAACCTTTGCAATAACCTTTGCTGCCTTGAGTGCAGGCTCATTCCATGCACTCCTTACTGCAAGGGTACTGAATAGTCCGAGGCACTTAATTGACCTTAGGAGATGGAAAGGAGCTGCTCTCTGATCTCTTCCCTTTCTTATCATAGTCGAATGCTTTAGAATTAAAATTTTTATACAAAAATCCTGACAGTTACATAGAGTTAGTGTGATCCCTTGCCTTTTGGTGTTAGCTGGATTAATTAACCTATCTTCAGCATGGTTCAAGTAAATTGAATGGACTTTTTTAGCTTTTGTTCTGCTCCCTTTGGTTGTTATTCTGTACAATGAAAAAAATGTTCACAGAATTTACTTGATTCAAATGTGTACATTGGTTTCACCTGAATAAAGTTATTTGAATTAACACAGTTTGTGTTTACACAGCCAACATGATTTGATCATACATATTCAAAATGCTGGAATAAAAGCACAGTCACTGTGGGCTGTGAGGCTGCAAGGTTACCCACTGCACTACAATGTAATTTAGTGAGATTTGATAACATGACTGAATAGACCAATGGCTCGCACTCGCTCCATATAATTCAAGCTAGTAGATTAGATTTTTTGTTTAAATTAAATTTAGTGTAAGCAGACTCAGGCTGGGCAGAGTCAATAAAGAACTACTTATAACTCCTTCGTTAAATCTCTGATAATGAAGGCTTTTGGGAAACACTATTTACTAAGATTCATTGTTATCAGGAAACCCACCCCAGAGCAGTAAACAGAAAAAATTAAAGCAAATGAATATTTGGTATGATTACCATTTAAAATTACATTACCAGCATTATATATAAACATTTAGGGAGCCTAAGACTTTTGCCCAGTGCTGCACTTGCAAATCCACATTCAATTCATAGCATTTGAAGCTATTACAAAAGTACAAATGTATCTAGGATATTGTGAATTCTTACACAGAAGTAAGACTTTAATACTATTGAAAAATATCCATCTTGTGATCACAGCAGAAATTGGAAGAGTGTCTTGTGCCCTCACATGGATGTGTAATTTATTCATATCTTTGTCTGTCTCATCCTTAATTGAGGCTTCCAAAAAAGCGATGGATTAAAAGAATGGGATGGTGTGGTGGGAAAATTGAAGCCCCTCCACGATGGTTCAGAGACAACAAACAAGGCAACATTTTTTGGCTGCTCAGGAAATGCTTCTACCAAGATATTTATTTTTATTGTGAAGCACAAGTGCAAATTAAATGTCTGTTGTACAAAGTTCAAGGACCAAGCACCAAAACAAGACTTGACTTCTAACCACCATTCATTTCTCCATTACTATTTATTTTAGTGTGTGGTGTATTGTAGAGAAAAGCTAAAAGTAAACCACTCTGAAATAAATTTGAAAAAACCTGAAAAAACCCTCTAATTCCAGCAAATGTAACCAGAAAAAAATGTTGATAGGAATATGGAATAGGCCAATATGTTCAAACATCACAAAAGTGTCTCATTTGGAACATCTGGCATGTTCAAGTGCCATAGCTAGAATCCTGAATGCCCTTATTACACCTTCACTCCAACAAAGCAGCATCTTCAGTTGTTTATCTACTCCTTACAGAGGAAATCCCAACCTCTTCCTTCTCTTAAATAATTAAATTGTTGAATTTGGATGGAGTACAAAGTCACACTCTTCCCGTCTTCCCTTCAGGCATTCAATGTGTGTGTTGAAGAACATAGCTTTTGTTGGAAACTTGCCTGCCTCTACTCAGTTGTACCTCTTTAAGGTAAACACAATAACATTATTGTATTTTAAAGCTCCTTAGAGACTTAAAAAAGTCATTAACCAACCTTTTGTTTTTATATGTTAGTTCTTTAGCTGATTATTACATTTTTAAAAACTACTAGTGCTACTACTGCTACTCCTAATAACAATAATTATTATTAATGTAATAATTATTATTATTTATGTGCTCACATGATTTGTGTTTCCCCTGTTTAACATACCCCATTCAGCCCATGGATGCTTTGGTAATTAACAGATGAGCTACATTATACCTGCAATGCTTTTGTCATCAAGCACTGGTGTCTTTCACCTTTGTGATGACAAAAAGATGCAAAACTAGAAGCAAGGAGAAGCAAGAAGTCAAATGTGAAGGTAAGTTTAATTATAAGATGATCTAATTAGATAGATTAATTAATTAATTAGAATTTGAGGCAATGACCAAATATTAAAAAACTCCAAGAAAGTTTAAAATAGATGTGGATACTATGCATGCACACACACACACAAAAGGCAAACCCGCCTCTCCTACTGCATCCATTTAGATGGCAAAGTAATCTGTGACCATGGAGAGACTGAGGCAGATGCATGTTGAGACAGTTTAATGATAATTAGCAAACAGTTCCAAAACTTAAGGCAAGTTCAAACTCAAAGACAGGCAAGAGGGTCATGCAATCAGCAAAATATACAGACAGAACATACAACAGAATATTGTAGCAAAAACCAGAATCACGATGTATAAGCAAAAGGCAAGGTAAAGTCAGAGTAGGCACTGCTGAGCTTTTACTTCACAAAGTCTGTGTGAACGAATGTCTCTTTTTAAGGTGTGTATGTGTGTGTGTGTAATTGGCAACAGATGTGCATGATTAGAAGTCAGGAGACTGTGAACTTGCTGGTGGTGTGTTAAGCTGGGGATTGTAGTCTGTGGTAGCCATGTTGGTAACCTGTGGGGTGTTCTGGGAAGAGGAGCTCAAGGTGGAGTTGACATGACACTTTCTTACTTTTATATTTGCACTTATGGCAATTAGGAGATGTCCTTATCCAGAGTGACTTACAGAATTACTTTGTAGTCTCTATCAAAAACATCTCCTCATGCTAGTTCACTAGGTCAGGGACTAAGAGTACCTAACATTCTTAAAAGCTTGTTGTGGAGGATAACACAGTATGAAAGGAAAACACAGTTTTTTTGAGAGATAGACAGTGCTAATTCAAGTGAGTAGTTTAGTCTTTGTTTGAAGACAGCCAGGGTAAATTCATTCTACCACCTGTGTGCCAGGATAGAGGAGAGACTCGATGCATGTCTACACTCCCTCCAAGCCTTTAGCCTGGCTTGATTGGAACCAACATCTCTCAAGTTTCCAAAAATAAGCAAAACATAACTTCACACATTTTTTTTTTGTGTTACCTATATAATGGATGTGATCATTTCTTTAAAGTAGGTGGACACTGGTCCATTTTTGGCCTTGTAGGCAAGCATCAGTGTTATATATCTGATGCAGGCAGCTATAGGAAGCCAGTGGAGGAAGCATAGCAATGGGCTGGTGTGGGAGAACTTGGAGTGGTTGAAAACATGTCATGCAGCTGCATTTGAGATTAGTTGCAGGTGTAAGATGGCATACAGGGGCAGACCTGCCAGGAGTGAGCTGTAGAAGTCCAGTCTAAAAAATGACGAGGAACCGAACAAGCACCTGAGTGGCCTCTGTGGATAGAAATGGCCAGATCTTATTGATGATCTTCCAGAAACCTGCATGACCAAATCAGGTTTCTGATATGAGGTGAAAAGGACAGTTGGTTGCTTAGGACTACTATCTCAAGGTTGAGTGCAGTGACAGATGGTGAGATGTGAGAGTTGTCCAGGGAGTTGTTTGTTTGTTTACTTGCCTTAGTCAAGGAGATCTGGCTGGTCTCCAGTTAGTCCAGAATGCAGCAGCTCATCATCTTATGAAGACCAAAAGTAGGGAGCACATCACTCTGATCCTCAGACTCCCTTCACTGTTTATGAGTGAATTTTAGGATTAATTATAAATGCTCACATACCAAGTATTACAAGGAGAAGCTCTTGAATATATTTCTGAATTGATATCCCCATGTAATAATGTGAGATCTCTTAGCGAAAAATCAGCAAATAGTAAAAATTAAAGCAAAATGAGTGTGATTGAGAAACATCTTTTTTGAAAAATTAATTTTGATCTGACTTTGCAATATATTTTAGATATTTTGATCATTAATATTTTGCTTGTGGATTTTATTTTATTTGAAACTTTTGGCCCAAAATTGAACTCCTTAATCTGCCACCAAAGTTGCCATGTTCTAAGTTGTTTAACACATCTAGATATAAATATAGAAAATGAAAGCTTAAATGTTGATCTATCTTCTCATATTCATCTTTTAATATCAAATCCAAATGTCATTAGTGTTGACTTTGCTGTTCAAATACTTTCAGATGAGACTGTATATGTGTGTTCTGTTACTATGTACCATTTATTATTCATTATTCATCAGATACCTTCATAAAGATTTTTTTCTTTTTTTTTTTTCCCCCTTATTTTTTCTAAATAAAAAATAAAAAAATTAAAATAAGCCTCTGGTAAACCTTATATAAAATTCAGCAAAATAAAAAAAGAATGCTTTTAAAAAGAACTATTCCCTGGGATAAAATAAATGGGGAGAAAATATTTGATATTTGAGATAATATTTGAACACACAACAAATACACTTGACACATATCATTAATAAACAAAAGCACATAATTACATAAAGTACGCAGTTGGTAGGGGCATTTGGCAACTTTATCACATGATATTCAAGTAGTAAAAAAACAATGTTTTGACTGATTGTAAAAGGGCTACATAGTACCTGATTTAACAATTAATCATGGTTTTGCAAAAAATAAAATCCATTAAAGCAAACCCCAGAGGGTATTTTATTCTTTTTATACATCTTTTTATTCATTCCACTGGAACCTGCAGCCTTGCACATATTACTTTTGAGCCCATACCAGCATTTCAGTGGAGCACACGGCAAGTGCTATATAAATGCAATAATAATGAAAATAACAAACATGCTGTCCTCACTCTTGACGGCAAAATAATAATGCATTCTCAAAGGCACAATGAGAAGAGAGCAGAGGACAGGAGAGGAGAAATACATAGCACTTAAACAGCACTAAAGCATCAAGGGAATGCATTTCATTAATATTAGATAACCAACATTCACTCCCACTCTTCCCAAATAAATACATAAATAAATAAGTGCATCTTAAAGAAAAGCTAGGCTCCAGCAGAGATAAACAATGACTCATAGTTCTCCTCTCCTTCTACCTCCAGGGCAAAATGTTTATTTTATTCTTTTGTACTGTCATAAATTATGTTAAAACTGCATTCATGAAACACTCACATTCTGAGTCCCGAGAGAAAATATTTCCCAGGACAACAGCTGCTACACTGTGTCTCTGTACATGGGTATACGCTATATGCATATATATATATATATATATATATATATATATATATATATATATTAGGCTGAAATGTGTGGTTGTGTGGAAGCCTGAGGAGTGTCTATAATTTCCTGGATGGGATTGAGTCCCACCAGCAGTGTGTCCTTCAGGTCAAGCAATTTTGTAACCACTAGAAAATTTCCTAAATGTGTCTGCAGCAGGGGAGAGAGTGTTCAAATCATAGCTACAAAAACAGGCCCTCAGGGTAAATTTGCCTGCTAAGGTTTTCTACTATGACATGTACTGATGACTTCTGCTTTGAAAGTGATGTGCAGCTGGTGCCATCAGAGAAATTGCCCATAGGAGTCCTTGACTGGCCATTCGTATGTACTTTGTGTTACTGAAAAAACATTCACTGAAAGCTTAATGTAGGTTTTTTTTTGTATTCTGTGACAGATGCACATTCATATACTACCATAATACATACTACCATAACACATTAGCACACATATTCACAGACAAACACACCATGCACCATCAGCAACTAAATACACAATTGCTAAAAGAGTACCCATGTACTCTTCTGTTGGCCATCATCTCCCAACATGACAATCTAGTACTCTGGGTAGTCTGTAGCAGGCTAAATTGTCTGCATTTCAGAACAGGTTGCGGCTGAAAACAATCAGGAGCTGTTTAGTTGACATTTTCACGCATGACTTTCTCCCTCAGGCTCCCGGTTCATTATGCTTCTATTTTCTGTGATAATAAATTGTAATAATCCAGCAGAATCCCTGCAAGATTGCAGCCAGCATAGCTTGACATGAACGTTAAGGCAGATGTACTGAATACTGTCACTGCCACTGCTCAGTTACTAACAGTCATTACCAGTACCATATTTTTTATTCATAGTTTTATTCTCGCTTTTTATGTCTTTTATGCCTTCATACTTTTTTTTAAGGTGCAGGAGAGACATTTCCCATCAGGGCCATCTAACTTCAGCTCAGATAAATCGCAAATGGTTTATTTCCCACCGCATAATTCAATGGCTAATTTTTCAGAATCGGCTTTTGTCGTACACAATTACGGTGGGAGCCATTTTGATTGACAGACAAAATAGCCTTTGTTGATGGTGCTGTCATGTTTTCTTAGTGTCAAGGACTTTAAAACAATGCAGACACATGTTTTAAGATACTAGGCTGGAGCTTCAAATTTTAGATTGGTGATATGTTGTGATACATACTAAAGCTAGAGCTCTGATTGAACTTCATCAGCAGACAAGCATCAAGGGATTGGGTAGGGCAGGCCAGCCACAGTTGGTAATTGTCACTTCTGAACATTTTCATATGCTTGCAGGGCTGCAGTGATGAGAGCCACTGTGTTGATATCAAATATACAAATTAGATACACTATATGGCCAAAAGTTTGTGGACACCTGACAATCACACTCGTGTGCATTTTGAACATCTCTTTCAATATTTAGTCCCCCCATTGCTGTTATAATAACCCCCAGTCTTCTGGGAAGGCTTTCCACTAGATTTTGGAGCGTATGGATTTGTGCCCTACTGCAAGAGCATTAATGAGGTCAGGCGGTGATGTCAGGCTAGAAGGCCTGGGGCACATCACTGTTCCAATTCATCATAAAGGGAAGGGGAGGGAAATCTTAATGCTACAGAATACAAAGATATCCTATTCAATTATGTGCTTCTAACTTTGTGGCAACAATTTGGGAAAATTCCACATATGGGTGTGATAGTCAGGTGCCCATAAACTTTTGGCCATATGGTATAAAATCTACTGCATGTTTTTCACTACATACAGTGAGGGGGAATAAGTGTTGGGACACTTATAGTTTTGTTATTTAATATACTTCCAGGGCATATATCCATTTCACATTTATAAACATGAACAAAAAGTTTGTAATTATAACCATAAAGAAAGATATATTTTAAAAAACAAAATGCAGACACCACAAATTACCAACATTAGTACTTTGTTGTAAAGCCACTGTTGATTATTACAGGTTTGTGACATCTACAGTGAAAGGTAATTACGTTTTTGTAGAATTGCAGTTTAATTTCTGTCCATTTCTCTTGGCAAATAGTTTTCATTTCCCCAAAGTTATGAGGGTCCCTCTGATTGACTCACAATTTCAAAATCCTCCATAAATTTTCAATGTGATTCAATTCAGAAGGCTAGGCAAAGCCTTCTTGATTTATTTTGGCTGTATATCTGAGGTCTTGTTAAAACCTCCATCCTCTCCCCAGATTCAGTTTCTTGGCCGATGAGATGAAATTCTCCTGGTATATCGCTTCACGATTCTGTCGTGATGTGCAATTCCCCAGTACTGTTAGCAAAGAAACAGCCCCATATCCTGATGATCCCACCCTTTCTTTCTCCAAACATGAGCTGAATTATTGCCAAAGAGTTCTATTTTTGATTCATCTGATCAGAGTATATTGTTCCAAAAGAGTTCTGATTTGTCTAAATGCTTTTAGACACACCTCTCTGCCTCCTTTTTTAGCAGATGGCTTTTGTGGGGTGTAGGTACAGAGATGATTGCAGTGCAGTTCATTCAGTATCTGTTGTTCCCACTGCTTTCAGGTAATAAGGGATGTGATAAAGTTTTTGATCTTTGCTGTGGCTCTGTAGCTTTTACCATTTGAATGCTGTTTGATAATGTTGTCCCTGAGAATTTAAGAAGCTCTTTCACCTTCACCATGATTGCTATTTGTTATGTGAAACATAAGTAGCAGTAGCAATGTATTTTATGACACCAGGTACAATTTGCATGAAAACTTTTTATGCAGTATTTATATCTAGAACTTTTTTATGTAACCTTTACATATAGTTTTGCCATAGTGTCTGAATACTTTTTCTGCTATCACTTTCGTTTTTTAAACATACTGTATTTTTGTTTATGCTAATGAATACAAAATGTTTTGTTCATATTTATAAGTACAAAGTCAATAGACATTATCAGTGGAAAAAAACTGGAAGTATGTTAAACAACAAAAACAATACTGTCTGAATACTTATTTCCCCCAGTCTATCTGCTTTAAACCTATAGAGCATTCATTTGATGCCACCATAGTTCATAGTACTCAAAAACATTGTGTTGTGCCAATTAAGTGTAAAATAGGTTTAAATTCCATTATCTCGTTTGGCTGACACTTTTTAAAACCATACCATGAATTAATACTTGATTTGAAATCGATCTATTCACAAAATGGTTATTGACAAAAGACATTGTGGAAGTATCTAAGCTCTGACAGATTGTGACATCAGTGTTGGTATGTAGGTGTTTTTGTTAGAATGACTTGGAAATGGCTCTCTCTCTCTGTTGAGCCCTGCATGTATTCCTGTTTCCTGATGTGATGTTGGTGCCTGATCTTGACACCCTTCTACCGCTGTGGCACCTCTCACACTCTGGCCCTATCTGATTCATCCGGAGGTTCTACCTCTGCCTGGAGCTTTCTGCACTATTGTGGATGGTCCCACATACTGTAGATACTGTAAAGATCTGCACTTCCCAAAAACTGTTTAAATCTGACCCTTGCTTCAGTGGATAATCTCAGCTGGATACTGTAGATATGATTACTAACCCTTGCTGTAATCATAAAATCTGCCCCGTGCTTATCCCAGGACTACAATATGCTAATACTGAACAGCCTCAACACATGTATTACTGTTTGCATTTTCTATACCAGTATACAAATGATTTATAATCCCACCATTCATTTGTCAGTCAGGCCTTGTCCACACATACATGGATAAATCTGAAAAGCTATTTTTTTTACCATCTCCATCCATACAAAAATTATTTGAAAATGCTCATCCGAGCACACACATAAGCAGTATGGTTTGTACTGCAGTGGATTCTGGAACAGTACAGGACAGTACAAAATAGTGTATTTCTGCAATAACACTTATTTGTGTCTTTGTATTGTGATGCAGAGAAGGAGGTCATGGGTAAACACAGCAAGCTAGCATGCATTCCTCCCACAAGCTAAGTACGTGTGTTTATCTTTGGTGCTGGGTGTTATGCAAATGCTGATTGTGACATTTCTTCCACAGGTTGAATCAAATTCAGATTAATACTGTTCAAAATGCATCTGAAGTGTGAACAATAAAATGCTAAATAATAAAGTGTAACCAGTTAAAGTTTCCATCATCGCATCCAGTACTGTCCATCTTCTATAGATGAGCTCGTGCTCCAATACTCCTTTCTAAAGGTGTAGTCCATTAAAATGCTTAAAACAGTTCACACCAGTGTAGGACTAAGAATTAAATTATATCATCTTAGCCCACTGCTTTCCTGTGACCAAGGTTAAATGCATGTTTTAACTTTATGACTTAAATATCATACTTTATAATTTATAATAATTTATATAATTTTTACTAATTTATAATTAGTGTTAATTTAATTATCTGACTCCAATTTGCTAGATTAATTTACTGTAATTTAGTGTAATCTCAGCATTTAATTATACATTTTATTTAAAAAGCTCTAAGTTTTTACTAGAATGTGACTTTACCATGTCAGAGACGTATGTACATTTATTAATTGTTCTGTTAGCACAGGGGTTTGACTTGCAAGCAAAAGCCTTTCCTATTTACTTGTCTGAGGACTGTTTTAAACATGGCTAACATACCATAACTCTAATCAACATTATCCATTGATCTCTAAACATTCATGTAACACACTACCTTTCAATAGAAAACTGGTGAGTACTTTAAAGATAATACAGTTACAAAGGTTTATTAACTAAAAGCAGAAGAACATAAGGAAAAATGTAGGAACATAAATAACAGGTAAAATGTGAAACCTTACAGAATCAGTGAAATGAATGGACCTGTGTCTGCCAGCATAGGATACAGACGTTAATTGCATTGGAGAAAGAGGTAAGAACTAAGATTATCCCTATAGACTAGATGGCACGGTCTGTCCCCAAGAGCTTCCTCTTCTTAGATCTAATTATCACACCCTACTTAAACCCCATGCACCTCTCTGAAATGTAGAATGACCAGATTACCAAATGGGATAGTATATTTTATAGCAGGTGTATTTTATGGTAGGATGGACCCCCAGTCAGGTAGGCGTCCAGCCTGCCATGCACACATTGCAAAATATAAAACCATATAGTGTTAGTTATTTCATAAACTTGTATATGTTTGATGTCACCACTGATTGATACCAAAATTGATACCAAACATGAGCTGAGGAATATTTTAATTCAACATAGTTTAGATGATCAGACTTAGCTCACATGGTATCTCTGACCCACATTCCTGATCATTTTAATCTGACTGGCATCATAGTGCCACAATTTATAAATCTATAACAACTGAAATGGATGAAAAATAGATATCTCAGTTTAAACATATTCACTTTGTTGATTTCTCAGACCAGTGTCTTTAATAATAAAAAAGATCTCCTCTAGTTCTGCTCTATGATACAACTCTAAACAGTGAGTATATAGTAAATGAACACAAGTTTTCCCCCTGCATTTCATGTTTGCTTCACACGTGGCTATATGACCACATTATTGTATAATGGATTTATTTTGGGAAACTACAATCATGATATAAATATATTATATAAAGTGTGAGGCTATATACCAGCTGTGGTTCATTATAACAGTCAGTTTAAACCTGCGAGATTACACCCTTTACTTTCTCTTTTCTCTAACAGACTCCTAATAAAGACACAGTGTAGGCGATGTAATCCACAGCAACTCAATAAAAATAAAAACTATGGAATTGTATAAAAAAAAACTGATAAAATTGTAGATATAAACACTGGTTCAGTTGAAGTGCTTTGATAAAAAAGCTGCTCATACTGCTGAATACAGACGCCTCCAAGTATGAATACTTCACCCTCCGTGAATGTCCATGCACAATGTCCTGACGTGCATGCGGAGATGTGCAGGCAAGTGCACAATAGTTTTTCTCTCTATTAAAAATGTGGATGTTTTTAGATGTTCACACATTTTGATTTTCAAAAGAATCCAATTGTGCTGATTCCAAATATAGAAAATACAAACAACAGCAGAGATTACTTATGAATAATCATAGACTAAATTCATTGTGTATGGTGAGACATCCAAATTCAGAGCTAAGTAATAAAATTACTAATTAAAATAGTTTAATTAACTCATACGTATATCAATTCCACATGAATAAAATATATAAAATCTATATAATTTTGCTTATGCTGTTTAGTTTAACTCCATTTGGAAATGTGTATTCACTATATTTTATTAACATGAAAAATATGTTACACATTTCAGTTAAGTAAATTCAGTGCATCAATTTTTACAGTATATTTGGATTTGGTAAATGACCAAACAGAGTTTTAATGAGGAAGGGATGTTCAGAGCTGCTGACACTGTGGGTGAGTGTGTTGAAGGTACATATTTCACATACATTTTCAGCAGAGGAGGCTCGGGTGAAACAGAGATAACGTGTAACCTTGGATTTGAATATGCTGTCCTTCCACTGGTTGACATAGAAGCCATCTGTTGTTTATGCAATGTATGTAAAAATGAGGAGAGGGAAAAAAACTGATGAAAAGAATGTAAGAATACATTGAGGTGGGATCAAGTTAATGTATGGGCATCTTGTGCATGGTGCTGTGTTCTTTTTTCTTTTTAACACTGTCTTGCTCCTTGCATACTTAATTAACGCTCGCTTCCTCTCGAATTCTTGCCTCATCTCATTAGAGCCCTGTACAAGTAGAAAAAGCTGCTGAGCCTTCATAAGAACTAAAAATAGAAGTAATCCCATGGGAGATGAGTTTAGACATGGCCTAAGATAGACAAACCTCTAAGAAGCCTAATGAAACTTTACCTAGCCCTGATGAGACAGGAATGGAGATTAAATGGATAAAATAAGAACATTCAGTTGAGTTTAAAAGAAAGTCAATAAAAGAAACTTTCTAGTTAGACACTCTGTGAGAAAGACAGGAAGAACAACAGATGGACTGATAGACAAAGAGAAGGACAGACAAGACAGTTTTAGAGGGCTCGACATCCATGCCTAGGCAGAGGTGAATGCTCCCATAAAGCTATACATCAATCGCCCCAGACCCTGACCCTCACCACAGTCTCCCCGCCAATACCCCCCACCTTCTTTTCCTCTCCTTACAAGACAAGCCATCATGGTCACTCTTTTCAGGCTAGTAACTTGTGCCTGCTGTCAGCATAAACAAAGGACTGATGAAAAAGTCAAGCAGGGAAAGAAGAATAGGAGTAAGCCTGGTTGGGCAAGCACAATGGCGCAAGAACACCAGTGCTTTGGCACAGCACCACTGAGCAGAGGAAAGAACAGGACAGGAAATGAGATGGGAAAAATGTAGCTTAATTCTTTAGTTTAAAAAAGAAAGTAAGCTGACATGCTGGTATGCAGACACCAAAGTATTACTAATTTTGATAAGGTTTTATAAACACAGAAGGTAATTAACCCCTTAAAGTCTCAGGATATGTTACTACACTACATTGGTAACTACTAATAGCTAAATAATAAGCCAGGGCATTATGGGGCGGGGTGGGGTGTTTAAAAAAATCACTGAGTAATGCTATTGTAAAAGGTTCTACACTGCTTACAAAACAATTAGACAAGCTATAAATGACATCATGATGCCTAATATTAGATACTATACACAGGTTTTTGTAATCTAAAAAAAACAAACAAAAAAAAACAAGACAAATAATGTCAGATCTTTTTCCATTTTTAATGTGAAATAGCAACCAACAAAATTCAAGTGAAAAAGAAATATCAATGTTTTATTGGGGAAAATAAGAAAAAAAATCACTTACAATAACCTGGTTATACAAGTGTACACACCTGTTTATAATGGAGCATGTGTCTGTGCTCAGAATTAATCAATCACTTTCAAACTCATGTTCAAAAATAACTATTATACACCTGTCATCAATGAAGTGATTCTGATTAAGGCCAAATAAAGATCAGCTGTTTCTGTAGGATTTTCTTGACAGCTTGTTGGTTTTATCTGACTGCTGAAGCCAAAGAGCTTACAAAGCATGTATGGGATCTCAATGTGGAAAGGTATCAATCAGGAGAAGGGTACAAATGAATGTCCAAACCATTAAATATACCATGGAAAACCATTAAGGCTGTCATCAACAGGGGAAGAAAATGGGGCACCACAGGAAAATTACTAAGATCAGGACATCCCTCCCAAAGTCACAAGAGGACAAGATGAAAACGTCTCCAGGTTACATATGTAACCATGGTTCCCCGAGGGAACGAGACGCTGCATCGAAACGCTATGGGAATGGCTTCAGTGTGACCACGCTCTGAATCACATGTGTAATCAGTCCAATGGATGGACGAGACGTCACAGGCGGGGTGACGTAGCGACCAGGAAGCACGGGCGGTGGATACAGCAGCAGCTTCGAGAATGAAGCAGGCGCTCGCAGGGATGCCGGAAGCATGGCACTGAGACGCAGCATCTCGTTCCCTCGG
>CM074981.1:17622144-17635382 GCA_037576825.1 Pangasius krempfi | reverse complement strand
AATTCTGAGGTGTATAGGGCTATACTCTCTGCTCACATTCAGCCAAATGCTACAAAACTGATAGGATGCCACTTCACTAGCCTGCACACAGCCCTGACCTCAATCACACTGAACACCATTGGGATAAACTGGCATGGTGACTAGGCTCCAGGCCTCCTCACCAGACAGAAGTGTCTGAGCTCACTAATGCTCTGGTGACTGAATGGGCAAATCCTCACAGCCACGTTCCAAAATATAGTGAAAAGTCTTCCCAGAAGCGTGGTTGGATTTGAGATCAAAAGATGTATATCAGAATTTCAGTTTTCATTTCCTTATATCAACATCTAGATGTGTTAAACAACAAACAACATGGACCTTTTGTTTGAACCCACCCAGAAAAGAGGGAAAATTGATCAGTGCATCGAGTCAGTGCACAAGCACTGAGTACAACCAATACAACAATTTGGAATGTCCTGAAAAAGAAACAAGACTGGTGTACAGGGGTGAAGGTATCTCCATCCACTGTTCAAAGAGGCCTTATCACAAGATGCAAACCACTCATCAGCATCAAGAATTAGAAGGCGAGATTGAAATTTGCATAGGTTCTACCAAAGTGATGGAAAGGCCAAAGTGTAGAGAATCTTCCCATTCAAAACATACGAGCTCAAAGTCAAGCATGGTATAGGTTGTGTCATGCCTTTATTGATGAAGTAACTCATGATGGAAGCAGTAGAAGTCAGAGGTCTATAGAAACACTCTGTTTTCCAAACTAATTGGGAGGAACTTCATCATGAAGCAAGAGAGTGACCCAAAACACACTGTCAATACAACAAAGACTTCATGGGAAAAGGTGGAATGTTTTAGATTTGTCAACTCAATCACCAGTTCTTAACCCATATGAGCATGCATTCACCTCTTGAAAAGGAAACTGAAAGGAGTTTGTCTGTCATGGTTGCACCGAACAAGATCTATGATACTCATCAGCCCCTGCACATCACCTGACCACAACACTCACTACATCACATGACTGTTTGCACCTTATTCATGTTTATCTTTAATGAGCACCGTATTTAAGCCCTGGTCTTCACACATTGTTTGGCTTTTGTCGTTTGTTGTCGTGTGCATCCTCTGGTCTATGTGTTTGCCTCAAGATCATATTTCATATTTAAGGGTATAAGATTTACATTGCTTGTGTTGTTCATGTTTTGTTTAAAAATAAACTCTTGCATCCACCTCTGCTACTAAACCTGAAAAATATAGTAACTAAAACAATTAAATTAAATAAAAACCAGTAAACTAAAGTAGACATTTAAATTCTGACAGGTAGGTGGATCGGCTACTGTACATAAGCTATGAATGAGCATGTCTGATGCCTACATTTGATTGGTCCCTTCCATGGTATATTCCTACCTTGTATCCAATGTTCCTGGAATAGGTTCTGGATCCTCCACAATCCGTACCAGCATAACGAAATGAATGAAGTTACTTTTCATAATTTCATTACACATGAGAATATTAGAATATTTATCATTTCAAAATGTTTTCAAGCACAAAACAATTATATAAATACAACTGTACTTATGCAATATACACAATTACCTTAAAAGTAGTCATTAGCTGAGATTAAATTCATGGACTCAAGAACTTCATGATTTTAATAAACATGATTCTGAGCTCAAGTTCTACTTTGCTCATTCTGGTTGGCTGAACACTTTTGTTAGTGTAATGTTCTAAAATGTAAATAATCCCCCATAATGTGCCACAGTACCCTGTGTTGCAAGGCTGGATATTAATATCATGATGGGGACTAGAGTCTATGACTTATGGGAGAGGGTCTTACTCACCAGTGTGACACAGACTTTGCTGGAGAGTAAAGTTCTATAAAAAGTTCTAAAAAGTGCTGACTTCCCCACAAGCTAGAGATGAGCCATATGTTTTTCCCCTTCTTCTTACCTTCATGTATTAGTGTTGCCACTATCATCTATAATATTTCATCATGCAGCGACACTACAGTCAGCAGTTCACAGCATGATATCTTGACTTTGTGAACTTCCATATTCAACTCATTGCATTTTTTTCATGCACCTGCTTTTCTTGGAAGGTCAGTAGAAAGTGGAAATTGGCGCAACATGAGAGTGATAAATGAATCGGTAGCCTACACAAAAGGATGAAGATGTTTACTAGATAATTTTTTTCTCCAAATAATTTGATAAAATAACTGAAAATTCACAGCTGTTGTAAATTTGGTCAAGTAGCAGTTTGTCTTATTTACAGTTTATTAAAATGGCAATGTTTTCAAGGGGTTAAGCCTCTGTAACAAGTGACAACTGATAGTTTTAGTGTAATGGTAGTATAATAAGAATCTTATATACACCAATCAGCCATAACATTAAAACCACCTGCCTAATACTGTGTCTACCCTTCTGCTGCCAAAACAGCTCTGACCCATCGAGGCATGGACTCCATAAGACCTCTGAAGGTGTTCTATGGTATCTGACACCAAGATGTTGGCAGCAGATCCTTTAAGTCCTGTAAGTTGCAAGGTGGGGCTTCCAATGATCCTTGACTTGTTTGTCCAGCACATCTCACAGATGCTCAAATGAGATCTGGGGAATATGGAGGCCAAGTCAACACCTTGAACTCTTTGTCATGTTCCTCAAACCATTCCTGAACAATTTTTTCAGTGTGACACGGAGCATTATCCTGCTAAAAGAGGCCACTGCCATTAGGAAATACCATTACCATGAAGGGGTGTACCTACATGAATGCCAGGACCCAAGGTTTCCCAGCAGAACATTGCATAGAGCAACACACTGCCTCTGCCGGCTTATCTTCTTCCCATAGTGCCTCTTGGTGCCATCTCTTCCCCAGGTAAGCGACAAACATGCACCCGGCCATCCACATGATGTAAAAGAAAACGTGATTCATCAGACCAGGCCACTTATTTCCATTGCTACATGGTCCAGTTCTGATGCTAACGTGTTTTGTAGGCACTTTCGGTGGTGGACAGGGGTCAGCATGGGCACTCTGACTGTTCTGCGGCCAGACAGCTCCATACGCAGCAAGCTGTGATGCATACCTTTCTATCATAGCCAGCATTAACTTTTACATCAGTTGGTGTTATAGTAGCTCTTCTGTAGGATCGGACCAGGCTGGCCTTCGCTCCCCAAACGCATCAGTGAGCCTTGGGCCTCCATGACCCTGCTGCCAGTTCACCGGTTGTCCTTCCTTGGACCACTTTTGGTAGGTACTAACCACTGCATACCGGGAACACCCCACAAGACCTGCTGATTTGGAGATGCTCTGACCCAGTTTTCTAGCCATCACAATTTGGCCCTTGTCAAAGTCGCTCAGGTCCCGATGCTTACCCATTTTTCCTGCTTCCAACACATCAACTTCAAGAACTAACTGTTCACTTGCTGTCTAATATATCCCACCCCTTCTCAGGTCCCATTGTAATGAGATAATCAATGTTATTCCCTTCACCTGTTAGTGGTTGTAATGTTATGGCTGATCGGTGTATAGGGCATGAATAGAGAAAAGATAGATTGAAGATAAATAGAAAAATAGAAATAGAAAAAATAAATCCTGTATGTATTCCACCAGTACACACTGACAAATTTAACAAAATCCACATTTCATTTTAGAATTATATGACAAAATTTAATTTGTAAAAGTAAGTGTATGTTATGTCTCTAATACAATAAATGCCACAAAGAAATAATTAGGTGTGTTGTTTATTTAGTATATGTTTGAAATTAGACTTAAGGATTAGCCTCACCTTTATTAAATCAGTCTAGGCAATCATCCTCAAGGCTTGGACACTTTGTTTTAATGGCCCTGCAACCTCTGCCAAATAGGAAAACATTACTAAATGAAAGAGGTTCAATATTTGGTCATCAAGTGCGATACAAACAAATGTTATAGAAATCAGAATTAAAGGATTTGTCTGGATGCATCATTCAGTCAAGAAAATGAGATGTAAAAAGTTGTAACACTTTTTGTTGTGATATTACTGGTTGGCTGACATATATCATTTACCTCAAAATGATAGTGCTGTCTCCAAGAGCATCTAACAAATGAACAGTCAAAATATGTTGTGAGATTGTACATAGTTTCATAGAGAGAGACTTGTCATCACTGGTGAAGAAAAAGGAACTGGTTATGCATAAGCTGCAGTTGTAGTAAAAAATTTGTCCTGATTTCTGATTCTGACTCTGGTGCCCTTCAACAACAATGAAACAAATTAAATCAAATAGTAACTTCTGTTTTATTCCTTAATGGATGTGTAGGAATTGTGCAGTTAACACACACACACACACACACACACACACACACACACACACACACACACACACACACACACTATTTCCCTTCCGAAACTCCATCACCATCTGTCCCTCAGCATTGTCATATTTTCCATTATTATTAATATCTGCCAGCTTAATTTTCAGCACTGTCATAATGGAATAGCCTAAAGGACTAGAGACAAATGCTTATTGATTACTTTCACAGCGGGCCTTGCAGTGGAACCAGCTGACGCAGCCGCTCCTAGAGGCCGCAGGCATCTCATATAGGGGAGATAATAATCCGCTTCTCCTGTGCTGAAGCAGATTGGATGTGCAGTCAGTCACTGTCTAAATGAATCATACAGCAGTCTATCAGAGATTCAGGCATGGATTATCATCTTACCAAAAGAGGGAAAAAGAGAATGGACGAGAGAAAGATGTTTCTGACACACTGATTGCATCCTGCAGCACGAGTAACATTTTGTCTCCACTAGCCTAAAATATACTAGACAACACCTATTGCAATATGATTATATGAAAATGATAAAAGTATGAAAATTAGTAAAAAAGAAAAAAAACACTTTTGTTCAAAGCCCTTATTCATGGTGGATGTCTTTATGTGTCAAACATTCTGTCACTCCACTGTCAAAATCATAAGCAACAGTGTCAGCACCATGCACTCATTCACTCAGTGTCAAAGCTGACATCCTTGTATGACAGGCATAAACACTTCTACACAATATTGAATCCAAAAATGTCAGCCTCAGAACTTAACTGGGTCAGTTGAACGGTTTTATTCATTCATATATATGAATAGAGAAACATAAGCACATCCAGAGAGGTGTGCTCCATGATACAATTAAGTAAGTAAGTAATATCTTATCATGCTCTAATACAGAGGTAATCAAACTGTGAAGGAATACTGGGAGTATGAAACCTGCCAATCTTTATAAATTTTGCACAGAAACTCTGCATTTTTACATCTGAGTACAGTGGAAGTGTACTCCAAAATATGCCAAAAGAGCTGTCTTTTTTTCATAATAAAAGTGGGAGATGAGCCAAATGATATTTTTGAAGGTGTTTTGAATGTTCCAATATTAGCTGACACTGTCTAGAAGCCCCACCCTTCCCCAATTTCAGGCTAATATTTTGGACTGTACTTGCAGTGCTTGAAAGAAGCACAGATGTAGCACCACTTTCTGTCAGTGTAAATGGAGAATGTTTTGAGTTCACTGATTTTTTTTTTTTTTTTACGAAGGCCAGAAATGGTTATCTTATGATAAAACATTTCTATACTGATTGGAATGGTCACTTCCAGGAGGAGTCTGGTCCCATCCACAGTGCATGAGAGCTCACTGAATGGTTTCATGAGTATAAAAATGATATAAATCATCTGCTGTGACCTTCGCAGTCACAAGATCTCAACCCAAATAAACATGTGTTGGTATGTGAGCATGCATGAACAAAGGCCACGTTCACACTTGGCTTGAGAAAAACGGGGGTATTCCAATACCTACTCATCCACACACAAAGGAGAAGTGAAACAGATACAGGGAAACTTGAAAAGCAAGGTTTCTACCCCATGTGATTGTCGGGAATGGACCTTTAAATAACTGTTATGGATTTATAAGGAGTTCTACCTCCAATTAATTTGTCCCAGTTTTTGAATAGGTGGATTAAAAAGTGGAATAAGAGTGATGTGATGGCTTACTCTGTTATCCACCAAATAATTAGTCACAATAACACTGTTCATGTACGAATGTTGTTTTCTTTAAATGTAATAAAATAGGTTTAATATGGGGATTGAACACAATACTACTGGACATAGTATAAGATCTCATACAAAAGGAGCACACAGAGATGCAACAGAGATGCAACAGAGAGCAAACAAAGATCAACCTAACAGGTTATCATAAGAATACACCATACAATCAGGTCAAATTCAGGTTACAAAATAATAAATCACATTATTAGAAATAGAATACAAACTATATTTACTATAGTTATTTAAGTTATTCAATCTCACTTTGAGTTGGTTTTGCTTGCACATGTTGCGGGGAGTCACATTGGCCAACTCGCATGGTTCGAGGTGCACTAGGACAGAAGAGGTGCAGGTATTGATGCACCTCTTCTGAAGCTTTGACATGATTTGCTATCTAAGGATTGATGCATCTCAGCAGGATCCTTGTGGTCCCGCTTTGTGCATTACTCTGAACCATTTTGGGTGGTGGTTGATTCATTTGGGTAGTGATTGGATACAAAAGTTGAATTTAGTCCTTTTGCATATAGGACCCATGTGCACACAAAGACTATCGACTTTTCCACTAAGTTGTTTCTGCAGAGGTTGTCTCTTTTCTTCTACTAATGGTGCTGGATGAAGAGAGACTGAGAAAATGTCCCTTGGGGGCTTTTGTCCCAGGGCGGTCTCAGGTGTCACCTCGCCCCTTCTTCCCATTCAGAAAGTGGTGGCATCTACTAGTGGCTAGTGGAAACATAGGCACCTACAAAGAGGGAAGCTAGGAAAGAAAGGTAATTTTATTTTGGTTTCTGGCTTCTAGTGGAACCTCTTGAAGGTGTATGGCATAATGCACAGACACAGACTGTGAAATATATAAGCCTTTAAAAAAATTGTATTTAAGAATGAACCTTTTTGGTTTTTTCCCCCTCAGTAGAGGCTTTTTGATAGAGACATAAAGAACTTTGAAAGCTGGCACTCAGCCAGAACATATAAATTATTGTATTCAATATTTTAAATGGGTTCCTTTTTAGAGACATTTTAAATGTTTGCATATACACAAGGCTATTTGTGCTCTTTTTGTCTGTTAATGTTAACTTTAGATGTTTTGAACAACTGTTTTACTACACCATACATTTAATAATAATAATCTACATGTAAAGCACTTTGATGCTGCACCATAGAAATGTTCACATTTATTATTAACTTCATAAATTCCTAATGGAACCTTTGTGTCTCTCAGGTGATTAGAATATTGCTCTCTAAAAATGTTTCTTCTTATTGAAACCCAAAATCTAATAGACTTAATATTCTGAGCAGCTGGTCCAATGCTGCTGTACGTAGTGGCTAAGCTTTGTTATACTGTTTCACTAATCTTCATGTTCTTTATTCACTTGACATTCCCATATCTTGCATAAATGCTTAGACAACAAAATTATTAAATTAGAGACATTTGGAGTTGTTCATTGTCACCTTAAATCATGCATGAATGAGATAATTATCTCACCAAGGCTAAGAAGGATCCATCATGGATTTGCTGTTAACCTCCCCATTTATAATTCCTCTCAAACAGTATAGTGAGAGTGACCAACATACTCCAGTTCCTCAGCCAACCCCAGCATAGTGTCTTAGGTATGATATAGTGAGGTAAATGATTAGCTTGAAAATGAAGATCCTAAAGGCTACTTCAAATTCAGAAGCTATAGTGATTGTATAACATGCAGAATGCCAATGTAGCTTAGCATATTGTGTTTATTAACAGAGACTATGGCTTTTTTTTTTTTTTTTTTGTGTGTGTCTAGAAGCAGGTTTTTTTTTGTTTTGCTTCTCAGTGGTGTGCATTGTAATCTCTGACTGGATCAGTCTAAGCAGACTAAGTGACAGGCTAAGCAGAAATGTCTTCTGTAATGAAATCCTAAATTATGTCTCTCTGGAGAAGAAGATTAAATAAAAACATTAACTTGGGGTTAAATTTGGTGTCTAGCTTGTTATCTTAGTGAAATGAGTATAATGTTCTAACAGAAAATTAGAAACATAAAACATATAATATTCAAGAGATTTGAGATTTTTGGTACACTTGAAGTCATTCTGTCACAAATAATTAAATGTGTACACTATATTCAGAGTTGATTTTATCTGTTCCGAGCCTGCCATGAGGATTTTTATATACCTGGAATAATAAAAAATTTAAGATAAAATAAATGTGTTACTTTAACTGAACTGTCAAAGCAAAAGTGATATGTAAATGAAAAATAAAGCTCGAACATTTTACCATCTTACCCCAGTTATAAGCATTAGTAAAATTACAAATGGGTGAAGGCTAAAAATAAACAAGATTTGTTTCTTTTGAGGGGACTTTAGAAGTGGTGGCACACGTTACGCTATATAAGCAATCCTCTGATACTGCTTACCTTATACTCAGCACCTCAAAATACAAACATTAAGAGCAGGACTTCACTTAACCACTATACAATAGCAAATTGCCACTAACACAACAAAAACAACCACTATAAAACAGCAAATTTTAGCTGGAACTTAATTATGTTTTTGGCTCTTGCCATCTGGACATTTATTTGTGGGTGACAGCACCCACAACACTCTCTTATTGAAAAACAAAGTGTTGCAGAGTGGCTTGACTGCTTGTTGTAGAGCTGTGTTTCAAATCACACCACCATACTGTGTCTTCAGCGACAGCACTACTTACATGACCATCCTTGTAGGCATCATTGGCACATGGTTATGTAAGCTAGAATGCCGTCACACACAGTAGAACGTGTGGGTGGAATACAACACTATTACACACATAAAACAATTTTCATTTCAAGCAATGGCATAAATCCTTATTAGTTTTGAAAAGTCTCTTTTTTACATTCACATAATAAAAGATATGAAATCATATGAATGCTGAAACTGTTTCATTATGCAGTTTTATAGGAGATTCACCTTTTCATTTTCATGCATTATTTTAAACATAGTCTGGTAATTATCCCATGTTATATCTTTCTGTAGATCCACATGTCAAAATGGACCATTGGGATATAAATGCTGCATTTTATAAAAACATTTAAAATGGAGAGAGTAAGAGATAAAAGCTTTTGGGAAGTCATTTTCCTCCTTTCTCTCTCTCTTTCTGCCTTTCTTATAAACTTAGGCTGCATACCATTCATTTTAGGGCACTGAGCATTGCTCATGTTCTTTCTTCCTGAAACTTGAAAACACTCCATTTTTCACACTGACTCTCCCTCTGGGGACACCAGGCCAGATAGCACCATGCAAAAGATATGTTTTATTGGATTCTTGCTGACAAATAAATCTAAATATGTATTGTGGTCATGTTTGTGTGCAGGTTGTGTCCTGGGGGGCTAGAAGAAGTATATTATCAGACATAAATAAAACCATAAGGTCATGAACAAATTCAGTCTTGAAAAAGGAAAAACTAGATCCCATATTACATTTACAGTAATTGCACTAGTGCTTTTGCATATTATCTGCAACTTATTGGCAAACTCATACTGAGTCCTAATTAATATAACTTTTAGGAATATATATACGTTTAGACGTTTAGGAAAATGACAGTATACTCTGATGTCATTGATATTCTGGTGTTCTCAGTGAAATAAGTAATGAAATAGGTGAAATGTTTTTAAGTTTAATAAAATGTTTTGCTCTTTTGCAATAAGGCTTCCAATAATGCATCAGTTCTACAGCAAGTATTTATCAGTTTTGACTACCTCTCGTCTTAGACACATTAGGGCGTGGACCACTGTAATGAAACTTTCTGAATAATTCCTATGACAAATCACTATACAGATAAAATGCTCAACTTACAGCTTTTTGATTTCTCTTTGATTTCATCCAAATACAGTATATATCTGCAAATACATCAGATTTACATTCTCTAACAATTATGCACTATAGGAACTAAATATAGAAATAAAATATAGGCCAATTTCACTCTATTTATGTTCTAAATTCTAGAATTTTGACAACAATCAACTGTAGTTTGGTATAATGTATACACAGATACTTGTAATTGCAATCAGTGGCGTACAGGTGATTTTGAGTTGGTTCAGAACTGAAGATAGCACAACATAGCTATTACGTTTACAGTCATTGACATGATCAACAACAATCATGATTACACAAAAAAGAATATGAAAATATTTGTGGAAAAATTAAGTAGAATGATAAAAGGTTGCAACATAGCATGTTTATTTGCTATCTTGTAAACTGAACACATACATACTTATACAACATTTTATTACATACCACACTTATAGTTGGCTGAAGAAGTGTACATCCAAAATTTCACAACAGAGCAGTTCAGAACAGAATAGCTGTGTGTAAATCAAACAGTAGTTATGTTTGAATGACTGCTGCTGTTTAGACTACTAACATTTAATTTACTTTAAAACTGCTTGATATAAAAATACTGTAAAATTATTAGGGGTGATGCACCAGTACTTAAATTGCAATAAATTGCACCAGTTCCATAAAAACATAAAAAGGCTCTAAATATACAATATGTAATATTATTAATATTATTATTTGGTACAATGATAGGAACACATATTAAACCACCTTTAATGTCAGTTCAATCATCTGCTCTGTATTTGTGTTATATACTAAACTGTAGAGTTGGCTGGCATTAGAAAAATAGCTATGGCAGTGTGCAGGCATGACAGACACAAATACATAGCTGAGTAGATAAAAGTCAACAGTGTATTGAGACCTGCCAGCCCTACACAAATCAAGCTGTCCATTACAGGAGGTGCTTGTGGGTCAGGCACTTAATGAAATGGTTGGGGCATATTGGTGAAGCTGAAGGAAAGTCAGTGGGATGCTGTGGTTGGTGTTGATCATGTCTTTACCCATACAGATATGTCCTGAGTATCTCAGAGATGTATAGAGGCAGACTTCTGTTTATTTGAGTGCTTTCTGCTGTAGAGTATTTTTCCTTTGCTTGCAGACTGTGGGTGTATTTCTACGTCTGCAATTTTCTTTATCTGCAGCTCCAATCTATTAATGAATATTATGATATTAACCACAAACACTACACATTTCCCAACTTCCAACCATATGTTATTCAGGAGAAAATATGCAATCCATGATGGACTGCTTTAATGGTAGACAAAACTGCAGGAATAAAACTGAGGCCTTTGGCAAGCAGCATTTCTGAAGCTCCACCTGCCTCTCCAGCTGTCTTCCACAGTAGTGGTGAATTATATCTGTGTCTAATTATGTCTTTTCAAGAGGGCTCACAATGAAAGACTGTGCACCTTCCACTTGCCAGTAGTTGGACAGCGGGTGGAAGTGCCCCCTGAAAAGTACAGCCTTGTGTGCAGCTGACACAGATACCTGTCTGTGTGTCAACATAGCACATTCCCTGGCGTCCCCAGCAGCCTAATGAAAGAGATCTGTGCAAGAACCATAAGATGCTGCCATTCTGTTATTCCTTAACAGTCTGTGCAGTTATCACTTCTTTCTTACTCTTTTTTTTCCATTTTGAGTTTGATTCCTGAATTATTTTCCCATAATAACATTGAATTATATTACACGATGTCTAAAATTATAAATACCATAAATTCTTCTAGAAAACATGCATGAGCGTTATTAATAGATTTCTGTAAATGCATGGTCATACAGTTTATAGTCAATGTACAATCGAACTGACAGACAAGTCATAGAGGTTTATTCAATTGTCATTTCCTTTTGATTCATCATCTCTAAGTGCGAGTATCTCTTTATTCCATTCTATCCACTTTTGAGGCATTCTTGTCTTAGACTGGTCACAAGGGGGTAGCATTGACACAGCTCTATGAGGTTTTCAGTCTAAAGACATGCAGGACTAAATGTGATGTAATTGAGTTCTCAAACCTTATACAAAAGCATATATCAGTTTGTATGGGAAAATATTTAAGGAACAATGGGTTTCCAAAAGCGAATCACATCCTTGGCATGCTCACCACTTCTCTAAACAACAACAAAATGGCTGCAGGCAGTGGCATGGCTTGTAATTTCTGTCCATGCTAGGAGGATATTAGAAAATTACAAATAATGTTTTATAGAGGTGGCTAAAAGAGTCAGACACATTCCCTTTTTGTGAGTAATGACCTTGATAAGTCATATAAGCATGCATATTTTTATTAAAGGTTTAGTACAAAATTTAAATTTAGTACAAAATTTAAATCATGCTTTGACAGAGTTATTTATAATGGAGGAAATACCTTCCTGGAAAAATTGTGAAATGAACATAGATTTATTAAAAAAACAAACAAACAAAAAAACAACATATAACCATATTTTCAAAGGACATCAGAGTTTCTACAGGTCCTCCAAAAAGCCAAATAAAGTTCCATAAATGCAAGGCACATTTACTACTTTGTTAATGCACAAATTAAACTTCCTTAAACATCAGTCATGTCAGGAGGATAGTGAAATAGCCACCTAATAAACTTAAATGTTAATTTATCTTTCTATCCAATGCAATACTTAAAAACAACACTGCACACAGGCTCATAAATAAAGGTTACACATTTACATATTCAGTCCATCACGAATACGGCAAACTCTGCACATAAAAATTCAAATACACTGTTTATGAAATATGATAATGTAGCCAGCAGAAAATGATACATGCTGTCTAATCATACAACTCGGAAGTCCTCATTAACACACATTTGTTTCCTTAGAAATAAAAAAAAAAATGAAAGTGATATTAGGTCTGGTATTATGATGCAGCTTTATGAAGCCACAGATTCACAGCTGTAGACAAGGAATGTTTGTATGTGACTGTATTGTGAAAATAACAGCAGAATAGAAGATAGTGGCAGAATATGTACTTAGATCTGAATACTCAGTGGAATGTTAGGCAACTCTGATTGCAGCCTTTGCCAGCTGATGTTTAATTATTCTCCCTCTATGATAATTAACCATATCAATTATTAACAAGAGGAATAACTATAGCTGTGTTTGAGAGAGCGATAGATTAAGAAGGAAAATGTCATGGGTTGCTCTGTTTTTTCCCTAGAGGTAACCTGAATGACACTGCACAGAATGGGACATGAACAAATATATTACAACATGTAAAACAGATACCACTTCTTGGCACATTTGTACTGTCATTTTAAAAGGAAAGTATAAAAGGTATATATATATATATAATCTAGCCATGGGGGTCACAGTCCAGTGACTTCTGTGCCGGTCCCAAGCCCGGATAAATAGAGAGGGTTGCG
>CM074981.1:17590183-17622044 GCA_037576825.1 Pangasius krempfi | reverse complement strand
AGCTCGAGAGAGATTACTCTCTGGCGCGACCCCTCTCGCCACAATTAATATATATATATATAGACACTCTATATATATATATATATATATATATATATATATATATATATATATATATATGTAATCTAATGTATGCAAATTACAACCAGTGTAACTCTGTAATGTAATGATATTTTGTTGTATCATACAATGCAACCTGATAAAATATTACTGTATTGAATTTAGTTGAATGTAGTATGTATGGTTTCAAATTTGGACCCCCATATTACAATATTTCTTTCAACTTTCAACACTCAATTCTCCAGCAGAACAACATAAAGAAAATGTTTAATTAATTTCTCCTATCTTTAATAGTTATCCAGAGGGACAGTGTGTGTGTATGTGTGTGTGTGTGTGTGTGTGTGTGTGTGTGTGTGTGTGTGTGTGTGTGTGTGAGAGAGAGAGATCTCCAAACGTATTCAGTAAGGAATGAGAAAATGACCTAGGTTTAGTGGAGAGGAACTAATCTGTGCAGGCCTGACATGGGACAGGAGAGGCCTCTTACTGTTATTATGAAGTGTCACGTCGATTTAGAGGATACCATGACTTGATGGCCAGAGAAGAAGAAGTGAGTGAGGAGGAGAGGGTGAAGTTCAGTTCTGGAGATGGAGGAATGTTGCTACAGGTTTTCTGAGTGCCTCTACCCATAGAGAAAATAAATTATTCCACAGAAGCCAAAGGGAAATGAAAAGGATCACACCATTTTATAAGCATACTAAAATCTGTATGCAGTGCTGACATTTAAGTCAGGATTAGTGTAGAATTGATTCAGCATTGATTCAGCATTTTTGTAATATTTTTGGTATGGCTATTTCTGTGGTTGTATTTTACTGATCCCTAATTATACCTAATGACATACCATAAACAAATAAATATACAAAGACAATTCACCAGTCACAGGAAAAGTTTTTATTTATAATAAGAATAAAAATCAATTACCAGACGCATTTATACCTACTCAATAATAATAATAATAATAATAATAATAATAATAATAATAATAATAATAATAAATGTATGACTAGGTAGCATTTTTAATATCATTAAGAAATCATAAACAAACTGAACTATATCAATCATTATGTTTCTGCTTTACAGTTCAACAGACAGCGTGATCACTTAAATGTTCATTTCATTCAATCCATACTTGAGACACTTATTTGGAGCTCAGCAAATAAAGACCCCTGTCTTGTGTTCTTCTGTTGTTCTTCTTTGTGTTCACCACTGTCTTGTGTTCTTGTGTTTCTGCCACCTGAGCACACCATACCCTGCCATGCACACAAAGAAAAAATGCCACACTTTGATAGAAACATGGATGGACACAATACTACACAATCACAATCAGCTAATGCCATGTGCCGTTTTTTTTTTGGCCCTAGTGCTTTTAAATCTATCCAGAATCAGAGTATATGACAGAGAGAGAGAAAGCAAAAGAGAAGAAGAAATGGAGAGAAAGAGCAGAGGGACTGAATGGCCTATGTGCTGTCATGAGCCATTTGTTGACTTTGTGTGGCACGCAGAGGCTGAATGCCAGGCTATGGATTCAGCTAGGGCTTTGTTAAGAATAAATCTTCTAGCAAAAAAACCCATAAAGATTACTTCCTCCATAGTTCTTCCCCTCACTTACTTCTGAGAATCCAAGGTGTTATTGTGTGCTTTATGGAATTACTTTGTTCTATCATGATGGTGTAAGTATTTACCTAGATGATGTGTGGGACAGTGAGGTCTGCTACCACAAAAAGCAGAGGACACTCCTATACAATCCTCCAAAAAATGATGACTGATGACCCTATTATGGGGTCTGCATAGCCCTACTCCTAAATGCTCACTGTTTTTCTTCCTCTGTGTCTCTGCCTCATACTTGAACTACCACACAGTGTGTCTGGATTGTTTACCAACAGGGCACTCAGAGTGGAAGATTGTTTGTGGAAGCGTCTTCTATGTAGATGGTGTTTAAATAAATGAACATTCTGAAACCATTCATTCTTTTATATGTTATTCATGTTTATTTTACATTTTCACACTGGAAAATAAATACATTGTTAGGTGTCAGACAAACTCTGGAAGATATGAAATACATAATAATTGTAAAGTAAATCTTGATGTCATTGTTCTATTTTGACATTACATCACATAACGCTGTGTGACAATTATTCAATAGCTATATTAAAGATCACACCTTTTGCTTAACAGTCAGCAATACACAGCAAAGCAAAACCACATTAGCCTGCAGCTAAAACTTGGCTGCTTGACGCAAGAATAGTTGTCTCTTTAAATCCCATGTTAAAGTCTAAGAATAGTCCCATTATTTTAACATTTACTCATATATACGATTCTTACTTGCAGATACTTACTGTTACTGCTTGGCCTGGAAAATATGGACCTCTACCACTGGTATATAAGTATTGTGCTATACACAGGGAAGCACAGTTAGCTACTCTGTACGTCAGACAGATAAATTCAAAAATCTCAAATTCAAAAAGATGTAAATGCTGGCAGAGCAAAATAAAATTGCTTAAGACAAGTCAAAGTAGTTGGACAATCAGAGGCAAATCTAAATATCAAATTGGTTATAAAACACATGTAATGTTTTGAAATATGTTCAAAAGTAATCTATCTTACAAAGATCTTTCCTTGCCTTTTTTAATCCTATATACCAAGGCCAGTATAGGGCTTTATATTGTAACAAAATGATGTGATCTTTGGGTCACCTTTTGTCTTGGGAAAAAAAAAATTCTCATTTGCATTAGCACATCTAAATGTCAAGTGTGGATATTTTGTTAGACATTAGTGGAGGTGGCAGCTACGGGCTCAGAATAATTGCACTCAGCCTTGTGCTGGGATTTACATAATTTCAGACAGCAATTATAGAATCCTTGGGAATTTTATTCCTGGCTTGCCTTTCTTTTTTTTTTCCTTCCTGCTCTTCTCGCTCTGTCTCCCTCTTTCCCCACCCCTACACAAGTACAAAAGAAGGATTCGTTTACATTACGTTCCATGCTTCGTTCTGTTCATTTGCATGAAATTAAAGGTTTTCGTGATCTTGAACAGTGGGGTAACATTTAAAATGCTGTTTTAAACCTCTCACCTTGGAATAATAAAATACCCTCTCTCCTGTGCTTTCTTCCTGTGGTTGAAGGTTTTTTCTTCACCATTCTCAAAATAACCCGTCACTATCCAAACATTTGCAACATTGCAGTTTTAATTAAGTCAGATGGGAAGAAATAATTTCACAGTACTGTTATTATTTAGTTTTTTCTTTTCTTTTATTTAGCGATTTATTTATTTTCATGTATCCCCTGTTTGTCACTTATAATATGTAATATGGGAGTGCATGTGCGTATAATTAATTGAATGTGGTTGGAAAATAAAATGGTCAACTTCATCTAATATTTCAGAGCAACTGAATTCATGATTTCCATGAAAGAACTTGCAGCTTGGACAATGAATAAATTTGGGAAGAATTTATTAATTGTTAATATATTAAAATAAAAATATATATACAGTAGGTATATAGGCCAGGTTGAATGTTTTTAAACAATAAAATACAGTCTGTGGAGTCAAAGCACGCAGGCACATCTGAATAGATAATGTTATAATACTACACAGCTATACACCCTAGATCAAAAATACCAGGGAGAGATGTGTTCTGGTGTGAAGATAGTGTCTGCTTAACTAATGCAGTTCTACCCACAACTGTGTTTTAATTAAGTCCCTAAAGATTTCTGGCTAGCTGATTAAAATAAGCAAACTTGTAAAGGCTTTCCCCACACAATGTTATTTTATTCTGTAAAAAAAGTTATTCTGAACACACACACACACACACACACACACACAAAACACTAATCACATTTAAAGATGTTTGGAAGACTTAATTTTTTTATTTAAAAAATCTGAAATTACAAAGATAAAGGCACTGTCTTTAAGTTACAATACTGCTCTGGAATAATTTAAATTCTACTATATTATTATTATTATTATTATTATTATTATTATTATTATTATTATTATTATTGTTGTTGTTGTTGTTGTTGTTGTTATTATTATTATTATTATTATTATTATTATTATTATTATTATTATTATTATTATTATTATTATTATTATTATTATTGTTGTTGTTGTTGTTGTTGTTATTTAAGGACTCATAATAATAATAAAATAATGAATGTTTCATCCTAATTTTGCTAATTTTCTTAAACACTGTATATAAGCTTCTGTTTCATACCACAAGTAAAATGTAAATTTTATGTATTTCATTTTCATTTATGTCGTGTGTTTATAACTTGGTTATACCTACATTATTTCCAGACAGAACCATCATACTGTAAATGATCTTTATTAATACTGTAAGTCATTGTATTAATTATACACTGTTAATGTATATGTTATATTATATTTTCTGTAATATGTTATTTGTGGACCAAATTCCATTTCTACTTGCTTCCTTAAATACATCACATGGCATTTATGTGCCAACCTAAACCTGCACTATAAAATAAATTGTGACAGTAACTCAATATGAACTCAATATGAACTCAAATAGCTTAGAAAGCTCCAGTTTCACTTGTGCTGACAGCACTGTTTAATTTCATCATGTGCCAAGCCTGACATTTCTGCTGCCACTAAATTTTAAACATGTATACCCCTTTAAATTGCATGTGGTAATGAGCAAGGAGACAGCACCCAACTGGTCAAGCCTATGAAAGCACACAGGATCCTTTAAAGGAAGCTGTCTGTGACAAATATTCCAGTGACCTCTGCTTTGACATTTTTCTGTTTTTGTTAACATTCCCCTTTTAAACTTGAGAATGCATATTGTATTATGTCCATGTATCCCATGTTTAGGGATAGCAATTGCCAAGAGTAGGTGAGTTAAATGTGTTTGCTCAAAATGTCACCATATCTTGATAATACAATATATATTCATGATCTGGCAAACATGGAAGGGCAGAAGCCAAAATACGCTCAGTAATTCCTGTCAGTCAGTTCAAATACGCTGCAATAAATCTACAGATTTTTATCCATTACCTTAGACGTGCAGGAATATTTCTTAGCTCAGACTGAAACAGTGATATTATCATATGTTACAAAATGATATGCATATATAAAAGATATGTTCACACAGTGTGGAACATATTTTATTCATTAGTCACTCATTATTCATGCAGATTTTCCTATAATCATCATTATGCAGATAATAAAATATATATATATATATATTTGCATCTGGTTCCTCTCAAGGTTTCTTTCTCATTTTGTCTCAGGGAGTTTTTCCTTTCCTCTGGCTTGCTCAATTTAAAATTTTAATTTAAATTTTATATCCATATTTTTTAAAGCTGCTTTATGACAATGCCCATTGCTAAAAGTGCTTTATAAATAAAATTGAATTGAGTTGAAAATGTGGTGCACAATTTCTATTTGAAAGTACAATTTATTTTTCTTGTTTGCAAACGCTTGAAAACAAAGAAAATGTTTTTTTAACATAAATATTCTCTCCTCCATTCCCCAAAATGGTCCTCGATAATTGTAATAAGTAATTAGTTTTAATATATTATTGATTTATTAAGTTGAACCCAGGGGCACTGCATAAGAACTAGAAATATACAGCTCCATGCAGCATGCCATTCACATACCCATAAAAACTCATACCCAATTACAAAATCAACCAACAGATGCCCCAAAATGCAACCACTTGTCACACAGAAAAGCATATTACACTACTGCTATGGGCAGCCTAGTGAAGGGGAGAGGTGTAATGGAGGCATGTGGTATATTAATAACCTTCATACACTCATTTTACTGTGCCATTCTTTTGTCCTTCCTTTTTTTAATCTCCGTTCTTATTCAGCTCAGCATGCTATAGTGTTCCTATGCTTTTCCACACAAAACATATGGAGCCAGAGATTGCACGGTGTCCTATTGATCTCTATATTTGTACCCTTTCACGCCTTCATGACTGATATCTATGAAGGCAATTAAGGAAGCACAGGATAGATGTGTTTGTCACTCCTGGGGAGGCTGTCTCACTATGGGGCATGGACAATTAGCCCCAATGTTACTGGCATTGAAATGAGGAAGGAACCCCATGAAAAAAGGCCCTTTGTCCATGCAGCAAAAAGTCTTAAATCAATGAAACAATGAAATTGTTCTCTGCTACATTTCATTGGTCCAATCATAATATTGAAATATTGTTAATCATCAATTCGTTAGTCAACCCAGATTCTCAGTGAAAATCCTATCATAGATGTTATTTATCTGATTAAAATCATCTGAACAGTTATTATTCTAATTAACAAAAATCCACAGACACAGGGAGATGAAGGAAATACATTGGTTTCTAAAAATTAGAGCTGATAGCTGATCACAATCTAGAAGACTAGATTTATGATATATGGCTTACCGGTCTACAACGGACACCACCATAATTTAGAATTTACACCACAAAATGCTAGGACAGTACTATATATTGAATGTACTTAAATACTACACACACACACACACACACGCACATACACACTTGGTAATGCAGAAGGAAAAGTACAATTTAATACAATTTTCATTTAATTAAATAACCGTTGTAGCAGCTGCCATAGCTGATTTGTGTCAATTGCAAATTTTATTTGCAGCAAGAAAAAATAAAAAAAATCACTGAATGCGTAGAGATACATAATATATAAACTTTTTTATATATATATGTGACTTAATAGAAGACTGGACTATATTAATTTATCTTAAAGCATTTATTTGAATGCTGTTGTTTAAAATTCTGATTGTAATAATTGGTAAGCTTGAATACTGCTCTAAAAATCATTATACAACAGTTAGGTCCAGTCTACTAATTTGATTGGATGTACCATATTCTAAGAGTGCCTACATTTAGTACAACTACAACGGGACGTTTCACTGTTTGTATCACTCCATGTGTCTGTGTTCAACAAATAAATACCACATAAAATTCCACTCCCAATAGTTCTAAACCTTTACTACAGTAGAAATCATCACTGGACATGGCAAATGATACATTTTATATGAATGAACTTTTCATGTAAAAAATATGAAAGCTCATCAGATGAAGTTAAAGCCAATTTCACCAGAAGTACTTTTAACAGGAATGTACAAATCAATGTGAGCTAGCTAGCCAGCTAGCCGATGGGCTGTGTGAAGCTTTTTTGGGATCTATTTCTACTAGTGGAGCAAAAATAAACAAAATATTTGACCATATTGCATCCCAAATTTCAGTTCTATGTCTTGTTCTATAGAACTGTTGAATAAAGCAATATCACACCTGCAATCATGCAGTTATACTGAATATTGGCACAGCTGTGATTATCTATGGCACCCGGACTTTTGGCCTTATGTCTACTGTCGAATCACATCCAGGCCAGCATTCAGTATAATAGCACTACTGCTTGTGTGATTTTGCTTGATTACATGGCTTTGACAATCACAGAGTCAGTGGTGTATTAAGTGCTGTACTGCATGTAAAACTATTCTGGCATGATCTTAATAATGTTCCACTCAATATTGGAAAAATCCACTTATCACTATTTTGGAGTCCTTGGAGGACTAGTGGTTAGGCCTCAATGCTCTCACCGCAGCAGCCCAGGTTTGATTCCTGGCCAGGGAACCAACCCTATCCACTGGGGTTGCACAAGACAGTGGAATTCCAGTGCCAGTTGCAAGCCCAGATAAAATTGAGGAGGATTGTGTCAGGAAGGGCATCAGGCATAAAAACTGTGCCAAATCAAATATGTGGCCCAATGATCCACTGTGGCAACCCCTAACAGGAACAGCTGAAAGAAGAAGAACATCTGCTTATCACTATTTTGTATTCCATATAATTCTTTTAAGAAATGCCATTATGCATAATCTCAAGAGGCAAAGGCTATGCAATGCACAGACATGCAATTTCAGAGCTATCCCAAATAGAAAGCCAAATATATATACAGAAAATATTTTTGATTAATCACAGTTAAATAGATTGCAAGGGCAAAGGAAAAATGTGTATGGCATTTGTCAAGGTTATCATTGACAGGGTATTAATGACCATCTCACTACATCAAAAGTATAATCCAGTTTAAATGGTTCACATTTACTGCATTCTTTAATGGCTCATGGTAAATGATAACCAGATATCACCAGTGTCTTACAAAAGATCCCTGCTTTCTTTTGTGGCATGTTTCTGAGTAGGATTAAGAAGAGCTTAAACAACAATTGGCTTTCTAGGTCAAAGCTAAAATTAGTGGCAAGCTGATGGTTATCAATTAAGGTGTATATAAATTCTTACTTTCTGAAAATATTTATGATTTGAACACGTCTTTACAAAATGAAACTCACTTTCTCTCTTTTTCTCTCTCTCTAGCAAATAAATAAATAGGGGAGCAGTGGAAAAAAAAATCTGGCATACATGAAAATGTATACTTTGCATTAAAAGACCTTTCTTCCAAAGGTTACACATCACTATTGTTGTCTCACAATTTGTGAAGTGTAATTAAGGAATGGATGGGAAATGGGAGCTGATAAAGTCTCCACCATTGTGCTGATCGTACTGTCAGCACCACCTTCCTCCTTTCTTTTTTTAAAAATCCATGTTCATTCCCTTTTGAATCTTATTCTCTCTGAACTAATTTTGCATGATATATTGTGTTTCTACATCAGCTATCATGAGGCTACCTGTGCATTGAGGGGGCTTTGATATGCAGGCAAATGTGAATATTACATTTCAGACATGGATATAGCTCATACCACGTTGTGATTTATTAATTCCAGCAAAACAAAACTTACAACATCGCATCTAATTACAATTGTCTCAGGGTCCCACACAAGTAAATGGAGGATGGAAGAGTTATATAGGATGAAAAGTAGAATTGATTATTAGGAAGATAGATACCTAAAGCTGAATGAGTATATTAATTAAACAGTGTGTCTCTGCATTCAATGCCTGCTTAAATTCTGAAAGCTGAGTTGGTTTCCCCTAATGCAAAATATCTGAATAACAGATAGGCAGAACACTCCTGAGAAAATTGTTATCTGCATAACAACAATAAGCTTTAAACAAAGGAACACATATTTTATCTGTGGCATGGGATATTTATAATTAAACGTTAGTTATTGATAATGATATTTCTCTCTTAAAAACCTAACCTAACGAACAGTTTTTGCAGTGATCAGTAGTAGCCAGTAATGTTATAACTAGACTAATCTTAATTTATTTATTTATTTATTTATTTTTTTACTTTTTTTTTTTTTGGTATCAAACCCTAACCTTAGCTTTCATAACATTTTAGGTGGAGCCACAAGTATCCAAACAATATTGTGATCATGGAATATTTTTGTTTTTCCCATCATGAGAATAAAATTGCCAATAGCTGAATTCTCAGTTCTATCTCTTTGGCCATATTATATGTTGTTCTTTTGTTGTGATCTGAATATGGAAATGACATACAATTGATTTTATTAAATCCTGTACACAGGCTAATTTATGACACGTTTGTTCTATTCATATTGCAATTATATAACATGAAAATGCTATGCTTGTAGAATTACTTCTTTCACACATAATTGTACATGCACATATAAATATAATTCATGCATATTACAGACTTAAATATGGTTATTAATCTCTGCAGACATTTAAACAACTTGCAGTGAAAAGTGATACCAATCAGCCTAATCAATTTTACACTTGCATATAATTTACTGTCATTTTACCTACATTTATTTCTTTTTCTGTCTCATTAAGTTTAATCAAACACAAAAAGAGCTTTAGACAACATTTTCCTGGCTCACCAATTTGCATTGCTTTAAAACCCCCTATGTCGCTTTGATAAACCTCCTTTTGCTTTAATGGTTCTTCTTGTTACTAAAGCCAGTGATAATGAAAACCAACTGAGCTAAAGTTGAGCAAAAAGAAATGATTAAAGAACCTTATTAAAAGCAAGCTTGTAGAATTGGGGTTGGGATGGGGGGTATAGGGGGGTTCGGGACACATGATGGAGAACACATTATGGGGACCAGATTCTTCTCAAAACCACTCTGGTCTTCTGCGAACATGAGCGACGAGAGGGGAAAAAAAACTGATTAGGCTGACAAGCATTGACTGATACTGCAAACCTGTTAATAACATGAAAATTAGAAGGGGCTCATGCAAAGAAAAGAGATTAATTTAGCTGGAGTCCATCTTTGCAGCAAATTGCGAAGTTGTGAATATGTTCACAGATAATGAGCCTTCCTACTTGTCAGCTCACTTGTCATTTTCTGTAATTAATGTTAAGGAAGACTCCTTCCTGATGGTTAGTATTACTCATGTACCAGAGAAAATTTCTTCTGAGAAATAATTTACATTTATTATCATCAGTCTGTTTGTGTGGTTTATTTCACAGTGAAGTAATTTATTGCAGCACCATTTCGAGCTCCTTGATTAGTCACTCGTCAGACTGAGATGTAATTTTTTTCCCCTTTCAGATGCCTGGGCTGGGGAAAATTGAAAGTGTGGCGCCATCACATGGGCTCCTGGGCGGCAGTGGCATTTTTTCTACCCAGTGTGTTTCTCTTTACAATCATGCACACACACACACACACACACAATATATATATATATATGCAGGCTATATAGCCTCAAAATACCAGCTAATATTAATAGGTTCTTTCTAAGAGGGAATGCTTCAATATGCCTGTGTACACAGACACAGAAATGAAATGTGGGTCTCTGGTACTGGCGCAACCATAACTCAAACAATATTCATCTGAGACATATATTCAAATCAGCCTCAGTGTTGGCTCACTGCTTCACTTTTGCTTTGTGTTGCGAAATTCATAAGCCAACTTCTTAAATGTATTATTCATCAGCATGTGTAAATAATGCATGCTTTCTTCCATAGTAAATTAACCCCTTAGCTTACTAGCACTACTAGAGTTGTGTAGTTGTTGTTTTTGAAAGGCAATTATATCATTTAATTAATGCTGTAATTAATACCTTAATTAGTTTTATTACTTGGCAAACCCGTACCTCAGATTAGCTGTCTTAATTAACCAGATTGAAAGGTGTGTATGCCTTCATTTCTGCACAGAGGTTTGTGGTAAGGTTTCAAAATTCAGATATAGGAAGGGAAAAATGAATCTGCAACACCAACAACAAATTTCAAAATTAATTCTGTTGGAAGGAAAACTGGAAGGAAATTTCAGTATTATAAGCACTGATCACACTGATTAATCAAAATAATTCTCATTCAAACTATGCTGTAATTGTCTCACTATAGTGAAGAAAATACGACTTGCTTGGGTTAATAATACTAGAATAGCATGCTCATAACTAAGACTCTCTTGCTAGGTTTTATAGATAGGATCTAAGCTAGTGTGCTTTATTGCTCACAGAATGCTGAGACACAAGTGGACAGCTTTGCCAGGAGCAGGTAGTTTTTAACCATGCTGTACCTGACAGTGATATAAAATGTTTTCTCCAAACTAGAAAAATAGTAGGGAGTAGATGAAACAGCAGTGTGGTCAGTGAATACATATGGAGGACTCAAGCTTGCTATAGAAGTAACTTGCTATTGAATTTCAGTGTAGAAAACAAAATAAATTTGCAGATTCTGGTAGCTGATAAAAAAATAACCAAAACTATCATCGATCATAATGTTTTTGAAAATTATTTTAGTACATGTCTGCTTAAAGAAAACTTGTGCATCTACTCTATGCGTCTATTTTCCTGTTTTGTGGTGTTGACACAATTCACAGCCCTCCAAGAGTGGGTTAACAGTATTTGGTTTGCAATGATTTTATCAATGTCATTAGAACATTGTGAGAACTAAGTGAGAAATCCATCAACTTGTGACAGCAACCTCTAGACTAATGGCTGTTAGGCAATAATAATTTTTAATAGGATTTTTATTCCACTTAATTTCATCTCCTCTTAACAGAGGTCCCATGTCAGAGACAGAGAGAGAGAGAGAGAGAGAGAGAGAGAAAGAGAGAGAGAGAGATTTCAAGTGAATCTAGGAGAGATGTTTATATTGATGGCGCCAGATCCTGTTTAAAACATGAGCTCAGCTGCAGATGAACATGACAATGCAAGAAATTCTGATAAAATATTTCCATTTATCCCTTTAAAACAATGCATTGCAAGCAGCTATTGTCATTTAAAAATAATTTAATTTTTTATTCTGTTGCACCAACGTACTCTATTATTCTAAGTTATTTTAATATGGAAGTTAGAATGCGCATAAATAAATAAATAAATAAATACATAAATAAAAACCTGATCATTTTAATCATTTCATTGTGCTTAAATGTGTAAAGAAAAAAATGTAGTCATGGTTTGGGGGGAGGGGGTTGTGAGGATAAATAAATAAAACATCTTTTGCAGCTATAGTAGGTTTTCTTACTATATTATTAGTATTCAGCTTTCAGAGATTTTGATTTTACAAGTCAAACCGTATACCATGCTCTATAATTATTTCAGGTTTGATACTTTTGTGGCAACAAACTAATTTTACACTTGTCTTTCACAAACATCCCCTCTCTGTTCTTACAGCACAGGCAGTACTGATACAATGTATTGCCTACCTGAAATTGCCTAAAAAATAACGAAATAATCAGTTCATTTCATGCAAAAGGATTATCATCCCATGTGCCTTATCTTCTCTTACCTGTTTATATGATGAAAAAGAGGAAAGAAATATAATTTCACAATTAATGGTAAAAGATCCTGGACTCTAACTACAGTCATTAGATGAGATGTCTGAGAGAAATATGCCTCCATATTTCTTAACCTCAGGTTTCAATTGTCTTGACCCAAGATGTATTAATATAAGAGCTAATAGCCAGCAAGAATCTTTTAATTTATGCCAGGGTGAATTAAGAAAAGGTAATGGATTTTGCCTCTCAAAAAGGCCAAGCCCAAGCTTTTTACATGATTTTTATCGTGGAAATTTAATTATCATATTATCTCTGTAAGTGGCTCCTTTGAAGCCATTTTCACATTATTTTAAAAGAATACTTTTGACATTTCTAACATGAGGCTGGATTTATTATGACTAGAACATTCAGCAACAAAGGAGGATAATGATTTAAAACTTTAAATGAAGGGACTGGCATTTCCTATTGCTGAGGGTTTTGAAGGCAACTAAACTTTGCAAATAATTATATTTAAGCTTGAACAAAGTATATAAAGTTGCCTGGGCCTGACACACACACACACACAAATTCTCAAATTGTGAACTTACTTTATTATTACACGAATGTTCAGAAAAACAGATGATGATAGCCAAAGACAGCAGTTATTGCAAGATGAGGGAAGAGAGTATGACAATAATATACAATAATGCTTTCCAATTTAACAGCTTCTTTCCTCTTCTCTCCCCTTTTTCTAGTGCAGGTAGCTGCACAAGCACGGCGGGTGACAGTGTAATGAGAAATATGATAATTCTGAAGCACATTAATTTCATGTCCTGTGGGTTTTGCAAGATCACTTATTATTCTGAACAAATTAAATCACCGCTTTTTACCTATCATCATCCTGCATTCCCAATGATTCTCTTATACTCTGGCTTTGAATTAACCCTGTATGTACCCACAATCTATCTATAAAAAATATTATAATTTATATGTTTAGTAAAGGATATCAATACAGTGGGAAAATGACTATTCCCCAGAACATCCAAACATATATACCTAATCATCTGCAGTTACGGTATAGTGTCTGACTATTTGAAGGTATGCATTAGTTCACATAGGCAATTTAAGCTTTCCCATTATCCCTTCTGCCTTTCTGTCTTGATGACAACATCATTTCCTGCATTTCCTTGGGGGAAATGACATTTGCCTACAAGTGGGGGAAATATACTTTCCCCCTCACCCACTGTTGCTACATACCCAGTTGATGTCAGGAGTGAACTTCAGAACCCTCTCTGTCAAGCTGTAGTGTAAGGATGGCAGTTATTTGGGCTTTTGTTTGTAATCTTTTTGGGCGCTTTGTTGGAAGCGGGGCAGGGGGCTTAGACTGATATTAGTGTGAGTGCACGTAAGCCCCTTGAGTGGTGTCATGCACAATTAATGTCCCTAGGTAGCAACTCCATTAGCTGTATGAACTCCAGCTATGGCAGGGAATACTAATGGTTGAGGTTCTGGGCATTAAAAGAGAGAGTGAATTCTCCCACCACCACACACTGACACACACACCCACACCCACACACACACACACACACACACACACACACACACACCCAACTCACTTCACCTTTCAACTTGACTAACTCTTGAACCATAATCTCACTTAGGAGAGCTGAGTGGAGCATGTCCACCTTCAGACTGTCCATTCACTTCCCTTTCTCTCACAGGACCTACTGTGCCTGGCCAGTGTGGAGGGTGTATTTATGGTTCAAACTAAGTGAAAAATGCATGCCCAGTGCATGAATAGACACACACATACCCCTACATGCTTGCACATACAGAATTGCAAACATGCATGTGTCTTAAATATATTGGCTTTATAATTTGAATAATGCATCTTGATACATTTGTTTCCAAATATCCAGACTAACCAAAAATGTTTTCATCTCATTTATCCCCATGTCCCAGAGAGGCATGTAGGTCATCATTATTGTAATCTGATGGATCTGAATCTCATTTTTTTGCTACCTTTTTCAAATCCCACTTCATCACAATCACAGCACTGACCTTGCTTATACTTCCCTGTCCATCAGTTGAGTAAAACTAACAGGGTATCTGCTGATCTCACCTCGAGGGCTTATACACACAACCTCGTGCACTAATCTCCAGTCTGTTGTAACATAGCTAAATGTAGGAAGTCATTGTTCTTTAAGGCACAGCTAAATAAAATTAAGCTAACTACTGTATGTCAGTTACTGGTCATATAGTCCAAACAACTGAAGAAAAAGTACTGAAGTGGTGGAAAATGGAGTAAATAGCTGGCCTTATGAGCATCAACATGGAATGAATTAGAAATTTATTTATATTAGTAGGAGTGGCTAAAAAAATACCTTTTTGGGCTCCTCAAGGTACAACAGTAAAGCATTCACTCTTTTGTTGCACGATTGCAAGTTCCCATCCCAACAATGCAATAACCATCTGGGGCTGGGAGTCTGTGAGAGCATAATTGCTTTTTGGGCAGAAAGGATGGCTTTTCTGTCTTTCTTGTCAATCACAGCAAGACTAACCAATCACGGGCAACTCTGAGCTCGTGCACATGGCACTTAGCACTCGCCCAAGAGTGTTCAGCTGCTCTATGTTATTGCATCAGCAGCTACTTCCATGAGCTGCATGAGTGGTGGCTAACTTTACATGCTTTGGAGGAATTATGTACAAGACCTCACCCTTCTGAGAGGGGAGACTTAGCTAACAAATTGGCTTTCACAAATTGTGAAAATTGGCTTTAATAAAAGCCTGAGGAAGCCTCTTCTGCACACTTATTAAAAGCCATTTCTTATTATATTACCAGTTACATATCAATAGACCTGGGCTTGCTTTAATTCCAAAGCCCACTCTATCATGTACTCAACTTGGGTCACATACAGAGCTCCCATTTAATGCTTTTAACCAAGGAAATTGTCACAATGCAGCTTTATAGAAATCTGGATATAAAATTTTGGAAGAAACTTTGAGAAGAATGAGACTCAAAAGGGAGCCCGTCCTCTTCTGGGTGACACTGCAATTATAAATCATTTCTCTTCAATAACTGTATACTATAGTGTCAAGTAGTTCTAACTGTGTTAACAGGAACTTGAGTATGAGCATCATTAGAGTTTTAACCTTAAGTCTGTTATATCAAACTGTTCAATTATTGAAACTTGAGTGTAAACTGTTAGCAATTGCAGTCCGTGTGGTATACAATAATCCCATGGTGATCTTTAGGCTATCCATGCAGGGCCATCCTAACCAGCAGCAAGTGATTTTCAGGTGACAGAGACTCCAAGCAGATGTGTGGCATGGATCAGACAGGTCCAGAGGGCAGAAGGAGTCAGGATCACCTGTATTTCAGGAGTAACGTGTGCAAAACACTTATTGGAAGGCTGTTCCTTAACCATAAGGTGCTTCCCTGTTTAACACATGAAGCAGAGAGAAGTGGTGATCATGTGGGTGAGCCTTAGCGATAGCTTTGTCCTTGTGATTACGCCGCTGAGTCATCATCTATTCGCTCCGCAGTGAAGGCTCTAATGCCAGAGCTGAGTGTTCACAATATCCCCCCATGGCACCCAGACTTTCCTCTACCAAAACTATGATCTCACTCTCAATAACCATTTCTAGCATCTGGATGTACACCTTAAATGCTGCAATCATCTCCGTCAGAGAGCTAATTAATATACATTCATCACAAATAAAGCTATTACTAACAACGGCGGGAGAACGACTAAACATTCTGCACTCAACACGCTGAACAAGCATAATGTTTGTCCTGTTGAATGTTATATCCTAGTTGAAGCTTTGTTGCAATGATTTTAGGCAGGTATTAGGCAGATCTAACATGGGTGGCCTCTGCTTGCTGTCTTTAGACAAAAAAAAAACAAAAGCGTTCTTTAAGAACCAGAAAATGCAGCAGAAGAGATGTCAGAGAATTGTTTCCTATTCCCCAAATAACATGCAGCAGACAGTTTTATAGATCAAATCGAGAGAAGTTCATTCTTCCCCTGCAGGGAGAGCACACTTCAGCAATTAGCAGGAGTGAGCCCCTGATCAGAGGAGGTTTACAATGTCCTATAGATTACAAATTAATGAATATTCATATTTATGTAAAATAAAGGATGCATGAGTTTGTATATCTGCTTATTATACGAGCTTATTATAAGGCAATAAGAGATTCAGTAGGTGGTTCCTTATAACCTTAAGCAACTGCTCTGCACAGAAACACTTATTGATAGAATCAACATATAAAAATAGCTATTATATAAATAGCACATGATATAATTGTGCCAAAAAGGGAAAGTGAAAACAACCACAAATGAAAATGATGGCACAAAATTATTGATGAAAAAAATGCTATAGTTTAAATGGCAACACAGGCAAAAAAAAAACAGCAAATGATTCGTTTAATACTTTGAGCCTGCTGAATGCACCATGAGCATTTTTATTGTACTTGGCAGTGATGGCCTCTATGCCTGACAGTCTTTGTCATAAGTTGCATCTTAAGAAAATAAGAGTGCATTCAGTACAGAATAGTTTCCATATCCCAACATTACTGCTAATATACATAGGTGATATTTTCCACAGTAAATATTGGTTATACTTTGGTGTCGCTGTCTGCATTGTTTGTGTACCAGACAGCCTGTGTATTTTGTTTCATTTTGGCCTTCTTATCTGTTTAATGCATGAGGAATTTTAACTTATATTAACATTTTTAATAATCTTTACCTAATGTAACACTATATCTATATTGATCATTGATCACTGTGGTTGTTGTGGTTATTAGACTACGTAAGGCAGGAGCGTGAACTTATCATGATTTGTTATCTTTCTGACATAGGTTTTAAAACACTGACAACTTTGAGGAGTTGGAATTACACTCACTCAGTCCTGATTACCTGCCTTCTAGATACAGTTGTGGAGACAGGGGCGTGGTTGAGCTGTGTTCCATGTTTCAGTGAGTGGAGGCAAGGACAGCACAGAGCAGCACAGAGACGAGTGTGTGTGTATATGTGTAGACAAGCGTAGTAAAATAGAATAACTGAAAAGTGAAGGTATAGTGAAGGAAAATAAAGAGCCCTTTTGGGATGTCCCAAGCCGGCTTCCCATTTCCTCATTTCTGGTGCAACCTGTAAAAGTGTCACACTGGTGCCGAAAACCCAGGAAAATGAGGAAGATCCGCCATCATGGAGTCCTCGCCACTCGCGGAGATCGTCAAGACCCTCGCCAGCATCCACCAGATGCAACCCTCAGGCCCTCCGGAGGAACTTCTCAAGCTGCACACGGAGCAGGAGCAGCTCTTCCAGGCACTTCTCCAAGCCCAGGCAGAGGACGGGGAGGTGCTATGCAGCCTGGTCCAGCCAGTGGGTACTCCAGCAGCAGCCCTGGAGGGCCACCACTGCCACGTCATGCTCTCCAAGATGGAACCGCAGGATGACCCGCAAGCATTTATCGAACTCTAAACAGCCTGTTTGAGTTATCCCAAGCTTGCCTCCCACTAACATTAAGATAAAAGGTTTGGCAAAAGTGCTCTCATTTAAAAACTACTGCACAGGGAAATAATATCCCACATTTTGAAGAGGCCTGATCAGCTATTTGGAGATGGCCAGGATAGGCAGAAGGCCAGGCTATTGATTACACATCTGCTTCTGTCTTTTAAAGAGCAGATAACATTATGCTCCCAAGATGTTTGATTTTATTATCAACCAATGAAGGAGCAAAACAAGTGTTCCTATTGATTTGTGCATTAAATATATTAGTAATAAAACAACTCCCTGCAACTAAGCTATTGAAAAATCAATAGTAATTGGTACCAAAATATTATGAGCGCTTAGTCTGCAGTCTTATTGTCTGTCTGTGCAACTAACTACTAAGATGTCGGAGGGCATTGCCCAAAAAATGTGATAAATATTGATAGGTACATAAAAGCAATGGATGGATGTAATTCTGATGGCTGCCAAGTTTCTGTCTTGGTTAAAATTTGTGCTCAGTCAGTATTCCACATGACAGAGTTAAATGACCCTGTGTTTAGGAATAATACACATTGTACAGTAATATTAGGATATGTAGGCAAAAATCACTGAACTTATGTCTAGTAATAAAAAAACATTGCATTTTGAACCATTGAGGACAATTTATGAGTGATTAGCAATGTGGGCTTAGTCTCTCCAGCAAACAAAGCTTTTTTTCAGTTTGAGAAAGAGCTTGTGTTCAGTATCCTTCAATCAGAGTTGCAAGTGCCTGTACCCTCATAATCACTATGAAACACACACATATCTAAAAATCAATACATTTACATTATATTAGGCAACATAATTGCTGTGGTGGAAACAGAACATAACTGACCTGAGAAAAATAGTGGTACTGTAGTAATAATTTACATTTAAAAATAATCAAGAAAATCAATCAAATAAGAGTAAAGTAAGTCATCTGGTGCAAAATTACTCATTCATATGTCTACATTTGACATAACTATTCTGAAAAATTCTATTTTCTTTTCTGTTCTTATGGTAGCCTGTTTGTTCAGGTACCTTAGTGATGTAGATGCCAGCATCTACAGACTGAATATTGTGCAAAAATAGAAAAGAATATAGTGACAATATCAAAAAATTTACATGTCATCTTTCAAAGTAATAAGTCATCTATCCACATATGAAGTAGAGCACTCAATAACTGAACCACTGAGTCCGAACAGCTGAGTCACTGGCAGTCTTCAAACAATGTCTAAAGACTTGCCTCTTCATAAAGTACTTAAGTTAGCACTTACACACACACACACACACACACACACACACACAAAACAAAACAAAAAAAAACCAAAACAAACAAACAAAAAAAAAACCCTCCCAACAGAGTTTTGGACTGATGGTATTCCTAGTTTGTGACCTAGTGAGCCAATGTCAGAATGTATTTTTGATAGACTTCAAAGCAGTATTGTAGGTCGCTCTGGATAAGGGTGTCTGCCAAATACCATAAATGTAAAATGTAAATGTAAACTGAACAGACATGTAAGGTGTCCAAATATTTTTACCAACAAAAATTCGGGTTCCAATAAGGCAACAATAAAATATAGCTGATGGGTATAAACAACAGTTATATCAGAGTTTATTTAGTAAAACATAACATTTTTAAACCATGATCTTTTTTGGTGCATGTCTGTCTTTTTATTTAAGTGAACAGTCTTTGGTATGCAGTGCTTAAATTTCAGGACAGTAAGACTTCAGCTGAATTAGTATAAACAGGAAACTAATTCAATTCAATTTTATTGTAGTTTTATAGAAGTTTTAACAATGAATATTGTCACAAAGCAGCTTTAAAGAAATCTGGATATAAATGTTAAATTTATAAATGTTTCCCTAATGAGCAAGCCAGAGGCAACAGTGGCAAGGAGAAACTCCCTGAGGTGACATGAGAAGGAAACCTTGAGAGATACCAGACACAAAAGGGAACCTATCCTCATCTGGGTGACACCAGATAGTTTGACTGTAAATAATATCTCTTTCTATAACTGTATACTATATAGTCAAAAAGTGCAATTGTGTAAAAAGAAGCTTAGTATTTGCAATTTATGAGTATGAGCATCAAAGTCATTTCTGAATTCATTATAGTTATAACTTAAAGTCTATTATATCAAACTGAAGCTATTAACTGTTCATTGATGGAGACTTGAGTGCAAATTATTCTTAGCAATTGTAGTTGAAAGACTAATCATGAAAGAACATCCACAGCCATCTTTATGGTTTCTATGTTGTACCATCCACAGTAATCTCATTCTGATTTTTAGGCTGTCCATTTAGGGCCATCCTTAGCAGCCTAAGTGATTTTCAGGTGATGAGAACTCCAAACAGAAGTAGGGCATCAGGACAGATCAGATAGGTGCAGAGAGCAGAAGTGGATTTAGTGGATTTAGTTGGTAACCAGTGTTGCCAATTTGGAGACTTTCTTGCAGAATTTGGCCATTTCATAGGCCCAAAAAACAGCCCAGCAACAAATCTAGTGACTTTTTGAGCAGACGTTAAGACGTTAGACGTCTTGAACTTGATATGGCTCTCCAGTTCACATCACAGCTGCTGATATATGAGTGAGAGAGCAGATTCGCTCGACTTACCATCAGTGTGTAATGCCTGACTGTGTTGCGCTTGTGACCAATCACTGATTACCATTGTTCCCAATGACCAATCACTGATTACCACTTTTTACCACTGATTACCAATCGCTTGACCACAAAGTGGTTCTTAAGTGGTTGTAAGCCTTGCTTGTGAGTATTCTTACTTTTGTAGACATGTCTATTAGCATAGTTTATGCAAGTTTGCATTCTCTTTTGTCACAGTAATTGGCTTTATGTTGAGTTTGAATATGAAAATGTAGTAGCAACATATCTAACATGCTAGTCACTTAGCTAGCTAGTTCCTCTCTATAAGTGCTAGCTAGCTTGCAAATGGTTGCTATGGTAATATACCTTGGCAAAAGTTAATGTTTACTGCTTTATATAAGAAGAATGGCTTATGCCTTCTTGCATGGTATATTCAAACATTTTCTGTAACTGTAACAGTTATGAACATTTTGTAAATAACAGTTTTACAGAAGAAAGAAGAAATAAAGGAAAGATATTGGCTTGTATGAAGAGAAGATTTCAGTAAACAATAACCATGGAATCACAAGTTAGTTCACATTCATTGTGTTAGATGTGTGTCTAGCTTTGTGAATGGACACGTAGGGAGGACAGAACAGTAAAATCGCAGTCTCATGGCAGACGAAGTCAAGAAAAATGGTCTTCGGTTTGAGTGCACCTCTCCATCATCTACTGTGGCTATGCTTAGCCAGCAGGAGTGCTTGAGGATGGAAGCAAAGTGAGCTAAAGGAACTTCAGAGCTATTTATTGCTTAGACAAGGTCAGTAGTGTCTATGTCTTCCAGAGGATCCAAAACCAGTAAAGCAGCTGTAGTAGCCCGCACCAAAGTAGAGGCAGCTTGCGCATGCACTGGGTATGCCAAATTAGAATCAGCAATTGATTGAAAAAGCCCAGATAGAGGACTACATGCTCTGCATCACAAAAAAAGGAAGTTGCAGCAGCCATTGCTGAAACTAATATACTTGAAGCAATTGCTGTAGGAAGTGAGAAAGGTAGTGGAAATAGTCATTAATTAATCTTTTGTAAGATGTATGTGCACCAGTATGTGCACTGTCAGTCAACCAAAGGATCCATTAGATGGTACTGCCAGCATTTGCAATGTGATCAGATACCTGGCACTCAGAGATGTTGCTACTTACAACCTCAACAAGTTTGATGACTGTCCATAAAATTATTGGAATTGAAAAATGTCCTTCATGAGGGACATTGATGGCCCTTGAAACAACAGTCACATTTTGGACCTGTCCTGTGACCCCTTCCTGAGCATTGTGGCGAGGTAAAAGAGGAACTTGCTGTCACTTCAAAATGCACTGAATCATGCAGACAGGGTTGGGGTGGAAGATCCTGCTCGAAAATCTGCCTTGTTAAAATTTCCCTTCAAAAAGAACCAGAAACAGACACAAGAGCATACTGTATGTTTTGCATGATGACCAAAGTAACAGGTCTTTTGCCAAGTTAGACTTTTTCAAGTTTTTTCAGTTTTTTTGTCCACATTCAGGAGTCAGACTCACCTTTTACACTCACAACAGTACGATAGAGATATTTGGCAGGAGGGCCACAGATCCTTAGATGAAGCTATGAGAGTAACACTGTCCCTACTGTGACAGTAACACTGTCCCTGCCAGGCATAACAACATCCCAAACAATATACCTACATGTATACATACATACCTACACCTGAAATGGTAATGCATTACTCTCAGCTCAAGTCATTGCATATTGCATTCCACCACTGAAGAACAGATCCTTGTCTTACTGGGGCGTGACATCCTGAGAGTCCACAAGGTAGAAGAGCAGTGGAGTGGTCCACATGATGCTCCCTGTGCACAAAGGCACAAAGAGCTATGCTCTTCACCCACAGGGCGTTCACTCCCACAGCAGTGGAAACAGGTATAGCACCTCTCATATGTTTTCTGGAATAGATGGAGAAGAGAGTAACTAGGAATGCTGCAGAACTGAAGCAAGTGGCAAAATGAGCATCCAAACCTCAAAGTGGGAGATCTATTCTTGCCCCCAAGAGACCCGCAATTGAGATGCAATGATTGACCAATGAGATTTGTGAACAAAATTTACCTTGATAAAGATGGAAAGGTCAGATGAATCGAAGTGAAAGTCTCCAAAAATGGAGACACAAAAACATTCTTGAGACCTGTAACTGAAACAGTGCTTCTTATGTCTGTGAAGGACCTCTCACCATATACTTACCTTTATTTTCTGTACTTACCTGTTCATGCTGCCCAGTGTTATTTTAAGGAATAGTGGTATTTCAACAATACCCTGTGGGGCATGGCATACATTGTTAAGCCAGCATTTCAGCCCCATCTAATTGAATAATTTGGTAAAATTATTTTGACATTGATCATATAGGAAGGAAGTTTCAGTTCAGTTCATGTACGTAGTTCCAAAAGAAACACACAGCAACACTTAAATAGTTGTAAGCTCTGGTGAATCTTTGCTTGTGTGTATACTTACTTTTTCAGACATGTCTATTGTATTTAGCATAGATTGGGCATGTTTGTATGATAATTTGCTATATGTGTGAGAACGTAGTGGTGACATAGTTACTTAGCTAGCTAGCTCCTCTGTATGTTGTAAGTACTAGCTAACCTGCAAATGATTGCTATGGTAATATACCATAATGAAAGTTAATGTTAATGTTAACTGTTTTATGTATGACTTCTTGATAGTTTAACATTTTCAGTAACTGTAACATTCATGAGCGTTTTGTAATTTCAGTTTTACAGAAAATAAGAAAGTAAAAATACTGACTTGTAGTCAGTAAACAGAAGATAAACAGTAAATGACAGGATGGAGTCAGAAGTTCTTTTAAGTTCATTCTGTTAGCTGTCTGTCTAGCTTTGCGAATGGGCACATAGTGAGGACAAAACAAATGCTATTGTCTAGTATAAATATAATTCTAATTCAACATACATTAAAAACTTTAAATAAACTCACCTAAATTCACACATGTGCAGTACGTTTACTGCTAAGTTTTCTTCTGGCCACTGTAGCTGCCTATTATTTTTTTAGTCTGTAACAGTAATTAAAGTAAATGTACGATGCTATAATAATACTCAAAAATTATTGTTAAAGTATAGTCAATTACTGTAATGAAAGTACATGTAGTTCATTCCTTTCCACTCCTGAATAATACATTATTATTTTGTAACTTTCATTGCAAGCAAGTTTAGGGAGTGTAACCCAGTATGATGAATTATGTGCTGCCATATAACGATGATAACAAGAATTGATGAGTTATATATTTTTTTCTTTTATTTCCATTTTTCTGCTGTTTGTGTGTGTGTTTATTACCATGCGACAGTTGACGTATACTAAATTTATTCATTTATTTTACTTTTTACCTTTTGTATACTGTATATGCTATACACTGTATTTATGTATCATACTATTCAGTACTCAATTATCTCTGTCCATATTATTCCCCTTTTCTCAAGGCAGAATAAAAGCAGGCTGTTACGATCACCAGCCGGAGTGCCCACGAACTCCACTAGAGGGCACTCCACCCCGGACTCTTGGTCTTGTCTTCTGGACTCCATTTCTCATGTGTTCCTTGCCCCTCATGTGATCTTGTCATGTGCTACCCTTGTTTGTGTGTTATGTTCTGATTGGTTCCTTGGGTTCATGTGTCTTGTTTTCATTGGTTGGTTTTGTCATGTGTTCTCTTTGTTCTGTAAAAAACCTAGTTTCCTAGTTTCCCTGTTTCCTTGTGTTTTTGAACCTTGGACTGTTTTCCTTGTTTCTGATTGTTTGCTGCCTTGCCCTGACCATTGCCTGTGTTTTGGATTACTCTTTTGCATCTGCCTCGGATTATACTGTTTGCTGGTACTTGACCCTGCCTGTTTTGACCACATTTGTAAATAAAGCCTTGCATTTGGATCCCCAACTCCGTTGTCATGACTCTCCATGTTACAGAATAATCAGCCACACCCGGATCCAGCGGCTTTTTGAGCATTCCAGGCTAATCATGGACCCAGTCTATCAACTGCTGCACCTTCGGTAAAAGAACCTACCCATTGAGGAATATGTTCATCTGTTCTGTGAGTTATCATTTCAAGTACCAATATATGATGAGATTTTGTTTAAGAACTTGTTCCGTTTTGTACTCAATGAGCCAACGAAATCATTGTTACCTGGAGGGGAATTTAACTGTAGCTTAAGAGACTTTATGGACTATGCACTGTTGTCATGTGGTTCTCCTTTTACTGTGGGAGAGACAGAGGACTTTGAAACCCCAAAGAATTTTTTGGGCGGGGCCAACAGCGGCAAGCTCCGGCAGCAGCGGAGCTTGACCCATCATGGCCACCAGCAGGTCCTGTGATTATGGTCACCACTCCTGTGTTCTCTGCACCTTCCTGTTCTGTGATCCCTGGTCCAGAGCCACTTCCCAAGATGGCTGCCGGTCCAGAGCCACTTCCCAAGATGTCTGTCACACCAGAGCCTCCAGCCATTATGGATGTCAAGCTTCAGTCTTCAGCCATCACGGATGCCACTCCAGTATTCCCAAGCATCGTGGATGTTGCGTTTGAAGACACCAAGGCGTTCCAAGAGCATTTGAGGCTGGTGTCCAGTCTGACAGACCCACCGTTGATGTCGGTGCGTGCAGTAGGCATTCCGAGAGCTTCAGCACTGGTCGTTACAGAGACACTTCCTCTATCCTCAGTGCTCCCTGTAATGGCGGTCGCCATCCTGTGTTTGGGCTACACACTGCTCTGTTCTCACTCCAGTCCGTGAATTTACCCCCGAGTCTGCTCCAGTCCGTGAATCTGTTCCTGAGCCCGCTCCAGTCCTCAAATCTGCTCCAGAGCCTGCTCCAGTCCATGAGTCTGCTCCAGAGGCCGCTCCAGTTCCTGAGGTGCCAGCTCCTGCTGCAGAACCTCCCGAGTCGGCAGCATCCGCTTCTGAACCCTCTGACTGTCCTGTCACAGCCAAGGAGGCTGTTTGTGAACTCTCAGCGTGTCCTGTCTCGACCGCAGAGGTGATTATTAACCTCTCTGTGCCAGTCCCACCTGATCCGCCTTGGTGGGCACCTGCCTCGTTAGCTCTACGTTGGTGAACATCTGCTCTGCTGTGGGGATCCTTGCTCTCCTCTGCTCTGCTGTGATGGTCATCTGCTGTGCCGTGGGAATCTTCGGACCCATCTGGTCAGCTGGGGTGCTCTTCGGCACCGCCCTGGTGCCCGTCGGTCTGCCCTGGTACACTGCTCAGCCTCAGTCCCCTGTTCCTCCACTTCCACATGGACCTGGCCCTCCATCCCTCCCCCGTTCCGCCTCTGCTCCACCCCCCTGGGGATGGGGGGGGGGGGTGCTTCTATGTTACGATCACCAGCTGGAGTGCCCACGAACTCCACTAGAGGGCACTCCACCCTGGACTCTTGCCCTTGTCTTCTGGACTCCATTTCCCATGTGTTCCTTGCCCCTCATGTGATCTTGTCATGTGCTACCCTTGTTTGTGTGTTATGTTCTGATTGGTTCCTTGGGATCATGTGTCTTGTTTTCATTGGTTGGTTTTGTCATGTGTTCTTCGTTCTGTATAAAAGTTGCTCACACCTGCTCCTAGGTTGCTGATAATTGTGTGTGTGTATAGCCATTCTGTGTTTCCTAGTTTCCCTGTTTCCCTGTGTTTTTGACCCTTGGACTGTTTTCCTTGTTTTTGATTGTTTGCTGCCTGTGTTTTGGATTACTCTTTTGCCTCTGCCTCGGATTATGCTGTTTGCTGGTGCTCGACCCTGCCTGTTTTGACCACATTTGTAAAGCCTTGCATTTGGATCCCCAACTCCGTTGTCATGACTCACAGGCAGTGGTTCCCCATCTGCTGCCCCAGTCCTAGAACTCATAGATGGTGTGCAGGCATGAATAATGAGCCCTACAAACCCAAACTCCATGGACAGCAGGAGCAGGGTCAGTTGACGGTGTCATTTCAATAATACACGTCTGAGCTTAAGGGAAAAACAAAATGAAAGCAAGTTTTTAAATGCATACATGCACACAGACTCACAAACACACAAAGGTAGAAGTTTCAGAGCTAGTCCTACTGTTAGAATTGCATGGATTATTTCAAGGATCTTCCCACCTGAAAGCATTTTTAAGTCAAACAAACAATATATGTAATGTCTTGGAAGATTGAGGATTGTACTATTGCTACTATCTACTTCTTATTCATTCAAGTGCCTATTCATCTAAAGTAATTGCTTTATCCTGGTCGAAGTGGATCTGGAGCCTATCTCAGGAACACTGGACGCACAGCAGGATGGGACAACAGCCCACTCTCATAGTCAATGAAAGGCATAGTCCATTTTTATGTACACAAATCCAGAGTTACAATGGAACTAAGAGAACTTGCTGGATTGGCATGAGGATATATGAGAGATAACATTCACTTTATTCTTCAAAGAACTATCTCTCCATTAGATGTCTCTCTTGTTATTTGAGCCCAGTCAAAATACATGAGCGACAGGTGTGAGCTAATTTTTTGTATGCGTATCATAGGTCTAGTGGATTTGCAGGTGATACTGGATGATGGATAACCACTTACAGATGAGGTTCTGTGCCAAGGTTTCAGTCTTAGGTAAATAGCACACTGTCTACCCATGGACTTGTGGGGTTTATAGGGAAAGCTGCCTTTCTGTGAAAACACTGGTGCACTGTTTTGTACCATCTGCAGTATTGTTTGTTCAGCCAACTGAGGAAAATAAGGCTTTGAATATGAATTTGGGTGATGAACAAGAAGTGTCCCATTTGACCTGAAAACCACATAGTGGCCAACCTTCATTTATTAATGCCTTCATCAGAAAATATCAGCCTACATACAGGTGCTGTTAATAAGAGCATTGGCTATACACCAAGCTGACAAATTTGTTCTTATTTGAGACATTGTTTTCATATGTCCACATGAGAGAGCATTTTCTTGTAACATTTTGGTGTCCACAGACCAACATTCTGGTGTTGTACTGCTGTCTCAAGTCTGAACACAACATAATATGCTGCATTCCAAAGTAACAAGAGCATTAGATTAATATGCTTGTTCTAATACATTATTGTTCCTAGAGTAACATACACAGGGACTTGTATGGTGGATGATCCACCTAATCTAAGGCTATTAATAAACATATTCAAAAACAAAGAATAAAAAAAGTAAAACCTATAATTGTTGATGTAGTGATGTTTTTTTTTTGTTAGGAAATATTTATTTAACTTTTATGGAAGGAGTCTCGGTTGTAAGTGTTTTCACAGTGCTTCACAAAGTTTATCAGCACAGAAAAGTCTTCAGGACAGATGAGTTAAGGCTTTCTGGTTTCTCAGTAAAATGACAAGCTGCAAATTTTTTTAAGAGAGATGGAGAGATCCGATCGAGTGAGAAAGAGAAAGACAATGAAAAGGCTGGTGATCACAGGAACTAACTTGTCTTTCAGATGTTCCACAACATTAAATCTAACTATAAACCGTTAAAATGTGCGATAATCCATACAGTAATATATTAAACATTGTAATCACTTCCCCAAAGCATTATTTTCATATAACAGCAGTCTGTCCTGTGTTATTCCTTACTTAATTAATGCTAACATTTTAACATTAACCGGTCTGGCCCTATGCATGCTTATGCTTTTGCTTTTTGTGATTTTCATGACTTTTTTTTAACCACAAACACAAATAATTGTGGACTACTGCAAAAAGCTCTAGTAAGCCTGAGAAATGCCTAATTTCTCAAACATATTCAAAGTTACCTTAAAAATGTAACAGCCTTTTATGACAGTATCCAAATGCAGCTTAGACTTTGGAATACACCTATATTGTAAAATCCAAATGAGCAAGGAGAATCTGACCCTAAAGTTTTTTTCTTCCATTATTGTTTACTGCTTTCTACTGAACTCTTCTTTGTAAAGGAACTGGAAAGAAGGAGGTATTGGATGATAAATTCATCCATTTCTGAAAGCATGGTCTTTCAGGCAAGGCAGGCAGTGAAATTTACATTATTAATCTCATGTAATAATCTACAGCCAGACTGAGAGAGAGAGAGATGCTAACACTCACAATTTTATTTATGTCACTAGTCTACATAAATAAAAATTGCCCCATGCTTTAATCATGCTTAATCAACACTAAAAATTTTTTTTTTTTTTATTTCCAGTCACCACTCCTTGCTATTATTTTGCCATTCCCCCCTCACTCTTTCTTATTCTATCTTTCATATACTCCTGACACACTACCTACTGAGTACCAAGTTTAACAAGATATCCATTTAATCTGAGGAATATCATTACATAATCATGGCAGCAGCCAAAGGATGCTTGGGGCTTTTTTATTATTATTACTTTTAGAGGGGTGAAATAAGAATAAAAAATAAATCCCTCCCCCACAGTGTTTTTAAATGTTGCCCATATATTAATTATTTTTAAGCCCATTAAAATATCACTAATTTAACAATGTCTGATAAAAACATAACCAAGAGTTCCCCATAACCTTTCCTACTGCTCTTACCTCATTTACACAGCCATATTTAATTTTATTTCCATAAATATGCAAGGAATTTAATTTTGATTACCATTTTCTCCTGCTCTCATAATTATAAGAATACAATGTAATTAGTTTTTAATTACTTCCTTCAATTGTTCTAGTAATCATTTTAATTAACTAAATATGCTGAGATTAAAAAGCTAAAAGAGAAATTATCTACTTGTACCTCCTACCTTGTCTCTATTCCTCCTCAAGCTCGACAATTTAATACTGACAAGGGCCAAAAGAGGTGTGTGTGTGTCTGTGTGTCATGTGATAATATAGAAACTGAGGGAGGAGACAAGATGAGCTGGCCTGCCTTACACTGTAGCATCGTTGCAATCTGCCGCATGGAAATTTGCATGCTCTGAAAAGCCATTAAGTTAAAATATACAGTTATTGTACCTTTCTGGGCCTGGTGCCATACAAATGCTTATTGCATGTGCTTATAGCCAGGCCCTAGCAGATGGTAAATCATGAAATTTTATGAAATTATTACGCCAGCGAGGAGTTTTGAAAAGGAACAGCTGTGAGAGAGATGGGACATTATAAACACTCACAGGTGTTCCATTTCTACCCTCTGCCAACCACAACATCAAAAAAATTAAATTATAAACAAACTTGCAAATGTTGTAATCTCCTTTGCATATGCACTATGTACAGGGGGGAATTGCTTAAACTAAGCAAAGAATTAAATTTTCATTTGCATAAAATATTTATGGAAGCAAAGAAATTTCATTGCAGGTCTCTCCCCTTACACTAGGCTGCCAACATTTGTATGTGAAATTTCAGGGATGTTAACCATGGTGTGCTAATGCTAACACGGGGAGCTTCATTAGGGACAGCACTAATAGATCTTTCACTGAGTACATATGAGTGAGTACACTTAATAAGACCTAGCCAAACTCCACTGCCAAATTCTTTAGTATTTAATTATGCACCTATATCCAAGAATGTGTAAAAATTGTATGGTAGTGCAGGCCTGCAGGTGTTTTCCAAATGTTGTGTATCAGATGTGGCCTATATGTTTTGTGTCTAGAATGTATACTTAAAAGTTGCTGTAGGGTAATTTTCTGGCAGAATTATTGATTCACCATCAATCTTGTTACAGTGTTACTCCTGTATCATTCGCTATTCCATTGGTCATATTTTTATCATCTCTCTATTATCTTTTCAGCTATATCCATGGTCTCTCCTGAAACCCTGTGGAACACTGTAGCTTATATTACACAATGGTAAATGGCCAGGGCTCAAGTACTACTCAAACTTCCTTCTTCCACAAGGAAACCTGAGCAAAGGTTAATTGTATGTATACCATAAATTTATTAAATATACCTTAGCCCTACAAGACATAAGCCTAACCCTAAAAGTGGGTCCCAAATATGTCTTTATGTTTGTAGTATAAATTTGTGATATGACAATAAGTTCAATTTGATTGACACCAAAATTGTACACATCCGAATAAGGAGAACTTTACCCACAAATATTGACATATATTTGGCATATCTTTTGAATGCTTACTCTGAATAGAACCCAGTGAGAAGATAGGGAATACAATTAATAATAATGAATAAATAAACCATAAACAATTAAGTCTCTGGAAATCTCTTTTCTCTACATTTATAAAATGCACAAAATAATGTATTTCAGCTCTGGAATGTGGAATTTAGTCTAATGACCAACCACACAATACAGAATTTTCTCTGTTTATACTGAAATATTTGTTCTGGGCCTTGGCAAAAACAATATGTAAAATTGTACACACCAAATGTGCATAGATTACTGTGCACAAATGTGGACAGACTCACTGCTTATAGTTGTAGATCAGACCATTAACAATACACTCAATGAAAGGATGAGATGAGAAGATGGTTATTCTCCCTTCCTAGCCTAAACGATGAATCCAATAAAACATTATGTTTGGCTAATCCACAGTTGGAGAGAGGTACACATATCACTGTTTATGGCACTCTAGCTCAACAACATTGACTCAGAAAATCTCATTATAACTCGTAATGACAAATTCAGCCTATCCAATTATACCTTGCCATTTCCATTCTATCTTCAGTTGAGAGAGTGTCATTTGTATAGGAGCAGTTATAAACTAGAGTGCCTAGGCCTTCCACTTCACCAGCATTGTCAGGTTTCTTCTTTGTCTCCAAAAAAGGGGGTGAGACATTGACTATTATGTCTTTAACCAGATCAAAGTTAAACATTAATATCCATTGCCCAGTCAGCACCACACTCAGCACCACATCAGGTCACTGCAAATACGTGGTTGTGCCAAAGCCCTTGCCATATTCTAGAGTTTGTCAATTATGTTCTCTGAGACATACTACGTTGATTCATTGTAGCTTACTATAACATTATGGTCTATATCCACTCCGTGGAAGATTGTCCTTCAGACAATAACCTGTTTATTTAAATAATTATATAATGGTTCATAGTATAGGGATGGTCAGAAGGAGTTGCACTGTGTGTTTGTAGACTTGGAGAAAGTGTATGACAGGGTGCCAAGAGAAGAGCTGTGGTACTGTATGAG
>CM074981.1:17566597-17579368 GCA_037576825.1 Pangasius krempfi | reverse complement strand
TATATATATATATATATATATATATATATATATATATATATATACACACACACACAAAAGTTAAACTGAAAAAAGTTAAAAAGATGAGTAATATATTGTACTCGAATTTACTTTATCCTAACTCTTAGGAAATTACACAATGATCACACACATACCAAACAAGACTTTTATAAGCTGTTGTTAAGAGACTGCTAATAATCAGACACAATAATCATACTACTCAACCACAATAATGCATGCTAAGTAATCAAATGAATAATGGCAAACTTGTGGCTATAAGAATGATACAAATAAGGCATAACATTAAAAGACAAACATGTTCTCAAACCATGGTCATTTTAAGAGTCATTGCCCTTTTAGGAGATGTATGGTAACCTGATGCATTTGTTAGAGCTGGGTTGTGTGGAATGTGTGAATGGTGGTGAAAACATGGGGATCTTTGTGTTCTTGGGGGGTGCAAGACCAAAGGTCCCATTTCCTGACAAGCCTTTGTTGATTTTTTTCTTGAGGCCTTGCTGGATGAGTGTCCCCCTTTTGGCCTTAGGTCATTAGATTTGAGAGTCATTAAGTCTTATCCTGTAGTCCAGCCATCTGATCTCGGTCAACAGCTTAAATCCACAGGCTTCCCCTTGGCTGAGAGAGTTCATCACTTGGTCAGGGATGTGCTAATGTTTGCTCTATTGTTCACAGTATGGCTGAGATTAGGCAGATGCAAGCATTAACTTGGTTCCTCAGGGTCTGCCAGTGTGGGTTCATTGTTTTATGGTTCCTGTGGCAAACTGAGTGGAGTTCTTTGGTAATGTGGTAATTTGGTAACAGTCTTCTGTGATTTTGTTGCTGCCTGTTCACTTAAAACCCTACAGGTGAGGGCTACTGGTCTGTAATCATTTAGGCCAATTATCTTTGGTTTTTATGGTATTGGGACAATGACCGATGCCTTGAAGCATGCTTCAATATGTCTGTAAAGTGGGGGACAGCTGATGAGCACAGTGTTTGACAGAATCAGGGTCAGCAGCTTTCTTTACATTTGTTTTTTTAAATTGTCTTCTCACCTCTTGTTCTGTGATGATGAATTGGGGGTGGGGGTGGGGGCAGGATTGGGACAGAGGACAGGTTGAGTAGATGATAGATTAGGCACCTGATGGGCCATCTGACTCTCAAATCTGCAGTAGAAGTCGTTTAGCTGGTTTGGAAGATGGGGGTCATCAGTACAGGGGGGCCTTCTTTTTGTACTTTGTGAACCTTCCTGATTGAGAGCTTTCTCAAACTTGAGTTTTACCTTCATGAATTCCTCCATGTTTCCTGTCCTGAAAGCCTCTTCTTTCTTCTTGAGTAGCTGTATCTGCTCCACATTGAACCAAGGTTTGTTGTTGGAGAAGCAGGTGATGGTTTTAGTGGGTATACAGTTTTCCTGACAGAATCTGATATAAGATGTGATGTGTCTGTATACTCATCCAAACCATGGGTACTTTGGTACTCCATGGGTACTAAACATTGCCTCAGTGCCACAGACTGGGATTTGTTGTAGTTCTTTAATTGCTTAATTAGTCCATGTCTTTTTTTTCTCCAGAATTTACTGCTTTCAGTTTCTGTCTATGTGCAGGAACGAGTAGGATCTTAGCACAATCAGATCCAAGAGGGGTACAGGCAGTGGCATGGTATGCATTCTTGGTGGGACTATAGCAGTGGTCCAAATTTAATGTACTGGAGGAACGAAGATAGATTCAGACTTAAAGTTCTATTGTTGAAATTACCCATTAGAATTATTACAAGAGTCTGGGTGTGTTTTTTGAATCTCTGTGATTATGTTTGCAAATTCTCATTGTGTCTGATAAGCATTGGCCAATGAGGGAATATAAATCCAAGCCAGTATAACAGACATAAATTCATGGGTAGAGTAAAAAGGATTGCATTTGAGAAACATTACTTCTATATTGACGGAGCATATTTTTGATATGACAGATACAGTCAGGCCCATAGGTACTTGGACAGTGACACAGTTTTTGTAATTTTGCCTCTGTACACCACCACAGTGGATTTGAAATGAAGACATCAAGATGTGATTGAAGTGTAGCATTTCATCTTTAATTCAAAGGGCTTAGCAAAAATATTGCATTAATAGGTTAGGAATTTCCAGGGGTCTCCTCTTTCCTCCTTATTTCATGATAAGTTAAGGAGATAAAAGTTCTGGAGTAGATTCGGGACCACCTGGAACATGGACGAGGTTGCATCCTACAATGTGTGCAGAGTAGTGTGTGATGCAGCGTCTACTGTGGGCGTGTTAAGGTCCAAAAGGAGAAAAAAAAATGATGGCTCAACCCGCAAGTACTCTTTAGAGTATGGTGATGTTTATTTACAGGTGCACCTTAAGTCCAATAGTCCAATAGTGAGAAGAAAAAAAAAACAAAAACTAAAACAAAAAAAAAATCATTTACAAATGAACCGTCTCAGAAAAATACAAAGTACCAAAGCAACCAAAAAAAAATATAAAATAAATCAAAGATATATATCTATACAAATATAGACACAAAATCAAAAGTGTCCACACTATACAAGGGGTTTTCAGCTCACGGCACCACAGTAGCATGTTTGCTTTGACTTGGTGAACAAGCACTTAACTGGAGTCTGGATGAGGCTTATAAAGACCAGAGTCCGCCCCTTTTTTTGGGCACACCATTAATAGGTATGTTTTCTGGTTACAGTGTCTTCTACATTAAGATAATTCATAATAATGTAACCCTTAAAATCAAACAAACATTATACAAACAAACTGCATTAAATATAACCATAATAAAACCAACATCAACAATGCAATCTACCTCTTTTGCAGGTTAGAACTCTGATACCCCCACATAAAGACAAGACATGGTTTCACCGGGTTCTGGTCCATTGTGCCTGCGCAGCGCAATCTGATGACGTCTTAAGGGTTCGCCGCCGTGGGCTCACGTTTGCTGGCACAGCTCCAAGGAACCTGGTTATATTTTATATAACAAATAACACAGATGATTAACAATAAAACATAAAACACATGAAAAATGAATATGTGTGATATGTCCAGAGGGAATAATGGAAGGAGAGTATGAAATGTGGACAAATGACCAAGTGCTATCAGATCGCGTGTGCATTTGCTTTCCAAATAGCATTACGAGGTAACGGATGGGTGCGTGTGGTGAATGAATGTGTGTGAGTGCGTACATATGAGCGCCAGTGCTGCTGCTTGCAGCAGTGAAGAAGGTCACTTCTTCACATTGTGCAAACGGCAAATAGATGCTACGGGAAGAAACTAGGGTCAAGGTTCCAACAGAGTGGCTCTAGAAACCTGTGGCAGGGACTGAGAATGATGATGGACTATAAAACCCCATCCTCCAGAACGCAGACACTTCTCTGGCAGAAGAGCTGTACACTTTTTATGCTCGCTTTGAAGCTGTAAGTTCTGGTGCTGAAACTAACAGCAAAACTAATGGTGGTAGCGGTAGCAGTAGCAGTAGTGGTGCTAACAGAGCTTGTAGTGCTAACAGCACCAACATTTCTAAGAGCTCTTTTGGCAGCATGTATGCAGAGAATATCAGAGGGAGAAACACTTTCATCATCTCGGAGCATGACCGAGGAAGGCTTTCAGGAAAGTGGACACCAGGAAGGCAGCAGTACCAGACGGCATCTCAGTGCGCTGACCAGCTAGCACTGGTGTTCATGGAGCTATTCAACCATTCCCTGGCACAGTCGGTTATCCCCACATATGTCAAACAGTCCATTATTGTCCCGGTCCCAAGGAAACACCAGTCTGCCTGCCTCAACAACTATCACCCAGTAGCCCTGACCTCAGTTGTGATGATGCTGTCTACAGTTCAGCATTTAAGACAATAATTCCCTCCAAACTCACCACAAAGTTTGAGGACCTGGGACTTAGCCTGCCTCTGTGTCAGTGGACCTCCAGCTTCCTTACAGACAGACCACAAGCAGTACAGGTGGGCAGACATCTCTCACCCTCCCTCACAGTCATCACTGGAGACCCCCGGTGTTGTGTCCTAAGCCAACTGTTGTACTCATTGTACATTTATAACTGTGTGGCCACTTCCAACACTACCACCATTATCAAGTTTGCCGACAGCACTGTTGTGGTGGGGCTGATCTCTAATAACAATAAAAAGACCTACCTGGAGGAGATTAAAAGCCTGGAGAACTGGTGTCATGAAAACAACCTCCTCTTGAACTTCAGAAAGACAAAGGAGTTGATAGTAGACTTCAACACAAAACAGGAGAGGAGCTATCACCCCCCACCCCCACCCCCATGATCAACAGGACCCCAGTGGTGAGACTGGACACTTTCCAGTACCATGGTTTTCACACAGGACCTGTCATGGTCCTATCACATTAACACCCTGGTAAAGAAGGCCTGTCAGCATCTTTAGCAACTTAGTTACTTAAAGGACTTTAAACTGTCCTCTAAGGAGCTAAGGAACTTTTACACCTGCACCATTGAGAGCACCCTGATGAGAAGCATTACAACCTGGTTTGGTAGTCAAATCAACATGCTGGTACATTCTTAAAAAGAAGGAATGCATTGGTGTGCTCAGAGACACCAAAAGGCCTGGAAGACCATGAAAAACAACTAAAGTTGATGATCTCAGAATTCTTTCCTTGGTGAAGAAAAACCCATTCACAACATCTAGCCAAGTCAAGAACACTCTCAAAGAGGTATGCATATCATTGTCAAAGTCTACAATCAAGAGACGCCAGCATCTAAATACCGATAGTTTTCCTCAAGAAGCAAACCATTTGTAACACTCAAGAACAGAAAAGCCAGATCAGACATTGCTAAAAAAAAACTTCTAAAAAAAAAACCCGACCAGTTCTGATGCAAGATTAACTTGTACCAGATTGATGGGAAGAGAAGTGTATGGAGAAGGAAAGGAAGGGCTCATGATCCAAAGCATAACAAATCGTCTGTGAAAATGGATGGACTATGTAAAAATTGGCTGTAATTCCTAAACGTTTAATGCAATATTTTTGTTTAACCCCTTGAATTAAAGCTGAAAGTCTACACTTCAATCACATCTTGATGTCTTCATTTCAAATCCATTGTGGTGGAATACAGAGGCAAAATTGTGAAAATTAACGTTTACACAAGTGAAGATGGCGCCGGTGTGTGTGGCGAGCCGTCTGACCTGTTCGTTTTATGTGTTGATGTTGGCTATTTTAGCTATTTTAACATCAGTTTTAACTACTGTGAACTCTACATTGTTAAGCTATGACCGTCAAACATTACTTGATATTGGAAATCTAATCTCTTACCCGCCTGATGCCGTGTGGAGTGGATCTTATATGTGTCCACCACCATTTGCCTTGAACATTCCCGATTTTCTGTGTCGACGGCCCTTGACACTCCATGGAGAAGGCGTCGCAGGAGACGAGGGAATTGGGCTGGTGTTACTATTAGGATCAAGTCCAGTTTACTCTCTGGATTTTCTCAGCCTTCGAACCTTCCCTCACTGGCATCCTGGCCCGTCTCTGGTTGTTATGTGACAAGACGCTTGCTGGAGAGGCCATCCTTTGCCTTGCGAGTCCCCGCCGATCAGAATGAGATTAATTAATGTTTGCTCTCTGGTCAAGAAAACATTTTTTTTCTTGTACGACTTTTTTACTTCAAAGGATTTGGATTTTATATTTTTGATGGAAACTTGGGTTAAAGAGGGAGACTTTAGTCCCTTTTCTGAACTTGTTCCTCAGGATTGCACCTTTTATAATTGCCCCAGGAAAATTGGACAAGTAGGAGGACTTGCAGCTGTTTTTAAACGAAAGTTTATTACACGTACCATTCCGACTGGTGTCTACTCGAGCTTTGAGGTACAGCTTCTTCAAATAGATTTGGTACGTCCAGTTCTCTGTGTTGATATCTATCGCCCACCGCGCATTAACAATGCCTTTCTAAATGAATTCTCTGATTTACTAGGAGAACTGATTCCACGGTTTGATTACATCTTAGTGTTGGTTGATTTTAATATCCATTTATGTTGCCCCAATAAACCCCTGGTAACTGAATTTAAAAATCTTATTGACTCATTTGATTTTGTGCAGTGGGTGCAAAAGCCTACTCATGCTCATGGTCACACAGGTTTCACATGGATTCCAAATATTGAACATTGAAAAGGTGCAAGTATAAGTTACAGGTCTCATACAAATGTGGAGAGATTCTTTATATGTGTATCAGAGAGCTGTCAAGGCCGCCAAGTCCAAACATCTATCTGAGTTTATTGGGGACAATTTACACAGACCTAAGGCCCTCTTCTCTGTTATCGATTCTGTGCTCAGTCCCCCTGTCAACATTTTTCCTGATGCTTCCGTATCACTGTGTGAACAATTCTGTACTTTCTTTAATGAGAAAACCTTTCAATTAAGATCTAACCTGCCCTTGGGAAACTCTGTTCAATCTGAGAGATCAAGCGGTCCGATGCTGTGGAGCGATTTTCAGCCTGTTTCTTTTGAATTGTTGACAATGTTGGCATTGTTGAACATCTAAGATCAACTTCATCTTCTCAAGATATCATTCCATCTAGATTTCTAAAACAGATTTTCAATACTGTTGGACATGAACTTTTAACTATATTTAACTAGTCTAATTACTGGGGTTGTTCCTGAGTGCCTAAAAACAGCTACAGTAACTCCATTATTAAAGAGACCCAATCTTGATTTTTCGAATTTTAATAATTTTAGGCCTATATTAAACTTGCCATTACTTTCTAAGATTCTTGAGAAAATTGTGTTGTCCCAGCTGCAGTCCCATTTGATGTCAAATAATATTTTTGAAAAATTCCAATCGGATTTTAAGTCTCAACACAGTACGGAAACTGCACTTTTAAAAGTTGTAAATTATATTTTACTAGAAACAGATAAAGGGAATGCTGTGGCTTTGGTGCTTTTAGAATTAAACTCTGCATTTGATATGGTTGACCATAATATTTTGATTTCCAGGCTGGAGAGCTGTGTTGGGTTACAGGGCAAGGTGCTGAAATGGTCTTTCAAGGTGTTGGAATTCAGTCTTTTTTAACAAACAGGAGTTTTAGTGTTTCCATTGGCCAACATAGTTCGTCCTCACGCCCACTTGCTTGTGGGGTGCCACAGGGCTCAACTCTTGCCCCAGTTTTATTTTCTATATTTATGCTACCAATGGGTGCTATCGTTGAGAAATATAGAGTGTCCTTCCACCTATATGCGGATGATACTCAGCTGTATTTTCCCTTGCAGCATAAAAGTAAAGAATTCTTAGGACCTCTGTTGGATTGCCTAAATGAATTACAAATATGGTTAAAGCAGAATCTTTTAGTATTAAACGAGAACAAAACCGAAATCATTTTGTTTGGTTTAAAGTCATATGAAGACTGTGCCCTTCATTTTGGTCATCTATCTTCTTACTTTACACCCTGTGCTAAAAATCCTGGTGTTCTTTTTGATTGCAACCTGGGTTTTGAGAAACAAATGAGTGCAGTGGTCAAATCAAGTTTCTTCCACTTACAGCATTTATCAAAAATATCAAAAAAATCTTTACTTTCTGTAAAACAGTTTTTTCACTTGTTTGTTCTATCTAGTTTAGATTACTGTAATTCACTATATTATGGTATAAGTCAGTCCTCTATAATGCGTTTACAGATGGTCCGAAATGCTGCTGCAAGGTTGCTGACAGGCAGACAGAGGTTAGATCACATCTTGCCCATTGTTATTTCTCTAAACTGGTTACCAGTCAAATTTAGAATTATTTTTTAAAATTTTAACTTTTGTTTTTAAATCTCTGCATAATCAAGCTCCATCATATCTCCCTGAGGCAATCTCTACTAATAAATCAAATAGGTCCCTAAGATCCAGTAATCTTGGTCTCCTCTCTGTCCCTAGATTGAGGTTCCATTGCAGAGGTGCAACATCGAGCCTTCGCTGTTGCCGGTCCTAGTCCATGGAACAAATTACCAGCTTCTATTAGAGCTGCGCCCTCTTTGCCAGTATTTAAATACCTGCTTAAAACATCTTTTGTCAATAGCTTTTATCTAGCCATGCCAATTGTATTGCTATATTGTGTTTTGATGTTTTGTGGTTTCTTATTTGTTTTATTAGCTGTATTGTACAGCACTTTGGATCAATCGGTAGGTGTGTGAAAGTGCTTTATAAATAAAAAAAGGTAGAAAGAGAAAAGACTGTCCAAATACTTATGGACCTGACTGTATGTCTTTGTACCAGGCTTGATTAATGTAGAAGCACACATTTCCAACATTTGTCTTATTGCAAAGATCTTGGGCACCAGCCAGTATCATAACGATTGCAATTGTTGTAATGGTTCTCATGTGAATGTCCAACAGAAAGTTTCTCCTGTTATGATTTATCATCTGTTATGACCCAATCAGAAAAGACTTGTGTGCTTCAACAAAAAGCCTGTGGGGAAGGGACTGAGGGAAGACCGCAAAGAGTTTTCGAAGAGACTGGTGTGAGAAAAATATATTCCAGAACTTTGTAGAGGATATGTGCCAAAAAAAGTAAAAGTAAGGATCTCTTTGACAATATTTCCATGCATCCAGTTACTAAATGATAAGTGTAGACTTTAGACTGGTTGTTACGAGTGGATGTCAAGTTTTGTCAAATGATTGTGTAATTAACTGTGAGATTCTCTGTCCAAGTTATTTAAAGTGAGTTTCAAAGTGTTGTTTTCATGAAAACATTTCAGTTCAGGGAAAATATGATTACATAACGCTAAAAAATTCAGAAATAGAGTTATCCTTCATTTTGATCAAAGTTTAGATGACAGATAATGAATCAGCAGCCCTGGAAAATTCAGATGTGGCTGAAGCCAGTTCAATGGACAACAGCACAGCTTTTCTCTGCTTCACCCTCTACCATCGTGCATCTCAGCTGCATATAATATTTGCTGCACTCTCAAAATAGAATCAGAAAGGCAAGGAATTTCTTTCACCAGGAGAAAACTTGGGTTTGCCACAACTGTGGAGAGAGTAAAAAGCTCCAAGTTTCTTGGTATGCACATCACAAAGGGACCTCTCTTGGACTCTCTACTTCCTGTGGAGGTTGAACAGAGCTAACCTCCCCCAACCCAAACTCATCACCTTCTACAGAGAGTGTCTTGACCAGCTGTGTCACTGTCTAGTATGGGACTTGCACAGTTTCAGACCACTAGAACCTATAGCAATTTTGTGAAGACAGCTGGGAACATCTGTGGATTCTCTATACACACTATAGAGCTAGAACTAGAGCTACCACTGTACATCATTTACTAAACAACTGCACTTTATAATGCTGCTGTTGGACACTAGCTATTATGGCTCTCGGCATACTTTTATGACTGTCTTACTGCTGATAATATAAAAATGCATTGTCCTGTGTGTTTGCCTATATGTTTATTGTCATGTGTATTTGTTGTGTTGTTTGCATTCGTCTCACACTGCTGTGTATCTGCATTTTATGTAGTCCTTTGTACTGTGCCACTGTATTGTTATTTGTTGCACCACAGTCCTGAGGAATGACATTTTGCTTCCATGTATCCAATCTATATAGGGGAATGATGATTAAAACCAATTGACTTAAATTGACAGGACTGAGTGTTCAGATATGAAGCTTGAGGGACAAATCTGAACTCGTATCTGAACATATGACATCACAGTTTTAGTATATCATGAAATTAGCTTAAGTTGTCTTCAAGGGATGAGAGGTATGAATTTGAATTTCAGGACTCTCTCTCTCTCTGGAGAAGTGACCAGTCATCAGTAAGAGCAAGGTACTGACACTTTCCATCACTCAACATTATATTTTCTGAATCACTCACATCCATCTAACATAGAATACATTAAATATGGGCAATCAAACTTCTTTCAGATATTATGCAAATGACTACCTTACTGATTATTACACTGTACAATCATTCTGAGATAATTTTGTCCATCTGACTATTGTTCTTCATAATATTAATGATTTACCAAACTATCTAGTTGTAAGGTAAAACAATCTATTGTAAGAGGTGAAATCCTGCATTTGTCTGAAAATCATGTTGTTATAATCTTTTAATTAGTCAATTACTGTGTAACAATCAGAAGATAAATTCAGATAGCTGCAGAAGAGAAAAGTCCCACAGAGAATCGTGAAGCACTTCTCTTCCTTCTCATTACATATGTAAGTTTTATGTATGCGTTCGCCCTCTGACTTTTTCTTCTGATTTATGTCTTGTGTCAGTTACCATCATTGGTTCCCTAGCTGCCATTAGCACCCAATTAAACTTAAAGGTCTGTGTGAAGTATCCAGCTGAAAAATTATTTGAGTCCCCTAATTATATAATTTCCTGTACCTCACATCAATTCCAGCTGCTTTTTAATAGGCTTTAGTACTTGTTCAGCAACTTAAAATTCAATGATCATTGAAAGAGCAACATGCTGGTGTGCTTTTTTTTTCTTGCTTTTGTGGAAGCTCTGTAAGGTTTTCAGTTGACCTTTGGGTACTAAATGGATTTATTAGGAAGTCAGTTTAGATTTTCATTGCAGGAACTGTACAGACATCCCACTTTTACTGAATGAATTTGCTGTCATGGGGCTGTTTTCAGAGTTGGTGACTTAAGTCAGCAAATGAAGTCCAAAATTTAAGTCAGTATTTGTGTGACCACAAAAGCACAGTCACCGTTTAGCCTGAAGTGAGACCATGGAACAGCAAGGAGTGACTGATCAGAAGACCTTTAGAAACCTATAGGAGTTAAGTAGTGCGAGAGCAAATCCACAATGTATGAAGGGGCTAGCCCATTAAGAGATTCCATAACAAATAAAATAACCGGGGGCATGGTCGAGCGTCATCTGTGAACTTAGAGGAGGTGGGTCGAACCGGTAGGTAACATGTAATAATTTTCACCTGTGTTTGTGAGAGAGATAAAACCGCTGAAAAGCGAAAGTAAAGAAAGTCCGGGGGAAATTTTTTTTTTTAAATTTTAAAAAGGTTGAGTTGTCCCATACCTGCCTCCTGTTTCCTCATATCCCTCCGAACCAAAAGGGAATTGTATATATTTGTATATATAACACATTAGGCCTCTACAATGTGCCGCTTTGATCTTTGTTTCTCTTTCTCTCCTCTATGTGAGCCCCTTTGCATGCGAGCCCCTTTGCATTTGTACTAATGCTGACAATTTTCTGTACAATCTTCAAATAAACTTAGTTTATCACATTCAGATCCAATAATTTTCATGCCTGAACAGCATTATTTTGATTCTGTATTGAGATGGTGGATAACAGGGTAAGCGCATTACGTCCATTTTATTTCACCTCTAAATCCACTCTTTCGAAAACTGGGACCAATTAATTGGTGCTAGATCTCCTTATAAATTCAATCACAGTTATTTAAAGGTCGGATCCAATGTCTACATGGCATGGAAGCCTTCCTTTTCAAGTTTTCCAGTATTTGATTACTCCTCCTTTGTGCTGGACGCACGGGCCTCAGAATGCTCCCTTTGTTCTCAAACCAAGTGTGAGCACGCCCTTTGTTTGCACACGGTCACATGCCAACACAAGACACACACTCACATTCGCACCCCCCCTCCACACACACACACACACACACCTCTTCATTCAAAACATCCACTACCATTTCTATATGCTTGCAATTTGTGTCTGCTGATTTGTGTTCAATAAATGTTCAACTGATTGGGTGTTTGCTGTCTCTCAGATCAAAACTGAATACAAGCCACTAAAGAACTCAGAACCTCAGATCCCAGATAGCTAAATAATTCTGGCCCAGATTTGGCCCAGATACCAAAGGAATTACAGCCCCTTTGTGTATTGCCAAAATTATACCCCAGAAATACCACCACACACAACTTAACCTGTACACTTAGAACAGCCATATCTGTACCAGAACTGAGCCAGAATCAAAACATTTCAGCCACCAATAGCCAAAACTGGGCCAGAATCATGTCTTCATTGTGCCAGATCTAGTGTGGGTTGCTAATGTCCGATTCATTAGGGACAGAACTTTCAAAATGAATATACAAATCCAAATAACTAAAAGCATCATGACGGAATACAATTAATACAGAATACAAAAAAATACAATCAATGATAATTTCTTTTAGAAGATTGACCTTTGTAAAAAAAAAAAAAAAAACAGGTACAGTAGCTTGCCTACATTATATACATCAGACATATAAAAAAAGATTAAAGGGAAATACCTTTGGAATATCAAAGTTCAGTATATCACTCGTGGGGCAAAGCACATCATGTACATCTCTTGCATGACATAAAACTCATTAGCTGACCTGCATAAACGGCCTGCTGTATTTGATAATTTCACATGCGTATACCAGCCACACATAAAACTGACTTTAAAACATTGTACGTCTCTTCACAATACTTGTTACAGCACCAAATTAACTACATTATCTGAACTTTTAATCACATCCAACCAAAGAGCAAATGAGTTTTTTGAATCCTGGAGATGTTTTTACATATCCTGACATTTGTTCTTATTTCAGTTACTTATAGCATATTAATGGCAATAGTCTCATTACACTATATTCAGCACAAACTCTGCTACAAAAATGCAAGCAACAGGTATGTACATGTTTGTATTTTTGAGAAAATCAAGTTTAAACTTGGTTAGTAAAAAAATTAAGGACATGGAGATAAGGCCATGTAGGATCTGAAGCGAACAGGCAAAGAAAGCAAAGAAGCCAAGGAATCCTGCTCCCAAACTTTGCAGATCCCAGTTATTTACTGCTTGTTTACTGATTGCTGGATTTCAACTGTCCTG
>CM074981.1:17538630-17564936 GCA_037576825.1 Pangasius krempfi | reverse complement strand
AGAAATCGAGACCAGAAGAGATAAATCGTAGTGAGCACCAAAAGGAGCTGTAAGCGCTGGGAATGCAGGCAGAGCCAGGAAAAGCTGCAGCCGTTTAGCTACCCGCAGGGATTTGCTATCAATTAGCCAAGTAGAGTCTGAGTCGGTAAAATCTGTATAACAGACCCAAATGTTATACAGAAGTAGTTCTAACATTGTATTGCTATTTTAACAGTTAAAATTTGTTAAAACTCGAGTGGAGAAGCAGCGAACAGACAACGCCAGCGTCCTCTCCCACCCGCATCATTTAGTTCCTCTCTTCCTTCTCTGCCCAGCTGTGAGAGCAAAAATTGGCTCGGCTAAAGAAGAACATGCCAGAATGAAATCATGAAGATCAATGAAGATCATACCAATGACTGATTTATTTCTCTCAACTGACAGAGTACATCTGTCGTCTTCCATGAGACTAAGGCAGGAAAGCTTTGAGATGGCCTTGAATTTGGCAGGATCCACAGAAAAACAATCATGGTCTACGATGTGGCCCAAGAACTTGATAGATGCCCGAAGTAGGTGACATTTCTTATGGATCAACTTAAGATTGCACTGTCTCAGTCAGTGCTTTAACAGTCACTGCTTTAACTATAGTTTAACTGATTTAACTTGAACTGAAATTATTAACTGTTCAATGATGGAGACTTGAGTGCAAATTTTTCTCAGGAAGAATATCCACAGACATCTTTATTGTTTCTATGTGGTACCATCTTTCAGGTGACAAGAACTCTAAAAAGAAGTAGGGCATCAGGATGGCTCAGGCAGTTCAAGTTCGATATCCATCTATCATACAAGTAAATGGATTTGAGTGTGCATATTAACAGCTCCTTGATATGCAAGCCTTAAATAGCCATCGATTCACTTTTTTTAATATTTTGTCCATTTTCCATTTGTTTGTTGTTGTTTACCTGTGACACCGGCATAATTAATAGATTTATCCAGACATAGGATGCATGATATAGTATACTGAAAAAAGGCTTACACCGATTGACATTATATTTCTACTTTTCAGTCTGGTTTTAAAACTTGTCCCCCTACGTTCTTTGTTGGGGCCTGTCATTTTTTTCAGTATATGTGTTTCCATTGGGTAAGATCTTTCTGAAGATTAACATTTCTTTTCATTGTTACACTGATGTAGGAATTGAGACTATCAAACTGAAGAAACTGACGGTTTCTCCAACCAACACAGAACAAAGACATTCCAATGGACTTAAGATGGTCCCAGCCTGTCTAGGCTAAACGACAGGTCGTAAAACATTAAGGGATGCTAATGAACTTCGGAATGCAGAAAACCCCCCAAAAAAGGTGTAAATTACTCCTTGGTGGAGCCGACCTCGAATTGACCACCCTTAACAGAGGCATTTTGTTTGGATTAGGGAACTGGCTGAGGGTTATCACACTACACCCTGCTGAGTTTGGAACGACCTTTGTACCTCACTAAATCAGCAAATGGACTCCATGCCTAAGACTCCTACACCTTTAGGAATGTTCTTTTCTTTCTTAGTATCTGCCTTAGCTGATTTCAAGGTAGTCACTGGGTTTAATATTTAATTTGTATGGGGAACGTGCCTTCACACATGTTGTGCCAAAACCAGAGGACAAGAGTCTTCAACCAAGAAATTAACTTACAATTCAGCTACGGCAACTTCTCACAGGGTGAGAAGTCCGGTACTACATCCTAAATCACGCATTCAACCCAGCATTATATTGCAACCCCACTATTATTGAAAGTATATAATATTAAACCTGTGACATCCTGTAAACGTGCTATTTTACCCAGTAGCCAATGATCACATGTAAGTATGTCGTGTTTGGTATCTGTGTGTTTGTCTTAATGTGTTGAATCTGTTGATAAGTGACAATTTTCAGTATCTCATATCATACAGTAATTATAAGTATTAAATGTGAATAAGGCCACATTACAATGGACATTGAGAAGGAGGCGACCCGAAAGGGGGGGGGCACTTGCAAATTAGTTGGAGGGCCCACCAAGCCGCTCTCCAATCACCTGCGGTTGGTCGAAGACCATAAGAGGCCGGCGCATCTAAACTCGCATAAAACCTCATGCCCAAGCCACTAAGAAGAAGAAGAAAACCGAACTGAAACCGAGCTAGAACGGAGCTGGAACCCGAGCAGAGCTAGAACCCGAACAGAACTTGCATCAGAAGGGCCACTGAACAGCATCCGAATCGACCTTTCTCCTAACCACTCCAGAACTTTTCCAACCACCTCCAACTACTGATCCGACTAGAACCTGCTGACCAACACCAACTATTCTCATTCACCACCTGGGCAAGCAAGTATTGATACCTCCCAACTTCATTAAGCTGGTGCAGTAGACCTAAAACCCTTTTGTTTTCTCATTGACCAATGGCAATACAGATATTGATGGATTCAATCAGGTCAGGGCCTAGTAATCTGTCATGCTCATGTTTCAAAACTCATCTCTCTGGTTATTATCACTGGTTCCTCTCATGTGATATTCCCACCTGTATGAATGTGTATGTTCGTGTGTGTGTTGGCTGTGTGTGTGTAGGGGTTTAAGATTTGTGTGTGTGTGAGTGTGTGTCATAGTTTAGTATATGTGTGTGTTGGTTATGTGTAGTAGTCTAGTATATATGTGTAGTAGTTTAGTATAGGTGTGTAGCAGCCCAGTATATGTGTGTCTATTAGGTAGTAGAATAAAGTTCGTTTATTTTAAGTTGATGATTGTGCTGTGATTCTCTGCTCTCCATCTGAGTTCCTAAGGTGCCCGATCACGTACCGTGCTTTATAAAAGGTTAGCGGTTAATAGTGTAAACTTATTCTGATAAAATTCCCCAAAATAATCAATATTACTGATATATTAATGACCCTTACGTCATAATAATTTCAACATCTAATGAGCTAAATTAGTCTACATATTGGTGGAGAATACATAAAATTAACCTAAACAGCTAATTTTTCCTACACTGATGACAAATCTATCTCCCTCTTAAGCCTAATAATCTGTGCTTGCTGAAGTGTCTCATTGAGTGCCTGGAAGCTGTCAAAAGCTGGATGGCAAACAACAACTGCATGAAGAGAAAATGGACATCATTCTTTTCAGCCCTTCCAAACACAAAACCAGTTTATCAAATCAAGTTTATCAAATCAGAATTTTTTTGGTGCTAAATTCAAGTTACAATATAATAAATCACTTACTAGAAATAGAAACTGAAGTATATTTCTTATAGGTAATTAAGCCCAGCTGTCCAGTCTCACTTTGAGTTGATCTTGCTTGCTTGCTTATAGGGGAGTCGTGTTGGCCAGCTCATGTGGTCCAAGATGAGCTAGGCTGAAGAAGTGCAGAAATTGACATTTTGATACTTCACTATGATTTGCAACCCGAGGAATGATGTGTCTCGGCAAGATTCTTGTGAATCCTGGCAAAAAATAATAATCGAAATTTCGAGAGCCCAGCCACTTCCTGCATTATTCTCAACCATTTGGGCGGCTGTTGGGTTTAAGTTGCAAGTGAAAATAAAGTAATAAGGAAGGAAAGATGGACATATATTGGTTGAGTGAAACTTAGTCTTGGTGCATATAAGGCCCAAGTGTACACAAAGACTATTGGCTTTTCCGCTAAGTTGTTTCTGCAGAGGGTGTCTTTTTCATTCATTCACTAAGGTGCTGTACATGACAGAGAGAGAGAAACTGACCTTTGGGGGCTTTTATCCCGGGGGTCTCAAGTGGCATTATCTTCCCCCTTCTTTCCATTAGAGGCAGGAAGGTGTAGTGTCCCCTAGTGGTTAGAGGCAATTTGGGTACCTACATAAAGAACTGAAGAGGATCCACACAAGTTTTATGGGACCTATCTAGGTTATGGCAAATTAGTTGATTTAGTACTGAATTTATTGAATTAAATAGCCAAACTTTAGGTCTGTGGCAATGTTTAGATATAATTTCATATAGAAGATGGGTAATTAGAGATAATTCTCCTTAGCTGTTTTAACAGCATGCTGGAAAGCATTCACACACGTTTTTAACATCTCAAGACGCTTGTAGTTTGTCTTATTCAAGCCACCTGAGTGGTGTCATTTACTCATGGCTGAGATTTAAAACCAGGTCATTACGGAGCTGAAATATGAATTGACTGAAAGAAGGTGACATTTGAAGGACTTTTTAAAGACCACAGCCACACCCCTACCTTTACTTGTTTTTCGAGGTGAACTAAAGAACTGACAGGTGAAAGATCCAAAAGAGACTCATCAACCCGACTCACCAACACCAAGCCAGGACTCAGTTAAAAATAAAACATCCATGAAAAGTGAAAACATAATTTGGAATAAAAGTCTTGTTTGATACCAATCCTGCGTTAATCAGCACCGTATTCACCAACACGGACTGGCTGACCAGCAACACCATGCAATCCAGATTCTGGAGATTTCGGCTCTCCACGCCTCTTCTGTGTGTGGAATTGCACACTTCCCCAGAGGTAGTGACGTGATTGTGATCAGTGAGGAAAAACACAACAGAGATGAGCATACCTCAGTTCCAGAGATTGCCAGTGAATAACACGATCTTGCCACAGGTTGCTGCCGGTATGCACATAATCCACAGGAATGGATGTAGCCAAGTTTCTAGACTGCAAGATCTCAAGTAGAACGTATGCTGTGGCAGAAGTGGTGTAGTCAAGTGTCAGCTGTGGACAGAGAGGAGAAGGTTGAACCAGCAGGAAATGTGTGATTATTCTCATCTGTGTGCAATCATGGTGAGTTTATTTATGTGTGCTTTGTTCATACTTTCAGGAGACGCTGCAAGCCAGAAAGAGAGACCAAGCTGTCAGTGTCTGCACACCAAACCATGAAACATAACTTGAACGTCAACGTCACTATTTGCTTTCTTTTGTTTTATATATATATATATATATATATATATATATATATATAATGGTCTGTGCCGGAGTGCCTGTTTTTCTCCGTCTTTGTGCTTCCATCGCAGAAAGCACTCCCTCTTATTTCTGTTTGTGTGTATGTATATGTGTCTGGGTGTAGCACTCCACATTGTGCCTCGCCTGATTGCAGCATTGATAACACCTCTTCCTCATCTACTCACCCAATCTGTAGGTTTATATACTCTGGTTCTTCAGACACTCATCACCGGCTTCCATTGCAGTACACTTCCAACTTGCATTTTCTTTACGTTATTGCCTAGTATTTTTCCCAATACATTATCCTGTGCTCACTCTGTTCTCTCCTTGTGTTCCAGATTCACTGCTCACCCAGCCTGTCAGCTCTCTCTCTGCTAACATCCTACTACGCTGAGCCTTGCCTCGCCTTCCTCATGGTTCCCTGACTCTGCACTTGGATCGGACCTGAACTCGAGCCCTGGCCTTGCCGACATTCAGGCCTCCTCACTCTCTGCTTCGCCCCCCCTTCCCCGTGGCACTTCGACTGAGCATCCTCCTTTCATGCTGCCGACCAGATTTTGAATCCCGCCCTTGACTGAAGCTCCATTCCCAGACACTCCCACCTCTTCAAGCTGTCAATAAAACCTGTTGAACCTGCTTACTGTGTCTGTGTTCTGATTCTGGGTCCCCTCATTCCTGTGCCCTTAACAGAACAATCTGGCCAACATAGACCCAGCAGGACCAGATCCTCAGCATGCAGCCCTGTCCAACCATGGTGCACTCCTTGGCCAGCATGAGCCCCAGCTCCCTGAACTTACCGCGAGCCACTGCGCCATGCACCTGACCCCCAGTCCAGTCAGCCTACCCCTGTGGCTCCCTCTGCTTCTTCTTCCAGTCCACCATGGCATGGGATAACCGCATGCAGGAGCAGCGCAGAGAGAGCCAGACTTTAGCCCCAAGTCCTTCCCTCCGCTCATCTGTCGATCCTGCCTGAGCCTCGGCCTATTCCCATAGCTCTGTTGCTTAACTCCACGTCACCCGGGGAAGAATTTCTGCAGCTGGGCCGGGCCTTGCTTAGATTCCAGGCAGGCATGTGCATCTATTGTGGTCAACCAGGTCATTCCTGGCTAACTGCTCTCTGTGACTAAAAGGGGGAGGGGGGCTTGCCAGGAGAAAGGGGGCCACTGGTGAGCCAAATATCTACCACTCCTACCCCCATCCTGCTTCCAGATCTCAGCCACCCTGTGCCACAACCATCTTTCCGTTCCCCTGCTCACACTTATTGACTCAGGTGCTGACGATAGCTTCCTGGACATGGAGCTGGTCACGTCCCTGTCTGGCCTCCCTGTTGAACCACTGGACACACCCCCCCTCCACATTAATGCCCTGGATGGGAGATTCTTGGCTCGGGTCACCCATTGCACCGCCCCGTTCCTCCTTGTTCTCTCAGGAAACCACCATGAACAGGTTCAGTTAAACCTTATCTCCTCACTGAGTAGCCCACTTGTGTCAGGCCATTCTTGGTGAAGAAAGCACAACTCCCATATAGACTGGTCAGCAGGGAGGCTTGCAAATTGGAGTCCCTTCTGCCTCTCCTCATGCCTTCCACCCATGGTGGCCACAACAGCTTCCCTGGCTCAAAGCCCCCAAGACCTCTCGGCGATGCCCCCCCCCACCTGGGAGAGGTCTTCAACAAGAACCAGGCCCCTCCCCATCACCTCACTGCCCACATGATTGCACCATCAACCTGCGCCCTGGGGCCTCCCTACCCACCAGCCATTTGTACAACCTTTCCCACGCTGTACCAGAGGCCACAGAGCAATACATCAACGACTTGCTTGCTGCCAGCATAATCAGACCCTTCTCTCCCCCCAGGTGCTGGCTTCTTTTTTGTGGAGAAAAAAGTTAATTCACTTCACCCTTGCATAGATTACCCTAAATAACATCACTGTGAATAACTAGTATCCCCTGCCTCTCCTCATTTCAGCCTTCAAGCCCCTGCACAGGGCCACCATTTTCACCAAATTTTACCTGTGGAACACGTACCATCTGGTCAGGATCAGAGTGGGAGATGAATGAAAGACTGCGATCATACTCTGTGTGTTCCCAGGTCCTCCAGTGGGCTCACTGTTCCCGGTTTGCCTGTCAGCCTGGCTCCAGTCACACCCTAGGCCTGTTGAAGCTACACTTCTGGTGGTCAATGCCTGTACCATGTGCACCTCCCACCACCTGCCTGCTGGCCTACTATGATCCCTGCCTGTTCCCAGCCACCCCTGGTCACACATTGCCTTAGATTTTATCACTAGTCTACCCCCCTCGCAAGATTACATCGTCATCCTGATCATAGTTGACCGATTTTCAAAAGTCATACATTTTGTGTCCCTTCCTAAGCTCCCCACTGCCTGAGAAACCTCTGAACTCCGCGTCAGCCATGTTGTCTGGCTGCAAGGAACTCCTAGGACATTGTCTCTTACCATGGACCTTAGTTCATTTCGCAAGTATGGAAATCAATTTGTAATGCTCTCAGGGCCACAGTGAGTCTGTCATCAGGGTTTCACCCCAAGACCAATGGTCAGGCGGAGCAGGCCAATCAGGAGCTGGAAGCAGTGCTGCACTGTGTCATGGGCCAACAACCCGTCCACCTGGAGTTCCCAGCTACCTTTGATTGAGTACGCTCACAACTCCCTGTCCAGTACTGCCACTGGTATGTCCCCCTTTGAGTGCTCACTGGGTTATCAGCCTCCCTTGTTCCTCATCCAGGAAAGTGACATTGCTGTCCCTTCTGTGCAAGCCCACCTCTGCCATTGCCACAAGGTATGGAGAGAGGCCTGTTCCATCCTGCTCTGCTCCACTGATCACAGCCAACTATCAGCTGAGTCAAATGGTGTGGCTTTCAGTCAAGGATATCCCACTTAGGACAGATGCCAAGAAACTCTCCTCCGGTACTTCGGCCCCTTCACCATCGAGTGCATTATCAATCCCACTGTCGTCAAGCTCAAACTCCCCACATCCTTAAGCATCCATCCTTCCTTCCATGTCTCCCAACTAAAACCTGACCAGGCTGGGTAAGCAGTGAACTTGGAACAGTGAACGAGTGAACCAGGGAGACGAAGTGATGCCCCTGGTAAAGCCGTTAGCTGTAATGGCATCCTCTGTGTGGCAGAGGGGTAGGAGAACGTGTGGCAGAGGGGTAGGAGAATGTGTGGCTGAGGGGTAGGACCAAGAAGGCAGAGCGACGTCCTCAGCAGAGCAAGGAGGCACAGCAATATCCTCAGCAGAGCAAGGAGGCAGAGCAACATTCTCGGGTGGAGAATGCAAAGAGGCAGGACAACATCTAAAGTGGGGCAGGGATGGTAGGAGATGGTTCTAGCTAGAAAGCTAGCTAGCCCCTTTCTCAAAAATGTTCTGCCTCTGGTTCTCCCTGATTTGCTCGTTCTAGGCCCACATTCACCGAGGTATGTCTGCTGCATCCATGGTGGGTCTAGCTTTCTGTCAGGGATTTGTAGAGGCTGTGGATGTAAGTGCAGATCAAGTTTATTAAGAAACAAAACACAAACAATAAAGACAATGTAAACCTTAGACACCTAAACATGACTTATGATCTCAAGGGAAAAGCATACATAGACTAGAAGGTACAATCTGACAACAAACGGCAATAAAAGTCAAAAGATAGGTAATGAGTGCTGTGCAAGACTTGAATTAAATACTAGTAATCATTAAACCAAAATATGAATTAGGTGCAACCTGAATACTGTGAGTATATAATACTGAGTGAGTAATCAGATAAGATGGGAAGTGGAGTTTACTGGTTGGGTTGACCTGAGGAGCTCTCTCTGGGAACTATATTCTTTCTGGCCTTCCTCGTGGACGTGGACCTGGGTGTTCTTGGTGGCTCTCCTGGAGCTCCTTGATTAGATTGGGATCAAGAGCTGGGACCCAGTACTGTTCCTCCAGTACATACCCCCCCACTCAATAAGGTTTTCCAGCCGGCCATTCCTATGACAAGAGTTTAGGATGTTTTTCACTAAGTAGTCCAGCTGACCTTCTATATCAAGGGGTGGTGATGGAGCATTAGGTGGTAGGTCAGTGGCTAGAGGACCTGGAGCAACTGGTTTCAGTCTGGAGATGTGGAATGAGGGAGCAGTGCGAGAATGGCATAGAAGATCTAGTTTATAGGTTACTTCATTGATTTGTTCAAGAATTTTAAATGTACCAATGTATCTGGGAGTGAGTTTCTCACAAGCATGAGGTTGTCTGAGGTCCCATGTGGACAGCCATATCCGGTCTCCTGGTTGATATTGGGATTGTTGGCTTTGATGATCGGTGAATGCTTTGTTAGATCGTGGTACCTGCTCAAGGCATTGATGAGTGCTTTCCCAAACCTGCTCACTGTGCCAAAACCAGTCATCCCTGGCAGGTGAGTCTGTGGAATTGGGATTCCAGGGGAACAGTGGTGGTTGATATCCAAGCACGCACTGGAAAGGATTCAACTGGGCAGCAGAATGTCACAGGGAATTTTGTGCGTATTCAGCCCAAGGCAGGAACTGGGCCTAATCTCCTGGATTGGCCGTGCAGTAGGTGCACAGGAAACGGCCTATTTCTTGGTTAGCCTGTTCTGCTTGCCCATTTGATTGGGGGTGGTAGCCAGATGTGAGACTTACTGTTATGCCCATTTTCTCCATAAAACTGGTCCACACTCTTGATGGGAACTGTGGCCCTCTGTTTGCAATATTATGCGGTATTCTGAAATACCTGAATACGTGGTGAAATAAGAGTTCAGTATTAACAAAGGCGGATGGCAGTGTAGGTAGAGGAATGAGGCAGATGGACTTGGAGAACTGCTTAATGATCACTAGGATCGTGGTATTACCTTTTGGTAGCCAGGTGCGAACAGGGCCAAGACACAAGCTGGTGGAAGGATGAATTCCTCACTGTCAGTACGAGGTTCTGGTGCATGTATTTTGGGACAGAGCATCAGCCTTTGTGTTCTTAGAACCCAGACGGTAGGACAGGGTGAACTTGGGCAGAGAATAGGGACCAGTGAGCTTGATGGGGCTTAAGGCATTTGGCTGTACTGAGATATTTGAGATTTTTATGATCAGTGTATATGTTAAACAGGTGCTTGGCCTCCTCAAGACAGTTTCTCCATTCGTCCAGGGCTAGTTTTATGGCCAACAGTTCACAGTTTCCAATATCATAATTACATTTGGTTGGAGATAACTTCTTTGAAAAGAAAATGACAGGGTGTAGCTTGGGCTTCTCACCAAATCTCTGAGAGAATATAGCCTCCACACCGGTCTCTGACCTCCACCACAAATGGTTTGGAAGGGTCAGGATGTTTAAGGATATGGGGCTGTGGTGAAGACAGTCTTTAGCTGTTGCAGAGCTTGGTCTGCTGCTAGGCTTTTGGATCCACCTTGAAGTAGTGTGGTGAGTGGATGGGCTATGGAGCTGAAGCCCCGAATGTGACGATAAAAATTGGCAAAGCCGAGCAATCACTGTAAGTCATTGACTGTTCTGGGTGTAGGCCAGTCTACAACTGCAGCTACTTTGGCTTGGTCCATAGATATGCCCTTGGGGATAAGGATGTAACCAAGGAACGAGATAGTATTTAGATGGAATGCACACTTTTCCCCCTTGACATACAGCTGGTGCTGGAGGAGGTGCTGGAGAACTTGACAGACATGTCTATTATGAGTTTCTAGGTAGGGTGAATATACTAGAATGTTGGCCTTTGGCCTTACTGAATACTTCATTCAGGCCCTGGTATTCTGAGGGAATGTTCAAGGAGGAAGGGCTCTCTAGGCTCAATGGAGGTAGAAGCTATGATGAGTTCAGGGATTTGAAGACAGTGGGTTTGACAATAATGAAGACCAGTGCGTTAATTGTTTATCTGACCAGTCAGTTGACGGTTATGTAGTAACGGGGTGTTTAGGAGAAACAGTGATCAATAGGGAGATGAGCTCCTGATGTAATGTGCTGAGGAGAAGTGGCTTGGTGCAGTATGTGATCAATCCCTCTCCAATGGGGCTACCATCGATGGCTTGGATCCTTTTGGGGGGAGTAGTGTTTCAGTGGGGATCTTAAGTAGGTTCACAGTTTCCTAGTCAATAAAGTTTCCAGCTGCTCCAGAGTCAAACATCACTGTCAACACAAATAGATCCTGAGTGGTGTAAGAGGAAGACTGGGAAGGACTCACCGAATGGAAGCGGGTGCTGGAATTCCCACTAGTGGGCCTCCTGGTTGTCATATGGTGCGGACACAGCCCGATACAATGATCAGCTTGGCCGCAGTAAAAGCAGAGGTGCTCTCTGCATCATCTCTCCCGCTCAGCCTCGCTTAATCATGCTTGTCTCAATTGCATGGGCTCCACAGGCATGTTGACACTGATGGGAGTTTCCTGCTGAATCGGAGGGACGATTCCAAAGCAGATGGTCCAGCTGAATGGCTAGAGCAGTGAGGGAATCTAGGGTGAGTTGGTTATCTTGACAGGCCAGCTCAGTTAAAATTTCCGGATTTAAGCCCTGGTGAAACATGACTTTGAGTGAGGCATTATTCCAGCCACTCCCTGCAGTGAGGATCCAGAATTCGAGTTCGTACTCTGACACTTGACGAGCTCCCTTTGTGAGGGTGAGGAGCTGCTCTCCCACTTCCTTTCCATTGGGCGTGTGGTCAAATACGCGTTGGAACAGCTCAGTAAAGCACTGTTATGATGTCACAGGCTCACCTCCCTGCTCCCATATAGCTGATGCCCATTTCAGAGCTCTCCCAGAGAGCAAATCTGAAGGAATTCGTGTGATCTTGTTTTGCTCTGACATTCCCGCATGGCTCACGAAGTACAGAGAGCAATGCAGCAAGAATCCATTGCACTGGGAAACATCACCTGAGAATTTCTTGGGAGGGGGCATTGGGGAGTGGACAAGCTGAGCCGACACTTGCTGTGTCAACATCATGGCGATGGACTGGGGAGGATGTCAGTCTTGGCATGAAGATCAGTGATGTGCTGCCATTGTTCTCCCATCAGTCGCCCATGAACAGGGATGGCTTGGTGCCAGCGGAGTTCACCTGCTGCATCCATTTTATAAGGCAAAGTATTCTGCAACATAAAGATGGCTCGGACAGATACAAATGCAGTTAGGCAGTGTTTAATGGAGAGAACAGCAAACACATCCAATACACACGACAATACTCAGGTTCAGAGACAGGCAGAGGTCAGGCGATCAGCAAACAGTATATCAGAGGTAAGGCAACAGGCGCAAACAGAAAACAGGCACAAAATCAGCAATGTAATAATCACTTAGGGAAAAAGGCTTGGTATAGTCACAAACACCAGGGAATGGAGCATATACTTCACGGTGAGTGAAATTTCTGAAAGTCTATAAATACTGTGAATAAGTAATGAGATAATAGAGTCCAGTGTGTGTGATCAGAAGGATCGTGATTGTGAACGTGGCAAGGTGTGTGTAATCTGGGAAATGGAGTCCGTGGTGGCCAGGTTTGTAGGCTGCGATGCAAGATAGGTAGTGGAGTTCAAATTTCCAAGCTTTTGTTTTTTGTACTTTGGATTTTTAGCCTGCAAAAATAATTTAATTATATTGCAGGGTGTAAATCCTATTATTTATTCATTCCTGTAATGTATGCTGCAGTACATTCTATACAAGAAAGAGGTACCATGTTCTTGTTTTGTAATGAAAAAATCAAAAACAACATGAGAAATCTGCTAATGTTAGCTGATGTTAGTGTTTTTCAGGTCATTGTGTTGTGAATGATAGAGTTATTGTGGAAAGAGAGCTTTTGCTAGTGTTCGGGTAGAATTAGTTTGTTTTGTGTGTATGAAATGTTTCAATAGTTATAGTGCATTTTGGATGTGAGGTGCTGTGCTGAGCTGTGTGAAGAGTTTTGAAAAAGTGAACATGGTATTAAGAAATGTGTGTAAGTAAATGTAAAAAAACTGTGGTAGCCCTGACATAACCTGTGAGGTTAACTGCTGTGCTGAGCTGCATGCTGGTAAAAAGAACTGTGTGAAGAGTTTTGTGAAAATGAACAAGGAATTGAGAAATGTATGTAAGTAATTGTAAAAAAAAAAATGTAATTTTTGTAGAGAATAAAAATAAGTACCAAAAATTGAAACCATGGAAATTCCAAAAGAAATTAAAAAATATGTATATTCTCTGTCCATACTTAGACACACATACACATGTGAGATATCACATATCACCAAGCATCACTAAAGATGTCCTTTTCATGTACAGCACAATAAAAAATGTTATTCACTGAATTGATTCAGATAAGTACATCATTCACACATGAACAAACTATACACAGTCACCCCTTATCCTTCAACCACTCAGGTGTATCCTGTTGCTTTGGATAAAACATCAACCAAATGAGGTAATTATATGCACAATTATACAGAAAAAAACAATTCTGTATTTCAGTTGGTTTACTTTGCATTTCCATTGAGTTGTAGGTACCATGCATCCACAGATAGGGGGTGCACCTTTATTAAAGTACTTTTTACAGCAATTGGAAGTTCATAAAATGAGTATATCCATCAAAAGGACTTTATCAGTCTTTGCTCACTCTCTCTGGGTCCAACGAGCAACCGGGATTGACCGTAAAAGAGAGAAGCTCTCTCTCTTAGGCTGATTGTCATGCACGATTTGGCTGAAAAGAGGAGGCCCACTTTTCTCTCATCGTAATGAGAGCATTTCTCATCTCTCCCATTGGTGTAAAATCAACCAGTGCTACCCATTAGCATTGCACATGTTTCTTTCTTTCTTTTTTGTGCAGTAATCGAAACAGTGGCTTTCAACTTGGCGACTGAACTTCAAGAAGTGAATCCACGGACGGATCATCATGCAAAATGCATGTGAAAACAAACTAAAACATGGTGCATCAATGACAATTCCTTCAAAGCCTGCATCAGCAGCCATTCAAACAGATGCTTCAAAGGCTCAAGCCGTATTTTTCTCGTGCTCATGACAAACTAAAACCAGCTCCAAGTAAGACTGTTCATCTGGGCAGGAAAAGATAATGTTCATTATTATTTCTTTTAAAGTTTTACTGTGTTAAGTATTTTGAAGCTGCAAACAGTTTATTAAAATCAGCATTCTTATAAACAAAGGAACTTATTTTGTCATTGGAAATATTTTTTTAGTTTCTATGGCTTTCCATCCACCCTGTGCAAGTTTTTTAAAGTCCCCATCATATTTCTATTCCCTATTGTTTTCCTTGTTTCACATACCAGGAGGTGTGGCTATGTATCTCACATGGTTCATGGTAATTCAATTGTTATAAACTCAGCATTAACACAGACAAACAAACTCTAGTGCAGAGCACGTGTCCACACACAGATGCATGCACGCTCTCTTTCCCCCGCTTGCGCACACACATATTTCTTTTCTCTTTCTCTCTCTCTTACACACATGCAACTCTTCTTTGTTTGTCCTTATTTAGAATTAGGTTCTTCACAGTTAATAGTTAACTGGTGTTTATTCTTTTCTATTTCACTAAATCCTATATTATTGAACGTTATTGTGGTTATTACTAAGTCATTGACTGTTATTGTTCTCAACTAAAATAGAGCTTTTAATAATTTTGACTCATTTAAAGGTTGCTCATTTTAATTTCTAATTAAAATTCTAAACTTAAAAAGGGGATATTGTATTTGACTGATTAACTGTTGAGACTGGTAAGTGTATGAGACTGATTAATTAAATTTATGGTGAAGCACCTATATTGCTGGTATTGTTTTTTGGCAGATTTTTGCGATGTAAAAAAATAAACAAGATAAATCGTGTCAGATCTTTTCCTACCTTTTATGAGATATAGCAACCAACAAAATTCAAGTGAAAAACAAAGAGAACTTTTTTTTAGAAAAAAGGCTGAAATTAACCTTGTTGCATAAGTGTACATATCCCTTAACTAATACTCTGTTAAAGCACCCTTTGCTAGTAATACAGCAGTCTTTTTGGGTAAGAGTCTACCAACTCTTGCTTGCAAAAAATGCCCCTGATCTATCAAATTGTGAGGGGCACTCCTGTGCACAGCACTGTTTGAGTCATTTTTGATGGTAACCACAGGTTTTTGATGGTAACCACAGGTTTTTGGTGGTATTTAGATCCGGGCTCTGCCTGGGCTATTCCAAAACTTTGATCTTTTTCTTCTGAAGCCATTCTATTCTTGACTTGGATTGTGCTTCGGGTCGTTATTGTGCAGGTGAAATTGTTCTTCATCTTTAGCTGTCTAACAGAGGCCTACAGTTTTTTTTTACCAAAATATAAAGGTTTTTGGTGCTGTCCATGATTCCCTGACTAGAGCTCTGGTCTCACCTGAAGAGAAGCAGCTCCATGGCGTGATGCTGCCAATACTTTGGGTCTTTGTGTGAAAACGTCCAAAACGTTCTACCTTGGTCTCATCAGACCATAACACATTTTGCAACAAAGTTTGGGGTGACTGTATGTACAGTATGTCTTGGCAAAATATGTATGTTTTCACTTCTGTCTAGCCACCCTACCGCATATCCTACACATTTGAAGAATACAAGAGATTGTTATCACATGTAGAGAATGACCAGTACTTGCCAGATATTCCTGCAGCTCCTTTAATATTTCTGTAGGTCTCTTGGAGGACTCCCTGATAAGTATATATGCTGTACTGGTAATGTCATCCTGATGCCCCATTTTCTCCACTTGTTGATGATGGTACATCTAATGTTTTGCAAATTCTTTTGTATCCCACTCCATATCAATACCTTTCAACATTGAGATCCTGCACATGCTTTTACATTCTTTGCAGACCATGGCTTAAGCAGTCATATAAAACCAAAAAGATGCCAAGAAAATCATACAGAATCAGCTGATCTTTGGGGTTAATCAGAATCATATCATTGATGGCAGGTGCAAGATAATTACTTTTGAACATGAGTATAACTCAGGGCACAAGTTGGGGGATACACTATACAGGGTGCCAACTCATCACAGGGCACAATCACACACACATTCACACACCAAGGACAATTTGGAAATGCCAATCAACACATGTCTTTGGACTAGGAAAACCCCCAAAGCACAGTGATGGCGGGCCAACGACCCACGCACGAAAACCATCAAGCGCTCCTTGCACGACTGAGGGGGCAATTGTTTTAGACAGCCAGAGTGGGCGTGGCTTTGGAGTGGAGTGATGAAATGCCGCACGGCTGATGGCCAATGAGTGGCGCGGTTCCAATTCACCCTCCGGGAAAAGACGGGGACCTGTAAAAGGAGCCAGCGGCCACTCTCTCAAAAAGGTAGGAGAGGTTAATAGCCTTACTAACATATGTTTCTGTGTCTTCACCAGCACACCCAGGGTGGAGGTGGGATCGAACACCCAACCCCAGAGGTGCGAGGGAACTGTAATGACCACTATGCCACCATGCCCCTGAAATGGAAAATCTAAAAATTTAAAATAAATAAAAAAAAGAGATCTGAAATGCACCTTATATTGATATTAAAATATTGAAAGTATTGATATTAATATCTAATAGGAGTCTAGTATTTTACCCATATATTTTTACATTCATAGTCCTAGTTGTATCGGTCATATTAATCACTACATATTTAGCTTAATTTAACAATATAGGTTTCATTCTCATTATTCAGCAGATTATAAAATAGCACTTGAGCCAGTACCTCCTATTATGTTACATATTTTTTTGTCATACTCTTACATGCAGAAAGTTAATTGTGTGTACAACTCGATGTAGCCATGAGATACTAAATTGAGGACATAATGAAATAATACTATGTGTACAGGATGTATGCTATATGATCATGCTTTTAATTCACAGTTGTGTTTTTGAATTAAAAAAGCTTTTTCATGGACTTATTAATAATTAAGAAATGATACTAATAATCAATTAATTGTGTAATATTTATGCATTTAATATTTTTTCAAGTGTATTAACAATGCCCAAAACATACATTTCAGTGTGACATATTGCTGAACATACTGAAATACTGCTCCTTTGCTCGAGCAAGAAAAATGTGCTCAAGAATATGGCTGGAGGGCTCAAGTCCAGTCTCGAGACATTTTCTCTTTTGACTTGGACTTATCTCAGACTTGCTGACATTTGTACTTGGACTTGCTTCAGTCTCAGGCATTGATCTTGGCCAAGAGTTTGTAAAATATGCACCTCATTTCTGGAGAGCTGGGACCAGAGAATGAGTGGGGAGAGAGAGAGAGAGAGAGGAAAAAGGAAGATGCCTGGACCTGTGTAGGCAATGGGGTGGACAACCTCAGTGAGCTGCAGCGAATGGAAGCATCGGTGGTGCACCTCAGGTGTCATTGTGTCTCTTTAACTTCTCTTTAAATTTTTAAACAAATTTAAAAATTTGTTTCATAATAAGACATTTGGGTATTTCTGGTTAACAGCTCATTAACCGCATGCCAAATTATTCTTAGACTAAATAGACAAAATTATACCTATTTAACTCCATGTGGACATGCATCAAGCATCTGTGTTGCTGAAACATTAGGGACCATTGCTAAAATGTGGCAAAAACCCCCCAAAAATGTCAAGTTTGACATTAGCAACCATCCGATTTCAGTAGGGTCTGGCTGCATAGGAGCTATTAAATTGCAATTGAGTCCAAATAACTGAACTACTGCCCACACAGACAAATTAGCTGAATTTTTCAGTCACATGCATCATGTGATTAGAAACGTGGCTCCAAAAGAAGCTTGAATTAAATAATTAAAAAATCTCATATTTAACCTGATATTTGTATTGAACATGTAATGGATGTTTAAATAATTATTAGTAATTGATTGTGATTGCTCACATTATCTTCTGTCCATAAGGGTTGACTTTGCATCTCTCTGTCTCTCTGCTCAGAGAATACTTGTTGTTTTTTTTGTTACAGTAGCTATTATTTTGTGTAATAACAGCCTTGCTTTTTTCTTGTTGGAGCAGCTGCAGATTTATGTCATGGTGAATGTAGATCGGTCTTGGTCTTAACTCAGTCTCACTTTCATTGGACTTGGTTTCCACCCTCTTGAACCAGTCTTGGCTAGTCCTGCTCTTGAACATGTCTGTGACTCTACAATGAAGGTCTGACTACAACCCTACTTAAGAATCATGTGTAACTGAGACACACCTGCGTTTTAGTCAAACTCTGACACAAGTGTAAATGTTGCACAACCAACACTTAGCACAAGTCCATAGTTACTGTATGTCAGAGGTCTAAATACCAATGTGAGCAATTTCATTATTATCTCTTCACTACACAGGCATAGGTCAACTCTGAAAATGGCCTATAGTAAGGGTTCGAAATACTTTTAGCAGAGCTCCTTACAAGCATCTTATTCTGAATGACATTTCTATAACATTTAGATCAATCCATTTTCTATTTCAAGTGTTAAATCAAAGTGCTAGGGGCCAGTTGTGTACAGGCTGGCACTTCTAAAATGATGTCATTTTTACTGTAATAGCTTGGTACGAATTAGTTAAAAGGTCTCTAACCTTGCATTCTCTTTCTCTGATGACACATCATCTCTTGGTTTGTCATGCTCTTGTAAATGATAGTGAGCCTGTGAAGCTGAGAGGGTTGAATACATTGAATACTCAGACTAACAAGGCCAAAAAATCAACTATTGCACTAATTGAACCTTTATTTTTGTACTCCTCCAAATGCTCTTGTGCACACACATACGCAAACATTATGGACTACTTGCATGACAATGAAATATTCTGAGCATTTCTGTATTATGATCAATACCATACCAATACTGGTGCTATCCAGTTTCAACTGAAGACACACTGTTGCAACACAAGCTAATTGGTGCCCACACAGTATAGTGTATATTTTTAGCTATTTTTTAACATGCTGATCTTTATTTCCAAATGTCTGTTGAATATCAAATGCTGACACAACTTTACTCTGGTCTGTGTGGGCTAATGTTAGATATAATTCTTTGTGTTCATTTCCGTTATTTTATTACCTTAATATAGTAGCAAAAGGGCACTGAACTAGATACATCAGCTACATACAGTTCCAGTATGTCACATGACCTCATCAAATGTCTCACTGAGCACTCACACCTGTTCTGTATTACTCCTAATCAACTGAAGTCCCGGTCTCCGTTTCATTGTCAGGTTTTTTTTGTCTTTGTCGTGTATATGTGTAGTCATCTGTTTCACAGCCTTGATCATAGTCTGCCTGTTTTTTTTTTGCTTTATATCCAGTGTTTACCTTTATGGTTCTTGTTTCATGGTTTTGGCTGTTTGTGTTACACTTTTTTAATAAAATCTGCACTTGCATCCTCTGCCTCTACAAAATCCACTATTCAAAAATGCACTATTCTAAGGTGCTCAAGTCCTTCTGAAAACAGTTTTTTCCTTGTTCCCAAATCAATTCCTAATTATTTGAAATAGCAGCTGCAAATTCTTGTTCCCAAATCTGTCTGAGTCCATCTGATTCCTAAACTCATCTGGGACTACAGGAAGAAGTAGATCTGAAAAAAAGCAGTGCATCAGGTCTAAAGCCCCTGTAGCTAAAAGGATTAATATAAATTGTAATAATATGGTATGATTTTGCCATTGATAATGGAGTCTCCTGCAATTTAGATCCATGATTAAAGTGAAAAATTGTGAATTATTTCTAACTTTGTTCAGACAAGCTAAATATTTACTTGGTTTATCACCATGTTCATAAAGTTTTTGCTTTGACAATAACTGGATACCCTAGTCATATCCTTGGACTCTGATAATGTTTTTGATCAGGTGAAGTGGCATTACTTATATCTGTTTTACTTTTGGGTTTGTTGATAAATTTAATATATGGGTTCATATATTCTGTAATTCTCTCAGCACTGCATAGTTCTCCCTATGGGTGATTCCATTTTAAGTATCTGCTTGTAAAGTGGCAGAAGTAGAACATGTTTTGATTTCCAGAACTTTGGCCTTGGAAGTGAATTATATGCATATCATGTAGTGGTGTAGCAGTGATACAAGATATGTTCTTTTCTGGTTTTGCACATGACATGCTGAAAAACATAAGTAGCACTTTTTAAAGATTGCAGTGAGTAAAATCTAATGCAACAATAAAAACAGCCTCAGGATCCACATTCTCTTGCTTGGTAATAATATTAATCAGTACAGTTTTGAGCACACAGACTGGAGTATGTTCAGAGAGGCTGCCACATACCACAACACCACAGATTTTGAGGAAAATACAGCATCAGTGACTGCATGTGACTGCATCAGCAAGTGCATATATGATGGGACTTCACCACACATCCAAAACAGAAATCGTGGATGACTGGTGAAGTGCACTTGCTCCTGAAAACCTGGGTTAAGGTTAGGTTTAAGGTTCCAGGCTGGTGACAAGGCAGCCCTCAGTACAGCAAGGGCTGATCTGTCCTGCACTCAAAAAAATGAAATCTCTGTGTTGTTTGATAAAAATAAATAAAATAAATGATGCAAATGACTGTGTACATCCCTTAAACAAATAAAACGAATCAGTTTAAGGGATGTACACAGTTATTTCAATTCAGTCTAAACTAAATCCAGGGGAAATTAAAAGAGCTCAATTAATTTCTGCTGAAACTTCAAAAAGGGATTGAGTTGAGTCAACTACTTCATTTGCGCATGCTCTGAAGACAGGAATTTCCCGCCATTAATGTGGTCGAGTTCTGTGAAATCGGTAAGTCCAAAAATCTTTTTATCATCCTTGTCTATATTGTGCTGATAGTGTTTAAAAACTGTTCAAAACAGTCCTAGTATTGTGTTAAGTGATATTTGACTGTTTATTTTTATATTTAAAATGTACTGTTAATCATGTGTATACTCGATGAAAAATAATTCATATAAATGCCTGCATTCATGTACATATTTCGACATTAATGCGGTAGTTGCTTAGCTCTGACACTTGTTGTAAGGGGTATTTCACTAGATTGTTTCATTTCATTTGGGTGAGTGTTGTTGAGCATGCTGTTAGCAAGGTGATATTTCCTTACAGGTAGAGACAATGACACTGCAAATTCAAGTAAAAATGATTTACAGTTATATCACTTCAAATACAAGTTTATGCTTGATGTAACGTGCCTGAAGCGTGAATTTGTATTCGGAAAGGCACGGAAAATGAATAACGCATTCTATGGAGCCACTAAAGGGACATGCTTAGCCGTTTGCTAGTGGTATCCTGTTACATTACAGTACATAAAATTTCACTTACCACATAAACAGAGTAAGGAGAGATGACTGATAGGACGTGTGATCGCGAATCTTGAAAGTGAAAGAACTGTAACTGTGCATTTCAGTTATAATGTACACAGCTACAGGAAAAGTGGTTTCATTAGCAGCACTAAACCATCCGAATCTATTTTAAAAAATGCATTTTATTTTGATACATTCAAAAAATAACACAACTATCAATTTAAGTTAATATCATGCTAATTCATTTTTGTTTTCATTTTACAAATGAATGAGCATAATAACCTACATCCCATGCTTGGCTTTCTGTTTTTTTTTTTTCCATTGGGTAAGTAGTATTAATTAATGTTCTTAAACTAATGGATATGTTTCCAAAACCTTTTATTATTGTCATGAAATAGAGGAAAGTGTTTTATTAATGAGTGCTTGGACATACATGTTTTGGAAGCCAGTATAAAAAAGTATAATAGTATAACCGAAATCTGATTTTACATAGTGATTACCTGTGGTTTACAGTTTCCATAATTGATTGTTGTGCTTGATTTTCTTCTAGTTATCTGAATGTGGCTTTGTAAGGAGTGTGGAGCATCAGAGTCTAGCAGGTACAAATTGTTGAAACATTATAAGCTATGCCATGGTCATTATGGCAGAAATCAGCGCTATCCATGTTCTTATGTGAGTTGCCCATGCACTTTCCGATCATGGAATAGCCTTAAAAGTCATGTATACCATGCCCATATGTTATCACAGACATCAACACAATTAGTGACATTCAGTTGTCAGCTGTGTGATTGTGCTGAGCTTTCTTCGGAGAAAGATTATTTTGTTCACATTGGGACACACCTTAAAAATGGTCAGACTTGTAGTTGTGCGTTTCTAGGCTGTAGTTTTGAGACCAACATTTATGGAACGTACTATTCTCACAAGAATAGAAAACAGAAATCACATGGTTTAAATGACTTTAAACCAGGTGTTGTGATTTTACGTAGTAGACTTGAGACATCTTTGGAGAGTTCTGATGAAAACAGGCCATCATGCTCCACTGATGTACCTGAACCTGAAGCTGATGTAGACACTCAGTCAGATGACGACAGTGATATAGTTTCTGTTGCTAGCCTGCCAAAACTAATTCAGGAAAAAGTAGGGTGTCTCCTGTTGAAGTTAGAAAACATACTGCATGTACCTACTGCAGCAGTAGATGAATTGGTGGATGAACTACACTTTTTGCTGAAATCTGCTTCCGTACCGATTGTACAAGCTACCATCTTAAATGTTTTTAGAAATCATAGTCTGCCAGTTGATGAGGCTGTGATGAAAGAATTTGCTTGTGCTGTGTGTGTATCCAACCCTGTAGGAGAGTGTTTTGGAAAGGATGGACCTTTAGCAACAGCCTTCAAAAGAAAAAGTTCTATAAAGAAAATTTCAATGTCATTGAACCAGTTGAATACATTGTAGACACTAATAAATACAGAACATTTCAATATATTCCGATTTTACAATCTGTACAGCAGTTACTGAGCAAGGAGCACATTTTTGATCAGGTGATTGAGAGAAAAATTGCACAGGAGAAGACCACTGTAGCAAGTTGTGCTTCTGATGGTCATCTGTTCAAGTCTTTTCAAGATGGACTGTTCTACAGTCAGAATGATTTTTGGTCTCAAGAGGAGTTGAGAATCTCTGTAACTCTGTATATAGATGACTTTGAAGTTTGTAACCCGCTTGGTACCTCCTGCAAAAAGCACAAACTCTGTGGAGTGTACTGGATCTTAAGTAATCTCCCCCTGGCTTTCATTCAGCACTTTATTTAATATACTTGGCAGTACTTTGCAAGACAGATGATGTCAAGACATTTGGATTAGAAAAAGTGTTTGAACCCCTTCTGCATGATCTCCATGTTTTAGAGGAACAAGGTGTGTAGATATTGGTGAGTTTTTAAAGGGCACGGTGCAGTGTGTTGTGGCTGACAATCTGGCTGCATGTGGATTAGGTGGGTTTGTTGAAAGTTTTTCAGGAGATTTCATATGCAGATTTTGTACAACACAGAAACATGAGATCCAAACCCATACTGTTTCATTTGGTGCTTTCAGCCTACGCACAAAGGATGATCATGAAGAACATGTGAAGTCTGCAGAGGAAACCGCTAGTCATTGCTTTGGGGTGAAGAGGTCTTGTGTCCTGACCAAGCACCTTTCACATTTCTTAAAAGGCTATCTTCCTGATATCGTGCATGATATCTTTGAAGGTGTTGTACCAGTAGAGCTGGCTTGTTGCCTCTCTGTATTGATTATAAAGAATTTTTTTTCACTGGATTTTCTGAACCAGTTGATTCTGAAGTTTCCGTACAAGTGGGGTGACAAAACAAATAAGCCTCATGTCATACCACATACATTCTCTACCAAGAAATCCATAGGTGGCATTGCCCATGAAAATTGGAATTTGTTGAGGTTGTTGCCATTTATGCTTGGTTCCCTAGTGCCGGAGGATGAACTTGCTTGGTTGTTGATTTTGAGCTTAAAAGACATTGTTGAACTTGTGGTAGCTCCAGTGCACTCTAATGAGTCTGTCGCATTTCTTGAGTTTAATATTTGTGAACACAGAACCAAGAACTTTTTCCAACTACTAACCTGCTGCCTAAACAGCACTTTTTTGGAGCACTATCCACATATGATTCAGTGCTTTGGGTCACTTGTATCTATGTGGACAATGAGATTCAAAGCGAAGCATAGTTTTTTTTTAAACAGATTGCTCATCACACTAAAAATATAGCTCTTACACTATCTACAAAGCATCAGCTAATGCTTGCTTTTCATTTGCCTTCATCTGGCCTTAAGAGGGCATCATTTGAAGTCACAAGCGTTTCACCAGTTCCAGTTGAAGTGCTGAACTTCAGGAAATAGCTTGCACCATCAAACAGAGGTACCCAGATGTTACGGAAGTTAGTCTAGCAAAGTCTGTAAATGCATATGGAGTAAGTTAGAAAACAGGAATGATACTTGCTCATGGATCACTAGCTGGCCTCCCTGAATTTGTGGAAATAATTCAAATTTGCATTTTTCAAGACAAGTTGACATTCATTTGTAAGAAGTTATGCTGCTGGTACCAAGAGCATTTCAGAGCATTTGAAGTAAACGCATCGCATCTGAAAGAGTTGGTCTTTGTTGAGCATGGTGAACTGTTAGATGACTATCCACTTGTGTGCTACTTGGTTGGGGCTTTTCAGATGCTGACTTTGAAAAGATACATTCATGTAGCAGCATAAAACAAGATTCTATTCCTTTCAGTATAAATATTCTCCACAGTACTTTTCGGTACAAATTACAACAAATCTTCATACTCGTATCCGCTTGCAGTATCAAGATGATGATTTTGGTGATGAGTTTATTAATTTGACATCAGTAACTGATGTTCAAAACAAAGGAACCTTAAAGATCATCTTTAAGACTACGAGACAAAACCAAGAAAAAGTCAAGGAAAGCTTGGGTTCTTGTGAGACTCCAGAATCTCACTCAACACTGCACAGGTCAGAAACTCAGAAACAGGACTCAGAAATAATTCTAGAACAAGCCAATGCTGAATACCATGCTAATGGAACTCATCTTAGTCCATCTCCAAAGCTGAAACCACACATTCTAGAAAGCCTAGCTGAGGAAATCATAAAATTCAAAGCATATCCAACCGATGTAGACCTTAATGCAGTAGCAGAAGCATTGATCAATAAACACCCTTGCTTATGAGAGCAAGGCTCCTACAATGGTTGCTGTGGGTTGAAAATAAGCCTCAAGTATAAGATGGCGAAATTTCGTACCAAGCTCAGAAGTGTTGGGTGTTCTGAGGTAAGCATAAATTCATTAAAGAACAAACAGCAAGACCAGTGCCATACTGCTTCAAACATTAAAAGCCTAGAAGAGTGGAAGTGAATTACTACCCTCAACATCCAAAGGGAGAAACTTCTGACAGTCTGGAGAAAGAACGAGTTCACAAAGAACTTTTGACAGAGATCAGAAAAAGAAACAATGACAAAATAGTCAAAGAGAAGATGTAAAGAACCTTTTCATACAGAAGACAGGAAGTGGTTCAGAAGAAACCAATGAATGGTACAATGGAACAATAAAAAAAACATCATGCAACCCATTTCACAGGTTGGTACATAATGTCAGAGTTTTTTTATCAGTGTTTTGTATCTTTTTTTGAAGGAATAACAGCATAGATGTGCGAAGAGAATGCATCCTCAAAGCATTGTGTGCATATTTGAATGAGGACCATGTACAGCTGTTCAAGGAGTATGCTGTAAGCAAATGCTTATCTTTCATCTACATCCCGCCTAACCCAAAATGACTCAATACCTTCACACACTGCACTTTAAAAGCTGCATAAGACACTTTATAGAATGCTATACTTATGGCTGCTACAATATTAAACAGTTTACAGTATAAAGCCCATGTTTCTGTGTATGTATTGTTCTATTCTGTGTATTCCTTGTCCTGCACTTGTCTCACACTGTTGTGTACTTGCACTTTATGTTGTCTTTTGTACTATTATGTGTTGCACCATGACCTTGGAGAAACGACATTGCATTCCAATGTATACAAGCTATATAGGTGAATGACAATAAAAATCCACTTGACTTGAATAGAATTGACTTGAAGTCAATGCTGTAGGAGTTTTCTGTACTGGAGAAGAGCTGTCTTGTAAGTTGTCTTGTAAAAAACAGATTTCTTCAGCAGGTTCTTAGGAAATGAGAGGCTTCTGCTCTGGGTTTCACACATCATATTCTTGAATAAATCTTGTGGTGTTCATTGTTGGACTGTTTCTAAGGGTGGGAATCAAACCAGTCATTATCATCGTCTTTGCTCAGAGAATCTTCCTGGCTGTTTGGATTAGGGTTTTGTCTAGTTGGTGGTCGTCTTCGTGCTTTAGCTACCATTCATTCCTCTCCAGCAATTGCAGATAAGAACCCAATAAGAGGTAATAATAGGTCTCTATGTACGGTTTGCTTTCAGCTTTGATAGTACAACTAGGGAGTTCACCTGCATGACATGGGTACTTGTCCCTGGGGGGCAACTGGTTCTACGGCAAGGCATACAGTCAGGTCCATAAATATTGGGACACCACCACAATGGATTTCAAATGAAAAATGTGCTTTAACTGCAGACTGTCAGCTTTAATTTGAGGGTATTTACATCCAAATCAGGTGAATGGTGTAGGAATTAC
>CM074981.1:17507356-17520630 GCA_037576825.1 Pangasius krempfi | reverse complement strand
TCTGTAAAGCTGCTTTGTGACAATGTCCATTGTTAAAAGCGCTATACAAATAAAATTGAATTGAATTGAATTGAATATGGCTCTTTGCTATACTGTCTATGAACAACAGACATTCATGTTGTTTGTTTGGACTAAGTGTGAATTTAGGAATAGCTGCCTCAGATACAGTCAGCATTTACCCTCCTTGATGGGCCAACAATACTGTGAACTCCAAGAGAAGGATGTTCTAAGTGCACTGTGAGCTGCCATCCTCATGCAATCGCTAGGATCCAAGCCCAGTCCTTCCTCTGGTCACTACTCCTACCAGGTCACTGTGGTAGGAGCCAGGACTCTACCTGCAGCATGGTCTCTTCCATTTCCTGCCATCCTTGGCCATCATGGGATCACTGGATTCTTTACATCTCTTGCCTGAGACACCATGAATTTTTCTTGCAGGAACTTCAGGGAACCCGTAGCTTGGTGTTATTCCCATAGAGGATAGTGCTAGCCATCACCCAACCAGTCAGTTTTTCCAGCCCTTGGAGGATCCACCTGCTTCCTGGTATTGACTCCGTGGTGATTGTCACATCATGTATGAAGACCTGGATGGGAGATTGCTGCACCTGTGACTTGGTCCAAGGCCCCCAGCACTCTGGCTCCGCAGACTTCATCAGCCAATTCATTGCCAAGCCAAAGAGGATCACAGAGATTGTACAGCCAGTTATATTACCAACCTCCAATCTTTGCTACTCAGATAGTACTGACACCACTGTGAATCTCATGCTAAACTGGTTGTAATAATTTAAGGTGAATTCTGCCACCTTGCCTGGTACATGGTGATTTGACGTGGCTAACTGGACCAACTTGTGGGGGATGGATCTATATGTGTTGGGCAGTTCGACCCAGAGCACCAACAGGTCTATCTCATTCCCTTGGTTTTCGAATCATTTGCCAGGGGTTTCTCTCCTGTGTTGGAATTTAAACTACACCATTTGTTTCCTTTTTTCATCAATTATTTTGTGCTATCATTTTCATTTATTGTACTTTTCACTTTCAAAGGTTTTTTTTGTCTAAAAAAACAGCAAAACAGAGGCCATCCATCCATCAGATCTGAACAAAGGTACATTTTACATGGCAAATATTCAGCTTGTTCAGTGTGTTGAGGGGAGGATGTTTCATCATTCTTCCTTGTTGCCTGTGTATAAAATGTATATTAGTTATCTCTCTGATGGAGAAGATTGCAGCATGAGAGGTGTGCATCCAAATGCTAGAGAGAGTTAGTGAGAGGGAGAGCAGTGTAGTTTCCATAGGGGAATGTCTGGAAGCCTTAGGCAGAGATATCAATCCTCCAACTCTGCATTAGAGCCCCCACAGGTGGCAAATGGTGGACGAATTGGGGCATAATTGCAAAGCCAAAGCTAAATCTAAGGCTCACCCACAGGAGCACCACTCCTCTTTGCTTCACTTGTCAAACAGCTATGCTCTCCTCAGTGAAGTTCTTGCTAAGAAATCTGTTGAAAGACCTCTGGTTATAGGAGACTCTATTTTATGGCACACAAAATTAGCTAGGCTTTTAGGGGCACCAGCAGCACTATTTAAATGTATACCGGGAACCAGAGCACCAGACATAGCAAGTAATTGAGTGGAAGATGTTTTTCTGATCTGATCCAAGATGGCGGATCCAAAATGGTGCTATTTTTGTTCTTAGCCCAACTTTTTGGACATCAGAGCAATAGGTGTTTGTGTCTACCATTGCCAGACACTACTAAAGTACCGAAATCATGCAACAACTGATCTGCATGATGATCTGCTGAAGAATCTATGCGATCTCGGCTTGCTTCAGGGACCAGACCTCCAGTCCTCAGACATCTCTACACTTTGGCATGATATTGTCTGGAAAAAAGTGGTCTAACTGCACAATGTTGCTCTGAGACAACAAATAAAAAAACACAGTTTTAGTATATAAATAAAAACTTGCCACCAATTAGTGGCACTCTGTCCCATGCAGCTTTGCTTCCAGAAAGGACTGCACCACCCCCAAACAAAAGGCAACACCCACTTCAGCCCTTCATTTTATTGGATAGACATGTCAGGTGATATCACGTATACATATTTTTTAGAAAAAAAAATTAAAGGGGTGGTGTGAGGTCCAAAAAGGTAGTTTGTTGCCTGAGGGCAACACCATGCCATAGAGGGTTAAAAGAAAAATAATTAGAGAGAAAAAAAACTAGCACCTTGGTATAACAATCACACATGCACCTTAAAACAGGCCACTCATAAATTAGAATGTAAATGGTGTCAAACTAAGTAGCATTCCAAACAGCATGGAAGGAGAGGCTCTTGAGCTATAGAGCTTAGTTCTGCTAGATCAACATATCTCTCTACCATAATAGAAGATTAAAAATAATCCTAGATTAAGAGTTAACTATGAATAAGACCTCCAGAGAAGCATGCCCACCATAAATATGTAGCAGTGATGACTTTGTGAATTTATTCAATAACAAAATTAAAAGTATCACGCAAAAAAATTCAGACTATTAATGCAACATATAGATGACAATATAGCCACATCAGATCAGCAATAAGAATGTTTTACTCCCCTTTGAGAGACTGAACTATTTTCACTAATTTCCTCATCAAAATCAACTTGTGTTCTAGATCCCTTCCTTACACATTTCTTCAAACAGATACTACGAGAAGCAATCAAACAAACAAAAAAATAAACAATTCCTCCCGGAGCACCAGTTATGTATGTAAATCATTTAAACTAGCAGTTAGAAAACCCCTCATTAAAAAAACCTAACCTTGACCCCTGTTAGCTGTCCAGCTATAGGCCAAAATAAAACTTCCCCTTTATCTCCAAGATCCTGGAAAATGCTGTAACATGGCAGTTATGCTTACCTACATAGGAATAACATTCATGAAATCTATCAGTCAGGATTTAGGCCTCATCATAGCACTGATACAGCGCTGGTTAATATGTGGTAAATATAATGTCACTATTGTAATGACTTGCTGTCTGGATGTTCCATTATGTGATTAAACAAGTTCCAGTTAGTCCAGAATGCAGCAGCCAGACTCCTTACTAGAACTGGAAGATATGACCACATCACCCCTATCTTATCCACACTGCACTGGCTCCCAGTAAAATTTGCATTGATTATAAAGAATGCTCTTGTGCTCAGCAAAATTCTGGTCCTTTATGATCCACCATGCCTACTTCAATCAAAAGGTGCAGGGTATTTGTTGGTATCTTGAATAATGAAGGCTATAGCATGGGGTAGACCTTTCTCTTACAAAGCCCCACAGTTATGGAACAGCCTTCCAGTTAGTGCCAGGGCTCAGACACAGTCTCAGTGTTTAAGTCTAGGCTGAAAACATATTTGTTTAGTCAAGCCTTTTGTGAATAGTTTTTTCTTAGGTAAAGGAGCAGGCCTGGAGGGTTGACAGGCATAGAGTGTTGTGGTGAACTGGGATGTTTGGATGCTGTCAACCCCACTCTCACGCTTTTCACTCAGGTAACAATCTCTCTCTCTCTCTCTCTCTCTCCGTTTAGCTACACATGCTATGCCTGAGATACCAGTGATCCTGGCCCCTTCTGTTCTCGGACCTGCATGATCCATCCTGATGCCCTGCTTCTGGTTAGACTTCTCATCAGTTGAGATTGCTCGCTGCTGCTGGGGGTGGCCCCACATGGACAGCCTGAAGATCATTGGGATTGCAGGGGATGGTGCCACCTAGGGGCTGTGGAGATTGGTTGGGGATCTCATGTGCGGAGTTGTACTGTGATGGCTTGGGACTGTGATTGCTGTGGTGGCTTTGGTGCTGTTCCCACAAGCAGTCTTGTACTAAGGCTCCATGGTCATTCAGTGGACAGTGGATAGGTTAAAAAAACTGGACTTCATGTGAAAACTGTGATGAATTTATTTATAATTGCACTATCTGTTAGCACCCAGATTAGGATAGGTTCCCTTTTGAGTCTGGTTCCTCTCAAGGTTTTTTCCTCGTATCATCTCAGGGAGTTTTTCCTTGCCACCATCGCCTCTGGCTTGCTCATTAGGGATAAATTCACATATTTACAGTTAATTTTGGTTTAATTTAATTTGAATGTATTTATTTCTATAAAACTGCTTTGTGACAGTGTCCATTGTTAAAAGCACTATACAAATAAAATTTAATTGAATTGAAATGAAATTGAATTCAGTTGCCAAAAAGGAACAAATGTAGCCCTAGCCCAGGAGACCAGAAAGTTGTGCAGTGCAGGAGGATTCAGACACACTAAGTGGACCTCTAACAGCAGAGCTTTCCTGGCTTCTATTCCTGAGGAAGTAGTTGGGAAGGAGTTAAAAGATTTGGAATTGAAAAACGACCATCTACCTATTGAAAGGGCATTAGGAGTGCATTGGTGCATTGAGTCAGACACCCTGAAGGTGCAGGATAAGCCCCTAACAAGATGTGGTATACTCTCCATGATGAGTTCCATTTATGACCCGCAAGGCATTCACACTCACAGCAAAGCAACTGCTACAAAAGGTGTTATGCAGGTGTAGAACCCAGTGTGTGAGCATGAAGAAAGATGCGGGAAACAGGTGGATTTTCAGTGGATCTTCAGTTTCAAAGTTTAAGCTCACATTCCACATGTGATTGTGTGTATGTGTGTGTGTGTGTGTGTGTGTGCAGGCTCTGCTAGCTCTGTCTTTCTCTCTCTCTGGCACACAGCACTCACTGAAAATACAAAAAAAAGGCCTCACATAAGTAGGCTGGCAGTAATAACACACAGGTGCCAATCATCACACATTACCTGCTGGTTCAACCCACATACTCTCCAACCTACAGCCGTCGCACAGCCATGCCCCCACTGCCATGCCCCCACTGCCACATACCCCCACCACTTCACTGGGGCCAGGGAGCTTTCCAGACTGTGGCTGACTCCCTCCCCCGGTGAGAGAAGAAATCCAGCACAGCCATGCCTGTGGACCACTTCAAACCTGAATGGATGAAGTGCCAAATACCAGTGAGTGATCTGTGCATTGGCATCCTTCATGCAGTGGAACTATTGGAGCAGGGCATGATCAGTACAGAGGGTAAAGGAGTGACCTACTAGGTAGTATCGGAGGATGAGGACCAAATACTTAATGGCCAATCACTCCTTTTTGATGGTACTATATTTGCTCTCCCTTACCGAGAGCATTACCCCTAATACTAGGTGCAAACATACAATAATAGCCAGCGAACCAGCCCCTTGATCTGCCTCACTGGCCATGGCCTAAGTTGAAGCCCACATACTGCCCAATTGCACACTAACTGAGCAAACAGTTAATCAATGTGTGGGATTGGGTATGTATCAAATTTAGACACCATGTTGACCATCAAGACCACAGGGCTTGAGTTCATCCCAAACCACATTTTTCTTGTTTGTATGGGCAGATGCGTATACCATGCCTAGTCTCAATGTGCAACTCTCTGAGGTTTGTGTGACCAGGTTTGTGTAGAGGTGAAAACACATGGGAAAATTCCCCTTGCAAACTGTACTCTCTGGGACAGCGAGATATGGTCTTCAAAGGACCAGGGTGGATTAAGCAGGGTTTTTTTAAGGACACCTCTGGACCCAGCTCCTTTTTCTCAGAAACCGCTGTCACCAGAGCCACAGGAATTCTATCCGTTCACCTGAACTCATAGCTGGCTTCACCTTTTCTGTGTGACCACAAAGGGCTTTTCCACTTTGTAAGTAATTTAGAGCTTGACGTAGGTAATAATATGAGCACTTTATCTCCCAGTACGAATTCCTGTAGCCAAGAGCCCCTGTCATACAGTCATGACCGCTGTTCTGGGACCTGACGCAAATTCTCCTGTGTTAGTTGACCCAAGTTATGGAGTATTGCTGTCCAGAACATACTGAATTTCATTTTTACTGGGTGAAGGTCTCTTCTCCCAATTTTGTCTAATGATGTTTATGATGCAGTGGGGCTTGCGTCTGTATATAAATTGAATGTAGGGAACCCCGTGGAGCCTTGTGGGACCTCTTGCACTACAAATAAAAGGGGTTTGAGACACCTATCCCAATTCCAAATGTCATAGTAAGTGAACGTATGAATCACGTTTTTTAGCATTTGATTATATTGTCCATCTGTTTGGGGGTGGTAAACTCCGGTGTAAATAGATTTAATCCCCAATTATTTGTATAGCTCATGTAGTGTTTGTGATATGAACGTAGTGCCGTGGTGAGTCAGAATCTTTTTGGGGATTCCAACTCAGGAGATTAATAGAAAGATTGCATCCACAACACTGCATGCTGAGACATTGTACAACTGCACTGCTTCCAGTGTTTTGAGGGTTTTGTTTTATCATGTCTCAGATGCTCCACTATAGGATTATGATGAACCAAATGAAAAGCATTGCCTTGTGACCCATTGGCACCAGCACTTGAGTGTTTTTTTGTGAGTATCTGCACTTGATATAACTTATCCTTAATACATGAAATCCCCCAACCAATTTGTCCACAAAATGTGTGGATGGGAGAGGCGGGAACTAACCGCCACCTCAACACTTTGTGTTTAGCCCTGAAAATGCATTAACACAGACACCATCGGGTATTCATGAATATCCCCTGGGGATAGAGAGAGAAAAGAGAGTCATCTGGACCAGGAACTTCAACCAGGTGATCCTCCACCAGCTGAATGGCTTCATTCAGGCACATGGGATGGTGGTACTGGGCCCACTCTGCTGTACCTGATGGGATTCAAGTGATGAACTGGACCAATACTACCACCAGTGGACACAGCTGGACATCTGGGTGCAGTAGTTTCTGCATTACCCATAAGTCCTCAGCCTGCTCCTGAGTAAAAGCCTCGAAGCGCAGCTGTTGCTTGTGGTGCAATTTGACGAGGGCTTGGTGTTGGGTTTAGTGGAGACTGGTGACTTTATGATTTCACTGAGAGGGGAGGCTATTGCAGCATCTGTGTCCTCCTCTTGGGTTTTGGCAACACTGTAAAACGCAATGTCTGTGCATGGAATAAGACTTGGGGGACTGGGAGATTTTCAACAGAGCTTTGGGCTCACTTTTATTTCTCAGAAACATTGTTAGTCTGCTTTCAAAAACTCAATTACAGCAAAATTAAAGAAATGCAACTCAAAAGATTCATTGCCAGTTTGTAATTGAGGGTTCCAAATTCAAGCTCATGCTCCTTGTGTGTGTATGCAGATTCTGCCAGATCTGTCTCTCTTTCTCAGGCTCATGGCACTCAATGAAGTCTACTTACCCGAATGGTCATTAGCTAACAGTCAAAGTTCAACTAAAGCTTACACAATTAAAAAAAATATATTAGCATAAGCTAGCTAGTCATGGAACAAATACCAATTTCATTAACTTTATATGAATGAGAGATACACTGTTCAATTTTAAGCCAGCCTAAACACTGCCTTACTGGGCTCCAAAATAAAAACACATTTATGCAATTTTTTTTTTCTCTACCATTTTACAGTTCCAATACACAACCCTACCTGGACTTCTGCATTAAATATTAAATGTGGTCTGTTCTTCATCAGGATTCTTAATGATAGACAAACACATTCTGCCTAAACACACAAAAAATGTACTTTTCATGTCTTTATTGAACACATTGACTAATCATTTACAGTCCACCCTGTAAAATGTTTGGAATAGGGTTTCTGCCTTACAGCTCCAGAGTGCCAGGTTCACATCACTTAGGTGAGTGTGTGGAGTTTTGCATGTTTTCCCAGTGTCTGTGTGGGTGGGGTTACTGGGTTTATGCAGGTTTCACCAAAAACATTCTACTAGGTGGAGTTGTGTTGCCAGTGTTCCCAGGATAGATTCCACCATGTCCTAACCTGGATAAAGTTGTTTAAAGTTGTTACTAAATATGAATAAATGAATGACTGCTTATTCTGCTGGGATTATTCATCCACAATGGGACCCTACTAAGAGCTGACATGGCAGAGAAGTCATTTTAAACCCTTTACCACTCATAATCTCTTAAAAGTTTATTTAAAGACATTCTGTTTGTTGTCAATCTAGACTCGCAATAAATGATTGAAAAATACACAGACAACATTTTTGGGGTCTTTATTCGCAGACTGCACTCAAACAGCACTCAAGACAGCATTAATTAATAAATTTTCTTTTGGTTTTTAGTACAGGTTAATAAAACAAATAAAGTACAGTACCAATTATTACAGTACCAGTACTGCTCACCCTGGCACTTAATGCTTTTCTGATTATGTCATTAGGTCTCTTAAAGTGAGTGTCCTTCTTCATCATCACCATGAATGATCTTGCACCATGAATGATGTTCTGGAGTTTTTGTAGAGTCAACTAAATTATTTTTTTTCTGGGTATACGCTAAAAGTATAAGTATAAATTATGGAAGCCTTGGGCCTCATTTATTGAGCTGGATATGGATTAATTCGTAAAACTGATAAATGAGGACCATTGTTTGCATAATGGGGACAGCACATATCAAGCTTCACTATCAAGCTTCACACAACACAGTAGTGCCTGGACTTAATGCCCAATGGGTAAAGTAAGTAATTTTATATGCCTGGGCAGCACAAAGGGTAGGGTCACCTGCTGACATTTGTAATGTGGTGACACTGAGCTAGTCGTTGAACTTTGTCAGATTTTACAGAATGTTGCTTTTTTCTCTGTTAATAGAAGCCCATGTGCACCCTTGAATAGAGAGCAGTTTCATGTTAGTGACAACTTTGACTTTTATGGCCTTTAGTAGTTCCAAAGCAACATTTCCTGGTGGCCCAGAATGAAAGAAAGTAGAAAGGAAGGTCACACATATAACTGGTTCTATGACTGAGATAGAAGACTGCCAGGCAGGTGGGTTAATGAGAGGGGCCTTGAGGAAGAGATTGTCATTTTCTTGGCTGCCCATGTGGGGTCATGTTAACAAGGTGACAGCTTTGCTAATGGTGTTTGGCAAAGAAAAAGCAAATCGCAATACACTGGTTTTCATTTTGTGAACATGGAGCTGATTTGTGATGGCCATTTATTTATAGTGAATATCCAATTACATACAGTCCCATCTGAAAATATTGGAACAGCAATACCAATTCTTTTGTTTTTGCTATACACTGAAGACATTTGAGTTTGAAATCAAAAGATGACTGTGACACTATAGATCAGAACTTCCTGATATTTACAAAATTACCCAATTTTTAAGTGAGAAAAGTATTGTAACAAATAATTTTAATGTAAATAATGCTTAATATCTGTTTGCATATCCCTTGCTTGCAATAACATCGTCAAGCAGGTGACCCACTGACATCACCAAACTGTTGCATTCTTCTTTTGTGATGCTTTTCCAGGCTTGTACCTCAGCTTATTTCAGTTGTTGTTTGTTTTTGGTAGTTTCTCACTTCAGTCTCCTCTTCAGGAGCTGAATTGCATACTCAAGTGGTCTGGTCTGGTGATTGTCATGCCCAGTATAAAACCATCAACTTTTTTCCCCAATGAAATCCTTTGTTGTGTTCACAGTATGTTTTGGGTCATTGTCTTGCTGCATGATGAAGTTCCTCCCAATAAGATTGGATGCATTTCTTAGACAAAATGCTTCTGTAGACTGAATTCATTCTGCTGTTACCATCATGAGTTACATCATAATTAAAGTTTAGTGAACCCATTCCAGAAACAGCCATGCAAGCCAAAATGATGACACTACCTCCACCATGCTTGACTGATGAGCTTGTATGTTTTGGATCATTTAAATTTTTTTTCCTCCACGATTTGGCCTTTCCATCAGATGAGTGGTTTGCATCTTGTGGTATGGCATTGTGGAAGCAGGGGAATGGTTTATGAATGGGGGTGGAGCCAGAGAAGGTGAGTGTTAAGGATTACACACCTGCAGGAAATCTTGCTGATGCATGTTCCGTGTTTCAGTAAATGGTGACAAGGATAAAGAGGGGAGAGAAAAGCCCGAAAGAGAGAGATGACCAACACAGAGCCGTGTGTGCATGTTTAGTCTGCTGAAAAGCAAAAGCAAAAATAAAGAGCCCTTTGAATTGTTCTCTGCCTGCCTCCCGCTTCCTCATTTCCGACCCAACAGAGGGGAGGTGTCAAAGGCATCTATATTTCTGTCCCCAAAGTCTTCTTTGAACAGTGGATTGTGATACCTTCACCCCTGTCCTTTAGAGGTTAATAATGTCACTGACTGTTGTTTTCTGTTTTTTTCTTCACAGCTCTCACAATGTTCTAATCATAAATAAACTGCAGTTGTTTTTCTTTGGTCGACCTGTTCAATGTCTGGTTGTTAGTATACCAGTGGTTTCTTTCTTTTTTAGGACATTCCAAAGTGTAGTATTGGCTATCCCAAACGCTTGTGCAATGGCTCTATTTAGAAATCAATTGATTTTCTGTCTTTTCTCAGCTCCAAACTGGCTTGCTTTTCTTCCATAGACAGCTCTCTGGTCTTTATGTTGGTTTATCCTTTTTAAACCCAGGGCTCAAAGCAAGAGTAGACATTCAGAGCTATTAATTGTTTAAACAGTCAATCTAACAGGGCACACCTGGGCTATTCTAAGTTGTTTAACACATCTAGATGCAAATATCATGAACTAAAAAGCTGAAATTCTGATCTATTGTCTCATATTTATCTTTTGATCAAACCCGAACGCCTTTAGTGTATAGCAAATTGGCCTTGCCGATTCTTTCGGAGGGGACTGTAAAAAAGTAAACAGTTCAGCTTGATGACTCTACACCTCACTGACTAAACATCTGTCTGTGTTTCAGAAAAGCTCTGAAACACCATGTCAAAAAATGCTCGAGTGATATGTTCAGAATCCTTTAATGGAATGTTGGGGCATCTCATATATGGTCATTTGTAGGGTTATTTGTATTTTAATAACTAGTTATGAATAACTTAAGCTTAATTAATCCTCTGCAAACCAGATGAGTCCAAAATTTATTGTGCATATGATAATTCTAAAAGACCATGCAAAATTTATAAGTGAGGGCCTATGTATGCCAAGCTGGCAGCATCATATACAAAAAGCATAAATTTTGCAAATGCTGTCAAGGGTGCTTCATTATAATACTATGTATAGAGTCTGAATACAAATATGAATACATTTATTGAAATTGTACAACAAGATTCAGTGTATTGTTCCCCCTCAGGCTATGTTACATATATTACTATAACACTTCTCCTGGGTTTAGATGGAAATGATGGGAGGCAGACTTGGGACAACTCAAAAAGAGCCTCTTTATTGGCCGTCAATACTCTGTTTTCAGTGATTTTATTGCACTTTACACACACACAGATGCACACACACGGCTCTGTACTGCTCAGCTCTTGCTCTCCTGAGGCTCTCATCTCTCTTTATCCTTGTCACTGTTCACTGAAACACTTGTTATCCAAATTCCCCACAGGTGTGTAATCTGCCTCTAGATGTTTGTAGCATTTTTTGCAAAAAAAAAAAAATCTAAATTCAGATGGAGAATGTTGGTGGACAGCAATTTTTAGGTCATGACACATTTGGATCTGGACCTGATTTGGATCTAAATCTGGGCTTTCACTTGACCAAACACAACCTTCTTTTTTTCAAGCTATTCCCTTATTTTTTTCCCATTATCCTTTGGTTCATTGTCTTATTGGAACATATATTTTCATCATAAATGCAGGCCCTAAATGTCTGTCTGACCGGAACACATTCTCCTAAACAATATTAATATATAAGCGTATATAAACAATATATGCTCATATTTTAGATTAGATATTTTAGCCAATGAGCTCTGTAACTCCTTCCACTTTGTTATAATAGATTTCAGTGCACCTCAAAAGGTGTTTAGCTGATTTTTTTTTTCTCCCAACAACTTCATCTCAAAGCTTCATACTTGGTCGTCAAGACAGCAGGCATACTACTGGACACAAGTGTATTTAAAATGAACACAAGTGTATCCTGTTTAACATGCTATATCTTGAAAACTAAATACTAGTCCTAATTTAGATTGCTAAAAGAATGAGTTGAATGAGTGAGGGGGTGAATACATATCAATTATGCAGATTTTAGATTTTTTTTATTTTTTCAATAATTCTGAGGGCATCTAAATACTTTATTTTATATATGTCTTAATTTTATTGAGTCAGTTTAAAACAGAAAAAAATATTCCATTGTAATATACTTAAATATGATGAAGAAATACAGTAAAAAGAGAAATATTCACTGGGGTGTGAATACTTTCTGGATGAAATGTAAATTAAAATAAAGAAAGAAAGGAATACAATACAAGGACAATAGTGTGCAAATATTTTTTTTGCAAACATATACTCACAGGCCAATGGTTGAGAGGCTGGTTTGAGTATTTCAAAAGAGGGGTGTGTTGGATATGCTGGAGATTGTGGCTGCTCTGCAGAGAGTGGAGATGTAAATTTCCTTGAGAGCTGGCAGCTAGATTCTGAATATTCTTTGAGCACTGATGACTCATTGTAGGGAATTCTTCTCCACGGCAGTGAAGGTGGTGTACCATAAAATGCAATAGGTGAGTATGCTCTCGATACTGCATCTCAGATGTGTTCTGAGGCTGGCTGAGGGTGATTTGTCAGGAAACCCAGGATCCAGTGGCAGAGGTGCTTGTTGAGGCTTAGGCCCTTTAGCATGGATACCACTTCACTAGGGATTCAACTGTATGGAATGAATCACTGTAGTTAGGGTTAGGGTGGTGTGTAGAGCAGTGGAGATGATATCCTCTGTAGCTCTATTGGCCCGGTATGAATAGTGGTGTTGAATATTTTATTTTATATATATAAATCTGTTTATTAATTCATTCATCAATTTTCAGTAACCGCTTTATCCTGGTAAGAGTACAGGTGTATCCAGAGCCAGTGTGGCAACACTGTGTGCAAAGTGGGAGAATTCACCTCAGATGGGATGGTAGTCCATCGCAGGGCACAATGCACTCACTCATTCATATACTCATTTACAGCTAGGGGCAATTTAGCACAGCCAATCCACCTATCTGCATGTTTTTAGAGAGTGGCACCAAAGTGCTAGACTCATTGCTCACTCTGATAATTTGATTGTTGTGTTAACTGTGTGCTTGGTTTTTGACTATGACTTCTGCTCTCCCCTTTTGGTTTAATTTGTTATTTTGTATCTAACTGTATTTTGACTGTAAATATTTCATATAATCTAGCCATGGGGGTCACAGTACAGTGACTTCTGTGCCGGTCCCAAGCCCGGAGCAGATTTTAATGAACATGTTGGTGAGGGGAACACAGGTGATGAGGAGGTGATGGGTAAGTTTGGAGTTAAGGAAAGGAACCTTGAAGGAC
>CM074981.1:17476476-17490785 GCA_037576825.1 Pangasius krempfi | reverse complement strand
AAAATGGGACAGAAGAGATAGAAGAGGGCAGGGAAGGACAGGAATGACTTGAGTAACCTGATTAATTGAAGGAGACTGGCTCAACTGACAAGTGGATCAAACCCATGAATGGACCCTGCTGCTGTTATGCTTAACTACAAGTACTGAATCGCTTACAGATGATGTACAATTGTATACTTGAAATGAGCTTTAAAGTGAAAGAGTTGTCTCTGATTCACTTTGAAACTCGTAGTAAGGGATAGTAGTCTCTCCTATCTAAATGACACTTGTCAAGGACACCAGAGTGTCAAATGCCTTAAAAGTGAAATAATTGTTGTGTGACTTTAACTTGATGGAGAAGTGTCTACACTCCAGTGTTTTCAGTAAAATTGAATAGCTTTATTAAATTTAAATTTCACACAATAAGTAGTTGTAGGTAAGTATTTTCCTTCTAAGTGGAGTGAGGGGAAAATAGCAAGAAGGGAGAAGAGTAAATGGAACAGAAATAAGAGAGAGAAATGAGAGAAATAAGTATGAGGGTTATCACTTTAACAAAACACTAGCTGTATTCAATTACTGCAAGCCACAACATGCTAATCGCTAACCGCTAACCCTCGAACTTAGCTGCACCTGACAGTTTGTTTACAAGATGGCGTCATCAGACTGAGCATGCGCAGTTTCAGAGTTGCCCCGAAGAGTCTCCTAGGGCCCGATCGTTGCTATGACAACCAACACAAACAGTAGTTCGCTACCGCACTGCTTGTGGCACACAGCACTTCTATATGAAAGGTCGGCGCATTCCAACGCTACGCAAATAAACATCCCACTTTAAGGCGTGGCGCTTAAAACTCAGTTTGTTAAAGTGAGATAAAACTTAAAGAGGCAGGTTCGCTGCACTAAGACGATTACAATAACCCAATAATTGCGATCTCGGCGGATCTTAAATTTCCGTGCCAGCTTCTCTAGACACACAAATACACCAGGGTTTCTTCACTGCTGATTACACAAATGTATTTTAACTTTACTCAACAAAACTTCACATTCAAGACGCACTCGGACACTGACACACTGTTACACTGAGAGACATAGCTTTCAAAACTACCTCTGCGAGCAGACACAAAAGGACAAGCATGAGTTCGCTACTCTAGTGGTTAAACCTGGGAGTAAAAATAGCTATCTGAATAGCACTGGAACACGCAATGCATCAACTTAGCTATAACACAAGGACAATTGTAAATGAAACTTTCACTGATCAGCAGTTTAATGTACCCTGTTTAACAGAAACTTGGATTAAACCAAATGAGTATTTAGCATTAAATGAAGCTAGTCCCGCAGATACAGGTATAAACTCTTGTCTAACTGGCAGAGGAGGAAGTATTGCATTTATTAATAATGATATTCTAGGCATCACACAATAACTTGGACATTAATTTGACACATTTTAAATTCTTTATTCTAAGATAATACACGTAGCCACAAAAAATAAGTACACCAAGTTGTTTACATTAATTATTATTTACAGACCCCAGGGCCGTATTCTGAATTTCTTTATGAATTTGCGGATTTCATCTTGAACCTGGTTGTTTTTGTAAACAAAGCATTAATTGTTGTAGACTTTAATACTCATTTTGATAATCCACAATATCCTTTGGAAAGAGCATTTATGTCCATTCTAGATTCAGTAGGGGTTAGTCAGAGTGCAGTAGGACACACCCATACCAGTGGACACACTCTTGGTGCACCTTAAAATACACCACTCAAAAATTAGAGCTTAAATGGCATCAAACTAAATTGGTAGTACTCCAAAAATTATTAGGCAAAAATTCAGCCAGACAATTTGATAACTAACCATGTAGGTGACAATAAACCATACCAGATTAGAATGCGATTAGAATGCTTTACTCCCCTTCAAGAGACCAAACTTATTTCACTCATCAAAATCATCAACTTATGTACTGGATCCCTAACTTACACACTTCTTCAAACAGGTACTAATTGAAGCAATAGAATATTTATTACAAATATTCAATACTTGGCACTATCTATGTACCTAAATCCTTTACACTAGCAATTATCAAACCCCCAATTAAAAAAACCTGACCTCTACCCCTGTCAGCTGTCCAAATATTGGTCAATATCAAACCTCCCCAAGATCTTAGAAACGGTTGTAGCACAGCAGTTCTGCTTTTTTTCTCTGTTTATGCTACCTCTGGGTACAATTATCTGTAAACATGGTATTAGCTTCCATTGTTTCAGCAAAGCCAGATGAGTGACACCAGCTTAATAAAGTTGAGGAGTGTGTAAAGGACATTAGACACTGAATGCTGAGTAACTTCCTTTTACTTAATTCTGACAAAACAGAAGTATTTCTATCACAGACAGGTAGAAGTAAACTTTCTGATTACATCATAACTCTTTTACTGCAGCAGTAAAAGATCTTGGCATGATTATTGACTCCAGTTGCTCATTTGAAGATCATGTAGATAATATTACTAGGATAGCCTTATTTCATCTCAGAAATATTGCTAATATAAAAAATATAATGTCACTACATGATGCAGAAAAACTAGTTCATTCTTTTGTTACCTCTTGTTTGGATTATTGTAATGTCTTGCTGTCTGAATGTTCCAGTAGATGAATAAAAATGGGTTAGGGTTAGGGTTAGCAGCCAGAGTCCTTACTAGTACCTGAGGATCACAGACAACATCTCCCCTTCTCTTATCCAAACTACATCAGCTCCCACTAAAATTTCACATTGATTATAAAATACTACTATTGGACCTATAAAGCACTCATTGATCTCATGCCTCAGTACAAACTTCTGGTCTTTTATGAACTGCCGCATCTTTGTTGATATCTTAAATGATGAAGGCTACAGCAGGGGAACAACCTTCCGTTTAATGTTTAGGATTTAGCTAGTCTTGCCAGAATCCCTGCTTGCACTCTGTGCTTAATATACATCTTCTTAAATCATTACAGGACAAGAGCACACCTAATAATCTCTCTCTCTCTCTCTCTCTCTCTCTCTCTCTGTCTCTCACTCTCACTGTCAGAAGTACCAGTGATCTTGACTCCTTCTTCTCTCTAGATCCATCCTGATGCCCCACTTCTGCTTGGAGCTTTAATCACCTGAAAATCACTTACTGCTCCTGAGGATGGCCCTGCATGGACAGGCTAAAGATCACCATGCGATTAATGTGGATGGTACCACACAGACAACATAATGGTGGCTGTTGATGTTCTTTTTTGGATAGCCTAAAGACTACTAACAAAATTAACATTTGACTCTATAGTATTCAGTTGTAGAACAGAAATTATGTATAATAACTCTATTTGGTTTCACCCAGAACAGGATGGGTTCCCTTTTGATTCTGGTTCATCTTAATGTTTCTTCTTATTATTGTCTCAGGGAGTTTTTCCTTGCCGCCATCGCCTCTACCTGATTTCTGTAAACCTGCTTTGTGACAATGTCCACTGTCACAAGTGCTTTAAAAATAAAACTGAATTGAAAGTAAATGGACAGGGAGACATTGTTACTTTTTAAATAAGTGGCTGATGTGTTTCTATTGGTCTTGTGTGCGTAAAGACAGCTGAGTTTTGCACATACTGCAGACTTGTTCAGACCTTGGTCCAGGAATTGGTAAAGAACAGTGTTGCAATAATTGAGTCTGGATGTAATATATGCATGGATGGCTACTGATTTGATATTGTTGGGCCTCAGAAGGTTCACACTCATCCAAGTCTTTAGGTCAGGCAGTCATCCAGCACAGGAGGAGGCAACAATATTCAATTCTTAAAAATTCTGGATTTTCTTTCCTGCAATTCTTAATGCATGTAGAGTGAGGCAATGCATTGTAATTTGGGGTTCATGAATGAATAATTTCTCTGGATAGCAGAGATCTGCTTAGCTCCTTTAGGAGAATGCCTTATCAAAGCAAATAGGATTCAAAAGGAAAGAAGTTATGTAATCCAAGGCTAATTGAATGAACTGGCTCCTCTTTCTGCCTCCCTGCCTAGGCTTCTGTTCAGATGGGGACTGAAAAGCCACTGAGAAGGTGTCCTCAGAGGAATTAATACCTTCCCCTTGTTCAGGCATATAAATAATCTAATTTAATGTCTATCTAATTAACACCCCCATTTTAGCCTGGGTAAAGAGCTACAATAAGCCAGGGACAAACTTTGGGAGAGAAAAAGACCCACATACACATACTGCACCTATATACACCTGTGCCGAAAAAGAAAGAAAGGAAAAAAACTTAAAATAAATATGAAGTGGCAATTGAACACTAAATTTACAAAGCAACTCCAACTAAGGTGGACTATTGCTATATTTACATAACAAAAACATCACAAGCAAGGATTAATAGATCTGCATTATTCATGATAATTATACCACATAATATGTTCTATGTACATGGTCCCTGGAGGACTAGTGACTAGGCCGTGGCACTCTCAGCGCTGTGGCCCAGGTTCCATTCCTGGCCAGGGAACCAACCCAGCACAAGACAGTGCACTCTCAGTGCCAGTCCCATGCCCTAGAAAAAATTGGGGAGGGTTGCACCAGGAAAGGCATCCGGCATAAAAACATCAAATATGTGGAACAATGACCTGCTGTGGCGACCCCTAACGGGAGCAGCCAAAAGAAGAAGAAGAAGAAGAATATGTTGTATGCACAGATACTTTACAGTTACTTTAGTCCTTGCAGTCCAGGGTCATTTGATAAAGTGATGTCTGCAAATTGAAACCAGAAAAACAATAATTGGTGGAACAACCAAATTAAACTATAACCCTCTGTGAGAATAGCTTCCTTATGTATGTACAAAATTGTATTATTATATTATATAACTGGTTATTCAATTTAGAGCCATGGAATCACCGAGTGCACAGCAGTAGAACCTGGACTCCTGGACAGGATTCCAGGTGCCACCTACCCTCAACTAAAAGAAAATTAGGGAATTGAAAATGCACTTTGGTTCAATTGTACTAAAGCTGTGTCTGTGAATTGCACTTGATAAACATAGATGTGACTATACTGAATTCTGAATATTATTTTTTTTGACCAGATGCAGTGCATTTCAAGTATATTATCAAAAGGTCTGGTTAAGCACGCTGCTTTGATATTGAATCAAAACATCTTCTCTCAATCTACTTAAGAAACAGAGAGAGAGAGAGTGATTTCACTGGTCACATGATTGCTTCACGTGATCGCATGGAGAGCCAGCTCCATTACCAAAACGGGAATTGTCTGCATTTATGAAGTGCCCCATAGCTCTGGATTACACACAAGCCACGTTATAACAATTTAAAAGAGTGCTAATAGCTTTCAAATGACACCGCACATGCCTCTGTGATCTGTGGTACCCAAGAAAGGGGTTGTGGAACTTGGGCATTTTCGCTGACTTTGGAGCTCTGTTGAGCTGAGGTGGTAAGAAGTGCTCTCAAAACATTTTATAAAAAAACATTTTTATCATTTCAATCCAAATCCAAAACTCAATCCAATTATCAGGACACTGTTGTCCCAGCACCATTGTACTGTTGCTGTATGATTTCTCACAGGCTGAAGTCGGTAGCGCTAGCTAGCAAGGATTTGGCTAATATGCCATGATTACTAAAAGTACAAGTTCAAGAAACTTGCACTTACATCATGCATGAAGAACCTCCACCTTTACATAATTTTCCTTTTTCTTCCAAAAAGTAGTAGGTGGGCACTTGTATTTTTTAGGTGTGAACATACAATGCAGATCATTGCAGTTTTCTCAAGAAGTCAGCCAGCATCAGTCACAGAGAATGTGACCAGTGGAGGTATGATATGAGCAGGGTAATTAGAGCATTACCTTGGCGCATAGGACATGACCCCAAATAGACATTATGAATTTTCTGTGACCCAAAGACTTGATTATTGTACATTTTTTTAAATTCTAGATTTATAATATAGTACTACTGTAACACTTGAACATTTGCTCAGTAACATACATACTGTATGTGTAATATAATTGACTAAAAGCCAAAAGAATATTGCTTACGATGACTTACCAGACTAGGAGGAAGTGTTGTGTATTTACAGGGAAATAAGGTATGCCAGGGTGGTGTGATATGGCGCACTGTGAAGCAGAAGGATCTGGTTTATAGTTGGCACATAAGTTTGCAAATATTGAAAAGCGGCATTCACTAAATGGCATGATCAAGCTAAAACATCCCTGTCTGTCTGGGTTCCAAGTCAAACTATAAAATGTATAGGGATTTTTATGAACAGCAATTTTAAACACACTGACGAGCTCTGTCTCTCTTAAAACATTCGGCATTGTGATTATTGTCATGGTCTGCATCTCAAATCAAAAACACTTAATTTAATAATCTATAAGATTCAGAACACTGATATGCAAAAGAAACATCTGGGTGGGTTTGAAAGCTACATTTTTAAAAATTTAAACATTAACTGTAATGGGAGAACCAGATAGTTTTAATACTCAGTACTCAATAATGGTCTAGAACAATACACAGTAGTACGCAGTTTGAGACACAATGCTGGTTTGCTCAGCAGAGGTAGATGGATGGGGAGATTTATCTATTTTATCTGTCAGGATAGTAAAAAAGGCTAAAATAAAATGTACCCTATTCATTTAAATGTAGCTTGTTTGAATGTGACTCCAAGTAACATTTCATAATATTAGCACAAAAAGTAAATGTTTGATTTTTTCAAATTTTTTAATTCATTTGTAGACACCAGTGTGAAAATTGGGGTCCACCAATGGCTCACACTTGACATTGTTCCTCCCCACAGTGAACTCAGACCATGCCAAATGCCTCTACCAAGGAAAATATAATGAGAACATGATGGGAGACTACATTTGGGGGCTGCTTCGTGAAAGTGATATACAATATATTGGTAAATCTCAAAGAACTGCTCACTTCTAAATCTTTGTGGTCATTTTTGTATAACTATTTATATTATATAAACAAAATACAAAAATTTATACAAAAATTTAGTAGTTATACAGTAGTGCATAGGGAGCCATTGGTGGACCCCCAGAAGGGGCTGATGCTGCCGTGGAACATCAAATTGGGCCTTATGTAACAATTTGTCACAGCTCTAAATAAGGAGTCGGCAGCCTTCAAATACCTTCAAGACTTCTTTCCTAAGCTGTCTGAGCTGACTCTCGAAAATCTCTAAAAACTATTACTTCTAAATCTTTTGAGGTCATTTTTGTATAACTTTAGTATAAATACCTATTAATTTTGATTCATACTTGGCTTTTTTCTGACTCACCCTTTTTCACAATGAAAATGGCAAATTTCAAAATATCAATATCCTCATCAGAAAAGCAAAGTTTGAGGGGAATTATAGCCATTTTCTATATTTTTGTGGCATAAGCAATTAGGAAATAACACTTACTAACCAGGAAAAAATATATAGGAACCCTGACTATTTGTTGTAACCACAATATTTCATCTTGAAACATTTTCAGACATTGCAATTGCTCACAAAGCACTGTAGGTTTGAGGGCAATATTAAATATATAGATGTGATATTAATGAATTAATCATATGAATCGTCATATGAATATATTTTTTTTAATTTGGAGTGCATAAAGGAAACATTATCTTAAATGGAGACAATAATCATGGATGTAACTTTATATAGCACATAGATTATTATAATAAATTTGTGAACTCCACTTAGGTGTACTTACAGTGAGCAGTAACCCTAGGAAATGACTGCTTGTTCAGCCTGTCCATTAAGCCATGGGTATAATATACACTCTTACCCTCAATACATTAGACCACTACTATTATAATATACATACTACTAAATGTTTATTTGAATCTTTGGCCCCATATGAATCACTGAATAAATCTGGATCATTTAGTGAGTATATGTTAATTAACCATTATCTAGAAAGCTGCCATAGGCTACACAGGCCTTGTCCAGCATGATCAGATTTTAAATGTGGTAATTGGTACAAGTGTAATTATTGCTCAGAATATCATTCTAAAAAAGTTACTACACATACACATATGCCATCATAAAAACATATACACAACCTGCTTTTTTCCCCAGGTGATTCCTTGAATCCCCATATAAGACATCTTTTTCAATACTGTACATAACATCCAGCCCAGACATTCTACTTCCAGACTACGATAGGGCTCCCTTCCCTCAGATTTTGAAATTCAATTCAATTCAATTCAGTTTTATTTGTATAGCGCTTTTTACAATGTCATTGTCTCTTTTTTGGTTGTCTCTCATTTCTTGTTTGTTCACTATAAAAATATGGACTTTGTGAAGTCTCACAGCCTCACAGTTTGCTTGCATTCTAGTAGGTTCTGGACTGGGTATTGGCTGTTTTGTGCTTCGGTAAATCTCATGGATCCTTATTCTATACCTGAGTGAATGTGGTAAAGATGCCACTAAGAGACTGATTTCATGGAAGCAAGGCAAGCAATCGGCTAACATTTCACACTGTTGAAGCCAAGAGTGGATGGAATGAGATGGCACTGAAGACAGTTTTCTCCAAATGCACAGTCCCCCTCCAGATGTACACAGGTGTACTTAATAGATAGAGACACTTTCCTTTATGACTACTAAATCAACTAATCATTCTAGGTACTCCCTGTCTGTCCATTATTAATCCAATAATTTCCTCGAAACAAGGTAATCATGGTTTGGCTCTCCCGTGTCACTCCACACATGCAGAAAGTGAAATCCAGAATGAGGCAACCATCCCTGAGCCTTACCTTGCAGAGGTGTTCAGCAAGTTCCCCAGAGGGAAGCTTACCCCTTATCTCTTCCAGAGATCAAAGCTATGGAGGAAAATATCCCTGACGCCCTTACACCTTGAACAGCAAATGAAAAACATGATAAAATAGTCTACACCCCATATGCATTCAGTTGAAATTTTGAATGACCTCAAAGTCACAGTTACATCTAAATTAGGTGGACAGTGTATGAATTACAGTAGAGGTGTGTGTTATTCCTTCTTTATTTTGCTTAAAGGTAAGCTGAAAAATGGTCTTGAGTAGATTTCAAGTTTGGAAATTCGCATTTGGAATCAGTTGCTGCTAACTCTCAATATCAAGTCCAAATAGCTGTCACTGCCAGTGAAGCAAGGCAGCATTAGACTGAAAAATCAACAAACCTATCAGAGAGATATAAAAAAGATAGTGTGGCAAAATCAACTATCATTTCAATCTTTTTTTTTTTTATTAATAATGCAGTGGTGAGCTCAGGACACCAAAAGGCCCACAAGACCACAGAAAACAACTATGGTGAATGACAGAAGAATTTGTTCCCTGGTGTAGAAAAACTCTTTCACACCAGTTGGCCAGAGTAAGACCACCCTCCAGGAGGTGGGCATATCAGTGTCAAAGTTATCAATCAAGAGAAGACACAGTAAATGCAGATACCACAAGATATCAACCATTGGTAAGCCTCAAAAACGGGAAGATCAGATTAGAGTCTACATCTAAACATCTAAATAAAATAAAAAAAAGCCTGTACACATCGGGAACAACATTCTATGGACAGATAAGACAATGTACCAGAATAATGGGAAGGGAAGGGTCTGCTTATGATCTGAAGCATACCACCTCACCTTATGGCGTGGGCATGTATGGCTGCCAGTGGAACTGGTTCCCTTGTATTTATTCATGATATGACACCTGACAAAAAGCAGTAGGATGAATTCTGAAGTTTACAGGGCTATATTGGCTGCTTAGACTCAGGCAATGGATGGCACATCAGAGTGCAGATAGACAATGACTTAAAGCATACTTTGAAAGCAACCAAAGACTTTTTAAAACAAAGAAGCCTTTATTTGTAATATACACATTACAGCACAGTGAAATTCTTTTCTTCACATATGACAGCTTGTTAGGAAGCTGGGGTCCAAGCAGAGAGTCAATTATGACATGGTGCCCCTTGAGCAGGGTGGGTTAAGGGCCCAACAATGACAGCTTGGAAGTGCTGGGGCTTGAACCCCCAGCCTTTTGAGCAGTAACCCAGAGCCTTAACCACTGAGCCACCACTACCCTTAAAAAAAGATCAGGAGAGAGCATGAATGCAGTCCCCCACTACCAGTTAATAAATGATGCAGCTGAGATTCCCACATTTGGGGAATTCACAGGGGTCAGCACAACCAGAGTGCAATGGCTGAGCCTTGACTGGGTGAAGCACCTTCTTAATCAAAGTATCTCCCCTGCCAGGTAAGAAGTGGAATGTTCTGCAATGATCAAGTCAATCACAAGACTTGAATCTAATTGAGCATGCATTTCACTTGCTGAGGGCAAAACTGAATGCAAAATAGCCTAAGGACAAGCAGAAACTGAAAACAGCTGCAGCAAAGGCCTGGTTGAGCATCCAGACTTAAGGCAGTCATTAACTGCCAAGTTTATAACCAAGTTTTAAAAATTCCTATACTGTTCACCTGATTTGGATTTAAATACCTTCAAATTAAAGCTGAAAGTCATTCATGCATTTTGAGATCATTTCATTCTTTAATTTCAACTTAGCACGTTTGCCTCACACCTCTAGGCTTGGGGGTTTGATTCCCACCTCCGCTCTGTGTGCATGGAGTTTGCATGTTCTCCCCATGCTTCTGTGGTTTCCTCGGGGTACTCCAGATTCCTCCCCCAGTCCAAAGACATGTGTTGTAGGCTGACTGGCATCTCTAAATTGTCAATAGTGAGTGAATGGGTGTGTGTGCAAATGTGCCCTGCGATGGACTGGCACCCTGTCCAGAGTGTCCCCTGCCTTGTGCCCCAATTCTCCTGGGATAGGCTCCAGGCTCCCCGCAGCCCTGTGTAGGATAACAGAAAATGGATAGATACTGTGGTAGACAGCTAAAATATCTATATCTTTGTCAATGTCTAAATATTCATGGACCTGACTGTGTATGTAGACTTAGAGAACAGAAATATAAAAGCCATACCACAAGATGCAATCCACTCATTGGCAGTAAGAATTGGAAGGCCAGATTGGAATTTGCAAAGATATACAGAGATTTCACAAAAATTATTGAACTAAGATTAATTTACTTTAAGACTATCTGTTTCAATACTTTTGCTCATCTAAAAATTGGGTGGACTGCCACCAAAGGTGCCATGTTCTAAATTGTTAAACACAATTAAGTTATTTAAGTTATTTGTTTGTTAAACAAACAAGTTATCATCATTCTAAACCCCACTTTAGAGGAACGTTTCACACTTGTAATTTAGAAATGGGGTTAGCACCACTTTTTACCCGGGGTTATGAAACCCTGCTCCAAAGCAGGGTTTGACCACTTTTGTGGTGTTATCCCTGTATTGCCATGCCAAAGGTGTAGAGTGTGAAATGATGCAGTGTTAGAATGTTACGGCTGGATGCTTAGCAACAGACACCCAATCAGAAATTTAAAAATGCATGCCTCATATCACATGCTTTGTACAGTCACAGAAACCCCACATGTTGTGTAAACAGTAGTTGCAGCATTAACTATAATAGTTGCAGGGAAAAATAAAAATGATGCTACTGTCCAAGTAAACACAAGTCTTTCCATGCTTAAAAGGAATTCAAAAGGAACATAATTTGCTCCTCTGTGCTTTCTTTCTTTTGTCTTTTTGCCTTTGTTTTCTTGCCTTTGTATGTCTCAGGAGGCTTAAAACAGCCAAGGAATATTTATGTGGTGACATTTTTTCTCACTGATGTGAAAGCATGAGACAAGCCATTATTTAAAATCGGTCACATGCTGTATTAATCCAATCATGGTTGTTGACACTGCAAATATGCAAATAAGAATGTTAACCCTGGGTTTAGAAATGTACAGTGTGAAAAGTCAGATTATGAATACCCAGGATTAATTGTTAACACTGGGTAAAGTATGAGCAATGTGAAATGTGAAACAAGATAACTCAGGGTTCCGTTTACCCAGGGTTTAGAATGACCCAGGGTTAAGCGTGAAAAGCCCTTTAAAGACTCTGTCACAGATCTTCTGAAGAGCGTCAAAAAATGCTAATCCAAACAGCCTTATTTATTTATTTATTTATTTATTTATTTAAAAAATAGCCTTTTATGTAATATATGCTTTCTTTCAGGGCTGTTTCTGAAAATTTTTGGACCCTAAGTGACAACTAACTCAGGGCTCCTCCCCCACAAAATTAATACTTCTTTTCCTTCGATGAGGAAATAACAGTTTAATAAACAATGAAACAATGTGTCAAAATCAAATTCTGCCAGGGCCACATTTTTTAGCATGTATAGTTAAGTATACATTTAACATTTATAGTTAAATTATTACAGTGCTTGAAAATTGTATTGTTATTCCTCATACTTCTTCTTTCCCTTCTTATTATTATTCTTAATTATTCTGTGAGTAATACAGCCCAATCCGCTTAACGTACAGACTCCTTCAAACTGTGTTTCGAAGCTCTTGGTCACAAGAGATGTGATATGTATTTTTTGGTTTTGGTAGCATTAATAGCTTTTAAATTGTTTAAGTTTAAATTATAAATTGTGTAACAGACACCCTTTAAAAGTACACAAACTTACTGTTTGTCAGTTAAGAATTCCATGATGTCACAAAGGGCCAATCACACACACAGCGCAGGTGTACAGGCCTGCACTTTGTCACAGACAGGAATTTCTGTTCAAAATTAATCCGTTGTCTATTCACTGTCATGCATAAATACCATCCTGCCTGCTAATTGCCACAAAACTCAAAAATAAATACCTCCTTGGCCTTTAATTTCCTCAAAGCCCAAATATAAGTTCTGCCCTGACTGCTTTTGTCCCAAAATCCAAAAGTAAATCCCCCCTGGCCTCTATTTGCACAGCAGCCCAAATATAAATGCCCCCTTGCTGCTAATTTATCCAAAGCCCAAATATAAATACTCAAAATGACTGCTAAATGCCCCCAAAACCACAAATACCCCCATTACTGCTAAATACACTCAAACCCAAAAATAAATATACCCTAGAAGGCTAAATTACACAAACCCAAAATAAATACCACCATGATCTCTAATGGCCTGTAGGTACTTATCACTCACAAACAGCCGTACATTTCTTTACGTAATCAGTCTCACAGAATTACTTGGATATTAATATTAAAGGCTTTAAGTATTAGTAAAGTAACTAGTGCTAAATAAATTATTAATTAGTTTTACCAATATCAATTGCCTTACATTAACTACTATGACTTAACTATTAATTAAGAATAATAACAGTGACTTTTGGATAAAGTTATCCTTCGGATGCAAATGCAAGGCTTGGTTCAGATATGAGCACACTGAGCTTTACTTCACAAAGAATCCTTAGTGAGAGTCTGTATTTATAGGGTGTGTCTGTGATTGGAACTCAAGTGACTGTGAATATGATGGTGGAGTGTTGTCCTGGGGATTGTAGTCTGTGGTGCCCATATTTGTAGGCTCTGATGTGTTTTGGGAAGAGAAGCTTCTCATGGATTCCTGAACTTACATGACCGAACTCTAAGTCATATTCAGCCACAGTTTTTTGTCCCTGGGACACAGTGAGAAGCTGTTCCCCAATTTCACGCTCTCAGGGGAATCAAAAACTTCAAGTCAAGTCAAGTCAAGCTTTATTGTCATTCTGCTACATGTGTGGACATATAGTGGAACAAAATGTCGTGTCTCGCAGGACCACAGTGCTACATACAAGTTAAACATAAATATGAACATGCAACAATAAAAGTATAAGAGAAACAATTATACACCTATACAACAGTTAACCATCTAACTATACATATACCTTAAATAGTTGACTATACATACACAGACTGAGACTGTACAAAAACTTTACATAGATGCTGTAAATGAAATTGTGCAAAAGAGATATTTTGGGGGAAGCAGTGCAAGATGATTTGTAGTGCAATGCACAAGTAAACATATATTATCAAATTGAGTCTTTGTGTTTGTAAAAAGTGTTCAGTGTACATTCAGAGAAAAGAGTGTGTTACTACAAGTGGTTTGTATAACCCACTCACCTGTGTGTAGCACACTCAGAATTGCACTTAAACAAATTGCCAGTTTTCATGAGTTGGGGGGAGGGGGTGAGGTGTTCATGGTTTCAGGAGGTAGGGTTGTGGATGAGGTTTCAGAAGGGGACAGGGAGATTGGAGTTGAGGGCTCTCACAGCCTGAGGGAAAAAGCTGTTGAGCAATCTGACAGAGTGAGCTTTGATACTCCGGTACCTTATACCTGATGGCAGGAGCGGGAAGAGATTGTGGGAGGGATGGGTAGGGTCCTTCACAATGCTGGTAGAAATACAAGAGAACCAGTTCCATTGGCAGCCATACATGCCCACGCCATGACATTACCACCAAAAACAGGAAGGCCAG
>CM074981.1:17408470-17460670 GCA_037576825.1 Pangasius krempfi | reverse complement strand
ATAGGGAGAGGTGGAGAGTGATGATTCGCTGTGGCGACCCCTGAAGGGAAAAGCCGAAAGAAGAAGAAGAAGAAGAACTAAGATACACTAGCTGTCTTAAGAAATGCAAATTGGAATGCAGCACAGGAGTTTGACTGTCCTAGTTTTTATTACATGATAACAGCAGCATCACCAAACAGGTGTAACAAACGTGCGGGACAACCTTTCTCGAGTGGAAATGATGTATGAAATCCGATCATAAGTGTTCACTGGAGACGCAGACGAGATAATGCTCGGTGTGAACGGCTATGTGTCTCGGGTGTCCACTTGTGATCGCTTGATAAGGATGTTAATATCACATGTGAACAGGGCCTATGACAGGGTGGACTGAAGTGTCCCAGCACCAAGCAATACTGTTAGCAACCCAAAGTTGATTTCCTATAACTGCACCTCTCGAAGTGTTTTATTCCTCTTATACAGCAGCAATTTCCCAACGATTAGGTTTATTAAAAATGAAAGAATAATGTTATAGAAAATTAACCAACACTTTCTGAATGATCAGAATGGAGAATTCAGCAGCGCTGTGGTTTATGTCGTCTTATCAGCGTCTCAGAGGAGGAGTGTGTCAGGTCATGGGGGCGATCATGGTGAGCGGGACAACCAGGAGAGCCGCTTCCTGACTGATCTGTACATGCTGATCATGGCCTCCTCGCAGGCAGACGTGTTCGAGAGAGACTGGCTGTCCTTCGCCGTCAGAGTGCACTGGCTCAAAGCTCGGCACCTCGCTTTTCAGGTAACAGATGCAAAAGTGATCCTGATGCTTGTCTTTGTTCTTCTTGGTTCCTTTATTAGTTAACATGCTTCATAATTTTTCCGTATCGTGTTGACTATGTGAGCTTTATTTCAATATGTAAATATGTGGGAATGCTTAGACATATTCAGAATAAGCCTAGTGCATTACATTTCTAACACATCGATTGCACTTGCTCTGAATTGTAGGGTGACATGGAAGAAGCACTGGAGCGTTATGATGTGTGCGTAGGGCTACTGAAGAGCCAGCCTCAGACCAGTGATGGAGGCAAACTCTCCATCCACATGCCTAACCTTTGTGTGGATTCAACCATTTCTGAAGAGGAGGTACAGTATTATACAGCGTATACATACACTCACACATAATAGAAAAATTTGAATGGAGCTCTGAAACTTATTTCCCTGACTGATTATTAATTTCGTATTTGATTTTGTTTGGTTTTGTACAGAGCTATTGAAAGGCCACAGAAATATATTTTTAAATATTTTGTGTGCACCATATACTAAATCCTGTGCACAATATTATATGGAGGTCATGACTTCACAAAGCTTTTGCAGAAGCTCTGTTTCGTGCTCACATTTTCTTGAATTAATGAAATAACGCCCACATTTTAATCCAGAAACGGACCTTCTGTTACAAGTACAGCTCAGTTTGAATAGTTAATGCTTCACTTAAAGTGTATTATGAATTACAAAGGCATAATGAAACCTCCTGCTTCCCCTGCCATTATTTTGAATAATAGAACCAAGGATGTTATAAAGGTGCATGAGATTTATCAAAGCCAATATGATCATGTGCATCATTGAATTTATTGTAAATCAGTTGTAAGGCTACAGAGATTAAATGGCTGCTACAGCTGGATGTTTTCAGGAGGATGTCACTACATCTCCGTGATGCATCCTTAAGAACTACTTGGTTTTATCTACACCTACTTACACTTTGCTGTAATCACAGCATGTGGTCGGCTGTTCCATTAAATCATGGGCATATTTGCTTTAGAAAAAAGCAAAGGCACTATGTTATTGATTTTAGACCCGTTCCCATGCATTGTGATTTCCTCATTTCAATGTAGTATACCTCGTTTCACAAAATAATGAAAAAAAATCTAGCAGTTAGCAGTAGGATATCAGTACAAAAATATGCATGCAGATTTTTTTTTCTTATATTGAAATGTTTGGTCTGTGTTAGATTGAGAAGAAGCTGAAATCTCTGGAGAGGTGCCAGTCACTGGAGGAGATTCAGAGGCTGTTTGAGACCGGCGACTACCAGTCCGTGGTGAGATTACTCCAACCCACGCTGAGCTGCGGCTTCAGCTCATCACGGCCTAAGCCATTGGAGTACATCAGCTCAGCTCCTGAGAGACCAGCACAGCTGCTGCTGCTTCAGGTGATACACACACACACACACACACACACACACACACACACACACACAAACATTTATACATAGCTAGTTCTCTGTTCAAATACTCAGTTTACTCTCTCATGTCCCAAAGAACTCCTTGCTTCGCATGAAGGATTATGCTCAATGTCTGGAGAGTACTGAAGTGGCACTGAATGAGGCCATGCAGCACATAAACTCCATGTTACCCAGCAGCCCCTCTGCTAAGGAGGAGTGGGTAGCCACAGTGACAGCCATGCTGCGGGGAATCGAACAGTGCATCACGGAACAACCGCAACTCCTCACCAGCACGCCACCAGCCACCAATCTGCCTCGCCTCGCCAACAACCTCATACAGGTGCGTGAAAGAGAGTGCGAAATAAACTTTAGCATGTGGCACCATTGTCTGATAATTCTTAATAGGGCTGAACTGATTATTGATGATATTGATACTGATCATGCTTGTGTATAGTCTATGTAGCTGAAAGACTCCAATATGGTGTGTGTGTGTGTGTGTGTGTGTGTGTGTGTCTGATATGTCTGTTCTCTCTGTAGCTAATAGCCTGCAGCATGGTGTTGCCTGACGACCCTAAGGAGCCTCACTTCTCCTCCATGCTGCCGTGGATGCTGCTCTACCACCTGCTCAAGCCAGACGAGGCAGAGCTTGACTGCACACTCCGCCAGCACCAAGCCGATGATGATGATGATGGTATATTTCACGAATCACACCACTAGGGGAAAATATCATTACATAATTACAAACATCATACACATTCACAAACATTGTTTTCATATACAGTTGACTGACGCAACTAACCCTGGCAGCTTATAGTCAGAATCGACCGAGATCCTAAATACTATCCCGAGTGCTATCCTGAGAGTTATGGTTTTGAGTATACAAGGTTTGCTCACAGATTGCTCAGACTTATCTAAAAGTACTTCAAGCTCAAGTTATTGAGTGTAATTTTTCATTTTATAGTTACTTTTTAAAACATATTATTTAACTTCCCTAATGCATGAGCTATACTTTTATAGGCAGGCTGTTGCTTTCTTGAGCCAAATGACTCATTTCTCACCTGACTGATTTGTCCTGATTGTAGTGTGCTGGCTAATTAATCATTTATTCAGTTTGTTTTGCTAACTGGCAGGCTGAGATTCTTTGCCTACTTCTCCTGATTTTTACTCTCACATTCACACAGGATTGGTAACACAGGGAATAAAATATTAACAAAAAAAAGCCATTGCAACCACAGCCGCACAGATCACACATGGCACAGATAAGGACTGAACAACTTGAATGAATTGGTATTTCCTGTGAAAGAACAATTCATTCATTCACTGTGATTTGTATGTGTGTGTTCTCTAGATGACGACAGTCCCCTGTTGCCCTCGTCTCTCATGTTGTTAAACACAGCACACGAGTACCTGGGCCGCCGCTCCTGGTGCTGCAACTCTGATGGCGCTCTGCTCAAGTTTTTTGTGAGTCTGAAGACAGTGATGACTTTCAGAATATCACCACATACCTTCTACTCCCAGCTTAATAAACTGTTCAACTATTTAACGTTTGCGTATGCGCGCCGCAGGTGCATGTACTGCAGGAGAAGCTAGCTGAAGCAGATGCACTGCCTTATAAGGAGGATCTGGAGACGGCGCTGGAGCAGTGCTTCTACTGCCTGTACTCCTACCCGAGCAAGAAGAGCAAAGCACGCTACCTGGAGGAGCACTCTGCACCACAGGTAGTCTCGCCGCTCCAGTTCAGTGCTGTGTGTGTCGGTCTGGGAAAACCTGTTGGAAGTCGCTGTGATTTTTATACCTATAACATGCACAAATATCATTCACCAAAATAACATGGAACTGTTACTGCTTTACTTTTTAATCTTGCCCATGCTATCTTCCTGCAAAAGTCAGGCAAGGAGCCAGGTTAACAAACACTGCAGTGAAAATAGCCAGTCTGCTTAAACATGTCTACAACATTACTAGCTGTGTGACTTCCTCACAGAGGGATGTCACGCTTTGATCAAATTGTTGAATAGCTACATGCTGTAGTGAAATGAATATGGATCTAATTGGTTCCGAATATATTCAGGTACCAGCTGTCAAAATGTTCATGATTCTCATGTGCTGCAGTTGATCTTTAGTGTAATCAGTTTTCTTAGCTTCATTTTGGGGGTATTTGGCCTTTAAAATGCTAAAACTTTCCTTATGATTGCCATAAAAAACCTAATTTACTTCTGGAAAGTCTCTAGTTGTCAGAAATTTCATCATTACCTCATATTGCTGTCCAGGCATCACGATGTCATTCATTAAAGAGGGAAAGATATTTTTTTACACAATGCATTTGTGAATTGCTCTGTGTAAGTCCACAACAGTAGGCTCTCTGCACTCACCACGTTTAAAGACAGGACTGGGCTTTTGCATTGCAATGCAGTTATTAAAGTACACGTCTTGGCTTTTACATCCAATCTAGATCATTACGTTCATTTAATACACTGTGCATCTCAAAAATAAGTGCTAGAAAATGGTAAAGTTGGGTTTGTCTGTTTAGTTAGGCATAAAGCCCTAAAAGATAGATAGGATCTGGGACAATAATTAGTGTGATTTCTTGCACCTCTTGACCATCAGAGTGTTACAACCATGCATGCATATGATCGCATAATGTTGGTTAATGCAAGAAGATTTTCACTCCATTTTCTGTGGCAGTTTTTACAAAGTGTGAAAAATTAAAAAGATTTTTAATTATTATTCCCTAAGTCAAGAACTCTCCTTCAAACCCCAGTATGCTACTTACAGGTACATGTGCATGCACACGACCAGAGTACAATAGCTGTAGGAACACAATGCGTTATATGGCAAATACACACAAAAACACACACACACACTGTTACAGACAAAGAAAGTAGTTGAAAGACCATTATAAAAACCCGTCCCAAAGGTACATGGCCTCATTACTTTTACATGTGACTGTAGCTCTGCTCTATAGTGGCTTTGATTGCGCTGCGTTTTGATTCAGCATCACCCGCTTGAGTTCCAGCTCCCTTCTCTCTCTGCTTGATTACCTTCTCCCCTTGGCTCCTTTGTGAGCTTTGTTACTTAATGAGTTTACGAGTGTTTTCCCAGAGCTAATTAGGCAGCTGGGTGGCGTGAGGTCTGCAGCAGGCTGACTCTGCACTAATCAAGCAATTGATTCTCTTGTGGCCACATACATACACACCCTCGCTATTCACTGGTCTTCTTCGAGGGGAATGCCCTGCATGCATTCAGTAACAGGAGCAATGGAGGACAACTCTACTGTTTTCTGACTCGTGGCATAATCGTTTTAAAACAGTGAGGAAAGACAAGCACCTCAAGATTCGCATTCCCTTCAACTTTTGGTTCCTCTATTATTCCCCCTTACACCACAGTTCAGTAATAAATTAAAAATTGTAATCATCAGCAAATTGCTGTAGTATAAGAGGGATAAAACATTTTGGGACATGCTGTTATTGGAAAATAATCAACTTCAGGCTCTCAAACTCTCTAGTATTTTCAGCTCATTCTGCCAAGATTACAACTTTGGAAGAGGGCACTGGGAGACATCCAGTAAAATCCAGCAGATATTGCCATGTCTTCTGTTCTCTGATCGTTTAATAATTCCATGTTTTGTCACTGCAAAGTCTTGATGATGTGCAAGTTAATGAAACCCACTCCTCTTGCGAGTAATTGCACAGCTGCCATTGGAGCTTCATTATTATACCCTTGTGGTGGCGAAGCACTTGCCATCAGACACTAATCCTCCCAGTCACACTTTACAGTGCCTTGCATAAGTATTCACTCGCCGTGAACTAGTCCACATGTCGTATTACAAACTGAAATGTACTTAACTGGGATTTAAATTAGATTTTTACCATTTGATTTATGCAATACAGGGTGATTAAAAAAATGTAATTACATATGTTATATAACATTGTAACATTGTGGAAAGACCTAAATCCATGTTTGCAAAAGACCTCCATTAACTCTTAAATAGACCAGTGTTTCAAAGGTGAAGAAGGAAAAGTGCTATCTTAGTGAAGCATTTGCTTTATACAGCTTCTCTCTTTGCCTCTCTCTGTCAGGTGGAGCTGCAGTGGAGCGAGGCTCTCTTCATGTTTGAGTACTTCAAGCCCAAAACCCTGCCAGAGTTTGACAGCTATAAGACAAGCACGGTGTCTGCGGATCTGGCCAACCTGCTGAGGAGGCTTACAGGAATCGTCCCTTGCCCCGATGGGCCTACACTTTCCATTGATGAAGTGTCAGCCTACATAGAGGGAGGAGCACTCAAGGTCTGAATCCATAACCAGTCGTTCAGTCCCGTTTGGACCCCTGAATCTGCCTCAGTCTCCACTAAAGTGTTTTTTTTTAGCAGCTGTGCATTACATCTGAATTGGCTTAAAGAATCAAGGATGTAATGTAATAGTGCGGTGACTTGATGGAAACGTACAAACTGTTAGAAGGTATTAAAGCAAGATGGCTAATGTTACCTAGTCGACACATAGATGTAGAATGGCTTGAATTTAAGCAGTAAGTTCAGAAACCTTTTGAAATTGCTGTATCCCCAGCTCCTTCATTCTGGTGAGTTGAAAATGTCAGTTTCTTTCTGTCTGTTATGTAATTGCATAGTTAATCATTTATATGGAGCCTGACAACATAATGAAATCTTTATAAGATAAGCCGAGTTCATAGCTAGTAATATCGGATGCTTTTTTGACATTGATGTTTCAGATGATGCAGTCTCAGTAACTGCACTCTAAAATTTATTGCTTTCCATAACTGAGTATAATATTAAGTCTCCTGCTAGTTGTTTCCATACAGATCAATCAAAGGCTTGAGAAAAATGTAGCTATCAAACTAAAGCATAGGTTACATTTTGCAAACCATAACTATGTTAGCACTCAATCAACAGGCAAAATAAGAAGTAGGCAGGAGGAGGTAGCCCTTTTGTATTATTAGTATGCTTAAACATTGCATTTTCACCTTGTTTAAAGGTTTCATTTTGAATTTCTCTGCATGTCATAAAAGTTATTATCTGTCACAACCAAACCAGAAGACACAGTTGACATTATCTGCTCTATGTAATCAAATAGATATGCCCTTTGTGTGCTTATCCAGGTACCGTCACTCCCGGAAGGAACCCCTCCAGCTCCCCCTCTGGTCAATGAGCTGTACTACCTGTTGGCTGACTACCACTTTAAGAACAAAGAGCAGGCCAAAGCCATTAAATTTTACATGCACGACATCTGCGTGTGCCCCAACAGGTCAGTCCTGACTATTTTTTAGTAAAAACTATTGTAAATTAATATGATCCTCTGAAATGTTTTTTTTTTTTGGTTTTCTCAGAAAGGATAAATCTTCATATTTATATTTGAAATCCTTCTCCCTGTGTCAGTCCTGTGATTCCATTCATGTTCTCCACATGTTCTTGGTGAAATCATATTAAGTTTCATGTAATCCCAGAGTCACAAGTGTGAACCATGACTATGTTATCCCAGGTTTGACTCCTGGGCTGGGATGGCTTTGGCCCGGGCCACACGCATCCAGGACAAGCTGAACTCGAACGAGCTGAAGAGCGACGGGCCTGTGTGGAAGCATTCGCTCGCTGTGCTGACATGCTTTAAGCGGGCACTGGAGATCGACAGCTCCAACCTGAGCCTGTGGATCGAGTACGGCACCATGTCCTACGCCCTGCACTCCTTTGCCTCCAGGCAGCTCAAGCAGTGGAGGAACGAGATGCCGCTGGATCTCACCAAATTAGTGTGTATAGTGACTGATGTATCGCCTCCAGCGTAAGCATAACAGTGTATTTAGGCTGTAGAATAATTACTCTGTGTGTGCAGATGGAGGAACGTAAGGATTCGATGCTGGAGACGGCATATAAGTGCTTCCAGAGTGCGTCCACATGTGGAGGAGACTGTAATGAGGAAGAGTGGCTGATACACTACATGCTGGGCAAGATCTCTGAGAAACGCAAGTTCCCACAGAAAGACTATTTGCAGCTCTATAAACAGGTGAACTACTGATCTACTCCTGTTCAACACAACTTGGGTGGTGTAGTACCTTACTCATTAAAAGTTCAGCAAAAATGTCCTATTTACCCCCAAATTAAACGGATCAGTTATGATTTGCGCCTGGATATAAGGCTAATACAGAGCTGCTAACATTTCTAACAAGAAAATCCTAGCATGCAGAGAGAATTTGTTAAATGCAAAAATTGTATAAATTAGATTTTTTTTTCTTTCTTTTTTTTTTTTTTGCAAAATTATTCCTAACCATTTTAGTACAGCATACAACATTTCCCTTTGCCTTGATAATAGTTGTGATATACAGTATTTTCTGTGCGATTGCATATTATTGCATGTTCTTTCTCTCTTCCTTCCCACCTAGTCTGCTCATTTTCTCCATGAGGAAGCTGCCAGGTATCCCCGAAAAATCCACTACCACAACCCACCTGATCTGGCCATGGAGGCGCTAGAAGTAAGCCAAGTCATTCTTTCTTTCCTTCATTTATTTTTTTTATTTATTTTTTTAAATGTTAATCCTTTGGAAAGCACTTAATTTGTGTCTCTCATCTGTCTCCTCCATCACAGCTGTTCTTCCGTACGGCTGCCACTATTCTGAAGCTGTTAGAAGAAGAGGATGGCAAGGAAGAATCAGAGCAGAAGCACCATCTGGACTACGAGCTTTTCTTTAACATGCTCGCTGACGCTGCGGTTGGCCCCTTTGCTCGCGGAGAGGAGAAAAGCATGCCTAAAACAAGCGACAAGTACGTCAGCAATTCATCCCAACCCTATTTATGTTGGTCCCCACTGATGTACAAGCTATTTTTTTTAATAGCGGTACTACTGCAGAACTGTATGATCACTAAGCATGATTAAAATAAATGGTCACTAACTACGTTACAATATTAGTGATATTTATCAGACAATCTGTCATCACTAGAAGAGGTTCTTACCTACATTTCAAGCTCTAATTTGATCAGCTGCAACCAGCCAAATTCAAAGTAAAGGCCAATATCCACTGGCTCTCTCACTAACTGAAACACTCAGGTGATAAACTCAGTTTGGCTTGCCATGTTCACACCAGGTGAATCATTTTCGGTGTGTGGATTCGACTCTAATTTTTTATTTAACTCTTTTTTGGATCATTCCAACACCTTAGGTTGACACACAACATGATAAGAAAATTAAACAATGTAGTGTTTATCAAAAAATTGTTTAAAAAAATGAAATTTGTTACCAACTATTTCTATTAATGAATTTTAGCTGTATTTTGTTGATTAGTTGTATCAGCCCTATATTAAACCTTATGATGTTTTTCATGACTGATGAAAAAGCAAGCATTGAGATCAGACTTTAAAAACTCTCCTCTATTTAAATAAAAAGATTGCATTAAATACCTTAAAAAATGTTTTGTAGTCAAATCTTTACACTGAATCAAATGTTGAGGTGCCTAAAGACTCCGACTCTTAGTCATTTAGTACTAATAATAGAGTCAAATCATGGAAGTAGATAATGCTAGGAGTGTTTTAATATCCTTTATACTTTCCTCAGGGAAAAACCACCTTCATTGAACGATGAAGACTCGCACTCCTCCTCAGCAGTGGCGGCGTTGACAGCAGCAAACTCTACAGCAACAACTGTGCCCATGGCGACATCGTTGCCTAGCGACGGTGCGGCAGGTGTGACTTCCCCCCCGTGCGTGGTCACTCCGCTCGACCACGATTACGCCAAACGTAAAAAGCTGCAGCAGAGGCAGGGGCAGCCGCAGGACGGTACAGTACACCTGGCCTGGAGTTTATACTCACTCACACACTCACTTACCTGGGGGTGACCATGATCACAATAATGACGGCTAAGCCTCACTCAGGGGTTTGGCCAATGGGCTTGGGTTTATAACAATGACTCCTCCCACCCCTGCTCTTACCATCCGCACGCTGAGGATCATGGGAACATGAGCGACAAAGCTGGCAGGGTCCATCGTACAGACAGGTTACTGAGGCGAAAGTAGGGTGTTGTTTGTTAGTCAGAAAAGGAATCGAGGGAAAGTAAGATGCTGAGTAACGCTCAGTAGAGTGAGGCAGTTTGGAGAGAATGGGCCACATTTGCCCAACTGGATATGACCTAATTTATTTATGAATCATTCAGAGAAGCATTTTCACAAGAAATTTGGTATTCGTGAGAATCCAGTTAGTTCATAACTGTCCAAAACAAGCAATCTGTCTTAGCTATTTGCAGGCTGTCCATCAAACAAGATTTGGGAAACAGCCTAAATTTTTATTTTTCTCAGGTGTTTTTAGACACATTAAAGGAGCACACAAAAGCAGCACAGTTTTCAGTAATCACTGATGCCATTCTCTGCATGCAAGCCTCTACATGCACCGTGATGTACACAGTACACTCCGTTTAACCCTTTTATTGGATAGCTGGAAAAATAGAAAAGCTAGAAAAAGGTATTTTATTTATTCAGATTTTTCCCTGTATTTGTGCTTTGAATAACGCATTAATGGAGCGTTACACTGGCCTTTTTTGGTTAAACGGAGGTGTTGTTCCTGAATCTGTGTCAGATGACAGGCTTGACCCAGTTACTGGACTGATATGAACTCAGTGAGCTTGTCTCTTTGGAATGCTTTATTCACATTTGAGGCTGAAAAATAGATCTGCAAGCTTGTTAGTAGCACTTCTGGTTTAATGTGTAGCCTCAAACGATTGCTTTACTATAATTGTGTTTATCACTATTTATGAGTCAAACTGTATCTTTGGCTGCTTTCACATATTCCGCATTTAGTCAGTTTGAACCCTTGTGCGTTTTTTGCCTTCGGTGCGGCAGTAATGCAAAACAACCAAATCGAGAGAATCGGAGTGAGGTGGTCTCAGTCTGCGTCAAAGAAAACTCTGGTGCGTTTTGATTCCGATAACGGGGAAAAGCGGTTCGATTCTGAATTGTCACAAATGCGGGAAGTGATTGAGACGTGCTGTGTGTAGGTTTTTTAGACACGAGCTGCTAAACTGAGCCGAAGGACAAAGCTCTAGTGGAAATGTCCTCAGCATGATTGAAATTGTGCTTTAACAATAAGCATTAGTAAGTAGAGTCCAGGGAAATTACCACCATTTTATATTTTCATCCGGAGCCCTAGGGACAGAGTCAGGTGTTTTGTGAAATATTACATTTAATGTTACCTCAGTGACACCAGCCAAGTAAGTTTAGGAATTTGCGCTGTAAAAGTGTGGCCCCTGCAGCTGTGTCGCCCTGTTCCCATTCTTTCCTGCAGCCTACTCAGGCTCCTTTCCTCCCTGCTGCCTACCTGCCTGCTCCCTCTCTGCCTGCCTCTGGCCTGCTTCGCATCTGCTGCTTCTTAATCAATGCATGATGGGATGAGGAATTAGCACTCTGGATTATAAAAGAAAAATTTCCTTAACATCCCACAATGCACTCTGCTCGGCTGTGTGTGCGCTAAATGACAGCTGTGTTTGTTTGTTTTTTTTTTTCTTTGGCTCACTTGCACTGGGAAGGAGGTTGAAAAAAAATGATACATGTGTATGTTTGGGTTTAGAAATGGTTGCCAATTGCTGGTGTGTGGGTTTTGAACTGTACTGGGCTCACCTGTATATTAATTCTTCATAAGTAAATTGGCTTGAGTACTTCTGGTGTTTCAGATGCAAATCTAAAAAAAAACTTTTTCTTCAGCCCTGTACAGGAATAAAACACGTCAGATCTCACACCTACCCTCAGGTAAAGCCAAAACTCTGAATGCTCCGAGATTAGATCTTTTTTTTTTTTTTTTTTGCTGTTTTCTAAAGCCATGGTCTCCTCCGCAGCAAACTTCCCTCACGACCACGATTACTGCGGGTCTGGGTGTGCACCTTCTTTGCGAGCGGGACCTGCGTATGGTATAAACTACAGACACCTCCCTCCAGTCCAAAAGCCCTAACTAAACTTGGCTCTGTTTAGGGCTGTGGCAGAGAACCACTGTCCAAATTTTTACTTCCATCCAATGAGTGGCAGCTTGTCGCTTAACACATAGTCATTGCCTGACCTAAAAAGCTATCCAACAAACAGTGCACTTAATACATAGACATTATATGAATCTGAAAACACTCCATGCATGAGTTTTATACTTTTACACTGTATTTTTAATCAACCCTGTCTGCTCCAGCTTGCTTAAAATAAAACTCCACTCTAAAACACATTAGATATGTGGATTCTGGTGCTAATCTGTTGGTTGATGCTATATTTTTATTATTACTCTGAGACGTTAGTGGTCACAGTGGCATTGATAAAATTGTCACAGTGGCGTTTAAGAGGAGAAAAAATTCCAACAAGGAAGTAGTGGAGATGTACGTGCAAACCTGGGACTCGTTCCAGAAAGCAGTGTAACTGTATGACACAGGCCCAGCTAGTTAGTGAACCCCGAAATGACGAGCGTGATGGTGCTGATGATGGTATTAGCATAAAAGTTGAAGCTTAGGAAGCTGCTCGGTTTCAGCAGAGTGTACAGATGAGGAAGTAACAGAGCTGGACAGACTAAAGTGACGCTGCATCGCTCTGTTTTAGGTAGAGATGAATTTCGACTGGCAGCTCTATCAACAGGTTGTTGAATGGCCTCGTCAATAATGTAAGCAACTGTTAGGTGAAAAGAGACCAATATGTCGATGAAAGAAGTTGAAACTAAAAAAAACTCAGATTTTCATTAAATAAATGTTGGACTGAATTAAAGATCACTAAACACTAAAAAACTAAACCATACAGTCCTCTTGTAGTGCAGTGTGTGTTGGATTTGATTTCAGTAGCTATCATGTCATCACCTCATCAAATATTTGATGTTTGGATGAAATGTGAAGTGGGTTCTCTGCCACTGCTCCACTGTCTGTCCTGATCAATACACTACTAAACATTTTAGCATTCAGCAGCTATATTCTGCTTCACTGCAGTTGCTGTGTGTGTGTGTGTGTGTGTGTGTGTGTGTGTGTGTGTGTGTGTGTGTGTGTGTGTGTGTTCGCACTGTGCAATCAGACTGGAATATTGACTGTACTGTTTCACCAGTCACTCAAAAAAAAAAAAAAAAACCTGGTCACAATATAATTTCTTAATTGGTTCTACCAAACCTACTTTGTGTGCTACTTTTAATGCAAGCACTTCGGCTCCATATTTTTTGCTGAAGTTTTTTTTTTTGGTTTTTTTTTTTTGTTTGTTTTGTCCTACCCCATGCTGAGTTAGCCAGTACATTGGCATTCTGAACTAAACTGCTTGCTGACAATTTGGTACCACTTCTGCCAACACGCACTCTCCAGATCCAGTTGCTGACTTTCTCAGTTTCTCAGCATGTGAACGCTTTCCTGAACATTTTATTTAGAGGAAAATAAAAATGAGTTGTTTTAGGAAGTACAGTGGCACACTTCATGTGAGAGACCAGTAATCCTTTCCATGCTTTGTGAATACACTGTGCTCTTGCTCTGTGTAAAGGAAAATTCCGGCTCATTACACCTATCCTGGCATTTCAAGAAATCATCCACAAACTTTTTATGAAGTTTTTCATCCCTGATTTACAATTTACATGATTGCAGCTTATCAGCATGGCTTTCTGTGACTCAGATTAAGTCTAGCCCTGGAATTAAGGTAGCACTAAGTTTTAATTTTGCCCAGTCTTATTATCTATGAATCTTGGGATTTCGGTGTTAAATTGTGGGTTCTTGTTTAAAACAATGCAGTGGCACTATCTTTGATTTCTCTTTGATCGATCTTTGAAGTAGACCTCATGGTGCATTTGTGTGTGTCTGTCTGTCTGTCTGTGTCTCCCATCATCAGAGCAAAGTCAGGACAGCGTGGCAGTCTTATCAGACTCCAGCTCCCTGCAGGACGTGTTCTTGGACCCAACCAGCTCACAGGATAGCACCCACAAGCTGGATTCTGGGAAATGTCAGTCATTTTCTGAAGACACAAACACGCTTATGAAAGACAAAGCAGCTGCAGCGGAAGAGCCAGGTAGTGCCTTTACAGTGTTAATTTAGATATATTGAGGCTGAGGATACATACTGTGTCTCAGATCGGAGTACGCTTGAAGTCCTTTCAGCAAGGCCTGACAGTCTGAATGCATTTTTTTTTATTTCATCAATTTTTGATAGTAAACTGTATTCGTTAATTCGAAAAACAAACACAGAAATAACCAGAAATAGAATGTACATCAAAATATACACCTAATATAGCAAGGGTGGACTAAAAGTAAAAGCTAGACAAAGCAAACGCTGCTGTCTCCTCTTCCACTTCTATGTTTTGGTTTGGCTAGAAATGGTCAGGTACCCCTCGCTGCAGAATAAAAAGTCCATGGGGTGGAGCTGGACCTGATCCAGCTCCTCCTACCTGGGTGGAGTCGAGTCAGAGGTCCAGGGGGTGGACACACCTCAGTGCGTTTCAGGCTGGATAAGTATGTTTAGTGTGTTGTTCTGTGTTTTATGACATTGAGCAGGTTAGAGTTAAGGGTTAGAGTTAGAGTTGGGCTTGTGGGAGGAGTTGAAACAGATCTAGCTCTACCCCGGTTTTTTGTTTTTGTTTTTGCAGCGAGGACTATCCCGAAACTGTACACTTATCATTTCACATTCAAATGTAAATGATGCATGACTTAGGAGTGTGATATTGTAGGGAAAAAAATCAACAGTATTTTCTTATAACAATATAGGAAACGATGATGTATTAGAAGGAGCGTATTAATATAAACTTTAAATTCGGAACTATTGTCAAAGCTGTGCTGAAAACTGATCAACATCTGCAGACCAATCGGATTGTGGTATAAGACATGTTTAACTGATTTCTCATAAGATAAAAGATAAATTAATCTCCTCAACTTTTTACCTCCTTCACTTCTGGTTAATAGATGGGAAGAAAAATACCCTGGTGACCCTGTCACTAACTGACTGAGTCACTAATTCACCAGGCAATCAGGAATAAAACACCCTGGATGGTCGGGCTGCTGACTTGTTCTCATTGTTCTTAATAAGTACTTAAAGGACTACAATTGAGTAAATGAGTCAATGTCAGATGTTAAGAAATGGTAATAATTAACACTGCTATCAACCGTTTGAATGATATGATATATGTGCCGACAGTATGACAAAATTGAAGACCTAGTTTTAAATAATTATTGAATACTTCATAATATTTGTATTTGATATTTTAAAAATGGTAAAAAAAAGTAGCTTCTCATTAATGGCCTCTTTTGTGCCTTATTCATGTTTCTCAGAGGAGAAGCACATGGATGTCATCTCCACCACGCACTCTCAGGAGTCCTCAGACACCACTCTGTCTGTCACTTCTCCCGAGATGTCCGTCCCCCCCAAACCCCCTGCCCTGGACACGCCCACCCAGGCACCGACCGCCCTGCTGCGCTCCGCCCCTCGCCGGCCCGAGCCACCCGCACCACCCGAGCTGCTGGAGGTGCCCGGGTGTCTGCCGACAGGCCGGGGGGAGCAGAGGAAGGTGCTGGTGGACATGTGTGTGAGAGCTCTGTTTTTGTGCCTCAACCGCTTCCCCCAGCACTATAAGAGCCTGTACAGACTCGCCCACCTGTATGCCTGCAGCAAGGCGCACAAGGTGAGACACACACACACACACAGAGTGTAAAAAGAGGCTGTTTTTACTGACACACCTGTATAGCATTTCACTATACAAGGCGGTGCGCTGAAAAGCTAGAAGAGACAAGTTTCTGGAAAACAATACAAGAAAATGAGAGTGACTAAGTGAATATAAATCCATCTTTTCTTTTTTAACCTGAAACTTAGTCAGCTTTCGACAAAGCATTGTTCAAAACAGCCAATGTACCAAACAGTCTGCCTGACAACTAGCGCTGTTGAATTCTTGATTCTGATGTGCTCAATTTACTGGTTAATTTTCTATAACTGCAGCTCTGACAATAGTTCTGTAAACCCAGTAGTAGTTTTCACAGGTTTATATTAAAGCGGTCATTCTAATACTTTTTTTTTTTTTGGTAGTAACAGCTTACACAGGGACATGTATAGCAGACACACCACATAAAGTCATACAAGGTGATACAGACATTTACATTCTCGCATTTCATTCGTCCCTGTCCCAAAAATGAACACCGTTCCCCGAGCAGTCTGAAGCAAGCCTGCCACCGATAATGCTGATAATGGACTTCTTGCACAGAAATGTTGAACTGAAGACAGATAGCAGTGCTAATGCAGTCTTACTTGGTGAAGCTTTGAATCATTTGTCTGCTACAGTAATTTTCTTTTAGGATGCTTTCTCATATGCATTCAAGTCACACCCTAGTGTGTTTTTCCCCACAGTGCGGTTTGCACGGTCGCACTCGGGTGTGGACCAAAACAACCAACCTGAAAGTGCCTGAGTGACTTAGTTTGGTCAACTTCCAAGGGAACTGTAGCGCACTGAGGAAACGATTATTTTGAATCAACACGATGGCATGAAGTGAATGAAACATGTTGTACAGATTGGGTTGCAGCATTTTTATTTTTTTTTTGTACATGTAAGCTGCTAAGCTGAGCCGCAAACTGAGCCAAAGAACGGAGCTGTATCACTGCAGAAATGCCATGTGTTATGGATATTTGGACCGACGAACAAAAAAAGAGAAAACGAACTAGTTATGTATATAATTATCTAATCATCTACGTAATGCCAGCTCCGTGTTCTCCATGCTTGCGTGATTGTGGTGATTTCTGCGCACACGTGACACAGGTTTAGTTCACTGTTTTCCATCACAGTATTTTCAACCAATGATTGAAAGAGTTTTACAAATATGATCTCAGCCGTACACATCCCCTAGCCAGTTTTTTTTTTTTTTTTTTGGGTTATCTTTGGTTTGTTTACTTGTGTGCAGTGTGAAACCACACCAAATAGCAAACGAACCAAAACGATCAATTTCAGTCTCAGCAAACCGACCAGTAGGTGTGAAAGCACCATAATATATTCTCCATCTATGAAGTGTTCAGAAATGTACCATGCTACCATGTAACCTTGCAACTATAGCATCTTGCAGGATGTGCACCTTGACATACCCAGCACCCTCTGCCTTAATTCGGCAAGAGTGTCTTGTCATTACAACAAACAAACAAAAAAAAAAGTGGTTAAAAGTCCTTAGGCACTGCCTATACAGCTCAAACCATCAAACTATTCTTGTTTCAGTGAACATATATTATCACGGTTTTATCTCATTTAGGTGCCATGTTAAACTAAAGAACAACTCTGGTGTTTTTCAGCCTATAACTCTTCGGCTAGCACAACACGTACAGTACGTCACCTCGTGGTTCACGTCAAGGGAAAATAAAGACACTAGCCAGACTTGAATGTTTATATTTGTGATGCGAGGGGAAAACACTACAGCTCACAGCCATAGTTAGCCTAGTCAGTTGTTACATTTCCAGACAACCAAAACACAGGGCTAGCTAATCCATTATTTGTCCGCCCCTTTCAGTAATAGCTAATATTTTTCCCACCTCACCAATCAGCATGTTGGGCAACCTTGAAACGCATTGCCAGAGGATTCGGATGCCGATTTAGTATAATAATATTATTATATGGTCCTGATGTGCATAATGGGCTGATTTGGAGCAAGGCATGCGTGTGTGTGTGTGTCTGCATTTTGGCACCCGTGCCAGTTGGCATGAGTGGTAACATAAGCTGGACAGCATGAGTCTGCAACGATACCCATGTCCTTTCTCACTCATTGCCAACGTGAGCACAGGATGTAGTGCACGCTCTGCTGTTAGATTAGGCTTTGTTCAGCATGACAGGAAGTTGCTGTAAATAGGGAAACCCCACACTTTGTAATCATTCTATGTGGTCACCTGAAGCAGGGGACAGACCAGGGGCTTCCCCTTTCTCTCATTTTTCATTTGCGGTTAACATGTGGAACACGCTCGGCTTTTCTGCTCTCTTTGACCAGCAGATTTGGCGCCTTTGCTTTAATTTAGGATCTCTTGTGTGGATGCAGGTTGCAGCGTTGTTGCGTAACCCAGCTGAAGTTCTCCGGTATTGTGGTCCTTCATCAGTGTGTGAAAATCTCTGTTTGCTTCTGGGAAAGCCAGAGCTCCATTGTCCTTTTAAAAGAGAAAACCCGCCTCTGCGATTATTAAAGTATCCATGGCTATTGGGTGAGCGAGAAAGGCGGAGAGATAATTGCAGAAAAGGCTGTAATCAGCTGCACTGCTGTGAATACACACAGCTCTGTCGGAGCTATAAAGCTGCCACGAACTGTGATTATGCGAAGGCCTAACCTCGGTGTGTGTGCACAGAATGTGGCGTAAGCTAACAGAGCTTGCAGCTGTGGTTTTTCTGTTGACTTCCTGTTTACCTTTTTTTGCGGAAGCTGGTGCTATATAAGCAAAAAGCTGGTCAGGTCATTCGACATGTTATGGTGCAGGAATATCTGTGTATATATGGTGCTCAAATTGTTATTTTTGCACTAGTTGTTTAAATAACAGATTAGGGGAATATTTGCCTCTATCCCATGAGGCCTTTTGATGCTTTTTCATAGCAGCAATTATGTTCCAGTCCTTCTGGCAGATTATTAAGAGCAATTAATTCAGCCCTTAAATTTGTTCATCCTATCATGGCTAATGCGATTTTATATTATTAGTAGATAAAAAGGGTGTTTATCTGGTTTAATTGTGTTGTCTTGTGTGGCTTGTGGTGCTGTGTGTGGGTGTGTATATGAAACCTTTATCTATTGCACTAGAATATTTTTGCATCAGAAATCTATAACTGTGATATATTTTCCCGTTAAAATGTGTTGTTAAAATATTGTTAACATCACCAGCTAAGGTTATTCGGGGGCGGGGCTAGCAGCACTGCTTGTTGCTGGTTAGTTTTGTGTACCACATCACCCAATAAGACACCATATATGCATGCAAGCACTGAATATACAAACAGAATAATAAAATAATAATAATAATAATAATCTGTTTCATTAGTGCTATGTTTGTGCCAGCAAAAACGTCATTGCTGTTTCAACATAATCTTTAAAAACATATCAAAATAAAAAATATATCAACTTATTGACGGAGAAAATGCAGTCAACACGCATGCCCTGTCACACGTGAAAGCATGCACTAACTAACTGAATATATTTTGTCTCTACAGAATCTGCAATGGGCAAGGGATGTGTTGCTAGGGAGCAGTGTCCCATGGCAACAGCTGAAGCACATGCCTGCACAAGGACTTTTCTGCGAGAGAAACAAAACCAATTTGTTCAACGTAAGTAACATACACCGTTAAAAATGCTCCGATTCCTAAGGTTGATCAGTGAGATGACGGTCAGTGTGTACAGCAGCTTGGAAAACGATTTGCTGCCAGTTGTTTGTTTCCCAGTTCAGTGTTGAATGTTAAATATCAACAGTAACACTAATCTATTGAGTATTAGCTAATAATTCTTATTCCGTGTGCTGTTTCCCATGTAGTTTGTAAGGCAGACATTTGTTTTAATATAATTCACATATACGTGTAACCATTGGTAACTACTTAAATGCCTTCAGCTATGGTCAAGGTTTTGACTAAAAATTTTGGAGTGGTCATTTTGAAATTAATGTAGGCTACTTGAATAAGTAGGCTACTAAATAACAAAATAATATGTTTAAATAAAGAGATAATGATTTGAAATAACAAGATATTAACGTGAATATATTCACTAGTTATTAAGTTGAAATAATGAGATGTTGAGTAGAGATAACAAGATAATAACTTGGTCACCTCATATCCTGAAATAGCGAGTTATTAAGTCAAAATAACAGCATGCTGTTTTGAAATGAGGAGATAACTTGAAAATAATCTGAAGTCGAAATATTGAGATATTAAGTCAAATTAATGACATCTTGAAATGACACGATAATAACTGGAGGCAAACGCATATGTTGAAATAATGAGATAATAACTTGATATAACAACATCCTGAAATAACAAGTCAAAACAACAACTCTCTTGAAATAATAAGATAGCATGTCAAAATAACTACATAATATCTCGAAATGATGAGAATATAATTGAAAATAATCAAAAGTCAAAATAATGAAATTACGTCAAAATGAGATACAAGTGGAAATGAGAACAGATCTAGAAATAAGATAAGAAATAAGATGAGTTGAGATAATGAAATATCCTGAAATAACAAGATGTCAAAATAACATACTATCATGAAATGATGAGAGAACTCAAAAATAATCAAGAATCAATTATGGAGTTTATATAAAGAGATATTGCATGAAAATGATGACATCTTGAAATAACAAGATAATTTGAGGTAAACACATGTACTGAGATGATAATATTAATTTGTAATATAATGACATAAAATAACAAGATATTATGTCAAAATAACTATATACTATCTTGAAATGACAAGATAATAATGTAAAAATAATCTAGATTTGAAATAATGAGATAACTTGAAATAAACATGATATCTTAAAATAGCAAGTTAAGTCAAAATAATAATAATGTATGTATGTAATAGTGTGTGTGTGTGTGTGTGTGTGTGTGTGCGCGCTGTAATTAATGATTCAGCTGTTTCAGAAATATCAGCACTTTGATTCTCATATGAAAAACATCTCAAAGCCTGATTAATGAAACAGATCTCCAGCAAGGATATTATTATTATTATTATCATCATCACTAACAAAAAACTTGGCTCTGTAAAATGGGAGACTCCATAAAGTAACATAAACTATCTCTGGAGAGTATATTACCAGGCAGATTAAATTACAGCTCTGACGGGTATGCTGAAGTCACTAGTGTGTGTGCGCAATGGCTATTTATTGTTTTACCGTGAGCAAATGCAGTGAGAATGTGGCCATATTCCAAGGTGCAATCACGCTGTAAGAGAAGACAAATAAACAATGACACACTTCTGTGCATACAGGGATAAGCCCTCATTTTGAGGGTTAGGTGGTAATGAAAGAAAATGAGTGTGAGGTGAGGTACTGTCTATATACAGGATGTGACCTCATGATCTCACTAGGTTCATGCAGCTATAGGTGTGACACTGTTATAAAGTTTCCCGTGTAAGTGGCCATAACACAAATCATTCTCCTCATGATTGTGCCACAATGAGCTAATAGACAGAGTCACAATTCAAGCCTTCCTTAAAAACAAAAGCAGAGCACTTAAGAGTTCACAAACACTGCAACCCTCAAAACCACACGCACACCGTTTGGGATTTTTCAGGACTGACATATATTGGTGTACTCAAATCAAAGGACAAAGGAAGGAAAGCTTTAAAGGCTCAGCAATGGACAACAACAATAGAAACAAAATTTCACACACTATGAAAATGCTGCTCACAGTTTACTCAGGATATGTCAGGAAATGTAGCATTGTTTCATGTTTTTATGTATGAATCCAGAATCAACTGAATAAATACTGGTAATAGTTTCAGCAACAGCTCCTCACTCAGCAGGTCTCCATTCTTCAGATATCCACAGAGTGACCGTCAAAACTACATGCTTACACATTGCTGAAGCAAACTAATTCTCCTATAGAACAATGACGAATGCGCTGCAAAGCTTTCAAAGGAAAATACAGCTCTGTACCGCACAAATGTCACCTATAATGCATATGCATGGGGCGCTCTGTATGGTGCGTCAGAATATATACGTTCCAAAAGAAGGATGTTAATGAGAGCCAAGTGCTAGTGAAACATCCCCAGAGTGCTTTATGAGCGATTACCTCAGTCGGGGAAACCGCTGCTACGTTTGGCCAAGCTCTGATAAGAATCCAACACAGCGCTGCCCACATCCACTCCACCAATTGCTCAGACATATATCAAGCAAGCCATATTGTTATAGACAAGCTACTTCCCCTTGAATCAAGAGGAGGGGGGTGAAAAGAAAAAAAATAAAAGAAGGGGAGAGTACAAGTAAAAAAAAAATGGCTTGCTCTGCATTGTGAGAAAGCAGGTGAAATATTAAAAAAAAAAAAAAAAAAAAAAAAAAAAAAAAAAAAAAATGCCAAATTCACTGCATACGAGTTGTTTGTTATACTCTGGGCTTGAGGTGTCAGGATTTTGGCAAACCTTGCAGCCACACTGACATTATCAAAAACAAAGGAAGACTCCCCTCATTCAGCCTTTCACTGACAACTACACAGAGGTTGATGCCAGTGGTTTGTCGGTTTCCACATCCTCTATAGGAGGTCAAACTATAATGCAAGGGTACCTGGTATGTGCTTCCCAGAAATTTCAAACAATACCACTTATTCTAATAGCTGAATGTCCTCCCCACTGGAGGGAAGGTCAACAACCCTGTACCTTTCTTCTTTTTGTAGAAAAACAAGAGGCATAGAATGGAATTGTAGGTCTTCTGTGCAATTGTGTGTGAATTTTTCAGCTCCTGCAGTATGACCAAAATGCAATCAAGGAAACAAGTAGTTTTCTCCATTGACATGGATATTTATGCCATGCATTCAGCAAGGAAGTTCCTTGACTTCTTATAATAACTGTGTATAATTCCCCATTTAGACAATGAAGACAATAGTCCTTGGTTGAGGTTTGACGGAGGGTGTGTACCAATCCCATATTATTTTTCCATAGTACAGCGGTTTTAAACATAATTGCATAATTATAATTACCAAATGAACCAAAATATGTATGAAGTACGTCACACATCATACACACAACCCCTGTGTGTGCCTTAGCCAGACATACAGCATCAATGCGGCAGGAGACAGCCACTGGTGTGGGTGGGAGCTCTTGCTTGGCTCTCGGTCTTACTGTGGTTAAAGGGCAACACAAGGTTTGCTGAGCCAACCAGAGAACATCAATGCAAGGAAATGGATTGATTGGTTACAGGAAGACAACTCAGACTACACCTGTCTTATCTTGTAACCCTCTACAAAGACCACCATGAGCGAATACAGGCGCCATTACACACATCACAATCCAATGACTGTAAGAGGGGTCAAATGGCCTTCAAAACAGTCTTCACGCTCTACAGCGCAGGTGTGGACAAATAATAATTAGTTCGCCCCGTAAAACCTCCAGTGTGCTTGCTAACGTTTATGTTTTGGCTGCCCAGAAACCTAAATGACTAGGTTCAAAAGAGGTAATATAATGTAATAAAATATGGCAAGTTAATTAGCTTGCAAAGTGCGTGTATGTTATCTATATACTATTCTAACAAAACTCTCAACAGAGCACATTGTGTTTGCACCCTTAACAAAAAGCCAGCAATGGCCAATGTTTTGGATATAAGATGTGGCATTCTGTTTTCACATCGAACGTCTCGCAGCAAAAATGATTTGAGTCTGGTTAGCACATTTATGAACATTTGATATGTTTAACTGCAGGTGTTAAACAGGGAAACATACTTGAACTGTTATTTACAGCAGGTGAATTATATGACAGCTGCGCGCTGTAATTTATTTTGTTTCCACATACCTACATGTTCCTGATTCCGAAAAGATTATCTGTCATCCGTGCAAGCCAAATGAAAGCTTCTGTTTTGCTTAAGTCAATAAAGAGTAGGGTTTTTCCCCCCTATTTTTTCCAGTAGTTGAACCTATTTGTTCAGCGGACAGCTATGAATATGAAAAAAATGAATAGCCCAGAAATGAAATGAAAATGCTTGTCCTGAGCATCCAGGCTACTGAATTTTCCACCCTTGCAGTGGGAAATCAAAACTATTATAATCTCGTACACACAAGGAACGGCAAGGCCAATTCTACTGGTTTTACTATACACTGAAGGTTTACTATACACATTTGGGTTTGAGAACAAAAGAAGAATATGAGATGATAGATAAGAATTTCAGAATTTACACCTAGATGTAGTAAACAACTTGGCAGCTGTTGTGCCAGACCACCCAGTTTTTAGATGAGCAGATGTATTTGAACAGACTTAAAGTAATTTAAGTAAGTTAAGTAATTAGTAAGTAAAGTAAACTTAAAGTATTTGGTTGAGTATCCCTTGCTTGCAGTAACTGCATCAAACCAACAACCCACTGACATCACCAAATTGTTGCATTCTTCATTTGTAACACCTTTCTATGCTTGTACGACAGCTCCCCCCCCAAGTTGTTGTTTGGGGGGGTTTCTCCCTTCAGTCTCCTCTTCAGGAGGGGAAATGCATGTTCAATTGGGTTAAGGTCTGTTCATTGACTTGGCCAGTCTAAAACCTTCCACTGTTTCCCCTGATGAAGTCCTTTGTTGTGTTGGCAGTGTGTTTTGAGTCATTGTCTTGCGGCATGATGAAGTTCCTCCCAATTAGAAAGGATGCATTTCTCTGTAACTTGGCAGACAGAATGTTTCTGTAGACTTCTGATTTCATTCTGCTGCTACCATCATGAGTTACATCATCAGTAAAGATTAGTGAGCCTGTTCCAGAAGCAGCCACGCAAGCCCAAGCCATGACACTACCTCCACCATGCTTGAGCTGTGAGCTCACATGTTTTGGATCGTGAGCAGATCCTTTCTTTGTGGCTCATCTCTGTATTCCTCTGTGAATTCCAGTCTGGCCTTCAGCTTCATACTGCTGATGACTGGTTTGTATCTTGTGGTATGGCCTCTATATTTCTGTTGTCAAAGTCTTCTTCAAACAGTGGATTGTGATACCTTCACCCTTGCCCTGTGGAAGCTGTAGGTGATGTCACTGTTGTTTTTGGGTTTTTCTTCACAGTTCTCACAAGGTTTCTGTGAGAATCAACTGCTGTTGTTTTACTTGGCCAATCTGTTCGATGTCTGGTTGTTAGTACAGTTCCAAATTGTTGTATTGGCTATGCCCAGTGCTTATGCAATGATCGATTTTCCCTCTTTTCTCAGTTTCAAAATGGCTTGCCTTTCTCCCATAGACAGCTCTCTGATCTTCATACATTGTTAGTTTATCCTTTTTAACAACAAATGGTGAAACCCAGGATTCAAATCAAGAGTAAACATTCAGAGCTATTAACTGTTTATTCAATCAATGTAACAGGGCACACATGGGCAACAAGAAACATCTGTCAATCACATGTTCCAATATTTCTGAACACTTGAAAAATGGGTGGGTTTAAGCAAAAGATCCCATGTTCTAAATTGTTTGACACATCTAGATATAAATATTGGGAACTAAAGCTGATCTATCGTCTCATATTCATCTTTTGATCTCAGATCCAAACGTCTTCAGTGTATAGCGAAAACAAAACAATTGGCCTTACTGTTCCAATACTTTCAGAGGCAACTGCAGTCATATGAAGAACAGGTGTTTTGGGGGTTGGTTGCTGTGAATGGCCTCAGGCTCTTGGGTGCTAGTGTTTGAAGGGCTAATCCACCAGTTGCTTTTCAAAAGTCTAAAGCTCATTAGGGCCCTCTGCTCTGCTTCTGCAAGGCAGTGCAACTAACGATGGACAACCAACTAAACTATAAGCAAAGGGTCAGGGTCAATATATAATCAGTATACATGACATAGTATTGTTACTTGTCATTTGAGTAGTAATTTCATTATATTGACCCAAATTCTGTGACGGTATAAAAAAGGTCTTAGTCTTGATATCCTCGAGATATTTTATAAATATTATAAATTTTATAAATGTATTCTTCAAACTGCAATATTTTTCTTCCATCTTATATGTCCAGTGAATTTCCAGGAGGTCTTTGAGTTAGGGAAGAAACATGAGATTTGACTAAACATCTTTCTTTAAACCTGTGGTGCGCTCTCTCTCTCTCTCTCTCTCTCTCTCTCTCACACACACACACACACACACACACACCTACACCTGGTTCTCTCTTACAACATAAAAACTGTCAAGTTAACCCACTGTTGAAAGCTCTGAGCTCCACATCCTAACCCCCTTTCTACACTACAACATAAATATGTATCCTACAAAATGGCGGTACTAATTAAAAATAAACCGAAATGATGACACAAATCAAACAGGCAATCAGGATTACGCTACTCGGCTTCTTGTGGAATTACTGAGAAGAGCAGAAGGTAAGCTGGGTAATGCCAAACATTAACCACTGTATATAATCCATTTGCTCAATAACATATCAGCAGGAATGTTGGGAACCTGACTATGGGCCAGAATCCAGCTGCACAGCACTGTTCGTGATTAAAAGTGTTGGCTATTTCTGTGTGTTCAGAGGGCAAAGGGAAGCATCTGCAAAAATTAAAGGAACTTTACTGCTATCCGGCGAGGAGTGCAGGCGGCGTTTCTACAACAGACACAGCTGTCTTAAAAAGAGAGTGGCAGGACCTCGATTAACAAAAACAATCTCTCTCTCTCTCTCTCCCTCTCACTCTCACACACACGCAAAAGTATAATTTCTCATCTGGTATTTGTGGGAATGAGATACACACTCACCCTTCGCTTCAAGCGGTCCCGCTCTCGGAGTGTCAGAGTGTCGGCTTTTGCGATGACCGGGACGATGTTCACTTTGCTGTGGATGGCTTTCATGAATTCAACATCCAAAGGCTTCAGTCTGGAATACACACAAAAAGGGTTTAATTTCTGGCTTTTAAAAAACTTGTTCCTCTGAGAAACAGCAGTGTGCGTGTGTGGGTGTGCGTTTGTGAGTGTGTGTATATATCTTAGTGGGGATGTCCCCACAAACCAAAAATAAAAGAGCCAAAAGTTTTCCTTTTAGTTACCTAGGTTAAGATTTAGGTATTAGGCATAGCATTCAATATCAGCATTATTTTTATAATTATTTCAATGGAAGGTCCTCACAAGGATAGTAAGGCAAATATGTGTGGTTTGTTTTACCCGTGTCCAAATGGAGATATGAAATAGAAGCAGCAGTGGACTCGGTTGTCCACAATGTGTCTGCGATTCAGGCCACTTTCATCATGCAGGTAGCGCTCAAACTGATTGTCAATGTACTGGATGATAGTCTTAAAACTGTAGGAGAACAAGATAACAAATAGTTCAATACAATAAAACATCATTTAAGTTAATAGTACAGTAGTCCAGGATTTGCCCGTACATTTACGTTCATATTTAGTCAACTGGCAGAGGCTGACGGTGCAGTGACACAAAGCATTTAGACCAGGGGTGTCCAACCTCATCTGCGAAGGGCTAACATGACTACAGGTTTTTGTTCCAACCAAGCCGGAGCCACAACAGAAAGCTGACTGAAGGTCAAGATCAACTGATTACCCAGGCTGAATTAGGTGAGGCTCCTGTTTAACTTGAATGAACATCTGCACCTCCAGGCTGGCTCTTTGCAGATAAGATTGGAATTAGACAATCTACAAGAATTCATAACCTAAAAAAAAAAAGAGAGACTAACGCTGGTATTAAAAAAGTGGAGAGAAAAACAAAGTATTATCCTAAATATTATCTGAAGAGTTAGGTGTTTAAACTTGTGTGGAAATTTGTTCCACAGTCTGCTTGAACTGGGCCACCTGGGTTAAAACTGGGAATCTTGACTGCTAAACCATGTAGGAACCAACGATGTAAGTGCAGCTTATGAGGTGATTTTCATAAACTACAGATTCACTTGGACTCCTTTATCTTTGGCTTGAGATTTGACTTCAAAATGACCTTGGGAGACTTGAACTTTTTTTTTTTTTGGATTAATAGAGAGTATCATTAACAGGGAGTGTGAGGGTGGTCAATCTGAGTGCACAGAACAGTGCTGGTGAGCATACTTCTTTAAAGAGAGCATGAGCTGTTGTGATTTTCAAGCATTCAAAGCTATTCTTGAACACAGAGCAGTGAATCCAGTGTGCAGAGAAGCTCATATCGGCCACCCTCACGCTCTCTATTAATGATATTGTTTAAATGTCATATGAATTCTGCATACCCTTGTGTGTGTAAACAGGTTATATACAGTCCCCTCCAAAAGTACTGGAATGGCCAATTCTGCATCAAGCATCTAACAGGGCACAGCTGGGCAACAAGAAACACCCATCAGTCACGTGTTCCAATATTTCTGATCACTTAAAAAAATGGGTAAAACAAAAGGTGCCATTTAAGCTGTTTAACACATGTAAATGTAACTATCAGGAACTGAAAGCTGAAATTCTGATCCATCATCTCATTCATCTTTTGAGTTCAAACCCAAATGTCTTCAGCGTACAGCAAAAGAATTAGCCTTGCCGTTCCAATACTTTTGGAGGCTGATGTTTTCCCCCCCTCAACATTTAATAACATTATTCAAATGCTTCTACAGCCTTCTACAGCTCAAAAATGCTAATACAACTCATATTCTAACATTGTTCTGAACAATTTTCTATCCACTGTATCTGTAATATATGGGTGATTAACACAGCCCAAGGGCAGTTGTTGGGGCAGCCAAATCACGTGCGAAATACATGTTTAATTAATTGCACTGCTTTAATTAATTCTTTGGTGAAAGATATTTCTAAACTAAGCTTAAATCTGTACATCATTCACCTTCCAGAGTGGGACTACTTATTCTGGGGGACGAATCTGTGGTGCCTCAATGGATAACATGAAAACATCCCATCATGTCTGTCTCATTCTGAGACCTCTACTGTTAGAACGTAATGGTGGTTGTTTTGAATTCGCAATGTAGTCTCACATATTAAACATCTATTGACTTCCATAACTTCCATTGTAGGGAGTTTTGAGTAAACAGGTTTTGCATTCAAATGTCTCTTTGACAAATTCTTGTCTGTGGTATTCACACCTACACTATTGATGTGGTAGCTATCAACGACTTTCCACTAGAGCTATTCTCATCTGACTTGATGTGATGTGAATAAAACACTATAAAACAAAGAAAAACATGTAGCTTACAGTGTATGAATCATGCTGGTGTCGGTGGTGAACAGGGAGGATATTTTTTTCAACATGCCACCGCCATCATTCCATATCAACACTCCAAGTTACAGTTCACCACTTGGTTTACACTTAACCAGACATCATAGACAAATCCCAAACCAACCAGGCATGCACACACTCACTGACCAGTCTTGACTGTTGATGGCATCTCCATATCCAGGAGTGTCCACCACGGTGAGGCGGAGCTTCACCCCCCTCTCCTCAATCTCCACCGTCGAGGCCTCAATCTGCACTGTCCGCTCAATCTTCTCTACAATAATCATGAAGAAAAAAAAAAACAAGAACCCCTGAGTGACTCTCTGACATCTTTATACTGTTTAAATCATCAACTGAGTGAGGGGAATAAAGCAACGACAGATGAACCATTTAGCAATTCAAAGATTTTAAAGCAATTTAACAAAAATTCAACATGATAAAATTAGAACCATCGCATGTTTCCATTAAGTACTTTAAGAAGAAAACACTCAAAAGGTCCCCAGCCAATCTTGGAGAGACTGGAACACACTGGGCATTAGGGCTGCACGATATTGAAGAAAAACGCGATATGCGATAATTGTTGCGATGTTAAATAATGCGATATGCGGTACTATAATGCTATAAGTGTGTAAAATCAATTTAAATTATATATATATATATATATAAAAACTGAAAATGACATAACCACCATAAATGTTTCATGCTCTTTTGAGGAATAGAAAGCAGTCTCTGCTGTCTACATCGCCCTAAAACTTTGAATTTTTCGTAATACTTTTTGAAGTATTAAAATCATTCCGTTATCGCAAGCCCTATGCGATATGCATATCATGATATTTACATTTGCGATATTTTGATAATTTCGATATATTGTGCAGCCCTACTGGGCACTTAATAATTCAGAAGAAAAATGTTTACTGTCATTTTGTGAGACACATTCAACACATTTTCAGCACCTGGGGTCTCATTTATCAAAGTGTGCATAAAACAAGTACTAAATTTGTGCGAAAAACCCACCCTTACACGCAAGCAAACTGATATTTATCACACGTGCGTACACACAGCTGTAAGCAATGGCCATTGATAAATCCCACACTTACTAAATTGATGTGCTTACTAAATTGATGCATGGCCACACTCATTTGCAGAAAGAAACGCCCTATAAAGAAATGACCATATATGATAAACAACTTCCCTTTAAAAAGCACAGTAACCTGCTCAAGGTGCTGCTAGTTTCAGACGATGTGGAACATGCCAACAGGTCTACCAAGATGAACTTCCCTGACAATGAAGTAAAGACACTGTTGCATGAAGTAGAGCAAAACAAAATTGGTTTATCTGGCACTTTTATGAGTAGTTCGACTAATAAATAAATAAATAAATAAATCAGATTTTGATGGACGAGAGATGATGGACGAGAGATGATGGACCTGTCTCCGATTTCTCTTTGAAATGTTCCTGTAGCTACAAGCCCTAGAACAGAGATCAACTAAAACTGCACTGGGCAAACAAAATCGAGTGATGAGCCACTCCTCACTTTCAGCTTTTCAGTGGTGCTAAAAACATGTTCCTCCCTCCGCAAAGCTGCATGAGCCAAATCTTCAAACAAGGCATCATTTCAATCAATCTTTAAATGTGCCTTTTATACAAATTTACTTGACATTCTGTCTGTGTCATCTGTCCGGTTATTAAATGAGGCCCCTGGACTTTTACAAATTACAAAACAGTGAAGCTGAAGCTGCAAAAAAAAAAACTCTCAGTGTCTGAGCACTTTTGGAACGACAAAAGTTATTTACTGTAATGTTCAGTCAGTTAGGGGTATGTGAGCTATGTGACCTGGCTAAAACAGAGTCTCGTGTAGGATTATGCTGATTAAAAGTGAGTTATTGTCTTGGACTTTTAATATACATCTGACTCCATGGGAGACTTTAGGGGCTTTTTCTATTCAGAAGATCAAAATGAAAAACCTTCTGCATTCCACCTTAAGCAATTCTGTTTTCAGAAACTTCAGAAAGTCATCTATTCAGCATTACATTATTTGTAGGAGGCCATGGGGGAAAACAGAGAAAGAAAGAAAGAAAGAAAGAAAGAAAGAAAGAAAGAGGGCGGGAGGGAGCGAGAGTGAGGGAAAGAAAGAGACGTTCGGGAACATTTAGGCCGTGAGCACAACAGTACCTGCTGCTCCGGGTATGTAGCGTTCTGGATAGAGGTCAGTGAGAAACAGGCTGTTGATGAGGGTAGATTTACCCAGTCCGGACTCTCCTACAAAACAAAAGCTAGTCAGACAGACGTAACAAACTCAAACTAATTAAACGTGTGTGAGTGTGTGTGTTTCTGCAACTCACCTACTACCATCAGTGTAAACTCAAAGCCTTTCTTCACAGACTTCCTATGTACCTGGTTAGGGAGGTTAGCAAAGCCCACATACCCGGCAGCCTCAGGGAACTACAACAAACAAGCAGACGGACGAACAGGCAGAATCTGTGACAATCTTGCTTAGATAGGCCTCAAAATATTAATTTTTTATAATTTATTATAATTATATAAAAATAGATAAATTTATCCTACCTTGCCTTTTTCTCCAGACTGTGACATGCTGGCAGCTACTTGGCAAAAAAAAATTAAGAGTTAAAATAATAATAATAATAATAATAATAATAATAATAACCACATTCAACCTCTAGATGTGTGCCTATAATACACATTGAAGTTATGTTCGAAATTAATGTACAGGATGAAAAAAGTTTTCCCTGAAACCTACTTTCATCTGTTTTGTACATTCACTGACCGCTTGAGTTTTACGTTCACACGCATACACAATATGCACAACAGTGATTTGTATAAATGACAGGATGATTGTGCAAGTCCATGAACAGAGAGAGAGAGAGAGAACAATTCTGTTTATCTTTCATCTTCCTGAAGACGTTTTCTATACATGCAGGCCTCCTAATAAACGAGCTGAAGTGTGAAAGGTCAGCCAGTGAACCGCGCTCACCGGTTGACTGTACATGTCTCAGCTTTGATTTGTTGTGATTGGGCGGTCGTCAGAACAACGGCTTATACTACAAAGCAGAATTAGGTGATAAGGTTGAATCCTGGACCTTTTTTTTTTTTTTTTTGTGTAAAGATTTTCCTTATTTAAAAAATATTTATACAGCCAGGAGAGGAATGGCTGACTTAAATCTGATGTGAAAACTCTATGCAGTGTGTTGGTTTGTACCGTAAGTGACTAACACAATAAGAGGAAGAACAGAAATAACAGAATAATAGAATAGAAAGAAAGAAACGTTTTAAAAGCTTGAATCTCAGTCACGAAGAATCCAAGCTTTTTGTATCATGCAGAATTGCACAGTCACTAAAAGGGAACGATTTCAGGTTAAGGAGCAGTTTGAACAGTTTAATATTATATGATCAAGGAGGTTTCATCTTATATGATAATTATGTAGCTTCTAATAAAGTAAAGAAAATACCATAAATGCTGTATGTGCCCCAAGCATGCGCGCTCATATACACACACTCACTCTCATTCTCTCTCTCACACACACACACACACAGAGGGAGGTCCTGTTATTGCTTGCTGCCAGTAGTGAAAAAAAAAATAACGTGGCTTTAGATTAATGAAGTGGCTCGTTTATGACCTCGGTAATCACACAAAGCAGCTTCACATGAGGCACAGAATGAGAGCACAGATTTACACACACTCTTGTATTATTCAGACTTGTGGGCATTATACTGATCGTTTTATTACTCTACCAAATGCGTATATCGACATCTAAATGTGACCTAGTTTTGTGAAAGTTTCTGAGTAAAAAAAAACACAAAAACATTTTTTTTTCCATAGTAGAAAAACGTCCTATACAATAAATATAATGATATTTTCCGTACATTGTTAGGAACCTCCACCCCCCAATAACAGGTGACCACCAGTGGTGACCTGACTTAAAAGATTTGCTATTTCAATCATTAAGACTAAAAGGGTTGTGAAGCTCTTAACCAAATTCCTGGTGAAGCTTTCCACTGGATAAGCCACAGAAACATGTGATGGGGAACCACACATACAGTAAGCTTATTAAGGGAATTAGATCTACTGGAGGCACGGACACAAGGGATAGGGACAGGGACTGGTCTCCTAAATTAGCATGAGATGTGAAATAGTTGTGCATTCAGATTCTTGAAATACTAGATCAAAAGTAACCCAGGTCAGTGCAGTAGTCAAATACACAGCTGGCAGCTAGCTTTGCTGGAACTTACTGGTGATGACTGAACATACTCAGACATCAAAAGTACATCAGAAATACTTAACAAGCTATCTATTAGCATTTTCATATCAATAATGTAGAACGGCAAGGCATAGTAACAAATGTATAAGCTCACATTTTGTTTTGGATGCCAAAAGACCTGTACTGTAACCGAGTAACCATATGGAATTTTGTCAGGGTACCAAGAGTACTGAACACGGACATGTCAGAGACAGAAATTGTGCAGGTCACTGATTGGTCAAATGTAATCATCACAGATTTGTTACAAAAAGCCATTTAGAATAAAATCACTTTTTTTTTTTACCAAACACCATGGTAGTATAGCCAAGGTTTATTTCTTTCTTTCTGTAAAACATTTAAAATATTCTCGGGAAAAAGAACTATGAGGTAGACAAACAATAGAATAAACCTGTATGATTTTATACTTATATGAATCATATGTTATAACAATTGATTAGATGGTTAAATGTTGAGCACTGGATGAGTCCACTACTAGTGGCCATCACTGGTCACCAACCTGAAATTGCCAGGTTATGGATAATTATTTATTTGAATAATAATAAGTGTTGTATCACACAATATGTATGCCTTCCCCTGGCTAACAAACTGTTGATTGCTGGCTTTAGTCCTGCTCATACCCCACAATGTCCACGTCATGTATTAGATCATGAGTAGGTAGAACCTTAGCTAATTGAGCATCTTTTAAAGACTCAGTAAACAGTTATCATTTCTGTCTAATCTCACCAGTTCACCTGCCACCATATCTAATTTTGAAGAGTAAAAGTTGTTTATCCAGAAGTCATAATCTCAGTCTATTCCTAAAGTAATAGGTCTGGTCCATATTTCATGAGAGTACCACTTAAATAAAAAAAATAAAAAAAAGAGTTCTGTGTAAATGCCACAATAATTTTACTATTACTCGATCAAGCATTGAATGTTGGGTACACAGAATCACTTCAGACAAACTGTGTTAAAGAAGTTTACCAGATTCATAATATGCGCAGTTAAAACACCGGATGACTCCTTATTAATTGATGGGAATGTGGGGGTGATACAGAAATAATGTGTGTTATGTCAGGTAAATTTCCCTTTACTACTGAATGGAGCCAGGTTTCCCCTGGCATCACAGATTAAAGTAGTAACGGATCATTTTAACATTAGTGTGTGGCTATAAATGAGTGAAAGGAGGACCTAAAGGTCATCTTCTAGCAGACTGCACAACTAAAATCACACATATAAAGACACTTTATTATTCATTCATTCTGGTTTCCTCCCACCTCCCAATAACATGCACATAGTATGCACACAGAATGGGATTAGCCATGCTAGTGTATATGGTACCCTGCGATGGACTGGAGTCCCATCCAGGGTGTCCTTCCACCTCACACCCAGTTTTCCGGGATAGGCAACAGCCTACAGCAACCCTGACCAGGATAAAGCAGTTTCTGAAGATGGAAGGATGGATAAAATCTAAATAAGCATTGTATTTTTGACTGTGATACATGACTGACTGTACTTATTTATTACTAATCTGCACCTGAAATGAGATCATGTGTTTTCTTTCCGAGGTCTAAACTTATATTAAGCTGAATTTATAAGTACACTCACAGGGGACTTTATTAGAAACACTATACTAATATCAGGTAGAGCCTCCCTTTGCTCTCAAAACAGCCTCACTACTTTGTGGCATGGATTCCACAAGATTTTGGAAACATTCCTTTGATATCCTTGTCCATGTCGCATCACGCAATGCCTGCTGATTTTTCAAGTGCACTGTCATGCTGCGACTCTCCGATTCTACCACATCCCAAAGGTGTTCTATTGGATTCAGAGCCAGTGACTGGGAAGGCCACTGAAGAACACTGAACTCCTCGTCATGTTCATGAAACCAGCTAGAGATGACTTTTGCTTTGTGACATGGTGCATTAACATACTGGGTGTAACCATAAGAAGATGGGTAAATTGTGGCTATGAAGGGATTGATTGGAATTAGCGGGCCCAAAGTGTGCTGAGAAAACATTCCCCACACCATTACACCACTTCCACCAGCCTGGACTGGACACAGGACAGGTTAGGTCCATAGATTCATGATGATGGTGACAAATTCTGATCCCATCGTCTGTGTGCCTCAGCAGAAATCAAAATTCATCAGACCAGGCTACATTTTTGCAGTCTTCAACTGTCCAGTTTTGGTGTGCCCAACCTGTGCCCACTGCAGCCTCAGCTTTCTGTTCTTGGCTCACTGAAGTGGAACTAGACGTGGTCTTCTGCTGTTGTAGCCCATCCGCCTCAAGATTCAAAGTGTTGTGCATTCTGAGATGCTTTTCTGCTCACCACAATTGTATAGAGTGGTTATCTAAGTTACTGTAGCCTTTCTGTCAGCTCGAACCAGTCTGGCCATTCTCTGTTGACCTCTCTCTTAACCAAGGAGTACTGCCGCTCACTGGATGTTTTTTCTTTATTGGACCATACTGAGTAAACTCGAGACTTTAGTGTGTGAAAATTCCAGGAGATCAGCAGTTATAGAAATACTCAAACCAGTAGTTTGAGTAGGTGTAAAGGTGTTCCAAATAAAGTGCTCAGTAAGTTTATATGTGCAACTTAAAAACAGCCAAAAAAAAGCTGTAAAATACACGGTTTATGGCAGTTTGAAAAATGCTACATAAAATGTTCTTACTCCAAACATTTTGCTATCCAGCAAAGAGGTTATGAGTACAAAACATTCAAACTGATCCAAACCCACTCCTGAAATTACACCAGAATTTTGTTTCCAAACTGCCTCTCCTTTAAGATACATTCCAGCCACACTGACAGCTCTGACCAAGCACCATCTCTCTCTTTATGGTGGTATTTAACATTAATAATACGAAAGCCAGATAAAATCTGAAAGTTAGATAGGGATGGCAGGTAAACATTCGGTAGTAAGTCTGACTGGGCCTTCACTGTCCTGTTCTTTACTTCAGCCCAACCGCCTAAAGCGCCCACACCCTGTTTTAAGGGAACTGCTGTTAGCACTGGGACAGCTGAGCAATGTTATACAAACGCTGTACCGTGTAAAATGAATACTTTAAAACCTCAGAGAATATCTGAATGTAATAAAAGTTGAACAATGTGTTATTTTGACAATTTGCAAACTGTTTTAGCTGCTGGTAGTAACTTTTAACTTCCGCACGCAACACATCAGGCTACAATTTTTCACTGGTCTCAACTGTCCGCTCAGGCAGCGCGCGCAGGCGACCTCAATTCACTTTCAGTTCATCAGAAGAGCTTACCTCGGTATAAACGTCTGACAAAAAATACAAAACACAGACTTGTCTTCTCCTCCCTTATATTCTCACTTTTCCCAGTACAGACCAGGGGATCCGGAAACGGCTGCAAATCCGCCTCCGTCCCACAATGCCGTTCAGTCGCTCACACCGGACTAGAATGCAACAGGCGACATTGCGGCTCCTAATAGGCGTCGCATAGAATGAGTGAAAAGGGCAATTTAGAGCCAAGATGGTGGACAACGCGCACAGTTTCCGTGAAAACGTTCGATCTTAACGGACGTGACTGGACATGCTGTTTAACGAAATGACGAGTATCATCCTTTCACTTGGATGCCCCTTTTCCGTGCAATTATTATGTTTATGATACTATCCCTATGAATCTGTGCTGTTGTTAAAACTGTACAATGCAGATCCCAACACTGGAGTTATATAGAGCAGTATTCATGCTCAAAATCGAAGTGTGAAAATTTGCGCAACCTCAAATTCTCAAATTTGAGAATTTGACATAATGCTCACAAATGTTCTCACACTCCATGTTCTTGCATGCGTGAAAGCTCAGCAGAACTTGCTCGTTAATATTGTAAATGCAAGGAGTAGGCTTTGTAGAAAAACCCCTTTATTTTAACTCTAACTTACCCCCTGGTAAAACATCAAAACAAAAGAAACTTCTGTTTGTTTAGTATTTATGTTTTTATTTAATTTTTAACAGAATATTGATTTTTTTATTTAGCTTAATAATGAAGTCTGTTTAAGAAATCAAACAAATCAATTTCATTATTCCACATTCCACACTTTTTATATCATGCTTATTTAACTAGGACAAAAGTATAAAGCATGATCAGATGTGTGTGTGGGAATTTGGTGGTGCAGGACCACATCACTAACAAGATAACCTTAAAAAATTAAATTGAGAGACTATCACACTGGATACATGGTATTAAAGTAAATTAAAGTAAATACCAGTAATATTTGGTTAATACTTGCTTGCAATAACTGCATCAAACCAGGACCTAACTGACCTCACCAAACTGCTGCGTTCTTCATTTGTAATGCTTTTCCAGGCTTGTACCTTAGCTTCTTTCAGTTGTGGTTTGTTTTGGGGGTTTCTCCCTTCAGTCTCCTCTTCAGGAGGTTAAATGCATGCTCAATTAGGTTAAGGTTTTGTCATTGACTTGGCCAGTCTAAAACCTTCCACCCCCCCCCTCCCCCAAATTAAGTTCTTTGTTGTGTTGGCAGTGTGTTTTGAGTCATTGTCTTGCTGCATGATGAAGTTTCTCCCAATTAGATTGAATGCATTTCTCTGTAAATTGGCAGACAGAATGTTTCTGTAGACTTCTGATTTTATTCTGCTGCTACCATCATGAGTTACATCATCAATAAATATTAGTGAGCCCTTTCCAGAAGCAGCCATGCAAGCCCAAGCCATGACACTACCTCCACCATGATTGAATGATGAGCTCATATATTTTGGATTATGAGCAGGTCCTTTCTTTCCCCCCACTTTGGCCTTTCTTGAAACATTGTCCTTGGCCTTGGAATGGCCTCTGTATTTCTGCTCTTGAAGACTTCTTTGAAAGGTGGATTTTGATAACTTCACCCCTGCCCTGTGGAGGTTGCTGGTGATGTCACTGACTGTTGTTTTGTGGCTTTTCTTTACAGATCTCTCAATGTTTCTCTCACCAGCTGTTGTTGTTTTCCTTGGCCAACCTGTTCAGTGTCTGGTTGTTAGTACACCAGTTGTTTCTTTCTTTTTCAGGACATTCCAAATTGTTGTATTCGCTATGACCATTGCACCATTGTGCAATGCCTCTGATCGATTTCCCCTCTTTTCTCAGCTTCAAAATGGCTTGCTTTTCTCCCATAGACAGCTCTCTGGTCTTATTGTTGGTTTATCCTTTTTAACAACAAATACAGTCTTCACAGGTGAAACCCAGGGCTCAAACCAAGAGTAGACATTCAGAGCTATTAATTGTTTATACAACCAATCTAACAGGCAACAAGAAATGCCTATCAGTCTCATGTTCCAATATTTTGGATCACCTGAAAAATCAGTGGGTTCAAACAAAAGTTGCCATGTTTTAAGTCATTTAACACATATAGATATCAGTAATTATCCTGAAATTCTGAGAAGCTGAAATTCTGCTCTATCATCTCATAATCATCATTTGATCTCAAATTCAAATGTCTTCAGTTTATAGCAAAAACAAAAGAATTGACCTTGCAATTCCAATACATTTGGAGGGGACTGTATCATTAACCAAGGTTGCTGTTTCAAAAACCACAAAAAGACCCGAATCTAGCTTAAAGAATTCAGGCATTAGAAAAGGGAGATACATTTTTCTTCTTTTTCTCAGCCTTTGTGGAGTAAACAAGGTCCCCATGGTGCATGTCCATTTCTGATGTACGGACATTATCCACTCCATAATTCGCCTTCCTCTCTCCAAATCTTTGCGGTATATCTTACAGTAGAAATGGTTCCTTACACTATGTCTTACACTATGTTTGTTGGATTTTATTTAGATTTTTACAAATTTTGACTATCTGCTTTCAGACAGGGTTTTGGCAGTTGTGAAGTATTTTTGAAATATTTTTGAAAAATCCCAATCCTCCACTGGAAATATTCATAGAGTAAATATGGGGCAACATAATTTGTCCCCCAATGGGCTTATATTATGTACTAGATGTACATAATAACTCTTTGGAGTTAAATGGGGCAAAGAACATGCTGCACCATGATTGCGCAACATTTAGAAAGGAAAAATCAGTGGAATGAAATAAACGAACATTTTTTAATCTGTCATTCAAAGGAGGTAATTAGTATTTCAACAGTATTTGAATGTTTTAATGGTAATGGTAATGTATGGAACTGTGAATGATGACTTCATGAACATTAACATGTGTTGTATGTCTGATATAGGCTTTATGAAGGGGCCCTTGCCCTGTGGACAAGTTGCCACTGTTTTTATTTCCTTTTTAGCAGATCTGATGCTTTAAACTATATAGGATATTGGAATAATGAATTAATATGAGGACTGAAACCTTATTTAGTAGCCAAATAACACAGTATTACTTTGAAGAATTAAAGCATCCATTAAAGATTTTTAAAAGAAACTTTAAATACTCTGTAAAAATCCCAGTGGGTTCATCCTATGATTTTTGCTTTCAAATAGCAGTAATACATGCGCTCATAGCCGAAGCTGTAATTAGCCTGTGTCGAGACTGCATAGTGACAAACAGTTATTAGGACTACACTACACGCAGGTTTCATAGCTTTTATATACTTGCGGGTGTAGTCCTAATAACTTTTATTACAAGTGAATGAGCTGGATTAAGTAACTTAAAAGTACACTGATGGTGTGTGTACTACTAGTGCTGGTTTTCTTTCTCCTCGGCTTTCCTTTCTTTATGTCCAACAGCCAACCTACTAGTGAGTTTTTTCAAAACAGTAGCCTTTCTCCCCTTCCTCCCATCCGATTGTCTTACTGCCCAGCTTCCTCCGTTTCCTATTGGTCACGAGCAGATGCGGCGCTGTGTGATTGGACAAAAGTTTAGCTTTTCTCCTTGAGCGCGCGCGTAGACTCATTCAGCCGCTTCTTGTGGTGTAGCGTCTGTGCGCAGTTATCTTTCTCCGCTCTCTCCTGCGCGCGAGCACCGTTATTCAGAGCGCCACATATAACGCCATGGTGTTTACCTGAGAGAAGCATATGCGTCTTTGAAACGAACAACTGGAAAGTGGACCAGCTATTTCGCTCTTTAAGAAGCGGACTATTCATCGGACCCGGAGCGTAATAATAAGGACAAAGTTCTAAGGAAAGATGGCGTCGGCGGGTCTGGAGCTGCTCGGCCTGACGCTAGCCGTGCTCGGCACGCTGTTAGAGATGATCGCATGCGGTCTGCCCACGTGGAAGGTGGCGGCGCACATTGAGGCCAACATCGTGGTGTCGCAGACCATCTGGGACGGCCTGTGGATGTCTTGTGCTGTGCAGAGCACGGGCCAGATGCAGTGTAAGGTGCACGACTCGATGCTGGCGCTCAGCAGCGACCTGCAGGTGGCGCGTGCGCTCACTGTGGTCTCGTCTGTGCTGTGCGTGCTGGCGCTGCTGGCTGTGATCGCCGGAGCGCAGTGCACCAACTGCATCCGTGCCGAGCTCGTAAAGGTGAGAATGGTGAACTTCGGAGGAGCGCTGTACATCGTCAGCGCCGTGCTTGTGCTCGTGCCCCTCTGCTGGATGGCCAACAAAATCATCGCCGATTTTTACAACCCGCACGTGCCCACGGCCCAAAAGCGCGAGATGGGCGCCGCGCTCTACATCGGCTGGGCGGCCGCGGCGCTCCTGCTGCTGGGCGGCTCTGTGCTCTGCTGCTCGTGTCCGCCATCATCAGCGGCCAGTGCGGGTTACTCAGTCAACTACGCGCCCACGAAAAGAGCCACGACCAACGGAGACTACGACAAGCGGAACTACGTGTAAGCCTACAGCTGGAGCCACGCGTAAAGCCCTGGTTACGGCTGACCGCATAACCCACTAGCCGTGCGACGTGTGATTTGCGCATAACATTTAGTACACTAGTAAGAAAAAGTTCCACCCAGCACCCTTAAAGGTTTTTCGGTTTTAAAGGTTCTGTGTAGAACCCTACAACAGAGGAGGTCATTTCCAAAGTGCCACGTAGAATCCGTTTAGAAAGCTCGAACCCTTAACCATCCAAAGAATCCTTTTCTGTAACAAAGTCTGTCAAATTATAGTGGCATGTATTTCGGCATAGTAGACTATTCGCATTGATTCAAATACGGCAGAAGAGAGAAAGTAGCCAACCATTGTCCCTAAACCTGTAAAATGATCTCAGGCCTGTGATGTGATTCTGTACTGAGATAATTCACTGTACTAAAGAGCTAATGGTGGCCTGGCGGAAGAAGCCTGGGTGATTTCTTGTAGCCTGTGTGTTTTTGCACCTGTAGATTTTTTTCTGTCTAAACCTAAATGCAAATGACCTGTTTGTCCCCTGGTCATGGACTCTTACTGTCTTATGCGGACTTTTTTGTACTCTCCATACTCCCTGTTTTAAATATATAGGCTATGCATTTTGAAGGGCTAAAAAGGACAAAACCGCCTTAATTTCATCCTAAAATCGCATTGTTAAATAATAGTTTCACTGTTTTGACCACAGTTGTTTGCCAAACCCTTAACAAAACATGATGATGATGATGATGATGATGATGATTATTATGATGATTATTATTATTGATTGTTTTCATGGGTTGGTTGAATGCGGTCTGTCCGGGAGTCCTTATTCTGCTTGGGAGGTTTGAATGCAGAGACTTTTCCTCACATGGACTGTCAGACACAGCTGCCTATATTGAGAAACTGATGTGGATTTTTACAGTAGCTGTCTAGATAAATGAGCAGGTGCTCTAAAGGACAGGCCAGACCAATGTACCCTGCACTATGAAAATAATGTGCTGGACATACATCGTTTGTGCCTCGTAACGACGGAGCGCCTTATTTTATTCATATCTTTAACCAATAAGACCACCGATACCAAAATTTGTCCTCAATAGTCTACTTCTGGTTTATTTTTTAACTTTCATTGTATTATGTTAAACGCTTTGAACTGAAATGTTTTTAATAAACAGTTATTATCATAAAGGAACCGTGCACATTTATTTAGCTGTTAAACAGCAAATGATAACCAACAAATCTCAGAAATGTCTCTTGTAGATTTTTCTGAGTGATTTTTTTCCTGGAAAGAGATTTGTGTAAGGTAAGGTTGCAGGCAAACACTAGGAAATTACAAAATAGTGTAAAATCAGTGCATCATTTGAGCTTGAGTATGTTTTTTGTAACATGCTTATGTAGACAGTGCAAAGTTTTATAGTGGTACTTACATGACTTACTCAAGCTATCCCATCACCTACTCATTTAGGCTACCTAGAATCATCAAATGTCAAGGTAAAGTTAATTAAATCAATTACATCTAATACGTTTGATAACTAGTCATAGCATGTCCTGATTTGGGGCAAACATACAAGCAAATAATCTTTAGGCATATTTAATTGGTGTCCACATTATGCTTCGGTAATTTTGCTCTGGCGGACTTGTCCAGCGCAGTTCATTAATACTTACAGTTACTTAATGACCAACAAATTGCATCATGTAAACTGCATGCCAAAAGCATGTCAAAGCCAACTTACCTCAAACCACTTAGTTTGATTAGCTATCTCAAAATCGACCAGTAAAAATAAAAGCAGAATATCGTAGTGTTCATTCTGAACCAAAAATTACATCATTAGTATATTTTAAATTTAAATACTAATCATCTGTTTTAGTAATTTATATTCAAATAGGCCTGTATTTGGGGGAATTCCACTCATAATCTTCCTGTCATTGAGATATATTTCTGTAAATTCACACTTTGTGCTGCTTTGTTCTCTTTCTCTAGCATTATTCTATTATTCTCTATACGGAAATGTAAGTACAGAAAAAAACAATGTGGAAAGCCAAACATTAAACCTAAACAAATACAGTAAAAACAGAGCGCTCCCCTCTTGCTCAAAGCACTTGCTGTATTTTACGGCGGTGTTGTCAGTGCTCACATCACCCCACTTCTCCACTATAGTCTCTGGCACAATGGAGCCTATCTGAATGTTCCAGACCTGGAGGAGTGTTTTCAGACTCCATTGTGCAACTGTTAGTTCCAGTCACCCTGCTGCAGCAGACGACGTTATGAGGCAGAGTAAGGTGTGTGTGTGTGTGTGTGTGTGCATGTGTTTTAGGTTGGGTGTAGTAGGGGGGAGGGGATGAGTGTGTTTTTTTTTTTTAAGGACCCTCATTCCACAGCGAACAGCGAGGCACATAGGGGCAGGCACAACGTCATTAAAGAACCTTCGTCATGGCAACCACAAAGAGCCTGTAGATGTTGCCTGGTGACGGTTCCCTGTAATGTGGTCATACGAACGAAGACAATGAGGACCCCGACGGCTCACATTCCAAAACACAGAGGGGGAGAGAGACAGAGACAGAGAGAGAGGGTGAAGGACAGATACAGACAGTGGGGGAAGGAAAAGATGTGAGAGGAGATGTGTGTACGTCCATAAGGGTCAGAGTAAAGAGCAGCGCAATCTATTTCTTTACCGGTCCTTTACAAGTCTTCATTTGTACAAAAGTGGATTGTGCAATTTGAAGTATTTACTAAGTATTAAACTGACTCAGATTTAAACAGAACCTCAAGAACCAGGGAACTTTTGTGGGGTATAAATATAAAATCTACATACAGAAATATAGAAATATAAACAGCTTTTATATTTTATTTAAACGCTATTATTTTTTAAAACCACAACCTGAACAAGCATTCATCAGCCTACCCCACAAGAGTGCCTTGGCTTTCAGTGTTTTAGATGAAGAGTGAGATCTCCTGCCCAAAGTGCACCAGTGGAGGTAATTGTTTACACCCAAGCAGTAACTAACTGTAGCTCCTTCTTTTCTGTGTGACTCAAATTTAAATTTGGTAATTTTTTAAAAATGTTTTTTCTCAGGCAACTGAATCTATTTATAAAATGTTTGACATGGCATACACACTGGTAATACACACACTAGTAATACAGAACTGGGACAATGCAGGGTCGCGTGTTAAATTTAGATGTACACCAACCCCTCATATTCCCAGAACATATCCACTAGTCCAGACTTACATTCCTTACGATTCTAACTACAAACTATATCCTATTAGTTTCACTACACTTACTAAATAAATTATAGCAGTTACTGAATGTGGTTTAAGCTCAATAGTTGACCAAAAAGCGGGGCGCTTGAGGGGTTCAAATGAGGCTAATATTAGTTAAATTGAATGTTCACAGAGCATACACAGAGACATAGTTATGTGGTAAATGCAAATTCAAACAAAAGTAGCTCAGATTTTCAGAATGCTAAAGCGATGGACAGCATACAAACTATTGCATCATAAACACACAATTATAGAAGAGATGGCTATACTCTCTCTCACTCAATTTCTCTCTCTCTCTCTCTCTCTCTCTCTCTCGCGCTCATTCACACACACACACACACACACACACACACACACACACACACACACACACACACACACACACACACAATTGTGATTCTCTGTTTTCGTTGTGGCACTTTCTCATAACACCTGCTGTGGCCTTTGTCCCTCATGGGTTGGAAGTCATTTCCTTCTTCCCACAGCTGAGTTTTTGTTATCTCATCACCCAGATCATCGCCACGGCAATAGGACCTCACAAATTACCTCTCACCCCATTCACACCATACACACATTGTCACTTTCTGGATATTGTCCACAAGCAACTGAAAACTCCGAGCACTAAATGTCGTTATCTCTATTTCCCCTTTAAATGCTCCTTTTAATTAAGTGTTCTCATTATGACACTATAAGGCATTTTACGTACACCACTGACTGCATAAATCTCATGGTGGTTTTGTATTAGACAATATTCAACATTTAATGACATAATATCCCTGCAGTGGAAGTACGAGTTAGTAGTGTATGTGTGTGGTGTGTCATTGTGTGAAAGTGTATGACTTGTCTCTCGCTTGTGAGTAATACTATGTATATCCAACAGGTTCTGGTCCCCTTTGTCCATGTGCATGTGTGTGTGATGCACAGATGTGTCACAGTGTAGGAGAGTTACGAGACTTCCTGCTTAACGATCCGCAGGCCAGGAAACAGGAAGGAAGTCAATGAGGAGGGTCAAAAAATAAATGAGTGTGTGTTAAAGGCGTGTGGAGAAGGAGAGATATGTGTTGGGACAATACTATATCACAAAGGACACAGCAGTTTTCCAAATACACATCAAGCGTTTGCAACAAATGCCTATGAATATTTCAAATTTGACAAGCTATGAGTCAGCATGTGTGTTTATAATTTCATTTGACTCAAAGCTGTATAGTATCTATATTATTATAGTATCTATAGTAATATATACTATAGTATATATTACTGAAACCTACAGAAAGTTTCACTGTTCTGTAATTTTACTGTGCATTGCATACCCTTAGGACTGTATTCAATTTTACAAATGTTCCTTTGTTTTCACTAGTAACAAAAATGGCCAAGTAGTGTATGTTAAGATAATACTAATGAAATACATGTCAGTTCAATGACAAAAGTTAGCATTTCTGAAGATGATATGTAATATCCTTCTGCCACCGATTCCTTAGAGCAGGTCTAGAGACAAAAAGGGTTAAAGCAAAACCTTTTCTTTTGGTTCTTTTCAAGCTATTTTCTGTTGGTTTTACTATATGTTTTGGATTGTTATCTTGTTAAAAATACATATTTCATTTAACTTCATGAATTTTTTTTGTGACCAATTTTTTCAGGCATGTCTCAAAAATTTCACCAATCATACGATGATGTTTCTCGGATGTCGGCTTTCATGATTTAATAGAAGAATTAAAGAAGAAGAAAAGCAATTTGTTTCTCATAGGCCTTGGACTTTCTCATAGCCCTTTTTCTCATGAGTAATTGTAAAAGGCAAATATTTTTGTACATTAGTATATGACTCCCTATTCTTTCAGATCTGAATGGTCATTTGTCAATGTGGTGTTGCAAGTGAGTTATGATCGTGCTTTCAGCTTGTGAAACACTTGCACAGACTTCTTCCAGTCATTGTTTAGATTTGGATTCAAACTCCTGGATCCAAGGAGAAAGTGAAAGGAAAGTTTAGGACAAATAATATAAATTGAATCATACACAAAGACCTAAAATTTAAAGTTGTGGTTGATCATGCTGTTGAAAAGGGACTAAGTCTGAATTTCCAAACAAAGGGTCTAAAACCTATGAGGGCCATACAGATGCAGCCACAGCAGAGACCCTCAGGCAATTTTTCACAAATCCAAAATGTTCTGTGTGGAACAAGGGTTTTGATTTGTCATGGCCTAAAACACTTAGCAGCTAGCTAAAAGTAAAAACTAGAAGTTCTTCCGCAGAATTGATCCTTCAGGAGGAGGCTGGAGTGCCATTGTGTGCTGTCACTGAGAAGGCAGGTAGCTGGGCCCAGCTGATTAGTGACTTGGAGAGGAGAGGACCAGTACAAGGCCATTTTGTTGTCCCCTTTGAGGCCTCCGGATCCTGACCTAGTCAAAGGCAATGATGTTTGGCACTCTGGCCTGTTTTGACTGGTCAGTACTGTCAAAGTGCTGTTTGTGGTGCCTCTGGTGCTGGTTAACTAAGGCTTTTACTGTAGGGGAAGGTACCCAAGTTGAAAAAAGGCAGAGCCTGTTGAGACACAGGTGGAGTTCCGGGCCTAGCATGAGGGATGCTGGTGAGACACCTATGGTTGAGTGCTGTGTGGCTCTATAGTGTAGCAGAGTGAGGCGTATTGCTTGTTTGAAGGATCACCCTTGAGCCAGGTGCCCTATGATGCCATTTTCAGCGGCTGATGAAAGTGTTCAACACCACCATTAGCCTTGCAGTGATAAAACGTAGTGCGCACTTGGCAGATGCCCTTGATTGCATGGTAGGCGGAGAATTCTGAAGATACCAGTTGAGGGCCATTGTCTGTGGTGATGATCTTTGGAAGACCACAGCATGAGAAAATAGAGTCCAGGAAGTCAGTGATGACCTGGGAGGTCACCGAGCCAGTAGTGGTGAGCTCAGGCCATTTTGAGTGGTAGGTGACCACCAAAAAGTGTTGGTGGTGGGGGACCTCATGGATCTCACTGCAGATATTAAGCCGCCGATGCTCCCAGGGCTGAGATGGCCAGGTCAGTGGTTGTAGGGGCATGGGAGCCTTGTGGCCCGTCTTGCCACTCACCAGGTAGGTGGAGCAGTCCTTAACCATGGCCTCAATGTCCCTGTCTATCCCTGGCCACCAGACTAGATTTTGGCAATGCTGCCTGAGCTTCACAATGCACCTTAGCCAAAATATGTGCACACAGGGCACCAGAGACCACTGTGTAAAGCACACATGCCATGCAGGCACCATTCCAGCAGGAAAGCTTCTGTTTGACTCAGGAGAACACAGCCAGCTCCTCTGTTACCATACTAGGCCAGCTGTCCTGGATGAAAGTGCAGAGCCGAGAGAGAACTGGGACCTCTTTCGGAAGCTTGCCTCAGCTCTTGCAGTGAGACTGTGGCACGGAGGGGTATACATTTGGATGATGTCCTGCTCTCTTTGGTCATCAGCCCCATGAGGAGCAGGATTGGCGTTGCAGCAAGAAAGTAGATCTGCCACAACATTGTCACTGCCTGGTGTGAACTGCAGAGTATAGCTGTACTGATAGAGATGGTACACAGAGCACTTGACTTCTTTTTAACCACCACCAGGTTTGAGACTGAGGGCAAGCGTACACTGGAGGCAGACAGTGGCAATGAAATGAAAAATTGTTCATGTGACACACCTGTGTCCAACAGTAATGGTATACACACATCATTGAGATCATTGATACACAATCATTGATATACAATCATCATTGAAACATGATTATGCAAGATTTGAATGCTACGAACCAGTTTTGTATGTGGGTGTTGAGAAAAGGCCCACAAAATCTGCCCACCTGTTGAATAAGGAAAATAGTTATTTGGCTCAGTCAAAGATAATAACCCATAATACATACCTGCACCCAGTCATTAGCAGGGTGGGGTATGGGTGCCTTCATCAGTGTTGGTATATCAAGGTAATTTGATAAGTTTTGCCAAAGTTTATATTCAATTATAATGGGAAACAAAACTTTGTGCCATATCCATACACCTGTCAGAATGCATTCAATAGGATGTTATATGTACTGCAGATGTTTTTACTGACTAACTCTCAGCAGGACAAGCCATTTAGTTTTGATCATACTTTCTTGCTGGACTGGAGAGGAGGCTTGTGTGAGCCAGCATAAGAGGATATTTTTTAGACCATTGTACATTTTACAAATTTACATATCAGCAATATTTTTATATTATTGATAATTATGTCAAATGTCCTTTTTACTGCTTACACTAACGTGAAAATTAAACAAAGCATGAGTAAAACTTTAAAAGAAAAAAAAATTCAAAAAACATTTTCATTTTAATTATTGGAAATTTGTTGTTGAGCATGAGCACTTCACTTCTGAAGAACAGTCTAAATTATGCTTGATTTCATGTCCTTTCTTTAGGTTGTTCTTTTGTGTAAAGGCATTTTTGAATCTCAACAAGTTTACCTCTCACATTTGTGAGAGCAAACAGCGAGGCCGTCCTCACAGTTTCATTTCCCCCCCCTCTCTGTGGCCTAAAAAAGGGCCAACATTTTACACAACATATGATATACTTTATAGAAAAAGAATAATACACAACACATGATATCCTTTTGATAAGTTAATAATACACCATTTATTATTGAGTACATGATTCTTATATTGAGTTTCACACGTAAAAACAAGCACCAAAACATTAAAACTACATCAAAATCAAATAAATGTACAGTATAATACACATACAAGATCTCACGAGTGCACGACTTGTATCAGATGACAAAAACACCTGTAGTAAATGTGTGCCCACTACTGGTCAACGTCTTCAGGAGCCCAGCTCCACACTCACAAATGTGGCACCAAACTGACAGGAAACATGTTAAATCTCATATTTGCTCTTAACCAATGTAAAATTCCATTCACATACAGAATTCTTCACCAAGTCAGGTGAGATGACATATCAAGCATAGCCTAGTTTTCAATGTTCTTTTGGTGTGTGATGTTTGAGGGAGGCTTGAGGCATGCAGTGAGGCGTTAGGACAGCAGGGTAATGAGGGCATCAAGAAATTTTCCTTTGTCTTCCATCTTCAGCTCAATAACTAAAGAAATAAGAGAGAATAAAGTAATAAGTTCATACCTGCATTGTGCAGAAAATCTACAAAAAAGAAGAAGAAGAAGAAGAAGAAAAAAAAAGATTAAAATATTATATTTTAATATTTGCATTAAAATATTACTTGTTGCAAAACATTTACTATTGCAAAAGTAAAATGTGGTGACCAGTAACTATGTATTGCCAAAGCATGATTACGCTATTTTGACCACATCAGCACAACGGCCTCTTAAACCCATTCTGCACTACACGCTCCTTGTGTAGAGTGATTTATACAGAACATTTCAGATATTTTTGCACTGCTGCTTGACTGGTTTATCTTTCACTAGTCATTTTTAGATTATATTTTCAGAAAAATTTCAGATAAAGCATCTTCACAATCCAAAATAAAAAAAAATAAAATAAAAAATGCTGTTATATGAAATTGGACCTACATTGCTCGTCTGTGGCTCACTGCTATTTGCCACACTGAGTGCAGCTACAATGCTTTATTCTGACCGAAAAATAAAATAGTCTAAATGGGAAGTAGGTCTGCCATCTGGTGGCACATGTACCACCTCTCATGCGGTCACTAAAATAGGACGTCCCTTTGGCTACATCAGTTACCCACTTGAAGTGTCAAAGTGATCGTGCAGTGTCCTGGAGCTTGTACTTTCAGCAGCTTTCTCAAAGGCCCTGCCAAAGAAACTGGGGAAAGAAAAAACAAAAACAAAAACAAAAAACCAACACACAAAAGTTTATACTTCAATTATCAATATTTCTCAAACACACACATGCTTCTACTTCAGGTGTTCCTAATATTTTGGGGCCATTATGAATTTTTTGTGACCCCCAAGCCTTGACCATCCTACATTTTTTAAATTCCAGATTTCCAACATTCACTAAGACATCACTTCAGAGCCAAATCATCCCTGTCCATTGGGCTGCAAGCCGAATTGTAAAATTCTGCCGTGTCTCAAAAGTATTTTCTAATCGGGGGGGGGTAGAACACGAAACTTGCACATACACTCTTCAGTTAAATTGTACTTGACTGAATTTGACTCCAAGTAACATTTCAAATTACCTTTTTTTTAAAAATATATTTCTAATGTTAATTTGTAAAATGAATGAACAAAAAAAGAGGATTTGTAAATCAGGCGACCCCATATGGAGTTTGGGAACCCCTATTCTACTTACTTTTTCTTGTTAGAGGTCTCAGACTCTGGTGGAATGCCTAACACTATGACAGTGCCCTTCTCCACATCCATAGGAGCAGCCATAATGAGTGGCAACAGCTTGCAGCGCTTATTCCGAGTCTACCACAGACAGACAGGAATAAAGAGCGTTTCACTGAATCAGGAAGAATTAAATATGCATTAAGAAATTCCTTCCCCACCCCCAAGTGTGGCCAAACAGATAGAAGCTTTCTAAATAAGGGCTTGAGAGAAATATTTAAGGTTAGTCAGGCAGAATTCCTGTGATACTGTATGTTACAGAGCTCATTAGATTTTTTTTTTTTTTCACCAAATGTTTTAACTGAATCTTGTTTTCGAGCCACTCGGCAGGAACGCGCAATGTCGCATTTTAAGATCACCACCGTTGTCCAGAAGAAATTCGTCCAGTCTGGCTACAGAAATATTTAATATTAAGTACTAAATAATACATTTCCATAATAATAAAAATTACTAAACAATGATTAAACAAATGAAATAAATATTTGCGGCAAGTGAGAAAAGGCTGCAAGGCAGTAATGCTGCATTTAAAAAACAACAACTGAAAACTCAATAATGATTTATAATATAATATGGATATTAGGGCTGAAAGGGAATTATTAAAAAAAAAAAATTCATCTTTTTTTTTTAATTATAGTTAATCAATTAGTTTAATTACTTAAAATGATTGAATACCAAAATATTTATTTAAAAATATTTCTTTGCAGCATTTCAGTCAACTAATACTACTCCAGAATTTATTTAAATAAAAGGTCACTAACTCCAATAAAACGTTACCGTCAGATAATGTGTCACACCATGAGATTATCAAGTGTTTATATCAGCCAAATGAGAGACACAAAACAGTAATTATCTGCTGCATCGTGCGCCGCCATTTCCATCAAATGAGTTTTAGTCCATGTGCAGTGATGTGGCACACCACGGCGTGCTTCATAACAGTCCAGCTAACGATTTTTATTAGCGATTTTGTCAATTAGTTGCTGCAGCCATACTCTACACTGCATCATAATATTTCCCCAGCCCTAAATGCCATGACTGACAATTTAGTCTTAATATGGCTACCTTCCACTGGTGGTGGTTACCTTTTAACTTTGGAAGGACACACTGCTGTCATGGCTCCCTTAAATGATTAAAATGTTGTACTAAATAGTGGTTATTTTGCTTAGGATATCACCAACAATTAAGTAAATCAGTCAATCAAAATGCAGAATATAATTCAAGAACATACAGGTATAAAATGTAGCTAATACACACTGCTACACTAATGAAGCTTGTGCAATGTAAAGAATTGTAGAAATAATGTTGGGCCTCATTTATCAAGCTGTGTGTATTGACAAAATGTTTGGAAATGCTGATTTTCTTTGAAATCTGCTGCCTATGTTGATTAACGCCAATCACCTCTAAATGATCAGGCACATGCACACAACAGCTTTTGGTGACGGCCACAAATGGAACCGACTTACACGCCACCTGAGCCTGTGCTCCTATATACAATGGCATTCTTAACGACTCATCTTATTGGTCTTCATTTATGGATTTATGTTGGCTTGCCTGCTTTAATTTTTTTTTTTTTTGATTTTCTTTAGCTAAATGCCATTAATATGAAATGACTGGGTTTCACAAATGTTTCATTCATGTGTGTGTAACTGAAATACACAAGCTATTTAAACCTGACAGTGTAATCCATACACTGCCCTCCAAAAGTTTGGAAACGCCTGAACAAAATAGGGTTTTTGGGCAATATCAGCATAAATCCTCTTT
>CM074981.1:17395960-17408370 GCA_037576825.1 Pangasius krempfi | reverse complement strand
GTTAGTTAAGTCGCTAGGGTCAAGGTCTGGTTTCTTCACTAGTGGTTTAATAACAGCTAATTTAAGTGATTTTGGAACGTACCCATTGCTCAGGGGGACTGATGGTACTCTTAATCCCTAATTTAGTGAATTAGTACGATATGTGCTTTTGATAGAGACTACAAAGCAGTTTTATATATCCAGCTTACTTTAATTAACAGAGACATCTTCTGATTTAGCCAAATTTTGCCCTGCATGTTTAATTCTCACACAACTCTTTGATTAGCATGTACAGCAAGTCTGTAGTTACAGTCAGGTACATAAATATTTGCAGATTGACAAAGTTATTGTTATTTTAGTTGTCTACCAGAGTATATGGTCATCACTAACTACTATAAACAAACAAATAACCTCAGGTGACTACAAAAAAAACACAACAGATTTCAATATGTAGTAATTTTTTTTCCCAAAAAGTAAACCAACATTCAGAAACCAGATAGGAAAAATAAATACACCATAAGTATAGCTTTCATGGAAGGGTGACTAGGAAAAAGCCCCTTCTCTTTAAAACGAATATGGCAGCAAAACATAGGTTTCCAAAATTACATTTGAACAAACCACAAAAGCTCTGGAACAATATCCTTTAGACTGATGAGACCAAGGTAGTGGTCATCATGCATCATGTTTGGCAAAAACCATACAGCGTGTATCACCACAACCTCGTCATACCAACTGCATGCATGGTGGTGGAGGGGTAATGATTTGGGCTTGTTTTGCAGCCACAGTACCTTGGAAATTTGCAGTCATTGAAAAAATGATGAACTCCACTTTATACCAGAATATTCTTGTAATAAATGTGAGGCCATCTATCCAACAGTAATCTGGGCCAAAATTGGGTCATGCAACAGGAAAATTATGCCAAGCACACCATCAAATCTAAATATGGCAGTATATATAAAATACTGCGCACTCCTTATTGTGCAGTCTGAGTCTGATTTGGTGTGAAGCAGTTTGGGCAACTTGCCATTTGAACCAGTGGACAATGCAGATATAAAATGGCGGTCGCTTAAGACAGTTTTTTTTTTTTTACTGGGTATCATTACAGCCAGACGAGCAGACATATTTCTTGTGTTATCAGTCAGCATGCAGTGTCCTGCACCATCAGGACCTGTTATCAACCCTCATAACTTTGAAACATAGCCTCTTCCAATTCCAAAAGAAATTGCATTGGTGGTCCTGAACAAATGGAAGTAGAAAGGGATATAATGAATGTTGTGAATATTATGGTTCTACAACTACAACCTGGGGCAGTTGAAATAACAAAAATAGCCAGACAGTGAGCATGACATGGAGGGGTTTGTTGTAGGCTGCATCTGGGAGATCATGGTCACATGTTATTAGTAGTCCACAAGAATATGAGCAAACTAGAAATTTATACTAGGTCTGAAGAATGTGAATGGTGAATGGTAGTTCTCCAATCAAATGTAGAAATATTGTTACATATGTAATCTTCCTTATTTGTAGATGTGTACAAACACATCCTTGTGTCCTCTTTGTGTCCTCCTTTGTTAGGCCAATTATGGGCATGATGAAGATGGTGATTCCTCCACCTGTATTAATAGACTTTCTCATTGTGTGTCCCTCACAACCTCTTTCAATGTTTGATGAAATTATTTACAAGTGTAAAGGATATCCTGGCCATTGGGTTTATCACACACAATCACAGATTCTAACTCATGCACTTACTCAGACATTAATAACTTTGAAAGTGGTCAGCACCCTGCACTTTAATAACATTTGCTGTCAGCCTGCTGAGTGCACTACAAAATTGTCTCACTGGAATTCTTGATGGTGTTGGGGCAAAGCAACTCGACTGATGGGAATGGAATATAGCCGTGCTCAACCTATTCACATCTCTGAGATGGCTTTGAAAGAGTATGCGTTTATCTTGATTGGGGTGGGAATGGCAAAAAACATAGGTATTTACTCACTCTGTCATGCAGCAATAAAGCTTTAAAATTAGGGCTTGTCCATTGACACAACACAGCAGATGTTGAGGTTATGCTGGAAAAATATTCACAGCAGGACAGAATGCAAATATATAATGCATCGTATTTTTTTTCATAATCACACCAAATGTACCTAAAATTCTACATGGGTATTATTATTATTATTATTATTATTATTATTATTATTATTATTATTATTGTTGTTGTTGTTGTTGCTGTTGTTGTTGTGAGCCTAAAGCACCAGAACATAATCCCAACATTATACCCTTTCTCTGGTCTTATCCAGCAAGCATGCATCCATCTGTTTAGACATTGTGTTTAGTCGACATTGGGCCTCATTTCTAAAGCTATATGAATTTATGCATAAATTGTTCATATAAGCATTTACACAAAAACAATTGGTATACATGAAAATCCTGTAAATTCAGAAAAATTTTCACATCTTTGTCCTCTCCTGAGTGTGTGTAAATGTACAAATAAGAGCAACTAATGTACACCTGAACTGATCGGCTTCGAATTTTATAATTTGTAATAGTTACTGAATTTTTATATATGGATTACGCTGTCAATAGTTTTTATTCTTGTAGTCGTGAGTCAAAAGTGCTTCAACTTCTCCCTCAGAGAAATTCTTCTATTTTGGCCATTTTGTGCTTTCTGCTCTGTGAACTTGGCCTTTTGTGGAATTTTGTGGGCATCACCAAATGCAAATCAGCTGTAATTTATAAGCTTTGTAATTTACAGGTAATTGGCATTTATCAACATAAACACGTGAATACAAAGAAAATCAACATTTATTAAACTTTTGTACATCTGGCATAAATATTATGTTTGGTTTGGCTTAGGCGAACATTTACACACAACTTTACTCAAAGATTAATGAATGATACCCATTGTCTTTACTTCTTTGCTTTTTTGTGGTCCCAGAGACCCCGATATACATGTAAAAAAATAATATTGATTTCAAAAGTAATCTTTTTTTCCTTCAAATGTGCTTACACTATTTTATACTAAATATTTCAAAACTCAGTACACTGAAAATAATTGTATTTTTAACTTTCTTTTTCCAAAACCAACTGGGCTTGCCAATTTCATAAAACTAAAGAAATATCTAAATTAACTACTGACTTATTATTTGGGCAAATAGTGCAAATAATATTATTTATTGATAGATAGATTATAAGTAAGATTATAAAGAGTAGTAAAATAAAGTAAATATAACAAAAGACAGTAAATGACAGTTCAAGGAGTAACAATAGATATGCAGCAAAGTAGATCAGTAGAACCTAATCAATGAGTATATTGCAATTATATAGTGAGTTAACAGAAGTACAATAACAGAATGCCACTCACTGCAAAAATGCAAGCAGATGTCCAATGACCTTATTCAAGGAATATTCTGTAATACACAATAATACAATAAAAAAAAGACTCCTGTGCCTTTTCTTGCATTGTATTGACCAATAAATCATGGAGAGGATGTGTTCTTTATGGTGTTGGGGCAAAGCAACTCAACTGATGGGAATGGAATATAGCCTTGCCCAATGTATTCACTTCTCTGAGATCCAGGATGGACACTAATTTGTTTAATCCCAGGACAGAGCCAGCCATCTTAATCAGTTTGTCGAACTTTGTATGTTTATATGTCATTTGAGCTACATGTGAACAAATACACTGAAGTGGTTTTTAGCTGAGTGCGAAGCGACTGGGATGAGGATCAGCACCTCCAACTCTGAGGCCTTGATTCTCAGCCAGAAAAAGGTATGTTGTTCCCTTTAGGTTGGGAATGAGACAATGCCTCAAGCAGAGGAGTTTAAGTATCTCAGGGTCTTGTTCACAAGTGAGGGTAGAATGGATTGAGAGATTGACAGAAGGATTGGTGCAGCGTCAGCAGTTATTTGGGATATTGTCCCAGTCTTTCGTGGTGAAGAGAGGCGAAGCTCTTAATTTACCAGTCAATCTACGTCTGAACCCTCAACTATGGTCATGAGCTTTGGATAGTGAATGAAAGAGTGAGGTTGTGGATACCACTGGCAGAAATGAGCTTCCTTCACAGGGTGGCTGGGCTCAGCCTTAGAGATAGGGTGAAGAGCTCGGACATTCGGGGGGTTCTCAAAGTAGAGTCACTGCTCCTCAGCATCGAAAGGAGCCAGTTGAGGTGGTTCGGGCATCTGGCTAGGATGCCTCCTGGACACCTCCCTGGAGCTGACCAATGGACTCAAAGGAACGCTCATCTCTCGTAGGCTAATCGCTCTGCGGTCTGGCCACAAAGAGATGGCTGTCATTTATCTCCCTGGTCTGACCCACTCAATGGTGTAAAATCAACCAGTGCTACCCAGTAGCATCACAGGTTTTTGTCTTTCATTTTGTTTGTACAAGTTTACTTTCACTTTTACTGATATGCAAAACAGCTACTTTGAACTGTGTTGAATAGCCGGACCTCTGCAAGTTATGAAGCCGACTGAATTTCATCAGGGAGCGAATCCACGGACGGCAAATTTGCAAATTTCATGCATGCACAAAGACTCAAACGTGCAGCATCGCCATTCATTTACAGTGGAATCAGCACTGAACAAACTGCAACGCATGAGGACAAACTCTTCTAAAGGCATCGCATTCATTCAGAGAACACAATCCCGCTTCAAAGGCTTGAGGCGCATTCCTTTAGTGTTCGCTACGAACTCTAAATAAGACTATACATCTGGGCAGGATAGTGTTCACTGTTGTTTCTTTATAAGTTTTACTGTGTTGAGTAATTTGAAATCAGCGTTCTTTTAAACAAAGGGAATCGTGCGCACAAACTTATCTTTGCATATGATTTCACTCTGTCTTACTAATAGGATCACTCAGTCAGTGATCTCCGTTTATGCTGAGGAAAAATAAGATCCAAACTCTGTAGCGTTATTTCCATTAATGTTACTGTGATTTGTCATTGGAAATATTTTTATAGTGGGATGTAATGCGAGTGGAGACGGATGCAAGTGCGGGAAAAGTTTCCTTGTTTCACATACCAGGAGGCTAACCATGTGGTTCGTGGTTCATTTTCATAAGTGAAGGTGCACACGGACAGAGCAGAGCGCGCACACACAAACACACATTTTCCTCTCTCTCACACACGCAACTCTTTTTTGTCTGTCCCTTTTTAGAATTAGGTTCATAGTTAATTGGTGTTTTACATTTTCTATGTATTTCAATAAATGCTATATTATTGAACATCTTATTGCCTTTTTGTGGTTATTACTATGGACTGCAAGAAGCCGAACTATTCAGAACTAAGACTTCAGAAAACCAAGTTACTGATTATTATTGTTCTCAACTAAAATTGAGGTTTTAATAATTCTGACTTATTTGAAATTTGGTCATTTTAATTCCTAACAAAAATTCTAAACATACAAAGGAGATATTCTATGAGACTGATTAACTAATGAGATTAATTTAAAGAGGTTGGTCATTTTATGAGACTGATTAATTTAAATTTACAGTGAAGTACCTATATTGCTGGTATGTACCTTGCATTTCCAGTGCTTCCCTTATAAACACAACCACTTCCCCTACAAATACAAGCTTTTAAAATTGGCAATAGATTAAATCTAAATAGACTACTGATCAGTCCACACACACACACACACCTATAAAGCCCCTCAGACCTGAAAAACGCTGAGGCAAACTATGCGCATAGGCCGTATGGAGGAATTAGCCAGGCCTTATTTTGCACAAGAAGTGCAAAGGGCTTGCATGTATGCCTTGAGGATATATTTTTTGCATTTCTTGCACATAACATGGGTTTTTGAATGCCCTGCACCTTCCCTATTTCAGGGCTGCTGTTGGTGTAGTGTGAGGGTTCAGGCTGACTCTGGATCACGCTGACGGTGGCCATGGCTGGTGGATCTCGGAAGGTGATTCTTTTTGCTCTGTTCCAATCATTGTTTATTTTACACCAAATGATGAAAGCAATTATGAAAGCTGAAATTCTGATCATCTCATATTCATCTTTTGATCTCAAACACAAATGTCTTCAGTGTGTAACAAAAACGAAAGATTTGGCCTTGCTGTTACAAGGTACAGCTGCATCTTTAAGCATTGTGATCATCAAGAGGACATTTTTGTTTTTCTTGTGACAGTAGGACACAAGTGCAGTGGTGACATTGAAAACAACATCAGATAATGTCACTTTCCTTTCAACAGCTTTATGTTCCACACCAGAGATTATCTGAATGCACATGAAACTCTATTGCATTGTCAGGCTTTATAGCTGGAGTCTCTGAGACCCCAAACAGAAGTGCATGAATTTATGTAGGGGTTGTCAGGAACACCATATCAGTACAAAATCATTGTTAAAGTTACAATAAAAATAGTGAAAGTCATAAAGTATCAAGCTTATTAAAAATGTTAAGTATGGGGTTTGAATTGTTAAAGAAGCTCTGGAGTCTCAGGGAGTATCGATATATGGCATGAGTTGGGTGATACTTGAGAATTGTATGTAGTTATTTATTTATTTTTTGTATATTTGTTTGTTTAAAATTGCAAAATTAACAACAAGAACCAAAACATTTCCTTTTGGGTGCTGATTTTATTTTTAGTATGGTTTAGGTTTTGTTATAGATTTTAGCTTTTTCTAGCTACAATAATACATAATGATACAGAATACAATGAAGAGAATGACGCAATCTGTGCTTGTGTGCATATGTGTGTGGGAGGAGGTGTAATTATGGGTTTGGGCATCTTTTTGCAGATGCAAAGGGTACGCTTCTGGTCATCAGTGACAAGCCTTGGCGAATGCTGATTAACATAATCAACCGTGCATTAGTTATTCATGTGCTGCACAGAGGCTCTGGGAGTTGCATGCTAGCTCTGTCAAATAACCTGTGTTAAATATTAAAGAAGAACAGCAGAGGAGAGAGCATTAACATGACTATCAGACCTGCAGGGCTGGCTATGTTGAAACCAGGAGAGACTCAAGCAGCTTGAGACACTTGTAGCTGCATTTTGAGGAGCCTCATTCAACTCAGTTATCAGCAATGCTTGCTAATTTGATTGAACGAAACTGTGCATGTGGAAAAGGGAAATGGCAGTAACGTGTGGGCATACACATTTCTGCAATACTTTTACCATCAGATATTAACTAGAAATAAAATAGTAAATACAATTTATGTTAAGCTGGTCAGGTTGTCCAATATTAAAAGTTATTAAAATATTTGGTTATGCAAATAATGTATAAAAATAGTTTGTATGGGGAAGAAATGTAATTGGATTTTACTCATATTTAGCAGCCATGGGGAATGGGTTGGCTGACACAAATATTCACACATACTGTACCAATCCATACCCAAGAAGGCATATCCATTCTAAAATGCAACATTTTAAAAGTTTACTGACCAATGATAGCTATGCAGCACCGGCCACACAATGATTGTTGATGTATGAGTGGTTTATTTTCTCAGGTTGAGCTGTGTCCACTCTTGCCGAAACAATGTGACATGGTCTATGTGAAAATAAAGAGTCTATTGGGCATTTAGGAACTGACTGGTTCTTGTCTTTTGCCCTTGATACTTTATTAAGGCCAGTGAGCAAACAGGCTTAACAGAGTTAAAGCTGAAACCAGACACAAGACACACACACAAAGAGAGAGAGAGAGAGTATGTACCATTGTGCTCTTAAATGAAAGAAAAAAACAAGTACAGAGAGTAAAATAACAGTAAAAGAATATGTAAGAACACTAGTAGTGAAGCCATTACTGCTTAAGGAAATCATTAGAAGATCATTGACCTTGCTAGTGAAGGCCATCCATTGGCATTATGTCATATTTCATGTCAGACCTTACCTGTCAGATAAATATTACACCACCAGTATACATCAATGCTTATTGATTATACATTACTCTTCAAACTGTGCTGTAACTAACTGTCATATTATTACCCTTTTTATGTTAGATGAAATTCAGAAAATGAATTAACCTTGCAGTGGAATTAATAGTCACTTTAAAACAATAGAATCTGCAGTGGTTGCATGGAGGAAGGAGGAAAAGTAAAGGAAATCCTTATTAATAACTGCCGCTCCCTAAATTGAAGGCATGTACAATTCATCACCTACCACTCCCAGCCAGTAGGAGCAGTAAGGCTAGCCACACCAACTAATGACCTGGAAATAGTTCCTCTAGGATTCTTGTAATGATGGGAGTGCTTGGGATTTCTTTTTATATTTGATCCTTAAGAAAATAACAATCCTTAGTGGTAATCGTTCATTATGGACTGGTTTGTCATAGTTGTCCAATGGGAAGAAAAAATAACCTAGTTGGTTTACAGGCAGCAAAACACTTAATCTGGAATAGCCATGAGGCCAGGCATATGTGGAACAAGATAAAATGTCCCAATATAACGTCTCCAGGTTACGTATGTAACCCTGGTTCCCCGAGGGAACGAGACGCTGCATCCCATAGCGTTTCGTGACGCAGCTCGAGTTTCTGAAGGGGAACTATGTTTTTGCAATGGTCAGCTTCCCGACTGTGATTCAACTATGGGAGAGTGAGAAAATGAATGCAGGGTCTAGTTTTGTCAGAGGAAAAATTAACTGTTTGTCAAGGGAGAAAAGTGCAAATTTTACAAACAAAAAATTTCGTTCCTTGGTTATATCATTAGTCCAGCTGGGGTCATGACAGACCAAGCCAAAGTGCCTGCAATCACTGAGTGGCCCACATTCAAAACAGTCAAAGATCTGCAGAGATTCCAGGTTTTTTTTTTATTTTATTGATGGTTTATAAGAGGTTTCAGCTCCACAACCCACTCTCTAACATCACTCCTCAAGAAAGGTGCCAAACGGTTAGCCTGGAACGAGGCAGCAGAGTAGATATTAAAAAAAAACTGCCTTCACCACCACCCCAATTCTCAAACTCGACCAATCTAAACCATTCATAGTGGAAGTAAATGCCTTTGTAGTAGAAACAGATGCATCATGTCCACCCAAAAAAAGTTTGTACCCCCCACTCTACGAGGCAGACTCATCACGTGGGCTCACACACCGCCATAGCTACAGGCCACCCAGGCACCCATCAAACATACCTATTGCACGACAAGTACTGGTGGCCAAATATGCTAGTCGACATGCAATGTTATACCTCGTCATGCACCAACTGCGCCCAAGCCAAGGTCTCTCGTACCCTACCGACTGACAAACTCATACCACTACAGGTATTCATCCACAGAGCAATGGACAAGTGGAGAGGGCTAACCAGGAGATGCTTTTTTCAAACACTCTGTGCAGAAAGGAGATTGGGCACAATTCGTTCCATGGGCAGAATATGCACAATTAACACCATTCCAGTTTGTGCTTGGTTACCTAAACCAACCCCCTCACCACCACCACCACCACACCAACTCCCCAGCCATGGACAAGTGGTGCAAGTGGAGCAAACAGGTGTTGAGAGAACACACACGGATGCCTAGAACAGGTAGCGCACAGCAACAAGCAAGATGCCGACAGTCAGAGAGGAGAAACTCTCAACTATCAACTGGGTGCAACTGGGTGCCTGTGTCTGGCTAGCAAATAAGGACCTCAGAAACCTGCACGGCAGCTAGAAGCTGAGCTCAAGATATATTGGCCCCTACATGATTTTAAAACAAGTTAATAAAATTACCTATAAGCTTGACTTACCGCAACATTGCCATATTGCCTCTTCCTTCCATGTTGCATGTCTGAAACCCATCATACAGGGACCACTGGCTACTAACATTCCCTCGACAACACCCACCTTCCCCGCCTGAACCACTTGAGATTGAAGGTCAACCAGTTTACTCGGTAAAATCCATGCTAAATTCCTGCCATAGAAGAAGTAACTTAAGTATCTCATCAAATGGGAAGGGTATGGTCCAGAGGAACACTGCTGGATCCCAGAACAAGACATTCTTGATCCAAGCCTATGCCAAGTGTACCATGCCAAATACCCAGGACCTAGCCCTTCGGGGTGGGTCTGTCATAGACCCACAGAGAACTCAGTTCCCCAGGACACACCTTGGCCTATTAACATGGCCAACAAAGACTACACTTCCCAAAACACACTGACTTTCTTTAATCAAACACACCTATACACAATCAACACCCATAGTATTTGAGGACTACAGTCTCATTCTCTCATTACAAAGTAACCCTCAGTTTGCTCCTACCTGACTTTACTAAGCCATTTCTTGTATATTGCTATTATGGTTTTGATCCTGTTTTTATTCATATTTCTGTCCTTTGGTTTTGCCCTTATTGTACTGTTAGCACATTGCCTGATCCTCTGCCTGTTTATTGACTAAGATTTTGCCTCTTGATTTGGATTTGTTTACCCATGAACTGTTTAATAAAATACTCTTCATGCAATTGCATCCACTTCCACTTACCTGCTGTGACACAGCCCTAAAGGAGTGGAGGCACTGGTTAGTGGGAGCAATGCACCCCTTCCTTATCCTCACAGATTATAGAAACCTAGAATATGTCAAATCCACAAAAAGACTACATTCACTTCAAGCCAGGTGTCCTCTCTTCTTCATCAGGTTCACACACACATATTTCCCCCGGTCAGAAAACACGAAAGCAGATGTGCTATCCAGACTTGATGACAGAAACCAGGAACAACACAGTAAATAAACCATCTTACCATCTTCCTGCATTGTAGCTCCTATAAGACCCCCACCCGTATGCCCACCTGGGAAAATTTTTGCTCAATGGACCATGAAAGAGACAGAGGCTCAGTGGGTCCATGCATCACTCAATTCCAAACATCCAGGTACACAATGAACAATAAGTCAATACAAATTCTGGTGGCCTTATCTCAGAGAAACATAACTCAATTAGTCCAGTCCTGCCAGACCTGTGCACTGTCGCACACCACCAGACACTTACTGGTGTGTTTAATTTTTTAATCCCTGGTTTCATATTTCCATTGATTTCATCACTGATCTTGAAGTCTCCTAGGGGCTTACCACTATACTGGTCATAATATCTCAATTCTCCAAAGGGTGCCAGTTGATCCCATTGCCCATCATGAAGCCAGTTCAGCATCTTCCCTGGGCAGAGTATGCACAAAATTCACTCACTCACTCATCTACAGGTCACACCCTGGTTTGGTGCATCCTGGATTATCAACCAACTTTGTTCTGATAGTCAGGAGACCCTTCTGAAGCACCAGCTGTTAACAACTGCAGAAGCAATCCAAGGATGGATGATCCATGCAGACAAGTATCCCAGACCACAACTGCAGTTTTATCCTGTGCAGATGGTTTGACTCCCTACCAGGGACCTCAGGCTGAAACTTCCATCAAGCAAGTTCATATCATGACATCTCCTTGCCAGCAGAGGGCCCCCTACCCTGTATGCTAACTACCACTTCCTGTTTCACTTCCTGTCTATGGACAATAAAAGGACAAACAATTTCACAATTACTTTGAGAGGTCTATCTCATATGCTCCATTGTGTAAGTTCTGAGCCATAATTCCTTACTAATATTTGTAAGTTTGATCCTTACTTTGGCTCTCTGACTACTCTTAAGATTCTTTGTTGGGCTTGATTGTGTTGTGGTTAATCCGTGTTTTGATGCTGTTCCTGTTTATTGACATTGCCTCTTGGATTTTGTGTAAACTTTTGTTAAATCTTCCAGCACATGGAGCCTAAACCATCTCCTGAGTCTCAGTGGTTACAAGCTGATACATTAGCATTATTATATAAAGAAGATCCTGATGATCAAAACAAACTATATTTAAAGAGCTATGTTACTTATCTGTCCCCTCTTATTTATAAACATTTTCATTACACCTCGCTCTGGAGGCTGGTCCTAAATGTGATACCTCTGATTGCCATTTTCATTCCCTACTCACGTAAATCTCATGAGTACAGAACTTTCTAAAAGTTTTTTTTTCTCCTCAAGATTGAAATAACACATCTGTAAGGAAAAAGGTATATTATTTTTTTTTAAAAGACACTCACCAAGGACCAGCAGTGATTGACTAATGAATAGATGTAGATAGTAAAAATTGATTTTTCCTACTTTAGATATGCACTTCCCATTTACAACGCAAACATTTCTCTCTTCCTAGTGTGAAAGAAGTTTTGGGTAAGAGGCAGATGTATGCATCTCTATAAAATATTCATCATCCTGGCTGGAAGAGGGGCCTGAAATTCATTCATTGAGTACAGTCTATCCCTCCACTCAGTTGGAAGACTACCACATGAGACATTCTATTGTGTTTCTGCAGTCTATAGGCTATGCTGGATTGGGGTTTTGTTTGTAAACATATTTGTAAGGAAATTAGCTATTTAGGTTAAGCTGATGTATTCTCCACCAATATGTAAGGAAATTAGCTGATTAGCTCAGAAGGGGAAATTTGTAAACTTAATATTTTAATAGCTGATCAACTATTCGTCCAGCAATAAGTTGAAATGAGTGTATTTATT
>CM074981.1:17370974-17383935 GCA_037576825.1 Pangasius krempfi | reverse complement strand
ACATACACATACATTTGTTTGTACAGATGCTTGTGGTACCTGCAGTGCTCCCCCAGAAGAACCAGGCTTAAGGAGATCCACAATATTTTTTTCTGAGGTCTTGACTGAGTTGTTTGGATCTTCGCATGTGTGACAACCCCAAGGCCTCTGTGTTTCTTTGCTTGTATTTTCTCTTTTTTTGTGTGTTTTGTAAGGTACAGGTGTGGCAGAAGGGGTGTGCTTTAATCCACTGTTGATGAGATGCACCGATGCACAGGCAGTCTCACTCTTTAAGAATTGCTTCCTCTCTTAGATAAGGGGGATTATTGAGTTTGTTTGTTTGTTTGTTTGTTTATTTATTTATTTATTTATTTTTAAATTGCTTGCCACACAAAATGCATGACACCAAACCGCACTCTGACATTACTGACAACTGATATGATCCATTTCATGCTTGTTTGCATTCTTTAATAAACGTTGCATTTGCCAATAGCAAACTCTGCTTACTGCCTACCTTCTTTGTTATGGTCTATGTGAGAGTGTAACAAGTGGGGGCTTGTTTCAAAAGCTAACAAATTTTGGTTTATTTATAGATTCGTTTCTGCAACTAATGTTAAATGCATGTTGTGAGGCTAATTTTTGTTCATGATGTGTGTGTTGGTTTTTTTTTTTTTTTTTTTTTTTTTTTTTTTTTTTATAAATTGTTGTTGATTGCATGTTTATAACCTGTACTTTTCCTAGCCTGGTGAGCTGTTGATCATCAGAAAAGTTTGGTTCTACAGGTATTTTGAATTCATTTCATGGCCAGGTGTGGCCTGTTTCCTTATTATTTCATGACAAATTAAGGAGATAAAAGGTCTGGAGTTGCTACATGCAGTTATCTGGATTTAGTGTGTAAATACCTACCACTGGTATCTCCCTGAAGATTAGGGAAAAAGTCTGATTTGGTTGCTAATTGAAATTTTTTATGGAGTTAGAGTTCTTTAAAAGCATGCCCTAAGTCAGATTTGATCGAGTATCTAAGGTGCAGTTGTTGCTGGGAAATATGATAAAGGTGTTACGGCAATTGATAAGCAGTTAAAGGACAGCAATTGGGCCATTATAAGATTGGCTCTGGAGGATTTGGAAGTAGAGCTGCTATTGATCCAGCAACAGGTAGCGTTAGAAAAGCTGTCCTTAGAGCAACAGAAACTAGATTTGGAAAGCTGATTTGGTAGCTGTTCATGGGATCTCTCAATATGTGGTCCAAGGTATCAGTGTAAGTGAAGGAGGCCATCATTAGGCTGAAAAACCAAAACCGACCTATCAGAGAGATAGTAGAAGCTTTAGGAGTGTCCAAATCAACAATTTGGTACATTCTTAAAAAGAAGGAATTCACTGGTGAGCTCAGCAAGACCAAAAGCTCTGGAAGACAGCTAAAGTGGATGATCGCAGAGTTCTTTCCTTGGTGAAGAATAACCCCTTCACCACATCTAGACAAGTCAAGAACACTCTCGAGGAGGTATGTGTATCATTGTCAAGTCTACAACCACTGGTGACACTCAAGAACAGAAAGACGGGATTAGATTTTCTAAAACATCATCTAAAAAAAATCTGTTCTAGAACCAGATTCTTTGGACAGATGAAACCAAGATTAACGTGTATCAGAATGATGGGAAGTATGGAGAAGGAAGGGCTCATGATTCAAAGCATACCACATCATCTGTCAAACATGTGGAGGAGGTGGAGGAAGTGTCATGGCATAGGCATATATATAGAACTGGGCCACTGGTGTTTACTGATGATGTGACAGCTGATAGAATTAGCAGGCTGAATTGTGAAGTGTATAGAGCTATACTTTCTGCTCAGATTCATTAAAATTTTGCAAAACTAATAGTATGGCACTTCTGTACAAATGAATAATGATCCAAAACCTACATAGTTCTACATGACAGCACTACATTTCAGTTCAATTCCATTGTGATTATATAGTTGTTGTGATCTAAACAGTATTATAGTTTATTTACTCCCATTAATACTCTGGAAAAAACTTGCTGGAAGTGCCAAAATATATTTGACAATGCAACCTTTCCTGGGTTAGACACAGATGTGTCTGGTGCCGACTCATTTTCTTTATTTCTTTTTTGTGTTTGAGCAGAGAAGGTGGCTGGAGCAGTTATCTCTTGGGCACATCCATATCTGGCAATATTCGCCCAGTGTGGGTTGCTACACGCTATCATTGGGCTTTAGTGCATAAATACCCACCACTGTATCTGCTTGAAGATTAGGGTCTACTTGGGTAGACAGTTGGATACATGGTTCTAGAGAGAGGGGAAAGGTTGTATTGTATAGGTTTCAGAAAGAGTTGGAAAAGCTGTGCTTGGAGCAACAGAAACTAGATTTGGAATGTGTGAGTGCCTGCAATTCCTTAAAGGGTGTAAACTGCATGGCAGTGTCATGGGAGTTGACCTTGGGCCAGACCCTGATGAGCAGATTGCTCCCAGGAATAATAATGCCAGTAACTTGCATTTAGTTAGCAAATAGTTCCTCCATTTAATGAAGATGTTGTTCTTTGTTTTGTGAAAGAGTGGCTGATGCCCAGGGGTGGCCTGAAGTCAAAAGTTTAAAAAAATTTTATTTAAATGTAAATTGAATTTTAAAAGGCTTAGCAAGCATATTCTGCATTAACAATAGATAAAAGTCAGGATTATGCAATTAGGAACGCACCAGAGCTCAAGACCTGTGATTATGTTCCTGAGGCTCACAGTCAGCATTTTCATAATTTCAAAAGATGTCTTGGTCAAATATTGACATTGAGTTTACAAGAGATCTTAATTTGCAGCTTAGTCTTTGGTGTGTCTCAGCAAAAGTCTTCCTATGACCTGTTTAATCTAAAGGTGTTGGAGCAATTTAAAACTCTCTTTTCTGAACAAATTGTTACTTTTCTCTCTGAACGTAATGCACCAACTGTAGCCGAAGCTGCAGTTTTAGCTGATGAGTACAAACTGACTCACAAGTCCTGTTTCTTGGAGAGTAAACATAATGTGAGAACTGTTTTCATAGTTTCAAAAGATGTCTCGGTCAAACATTGACACTGAGCTCACAAGGGATCTTGATTTTCAGCTTACCTGTTGGTACGTCTCAGCAAAAAAAATAAATATATTCTCAGATAGTCCTACCATGATTAAGTTCTCTAATGAGATTGAATTGAAATTGAATTTAAATAAATAAACTGAATTGAATTCAGACATCCAGTGTAGTGGACTCGCCCTTTTATATAAGATGGCAATAAATCTATTGCTGGTACCACTGCATAATGCGTCTCTTCTCTAATCTGGTGCACATTTGGGGAGAGTTAGGAGTGCACCCTCTGTTCCCTGCAGAAGGGGTCTCTGTGATTTTTGGGAACAATCTTCATGGTGGATCAGTCTGGCAGGAGGTGACGGCATCTTCAGTGGTCAATTCTGCGCCAAGGCCTGTCACAGATCCTGATGAATGTAGCAATTTCCCAAAGTTTTTTCTGCCTGTGCTGTGACACATGCTGCCAGGATCCAGCATGCCACTAGGACCCAGAACTCTGAGTTGCAGGAGCCCTTGGTAGAGGGGGGGGGAAAGCTGTTCACTCTGTCTGACTATCCTTTGTCTGTCCCCCGCAGTAAGCTAGTCAGGGAGCTGATAAATGATCCTTCTTTAAACTGTCTGTTCGAAGAAGTTGTTGGCAATGAGCTCAGGAATAGGGTCCAAGGTTATTATATTAAGTATTCTATGGGCAGTGGTGGCTGAATGATTAAGCCTCTGGGTTATTGATCAGAAGGTCAGGGGTTCAAGCTCCAGCGCTGTCAAGCTGCTGCTGTTGAGTACTTGAGCAAGGCCCTTAACAACATCTGCTCCAGGGGTGCTGTATCATGGCTGACCCTGCGTTCTGACCCCAGATTCCTAGCAAGCTGGGATATACTGGGATATTTTATTGGCTCTGTACTTGTATTCTGCACAATGGCAATAAAGTTGAATCTAATCTAAAAATACTGTTAAGAAAGTGGGTACCTCACACTGACTATTTCATCAGAGAACCACTAGTCCAGACTCACCCAAACTGGAGAAAGACCACATGATTTTTTTTTTCATATGTAACATTACACTGGTACATAACTCAACTCCAACAAAAATACTCAACTCAAAACGATATTCAAACCAAGACTCAAAAATGACTTCTGACTGCAGGCAAGAGCCACAGAGGCTCAACCCACACAGGCTCCACCCACTTAACATGTAAGTATTGGCTCAACAATTCCTTAATGTGTTTATAATAAGAATATTCACATTATCCCTTCAGGATAATAAGACATATAAATTCTCTTAAATTAGTAAGGAATAATTTCCCTTTTCTCCCTCAGACACTTAAGGCAGTCCAGTTCCCGGAGGCATTGCACAGGTGTGGCGCAGGAAAATCTCTGATTTAAGTGTAGTAGAGTGCAGCTCATTGCTTCATCTCCACCTGTTAGTTTGATTATCCCTCCCCTTAGTTGTGTAACTCATTGGCATCTTATTCTGGAAGTGTTTATAAGGTGGTTGTATGTCACCGGGTCTTGCATCATTGTTTGGGTTATCGTCACTTTCGGTGCCACATTTTCTGGAGTTGAAGGTATGTGCTGTTAGGCACATCTTGTTGCAGTAGTGTGTATTCTATGTGTATTCTATGACTGATTGACCTTGCCGATTGCCTGATTGTGGTGCTCGTTTGCTCCAATATATATCATTGTTAGCACATATGATATTGAGCACCACTGTCTGGCTGCTGTTTCCTTTCAGGTATGTCTTTTTATGTTTCTAGCATTTTTGCTTTACTTATTGGGGGCTGTTACATATGGGATTTGTGTTTTTCAGCCGTATTCCTGGTGAGTTGTATGCATGGCTACCTGATGAATGGCATGGTATTTGCATGTTGGGTATGTAAAATCTCTTTTTATCATCATGGCAACCTGATAGGTTTGTATGGTTTAGCTTGTATCTTTTTGATGTTTTTAGATGAGCTACTTAACATGCCTGAGTGCATCTTTCTGTGTTGGTGCTGCATGGCTTGAACTTTCAGCGCTGCTGTTTTGCTGTGGGGCTGCTTTGCTGCTAGGCTGCATGTTTTCTTTGTCCTTTGCTTTCTTTGTTGATTGTATTTAAAACTATTTGTTTGTTTTGTAATACTGTTGTTTCTATCATTTTTGTTGGAGTCTGTTTTATTGAGTGATTTAGTTGCTATCTACCTTTGCAAAACTGGTTGCTATTTTAGGGCCTATGGTTGTTCATCTTTAAGGGCTGTATTTTGTTTGTTAGAGCGGGCCATACTTGTGGTATTGTGTCTCTAACCACTGCTGGAGATTATCCCCAGGTGTGAGTGGTTCTTTTTTGTTTCTTTTTTTTTGTTTGTTTTGATTGAATGATTGTCTTGTTTTTCTTCATTCTTTCTGATTTTGGAATGATCTTCTGTCTGATATTTCGTTGTTGTTGTTGTTGTTGTTGTTGTTGTTGTTGTTGTTGTTGTTGTTGTTGTTATTATTATTGTTGTTATTATTATTGTTATTATTATTATTATTATTATTATTATTATTATTATTATCCCAGGTGCTGCAGGCCCACAGTAGGCAGGCTAGCTGTCTGGTGTGGTGGTGGTGGTGATTTTCCCTGCATGGAGTGTTTGTGTGCAAACCTTTACAGTTGATTTTTGTGTGTGTGTGTGTGTGTGTGTGTGTGTGTGTGTGTGTGTGGTATGGTGCATGTGCGGGTGATTAATTTTCTTTGTTGGGATCATCTCAGCCCTGGGCTAGCCAAGTCTGCTACTAGTAAGCATGAGCTCTAGTAATTTTGTTTAAGTGTTATACGCCTTATTGACTTGGGTTGGTGTCTTTATTTTGGCAGCAGCCAATTACGGGTATGCTGATTGTAGTTGTATAGGTCCTCTGTCACATTAACTCCCTCCTCTCGTCTGGATTGACGAGAGGAGGGAGTTAACGTGTAATGTGGAAATAAAGACAGAAAGTCTGCTGTGACATTACATCTTCTGGCTCTGTGATGTACCTTGAACTGGAACAAATGCAGGGAAAGGTACCAGCGAGTCACCTGGGCATTATGGTCTTTCATGATGTGTATTCATGTAAGTGCTTGGTGATCTGTCTCATGGTTGAACTCCCTTCCCAACAGGTAGCACCGGAGGCTGTCCAGGGCCCACTTGATAGCTAACACTTTATTGATAGTGGAGTATCGGGTCTCTCTGGGCAGAAACTTACAGCTGAGGTAGAGAATGGACCGCTCTTGGCCAAAGACCCCTTGGGCCAGCTCTACGGCTTCCACCTGAACCAAGAACCTCTTGGTGAAATCTGAGCTCTGCACGACTGGTGACATGCTCAGAGGATGTTTTAACTGTGTGAAGGCCTTCTGGATTCTTGACAGTCTTGCTGGTCAGGTTAGTCAGGAGTACAGCTATGCTAGAGAAGTGTGGTGTGAATTGCCGGTACCACTCTACTATCCCTTGGAAAGGTGTCGCTCTTATTGAGAGGTCTGGGACATTTGTGCACAGCCTTGACCTAGTCAGATTGGGGTCTCACCTCACCGTTCCCTGCTGAAATCATAAATGGCAGGTCTCTTGACTTGCCCACTCACACTTGGACATGTTCAGTGTCAGGCCTGCCTCATTGATCTTTCTAAGGACTTGGCATACATGCTAGAGATGATCGTCCCAGGTGTCACTGTAGATGACCATATTGTCCAGATAACTGGCACAGCAGCCCTTTCAGTCTCTGAGTACATAGTCCATTAGCCATTAGAAAGTTGCTGCTGCCCCATGTAACCCAAATGGCATTGTCATGAACTGGAACAGGCCTATGGGTGTCCTGAACGTGGTGTACTCCCTGTATTTCTTCTTCAGCGGAACCTGCCAGTAACCCTTGCAGAGGTCCAGTGTGGTGATGTATGTGGTCCTTTCAATTCTTTCGAATTAATTCTTTCAAACTAGTTTGTCAATTCTTGTCATTGGGTAGGCATCGGACTGGGATACAGCATCTAGTTTTCTGAAGTCCATGCAAAGCTTCAGCAATCCATCTATTTGGGGAGCAGAAAAATCAGGCTACTCCATGTGCTAGGGTTTAATTGCTCCCTTGTCTTTCATCACAGCAATCTCCTTTCTCAGCAAGGTAACAAGGCTCTCTGGTATGCGGTATGGCCTCTGCCAAATAGTTTATTTTCCCTGGTTCAAGTCTGAAGAGTTCAGAGTAGTCAGCAAAGATTTTTAGGAGCTTCTCCTTTTGGTCACTTTTCAGATCCAGAGTCCAGGCCTACCACAATCTGAGCACACTTCACAGCTTCGTCATCCACCCTGTTGTTGTCTTCCCCTCAGGCATCCTCTCTTGCCACTCTTTGATGAGGTTGACCTAGTAAACTTGGCTCTCCTTCCCCTTGTCTGGGTGGTGGACCTCATACGTGACTGGCCCCATCTTCCTGAGGATGGTGTAAGGTCCTTGCCATTTTGCTAACAGCTTACTAACAGAAGATGGCAGCAGCACCTTCTGTCCAGGCTGGTACTTGTGGTGTCTAGCATGCTGGTCATACCATAGCTTCTGGGCTTTCTCGAGGTTTTCACGGGACTGTTCTTGGTATGTCTCCAGATGGTCTCTCATCTGCAGCACATACTGGGAATGCCTTACTCAGCAGATGAGATGGGTGCCTTCCAGCTCTTCAACAGGTCCAGCGACCCTTGGACAGGCCAGTCATACTCCTGCTCAAAAGGACAGAACCCTGTAGAATGCTGGGGCACCTCTGGGTAGGCAAAAAGCAGAAATAGTAGCCATTTGTCCCAGTCCTTACCAATATCCCCGACAAACTTCCTTAACATATTTTTGAAGGTTTGGTTGAATCCACCAGTCCATCTGTCTGCGGATGATATGGACAGGTTTGAATGGGGTTGATGCCAAGCTGTCGATGGAGTACCTTCATGAGACATGAAGTGAAGTTGGTGCCTTGGTCTGTAATGATCTCATCTGGTATGCCAATTCTGGAAAAGAGCTGAACAAACACTGATTACCTTTGCAGTGGTGAACGTGCGTAGAGGGAAGGCCTCAGGGTACCAGGTTGCATAGTCACATACAACCAGTATGTGTTGGTTGCCAGCATTGCTTTTCTCCAGCGGTCCAGCGATTTCCATGGAAATCCTTCTTAAGGCAGTGGAGATCACTGACAATGGATACAGCAGACCTCTGGCCAACCTGCAAACAGCACTTGTTTTCTGACATCATTGTATATTGATGGCCAATCAAAAGAGGCACTGATTCTGTGGTATGGCTTCTGGTGCGCTAAATGTCCTGACCAGGGTACAATAAAGGGGCTCTGCTGGCTAAAGATAAGTAAATTAAGTGATTGCCCCAGCATACTTGAAAGGTGCCATTAAATGCCACTCAATGCATGCTATGCTTTGGCTACCTCCTGGGTAGCACTAAGAGAATTGTCAATTGGAATCCAATATTAAGACTCAGAGTTTCAGCACAATAGTGAATATCAGCAGAATAGCAAAATATTATCCCTTTTAAAGAACAGCACCAGCTGTATCAGCCTAAAGAAAAAAATAACTTGAAATGGGTCTCTCACTCTCAGTAAAGTATGGTGTTTGCACTATTTATTACTGCTATCTGATAATGTTGTCACAAAGCTGAGCCAAGATAGATAAGGAAGCACAAGCGTAGTTAAAAAAAAAAAAAAAAAAAAAATTAAAATCAGTTTTTAAAAAAATCGAAATCAGAAGAACGAGTTGAGGTAAAAAAACAAAAAAAAACAAGCAGAGTCATATGATCAGGTGAGCAGAGAAATGAAGCAGGAAAGAAAGGAAGGAAAGCAGAAGCAATGGCAAAACCTTGCAAAGAGGAGGGGTAACTGAACTGGTATTAATACACAGAGATTGAGGGATAAAAAGGAAACAGGTACTGACAGTAATCACGTGAGTTAGCTGTTAGTTAGTTGGTGTCTGTTGGATTAGCTGTGGATTAGGATGTGACCACTGTCTGGTGCGGTGCGCCATTATACATGGTACAAAATCATGACAAGTTCCATACCCGGGCTTCATTAGTTTGGATTGAAAGAAAGTAGAATGGAATAGTGCATTTACATCCATGGTTTTATGACTGATAGAGTGCCGCCAATGCCACCCAGCTCACTTGGGTTGACGAGAATGTTCAGCGTTCATAGCTGGGCCTGTTATAGGCCACACATCTGAGGTCACAGTCATCAAGTGATGACTTTGCTATTAGTATTCAGCAAGGAAACAAGTATACAGGAAAACTTCACTAGATCTCAAAGAAACTGCCCTGGCAGTCTTCCACTGAGTGATAGAACCACAGTTACATGTGTAACTTGTGCTTGATTTGTTAAACGTCAGGTACCTGAACACTAAGGGAGAGGTAATTCAGGAAATGGACAGGGAGGGAAAAGGTCCCAGAACTTTTAGAGCAGCAGTGCTCCAAATGCTTCATGTAATATAATACTGTTGAATGCTGTCATATAGACCTAAAGGCTAAATAGTGTTAGTATGATGACTGCACTAATGAGGGAGTGCAGTCATAAGATTTCAGTGATGCTGTGGGAGGACTGGAAGAGACCATTCCACATTTTCTTTGTGTTTAGTTTCACAGTATGTGATCATCCACACAACAAACATTTAGCCTGGGACTCTGGGTCATACAGAACTACATTTTGTCATTTAAACAACACAAATATAACAACACGCACCAATATCAATGAAAAAAAGAAGTTTGCAATTATCCAACTTACCCCACAATGCAGTCATGTAACTTAGTTTGCTCCTGATGTTGCAAATTGCTACGCTCATTTGTGGCTGTCCTTTAGAAATCCAAAAACACACCCATGACATGGTTGAATTGCTTTGGTAGTATATTGTTCAGCCCCATCACTTTTGCTTACTTCCCTGAGAAATGACAATGAACAAATTCAGCTGCATTTTTTTCACCTTTTTCTCACGAAACACTTGAAACTATCCAAAGAATTCAGGCATTGGAAAAGAGATGTAGTTTTATTATTTTTATCAGCCGTTCTGTGGGAAACTAGTTCAAAATGGTGCACTGATTCTGTATATTGAGGATACAGTGAATATGGAAAGAGTTTATAATACATGTATGGGATCTCATTGTTGAAAGGTATCGATCAGGAGAGGGGTACAAAAGAATTTCCAAAACATTAGATGTACCTTGGAACACTGTGAAGGCCAGCATCAGCAAGTGGAGAAAATGGGGCACCAGTGTCCCTACCAAGAACAGGATATTCCTACAAAATACTGTATATGAAAGAACAAGAAGAAAACTTAAGAGAGGCTGCCAAGAGACCTATGGTGACAATAAAGGAGAGTCAGGAATATTTGGCAAGTACTGGTACCTGCATTTGGCAATCTCTCATATTATTCACATGCCGGACATAATATTTTTAAACCAGCCCTCCCCCAAAAATACCACCTGCAGATTTGCTTCTCCCCCTGTAACCTTGTTCCTAAACTAGCATAATTAGCAGGTCAAGCACAAGGTACATAGGTACCCTATTGGAACTATATGTTCTCTTCTGCTTCTTCTTGCTTCTCAGATACTATTGTTATCCAATTTCTATTACATGGTATTGTTAATAAGTGATTGTGTGATGCACAACTATAACTATTGTTAACAATTGTTAACTGATTCCTATTAGTAGGATTGTGCAATGTGTTTTCTATACACTAAAGACATTTGGGTTTGAGAACAAAAGATGACTATGAGATGATGGATCAGAATGTCAGAATTCATTTCATATTTACATCTAGATGTGTTTAAACAACTTAGAACATGGCACTTTTTATGCCAGACCACCCAATTTTTGGATGATCAAAAGTATTGGAACAGATAATTTTAAAGTAAATGACACTTAATATTCAGATGTACAGTATATCCCATGCTTGCAGTGACTGCATCAATCCGGCGACCCAATGACATCACCAAACTATTGCATTCTTCTTTTGTGATTCTTTTCTTGGCTTGTACCACAGCTCCTTTCAGTTGTTGTTAGTTTTGGGGGTTTCTCCCTTCAGTCTCCCCTCACCTCTTCAGGAGGTGAAATGCATTCTCAATTGAGTTAAGGTCTGGGGATTGACTTGGCCAGTCTAAAACCTTCCACTTTTTTGCCCTGATGAAGTCCTTTGTATTGGCAGTGTGTTTTGAGCCATTGTCTTACTGCATGATGAAGTTCCTCCCAAATAGATGCATTTCTCTGTAAATTGGCAGACAATGTTTCTGCAGACTTCTGAACTCCTTCACTGCTACTATAATGAGTTACATCATAAATAAAGATCAGTGATCCCATTCCAGAAGAAGCCTTCAAGCCTAAGCCCAAGCCATGACCTCCACTGTGCTTGACCAGTGAGCTTGTATGTTTTGGATCATGAGTATGGCTATTGTTTTTGGGTTTTTCTTTACAGCTCTCACAATATTTCTGTCATCAACTGCTAGTGTTTTCCTTGGCTGACCTGGTTGATGTCTGGTTGTTGGTACACCAGTGTTTTTTTTTTTTTTTTTTTTCTTTCTTCTCAGGACATTCCAAATTGTTGTATTGGCCCATTGCTTGTGGAATGGTTCTAATAGTTTTTCTCTCTTTTATCAGCTTCAAAATGGCTTTTCTCCCATAGACAGCTCTCTCTGGTCTTCATGTTGGTTTATCCTTTTTAACAACAAATGCAATCTTCACAGGTGCACCCTAGGTGCACCCCAATAGACATTCAGAGCTATTAATTGTTTTAAAAAAATCTAACAGGGCACACCTAGGCAACAAGAAACACCTGTCAGTCACAGGTTTCGATATTTTTGATCATGTCACGAAATGGGTGAGTTCAAAAAAAAGGTGCCATGCTCTAAGTTGTTTAACACCTCTAGACAAACAGTCAGGTCTGGAAGTATTTGGACAATGACAGAGTTTTTGTGATTTTTCCCTTATACACCACCACAATGGATTTGAAATAAAACAATCAAGATGTGATCAAAGTGTAGACTTTCAGCTTTATTTTAAGAGGTTCTACAAAAATATGCCATTTAGGATTTACAGCCAAAGGTATTTGGACAAAGTGACATAATTGTAAATATAACCATAATTATTAATACTTGGATGAAAATCCTTTGCAGTCAGTGACTGCCTGAAGTCTGGAGCCCATGTTCTCAAAACAGGGAGTTTCCTCCCTGGAGATGCTTTGCCAGGTCTTCACTGCAGCCAACTTTCAGTTTCTGCTTGTTTGTGGGTCTTTCTGCCTTCAGTCTTGTCTTCAGTAAGTGAAAAGCATGCTTTATTGGGTTGGGATCAGGCAACTGACTTGGCCATTGAAGAGTATTCCATTTCTTTGCCTTCAAAAAGTCTTGAGTTGCTTTCACAGTAGATTTAGGGTCATTATCCACCTGCACTGTGAAGCGGGGTCCTATCAGTTTTGTAGCTTTGGCTGAATGTGAGCAGAGAGTATAGCCCTATACACCTCAGAATTCATCTTGCTACTGTCAGCAGTCACATCATCAATAAACACCAGTGAGCCCGTTCCTTTGGCAGCCATACATGCCCATGCCATAACACTCCCTCCACCATATTTGACACATGATATGGTATACTTTGGATCATGAGCTGTTCCTTTCTTTTGCCATACTTTTCTCTTCCCTTTATTCTGGTATAAGTTAATCTTGGTTTCATCAGTCCAAAGAATCTTATTCCAGAACATCGGAGGCTTTTTTTTTTTTTTTTTAAATAAATATACACAGTTTATTTTTAGTTTTCTGCTAAAGTGTAATCTGGCGTTCCTGTTCTTGAATGTTACCAGTGGTTTGCACCTTGTTGTAAACCCTCTGTATTTACATTCATGAAGCTGTCTGTTGATTGTAGATTTTGCAACTCAAGACTTTTTGAAGGCAAAGAAATGGAATATTCTTCAATGGCCAAGTCAGTTGCCTGATCTCAACCCAAT
>CM074981.1:17343213-17356930 GCA_037576825.1 Pangasius krempfi | reverse complement strand
AGAAGAAGAAGAAGAAGAAGAAGAAGAAGAAGAAGAAGAAGAAGAAGAAGAAGAAGAAGAAGAAGAAGAAGAAGAAATCTTTACAATTACAATAGGGTTCCAGTGCTTTCAGTGCTTGGACCAATAATAATAATAATAATAATAATAATAATAATAATAATAATAATGGTTGATATTCAATTCCAGGTGATTGCTAGGTCATTAGGCGGTTGCTATAGTAAACAAGGTGGTTACTAGGCAGTTGCTAGGGTATCCCAGGTGATGGCTATGGTGTTGCAAAGTGGTTGCTTGGGTGTTGCTTCATGGTTGCTATGGTATCCCATGTGGTTGCTAGGTTGTTCCTAGGTAGCTGCTAGTGTATCCCAGGTGGTTGCTAGATGGTTGCTAGAGCAGTTGCTAGGGCATCCCAAGAGGTTGCTAGGGTGTTGCTAGGCACGTTTGCTATGGTATCCCAGATGGTTGTTCGAGTGTTGTTTGGTGGTTGCTAGGATATCCCACATGGTTGCTAGGTTGTTGTTAGGCAGTTGCTACAGTAACCTAGGTGGTTGCTAGGTGGTTCCTAGGTGGTTCCTATGGTATCCTTTGTGGTTCCTAGAGTGTTGCTATGCAGTTGCTAGGTTATTTTTTTTTAACTGAAGCAAAATTTCACACAAAATCACCTAGATAATAAATACTGTATAATAAAGTATAAATATAATAAAATCGATCATAACAAAAGAAAAACCAGTCAAATCTCTTTATACATAAACATTTCCAGTTCCAAAAATAAATTTATTTTTCAAATCCAATTCCAATCTTCGGCATTTATTACAGGGTTGAATGTCTGATATGTTGTCACCACTTTTTGCTAATATCTGCCCAATACTGATGGAGAAAAAAGTATTCAGGTACTATATTAAAAAATATATACAGTCATGGGGAAAAGAAAGTACACCCTCCTTCAATTTTATGGTTTTATTTATCAGGGCCTAAATAATAATTGTGTGGTCTTCACCAACTTCTCCAAACAAATAACGTGACAACAACAAAAAAAATAGGTTTCAATATGTAGTCATTTTTTCCCAAAAAGTAAACCAACATTCAGAAACCAGATTACAAAAATTAAGTATACCCTTCCCACTTCCACAATCATTAAGAGTAATTAGCAGCCCCAGGTGTTACTAATGAAATGCATAAGATTAGCTGATCATCAAGAAGTGTGAATATCTCTATAAAAGCAGAACTTTAAGCATTTTGGTGTTCTGGAGCACTAAGGTGTGTAAATGTTTATGTTAATAAAAGCACAATCAGAAAAGGTCTAATCAAGTATGGCTTTCATGGAACGTTGGCTATGAAAGTCACTTCTCACCAAAAAAAAATTAGGCAGTGTGACTTAGGTTTGCAAAATTGCAGCTGAACACACCACAAAAGTTCTGGAAAATATCCTTTGGACCAATGAGACCATGGTGGAGATGTATGGTCATCATGCACAGCACCATGTTTGGCAAAAAAGTAATACAGCATATCACCACAAATATCAACTGTCAAGCATGGTGGTGTAGGGGTGTGATGATGTGGGCTTGTTTTGCAGCTTCAGTAACTGGGAAACTTGCAGTTATTGAGATAACGATGAACTCCACTTTATCAGAATATTCGTGAATGCTGGTTTACTTTTCGGAAAAAAAACCTACATATTGAAAAAAGATTTTTGCTATTTGTTTGTTTAATGAAGTTGGTGAGGACCACACAATTGCTATTTAGGTGCTGATAAATAAAAACATAGAAATGAAGGAGGGTGCATATACTTTTTCCCATGACTGTATGTAAAGGTTACATAAAAAAAATTAAGTTCCAAATATAAATACTTCAAAATGTTCTCAGGCAATGGAGTCATTATAAAAGATTTTGCCACTACTTGGGAAGATTTCACACAGTATAACTTGCATAACGTGGATGCAAGTGTGTATACTTAACACGTGGTTTATTAAGGCAAATCCATGAACCATAGTCAAAATCCATAGCATAGGTCAATACATGGACAGGCACCATCAAAAGGGGCAAATCCATGATCATTAAACAGAAATACAAGTAAGAGTCAAAAGTAGGAAGTACACAGAGCCCTTGTGACTAACCAACAACACAACAGCATTTCTATTCACAAACTAATCAAGGAACGAACTGAACAGGTAAGAGCAATCAGGTCACATGAAGGCAATACACCAATGACAGGACAGGGGTGACTACGAGACACAAACTAAAACAAATGCACATTTAAGTGCAAACAAAAGAAGCACATGGATGAATATCAAAACAAAAAACTCGCTGTTCCCACTGGTAGCCATAATACAAGGGGGCATTACATGACACAAGGTGCAATCATGGTTAAGGAGCTTCCAAAAGTTCTCAGGGGCAACAAGTCAAGTGACCTTTATTTATGTAACACATTTAAAAGAGTGTCAGCCAAAGTGCTTTACATCATCTCAGTTAAATTTAATGAATAAATAAAATGATATAGAAATACAAATAAAATGAGTTAAAATACAAATACAAGAATAAAACTAAAGCAATGAATAAAAGGAGAAATAAAAACATTAATAGACAAAACCACAGATAAAAGACAAGACAAAAACAAAAGATCTTAAAGACCTTCAAATGCCTGGGAAAATAGATATGTTTTTAAATTTGAAGTTTTTAAGCTGTTCCACAATCTCAGAGCTGCAACAGAAAAGGCACGGTCACCTCTGAACTTCTTCTGGTTAAAAGTAGCTGATTAGACAATCTCAATGCTCTGGAGCTATTTTGCAGCCAGAGGAGGTCAGAGATATAACTCGATGGCAAGCCATGATGAGATTTAAAAACAAATAACAAAACCTCATCATTAAACAACAATTGAACAGAAAAAGCAATACCAAAGATCCTAAACATCCCTGTCACTAAAACTGGTTTGATAATATGCAGGTGGAAAGTTCCTGGACCACAACTATTTGTTCCTGAACAGGTGCACCATGCTAGATTTTACAATATGCTCTCAGACTAGTGACAAGGAAAGTGAGAGAGAAGCTAGCAGTCACTTGAAAAGAACTACAGAATGACCTGAAAGCAACAGGACCAACAGTTGCACGGAGAGAAATAAGCAATAAACTGCACCACAATCAGGAAGCTCAAATGTATCTCAGTAGAGCAAATGCAGTGAATTTCTCATCTACATACAAATCTCCAAAACCACATAGTCCTTTGTCAGCCCTAGTAGAGAACACCTTATCCATCATGGAAGGCAGAAATAGCTGATTATTGAAACACAGAGTATGAGTTGAGGTTTTTGGAGATTTAATGATAGCCTTTATTTTAGTCATGAATACTCTTTAGTATAAAATTAGACCATTTTAAATTGGACATAGCTTCCAAGCTGATCCAGTGTGGCAAATCCTCTCTATTTACCCTATTTCATCCTTTCACACTATTTCACTAGGGAAACCCCATTTCCAAACAATGAGGGCTCTAGAATTTGCTGCCCAATAGTAATGTTTAAACACTGGCCCAAGTCTCTTGCTACAGAGGGTTTCTGTACCATGATGATACATGTCTGTCCTTTCATTTATGAGAGTAGTCACTGGAAATGACCATAGGAAATTACCCTAGAAATTTTGCCCTCTAAACAAAAGGGTTGAAAAGTGGATGTAAATTTCTGGTCAAAAGCAAAACCTCACTTTTAGTCCAATTAATTGAATACCCAGATAATTTAGGGGATAAAACAATATAATTCAATACACCATTCCCCCCAATTTGGATGTAAATATCCTCAAATTAAATTGAATTCATATTCATTATTTAATTTCTTCTATTCTGTGGTAGACAGAAAAAAATCTCTTTGATGAGACAAAGATCAACTTCTACCAGAATGATGGGAAGAGAAGAGTATGGAGAAGGGAAGGAACTCATGATCTAAAGAATACCACCTCATTTTATTGAGTGGGTAGGTATAGCTGCCAATGGAATTGGTTCCCTCATATTTCTTGATGATGGGACTGCTGACAAAAACAGCCAGGTGAATTCTGAATTGTATAGGGCTATGTTAACTGCTCAGCCAAATGCTTCAAAACTCATTGGACAGTGCTTCAAGTATCAGACAGAATATGACAGAAGAATACTTTGAAAAAAAATAACCAAAGATTTTTTAAGACAAAGACGTGGAATGTTCTGCAATGGCCAACTCATTCACATGACCTGAAACCAATTGAGCTTGCATTTCACTTGCTGAAGGCAAAACTGAAGGCAAAATGCCCTAAAAACAAGGAGGAACTGAAGACATCTGCAGTAAAGGCCTTTCAGAGCACCACCAGGGAAGAAACTCAGTGTCTATGTGATGTCTATGGGTTCCATATAAAAAGTGCTGTAATTCCTATATTATTCACCTGATTTACATACAAAATACCCTCAAATTAAAGCTGAAAGTCTGCACTTTGGTCTATTTAATTTCAACTCCTATGTGCTACAGTAGATAGATAAAATAAAAATAACTTTTTTCAATGTTCAAATATTTATGTACCTGTACTGTATATTAGGGGGGTAACTGAATACAGATATAGTATTCTAATTGAACAGATAATGCATACTATACGAATAGAGAAACCAGCTGCAAAAAATTAAAAGACTTGTACCTAGACCGAAATGTTTTGGCACAGGTAAGGGTAGACATAGTTTTCCTTCTTTTTTCAGTCTTTCCAGGGGCGAAACAAGTTAACAGTAGTGAGTATTTCTGATTTGCAGTATCTTACAAAAAAGAGCAAGGTCATTACTAATGAGAGATGAACTATTTGGTTTTAGCCTGGCTGCCTGAGCTCCAAAATAAAAACACATTTCTACCATATTTTTGTACAAACAAAAGAAATATGCGTCTGTTTATTGAGTTGCTACTCCATAAAACATTGCAATACATAACTGCATGTCAGAGTATTATCAAAGCGTTATCAGGCCCTAAACAGAGGGTATGAATTGGCAAGGTATCTCCACACTGTCAGAGATACAAATCAGAGACAGATCCTGGCCAGGTACAGTTGATGGTGTGATTAATAAAATTGTTAATTCATGAGGGAGTGGCATTAGTATGTACAAGGGGATTAATAAGGAGAAAAGGCAATGGTAAATTTGTGGGTTTTTACAAAGAATTTTTATAAAGCTAGGAAGAAGTAGTGTATAAGATATTTCAAAAATGAATAATGCAAAACAACTAGATGAGGAATTTTGTAACAAGTGTTGGCTTATTAGCATGCATTGTTTGGTAGAAAAATGCAATCTTTTTGTCTGAGTGTGCCTGATTACTGTAGTAGTAACTCAACTTTTTTCTCTCTTGAGCAAAAACCTTAGCACCAATCAGAGTTTTGCACTACCTGTTGAGAGAGGGACAAAGATGAAAACATGCCATAACATAATATAGTGTGAAACCCAAAATATAAAACATAAATACAGAAGAAAGATAAGTACAATGCAAGATAAACATGGCACTCTCCAAAAGGCAGCCTAAGCCACACAAATGGCAGTATCCCACTAATGATAGGCAAGGGCTGAAATTTGCAGACTGAGAGAACTAATCATACAGAGGAAAAAAGGAGAAAAAGAGGGGATATCACTGTATTTTAGCAATACAAAGGCTTCCATTGATGGCTGACATGCCAGTGCTGAGAGGTAAAAAGAACACCTGTCTACTGTTACCAGACTTTAGAGTTCTGCTATTACTCAACACACACATAAGGCCCTGTCATTGCCTCCATGAGGAAGGTTCCTCTCACTCTATTTAAAAACCATTCTCCAAATTTAAAGGTAAGAGATAAAATTGTTGTCAAAAGGCTTTATTCAGCATAATGTAGAGGTATCTTAGAAAAATGTATGTTAGATCTGATTTATTAGAAATCCTGGATACTTTTAAAAGAATATTTTTTAAAGCAACTATTTAAAGAGAATTTTTCTCCTTGCAGTTGATTAAGAGCAAGGTTCACTCACTCAGCTAAGCATACTGTTCCTAACATTTTTGTGAATCCTGTCAAATCATATATTAGGTCGAGAGCTGAGATGTCTTATGTTTAAATTAGAAGCAGGTAGTGATTATACAAGAACAAAACATGGATTTACTTGCATTTGTGGAAATAATACATTCCAAGACAACACTTACATAACGCTCAACAATGAGCTCAAGTGGCAAGCTGGCGCCCGAGTAGGAGATGCAGCAAGTGAGGAGAAGTGAAGAGGTGAGTGACACACCTCACTAGCATTGTATGGCATTGCCTGACAAAAGACTTTACTGGGGCACATGCTCCAAACCAATATGTTTTTGGAATATAAATGCTTAAAGAACTAATAGCCAAATGTCGATCATTTATCAATGACAGGCTACAGAACAGTGTGTACTGAATTTGACACTAATGCAGTACCTGAAATTATCAACATTTTTAAGTAGTTTAGACTAGTGACCTAAGATATTTTTAACATTGGCCTCCTTTAGATTTCACTCACAAAATGTTTCATTTGGAGCGTCACTTGTGGACGTCTTCAGGCATTAAGGCTACTCATCTGTGTGCTGCAATACCAACATAAATAGTCTCGGGAGTGTAGCACCATGTGATACTGTCCTCAGCTGAATAAACAATCTAGCCTTGTGTTATTTCATGTGTTACTGTGTTACTAACACAGTTATTGTTCTTATTTTAACATTTTTCTTACTGTTGTTTTATTATTTAAAAAGTCTCTTGTGTAGCCTTCAAATCTACTGAAAGGCCTGATCCAGTCCTCTGGATCTTCTAGATTAATAAATACTTTTTAATGTAAGGTCAGAGTTTTCAATTTGAGACACAGCTCATGACAACAATCAAGATGAGAGGGGAAAGTTTTAGAGACAGAGCTTTTCGTTGTGTTTTAACATTGCTGCACAAGAAATGAACAGAAATGTTTTGGTTCTGACGTGCCATCTAGTGGATTTTGCCTTTAATCATCCAGATGTGCTGGGTGCTGCGCACTTGCTGCTCAACCCAACACAGTGCTGCGCACTTTGCCAGGCCTAACGTGGCTATAAAACAGGAGGTTGTTTATTACTCACAAATAAAGTCAATATGTATTTTAAGTGAAATTATTTGCTATTTTGTTTAAATGGCTCTCATGCCCAGTGGCAGTGAATCAAGGAGCATAACCCATTACACCAGTGAAGCAGCCTGGATTTTCTTTAAAATATTATATACTCACAGATACACTAGAATAGTAAATATATAAAGAGTAAAATTAAGCTATACTGCTAAACTTCAGAGCTTAGTCCAGCTGTAACCTAGGGTATACTTTATCTGACAAATTACAAGTAATAAATCAGACACTCATGCTAGAATAACCAGTTCATTTATATTCAGATATTAAAGGCCTGGATGGTCTCCTTTAAAATTATCCTTTGGTTCAGGAATAGAGAGAGTGCAGTGTAATAATAACTTCCAGATAGCTGTACACTCTCAGAGAGTCATACATCATACATTAACAAGTACTAATCATGACATTTCTTCTCTACAAGCTGTTTTATTCTCATTTCACATACTTCACTCCTTTTTATAAGGTATCTTTACACATGTAGAATAGTATGTATGTTTACAATTGCAATTACAATTTATAAGGAACTGGATCATTACTAGGCATGAACTGGAAAATAAGTTTCTTTTAGCTCGTTATAGTGCACTGAAGTATATACTATTTAATCACATATTACAAAATTAAAACACTGACATGCAGGTGAAATATTTAATGATTTTCTGATTTTAGTAGACTGGCAGCTTAATAGACAAAGTGATATCTACATTATAATATATGTTTGGAATATTAGAGAAAAAGACAAAAAGAGGTGCACATTGCACTTGCATGCACACACACATCAATAGAGAGGAAGAGCAGCAGGTGAAAAACAACAACAGTTCTATGAGTTGGGAAAAGAAATAAAAGCCTGTATTGAAAGAAAAGGAGGTTTTGGGTTTTTTTTTTTTAAATATGTTTATAATATTTAAAACTATAGTTTTAATTTTAAAGGTTAGAACTGTGTTTAAATGTTATAGTTTTAAATGCACTGTAATGTATATGTTATAGCTCTAAATATAGATTTAAAACCATAGTAAGACAAACATTTAAAAATATAACATATAAACATATATATAATATTTAAAACTATTTTCTTAGATGCCTGTAATAAAGGAATATGAGTTTGTTATTGTTGTTGTTGTACAGTTTCAAATATAACTATTCATTTAGGTATGAAGAGTTGCATGCAATGAAAATGGTTGAAACCTTTAATGCATAAGCAATACCTATCACAACCATATGTGTTTTTTGAAAATTCCTTTCCAGATTTATAATCAATGTACCAACACTTGCTGAAAACAAATGTTTGCTACAGGAACAATCTGAAAACAGTTCAAGCTATGTTAGTTGCCGCCCAACTTAAATGGAATAGCTCATTTTTTTTAACTGAATAAATTGATGTCAATTTCCATTTAAAACTGGTAGCCAATGACCCATGGATACAGCCAATTCGACCACAGACAGACAGAATAACTTGAAATAGAAGTGTCTGACATTTCAATTAATTGCTGCAAGCATGCCTGGCTTTCGTAGTCACCTCCATACCAGGTTCAATTAAGTCTTCCCCTTCTCAGTCAACCTTTAGGACAATAACAGAAGATGTTAATTGCTCTTCAGCAATTTATGAACGGTAGGGACCCTATTATAATGTCAAAATGTCAAAGGAAGATCATGTACTTGGAAGATCATGTACAGTGTTTAAGAGAAAAATAGCCCTTATTAGTGACATTTCATAAATGTTTTAAATCAACATTATCCCCCCCAATTATTAATATGTGGTGAAGCCTCCTTGTCTAACTTATGGAGGTGTGGGAACTTTGCCAGCAATATAACCCCTAAAGTATGACCATTATTGTCTAAAACCATACCAAGAAAGGCCAAAAAAAGGTTAGGATGGCTACATCTTGTTTACATAAACTCCATTTTCTGAATGAACTCTGTGATCATCAACTTCAGAGTCACGTTTTTGACTCTTAATACTGATGCTGGCTTGATCTCAGCCAAGTCTCCACTGTTGTAGGACATAGAGAAGAATAACCTTGGACCTGACTCAAATGAGGCTATGACTGGACCTTCAGTGCAGTTTCCACTGAAAACTGTCCACAAAACTGCTTAAGACACATAACACTTCATCTGCAATCCCTGGAGAAACAAATGGGACACTACGGCTAGATGTTTAGCACAATCTCTGCTGAACTGTGCCACACTGAGGAGTCTCTGTCTGTGATCTTTATCAATGCCACAGCTGACTATGCTGAATTCACTTCACAGACCAGAATGTTTTCTCCATGACTTTAACCATGGCATGGTTTTTGGTCCCAGATGGGCTGGTTTGAGTATTTCAGAAACTGCTGATCTCCTGGGATTTTCACACAGAACAGTCTCTAGAATTTGCACAGAATGGTGCGAAAAATAAAAAGCATCTTGTGTGCAGAGGGTTTGCAGTCTGAAACACCTTGTTGATGAGAGATATCAGGGGAGAAACACCGGTTAGACTGGTTTGAGCTGACAGGAAGTATAAATAAGCAGGAACAGGAAAGCATCTCAGAATGCACAAAACATCAAACCTTCAGGTGGATGAGCTACAACACCTGAAGACCACATCAGGTTCTACTCTTCAGCCAAGAACAAGAATCTGAGCATAGACTCAGTGAAACTGGACAGTTGAAGACTAAAAGACCAGATGATTTTTTTTTTTTTAATCTTCATCTGGCCAGTCTCTGTGAGCCTGTGCCCATGATAGCCCATAACAGAGGTGGAACCCAATGTGGTCTTCTGCTGTTGTTGCCCATCGACCTCACTGTTTGATGTTTTGTGCATGCTGAGATTCTTTTCTGCTTACCACAATTTACATTCACGGCATTTGGCAGACACCCTTATCCAGAGCAACTTACAATTATCTCATTTATACAACTGAGCAGTTGAGGGTTAAGGACACAGCAGTGGCCCAGTGGCCAAGGGCGCAGCAGTGGCAGCTTGGCGGTGCTGGGATTTGAACTCTCAACCTTCCAATCAGGATTCCAATGTCTTAACCACTGAGCTACCACTTCCCACAGTTATAAAAGAGTGATTATATAAGTTACTATATCCTTCCTTGCAGCGCAAAGTAATCTGGCCATTTTTCTCTGAGCTCTTTCATCAACAAGCTGTTTCCACCCACAGAAATCTCACTCAGTGTTTTCTGTTAGCACCATTCTGTGAAAACTCTAAAGACTGTTGTTTGTGAAAATCCCAGGAGATCATCAGTTTCTGAAACACTCAAACCAGCCCATATAGCACCAACAACCATGCCACAATCAAAGTCACAGAGATCACACTTTTTGCCCATTCTGATGTTTGATATGAACATTACCTGAAGCTATTGACCCGTATCTGCATGATTTTATGCATTGTGTTGCTGCCACATGATTGGCTGATTGGAGAACTGCATGAATGAGCAGGCGCACAGGTAAAAGAAAGTACACTCCTTCAATTCTATGTTTCTATCTATCATGGCCTTCTATAAACAAACAAATAACCTCAGCTGACAACAAAAAACACAACAGATTTCAATATGTAGTCATTTTTCCCCAAAAAGTAAACCAACATTCAGAAATCAGGTGGGAAAATGTAGAGCCACCTTTAGCAACAATAACTTGAAGTAAACATTTTCTGGAGGATTATTTACAATATTAATTCAGTTCACTGATGTTTGAGGGCATGTGTTTATGCACAACTCTCATAAGATCCCACAACAGTATCTCAATTTGGGAATTTGAACTGGCCATTCCAGTGGAGCCAGCTTGAAACCCCCTGCTAAAGCTCATATAAATAAAACTCAGGACATCATAAGCTTTAGACTGTGTGTATTCCTGCATTTATATCATATAGAGTAAAGCAGACAGGCATCAGTAGGTTCCCTCAAAATACCTCTCCCAGTCAAGTTCAATGCAGACTGAGATTTCACCTGTATATATCACAATGCATATATTTAAAGTTTATGTAGACTGTAAGAAATAATTATTACATCCATTGCATATCTCATAATTATAGTAATAATGACAATAATAATAATTACAATAATAATGATGATAATAAAGATACATACATATATAAAGGATCTAAAAATAGAATTCAGTATTTTCTTTATATGCATTTTTTTTTAATTACTTTCTCTTTGACTTCTTATGAATTTGCCATTTAATCAACAGTAATACATACTGTATATCTAGCATTGCTCATACAAGAAGGATAAAGGAGTAAAAAAAGAAAAAAAAAACTAAATGGTATCTGCCATTTTAACCACACAGTATTTCCAATGAATACAAGCATTTACCAACAACTAAACACGGCTATGGGAGTACTCACCTGTATTTATATCATATAGAGCAAAGTAGACAAACATAGGCTTCGATAGGTTCTCAAAAATGCCTAACACCTAAAGAAAAAAGTTTGTACATTAGGCAAGACAGCAGAGAAGCAAAAAGGGTGTAGAAAAAGGGCAAAATACATACATACTCCCATTAGCTATTAAGAACAGCACAGACCTCGCAAAACAAAGAGGGGATTTCCAGTGAAATTAATAGTGATATAAGAAAAAAAATACACACATAAACAAAATAATTTGAAATAAATATTACATCTGCTACACCAACGCACCTTGATTTTTTTTTTCTCCTTTAGCCATTGTGTCAGATGTCAATTTGCTGGTGTGCTTGGGATCACTGTCCTTTTGCATGGCACAATTTCAGCCCAGCTTAAGCTGCTGGACAAATGGCCTCACATTTGTCTCAATGATATTCTGGTATAAAGTGGAGTTGTCTCATTGACAATGTTTTTGGACAAACCTGCTCCATGTCAGGTTAGTTTTGAAGCTTAGCTACTTGAAGAATTCCACTGGCTAAGAATTGAGCTTTCGTAGTCCCATCGGGCAGAAACTATTGTTCCACCATAGTGCACACTGAAAAAAGTAAATGTATAGTCAGTGTATTATGTATAATTTGCATTAAAATATTTAGTTTCTCATCAAAATGTAATTTAATTGTTTACACTAAATTTAATTTAAACAAATATCTATTCTTATAACAGAGGGAGTATGATAAATTGATGTATTATAAACATGATCCAATTATGACTATTTTTCAATTAACTTGATTAGTATGTAGCCTTACTGCCTCACAGCACCAGGGTCCTTGGTTCAAGCCTGAGCTCGGGTGAGTGCGTGGAGTCCGATTTCATTCCAGAGCTTTAAAAATACATGATCAATTTATGTTGGCTGCAACTCAATTCATTCACCTGGAGCCAATATACACATTTGAATCAAGTAAAATCAATTAACATTCTCTTTCCGTGTAGTAAAAACATAGAAAATAAAAAACTGGTTATATAATATGTTCAAGATTTAGGTGTCAAAAAAGCTATATACTGTATGTATATACACTCACCAAACACTTTATTAGGAACAATATACTAATACTTAGTATGGCTTCCCTTTGCTCAAAACAGCCTCAATTCTTTGGGGCATGATTCCACAAGATGTTGGAAACATTTCTTTGAGATTCTGGTCCATGTTGACAAGATTGCATCACTAAATTCCTGCAGACTTTTCAGGTGCACTTTAATGCTGTGAAACTCCCATTCTATTGGATTCAGATCCGGTGACTGGGAAGGCCACTGAAGAACATTGAACCCATTGTCATGTTCATGAAACCAGGTTGAGATTACTTTTGCTTTGTGACATGGTGCCTTATCATGCTGGAAAATCCATTAGAAGATATGTAAATTGTGACCATGAAAGGATGCACTTAGTCAGCAACAATAATGAAATAGGCTGTAGCATTCAAGCAATGAATGATTGGTATTAACAGGCCCAAAGTGTGCCAAGAAAACATTCCCCACACCATTACACCACCTCCACCAGCCTAGACAAGACAGGTCAGGTCCGTGGATTCATGCTGTTGGCATTAATTCTGACCCTACCATCTGTGTGCCTCAATGGAAACTGAGATTCATCAGACCAGGCAATGTTTTTCCAGTCTTCAACTGTGCAGTTTTGGTGAGCCTGTGCCCACTGCAGCCTCAGATTTCTGTTTATGGCTTACAAAAGTGGAACTCGATGTGGTCTTCAGCTGTTGTAACCCATCCTTCTCAAAGTTTGAAGTGTTGTGCATTCTGAAATGCTTTTCTGCTCACCACAATTGTACAAAGTGGATGTCTGAGTTACTGTAGCCTTTTCTGTCAGTTCACACCGGTCTGGCCATTCTCCTTTGACCTCTCTCTTCAACAAGACGTTTATGTCCGCAGAACAGCTGCTCACTGGATGTTTTTCTTTATTGCACCATTCTGAGTAAACTCAAGAAACTGTTGTGCATGAAAATCCTAGGACATCAACAATTATATAAATACTCAAACCAGCCCATCTGGCACCAACAATTTTATCCCCATTCTGATGGTTGATGTGAATATTACCCAAAGCTGCTGGCCCATATCTGCATGACTTTATGCATTGCACTGCTGCCACATGCTGATTAGATAAATGCATGTATGAGTAGGTGTACAGGTGTTCCTTATATAGAGTTTTGTGAGTATATTATATATTATATGTACAGTACTGTGCAAAAGTGTGTATATATATATATATATATATATATATATATATATA
>CM074981.1:17281272-17322164 GCA_037576825.1 Pangasius krempfi | reverse complement strand
CCCCCCCCCCCCCCCCCCCCCCCCCCCCCCCCCCCCCCCCCCCCCCCCCCCCCCCCCCCCCCCCCCCCCCCCAGGAACGGGAAGGGTGTCAGATGTCAAGGTGGACGAGGCACTGCACACCGCACAGTGTGATCGCTTCAAGCTGTTTCGTTCGGGTCCATCAAGTTGATGGTCCCCAGCCTCCTGCAGTAATTTCCGTTTGGCTCACAGACTAATTAAGCGATTATCAGACAGAGCTTGTGCACTATTATGCATGAGAGCATGACATGCTCTCTGTTTGTCTCTAGACAAAACCAACACACCAGAGACTGCTTGTCTTGTGACGAAGCAGAGCTCAGTGCTGCTCTGCCACCAGGGCTGCAGTTGAAGATGGCATATTTGTTTCAAGGATGGATAGAATCCTTGGTGTGCAATGGGACAAAATTTTCTATGTTATGGAAGTTTTTGTTGAAGTATGAATTAACCGTACAAAAACTGTCAGGTTTATGCTTCAAATTAAATCTAGTAGTATAATTAGACAATTTAAATGACACTTGATCAGTTTTAATCATTCAGTTTTGCTTATTAGAAGAATAGACCTCTTAGACTTATAGTACACACATTACAGTAATAAATAAAGTTTTGCAATAAACTGTTTCATACAGAAAATATTAGTGCCCTCCTACAACTTTTACCTCATACATTTATTACAATAATACAAAAATGGAGCACACTGAAAACAATAAGATGTAGGTCACATGGGCACCAGAAGTGTCAATGCTTGCACTGCAATAACTGTGGAATGATAAAGAGATTATGGGTTGTTTCTTAATAGCCCTATACATTACAGAGGCCTGTCACTGTGGCTATTTTTCCTGTCATATTGCTACACTGACTGGGCCAGGCAGAAAGCCCAAACCCCTTTAATGAAGCTTTATTTAATTTCCTCCTCTGCATTTCCTGTTTAATATCTTGAAGAGCTGCAGCCATGCTATGCCAAAGCGAGTGAATTTACATGGCATCTGATCAGTCCTACCCCACCATGTCACTGCGTTTCTAAATCTTTAATATCTAGGCAATTAAAATTAATGACCGCTCGACCAAAACCCCCACCGTTGGCAGGCATTTGCCTTGACATCAATTGTTTGATGGGTTTACCTAGAGGTTAAACTAACAAGCAAGGTTTAATCAGATATAATGAATGCAATAGCCATCATCCTTTTTGGTTAATCTGCTTAGAGCTTCTAAGGGCCAGGGTAAAATTCACATTTAGGTATTAAGCTTTAGACTGGGAGGCTTCTCTAATTATTCAGCCAAATGGAGCAATATCTCTTATATTGTGCCTGGAATATATGTCTGAAATTTGTAAGGAAAAAAATATCTAAAGGTAAAAAGTAAAAATAATTTATAAAGAAGAGTTAAATTGTTCGTTCTTGGTGAGTCTGGTTGTGGGTTTTTATTTTGTTGTATTTTTTGTACATGTTTGTTTTAAAGCCATTCATGTGTCTGCCAGGACTCAGTCCACTGAATCTGTAGAGTGAACAAAGGCCAAATCAGTGAATCAGACACACACTCTCACACTTCATCTTACTTTTTTTTGTTTGTGTAAAGCTGCTTTGAGACAATGACATTGTAAAAAGCGCTATATAAATAAACTGAATTGAATTGAATTGAATTGATTAGTTCCTGTACACATCCAATATATTAACATGGTATGCTGAAGAGAAAGGAATCTCACATCAGAAATTATGTTCCAGACTGACTGGAAATTATTCACTGACAACTCAATATGAATTATCTTTACGGAAACATATCTGTGGCTTAAGGAAACTGTGCAACAGAAAAGAATGAAATTCCAACAAAAGGATTTACATATGGTATTTACTGAATGAATACACACTCTTAAAAATGTTTGTAGCATCTAAGTCAAATTATTTAAATGTAAATTTACACCAAAATCACAATGTTGAAAACTGAAAGTGAATGAACTCTGTCCAGCTATCCTCAAATCAGATAACCACTACACTCCTGACTAAGATATTAATGGTCTTAACAACAAATCATTGGTCAGGAAATTAACAAGAATTAAGCAAATACTGTAGATCTCTTCCTGCTATATCAATCTTGGTTCCATTTATGAGCTTGTTATCAGGCCCTTGATGGGCTGCATCAGGTGTGGCAGATAACCAAATAATGACTAAACTTTTAAGAAAAAAAAATCCCAGAAGATATTTTTGGAAAATTTTGTACACCCAGGCATGTTAGTTTGAATTTTACATCAAACATTTGAACATATGATATTACCTTTGCATACAAGAATATTATACTTTATGTACAAGAAGACCATCTAAGAGAATTTCCCTCTTTCTAGCTTTTCCCCAAACAGTTCAATGCAGCAAAAGTAAACGAGAAAATGGTGGCACAGCAGGTCTCAGGAGTGCATTTGTTTAATTCTTGCTAATTTTCTGACCAGGATAGATTTATATAAAATCAGATTTATTCAGCTTTTCTTAAGGAACTCGTACAACATGACCAGCATACAAGGAAAATAAAACTGTCATAGGTGGATTCAGTAGCGGCTGAATAATCAAAAATAAAAATCGGCTGAAAAGAAAAAAAAAAAATGCAATACACTCCTGGGCAGGGGGCCAAGCACAAAATGGCAAAATATTATATTTTTAATGGTCTTAACAACAAATCATGGTCAGAAAAAAGAATTAAACAAATGCACTCCTGAGACCTCCTGTGCTACTATTTGCTCGTTTACTTCTGCTTTTTGGGGAAAAGCTAGAAACAGGGAAATTGACTTATATAGTATGGGAAAATCATGATAATGATTAAAATGTTTGATGTAAAATTCAAACTAACACATGTCTGGGTATACAAAATGTTCCAAAAATATCTTCTGGTATTTTTTTTTTCTTAAAAGATTAGTCATTATTTGGTTATCTGCCACACCTGGTGCAGGGCCTGATAACAAGCTCATAAATGGAACCAGGATTGATAGAGCAGGGAGAGATCTACCATATTTGTTTAATTCCTGCTGATTGCCTGACCAATGGTTTGTCGTTAAGACCATTAATATCTTAGTATTTCTTTTTCTTTTTTTTTGCCCAGGAGTGTAGTGTTTATCTGATTTGAATAATAAATATTACTGCATTACATTGCTAACACATTACCTCACAGCTTAGCTACATTTATAAGCTGAAATATTGATAAGCACCGCTTGTTTTAACCTCAGGAGTATCATAGTCGAAGAAGTCAACCTAATTGGCTACTGCCAAACATTTTCACTTCTACTCCTGCTCAGTCAGCCTGCAAATGACATTAATGATTATCTTATAAGGCCCTTCTGTATGGTTGTGTGTGTGTCCAATAAAATTTGAATTTGAATTCTGAGCAGCCATGATGATGCTTGTTTGAAGGCATGGACATCTCACACACACACATGCACACATTCACTTGGCTGAATAAAGAGGTTGCCTTAATGTGCTTACATGTACCAATGTTTAAATTTCATCATCACCATTACATTCACTAACATCAATAACAATGGGAATCAAGTGACAAATAATACTTTTTCTTCATGTAACTAATTCAGCCTTGCCTAAGTCACTGAGACACTGTGTCTCAATCTCTTTGTTGGTCCTTTTTAAGAACAAGAAACGACTTGAAATTTAGAAATAAAATCATTCATTCGCTCATTTATCTTCAGTAACCACTTTATCCTGGTCAAGGTCGCGGTGGCTCCGGTGCCTATCCTAGCATTGTCCATTGCAGGGAAATAATAGCATCACTCAAATTGTATGACTTTAGTGTAAAACACTATAGCTAGCAATTAAACTGATAAAATAAGGGCTACTTGGCCACGCACACAAAAAAAAAAAATTGAGAGATTGTACGTGAGGAGAAATGGCTACGCTGCAAAAAATTATGTCTTATCAAGTGAAAATATCTTTGAATATAGTCAAACCGAGTATCTCCTATTATAAGATTACAATAAACCAAATATATGTTTATTAATCACTTTTATAGATAATATTACTAATCTGAAGCTTGAAATAGTCTTGTTCTATTGGCAGATAATTTGGTAATATTAATGAAATATTTATTTCCAGAAAGAAAACATTTCTGCCAACAGAATTAGAAAATTTAAAGCTTGAAACACGCAAAAGCATCTATAAAAACCTATGTGTAATATTATTTGATTATTTTTGATAAATTTTTCCATATTCAAGATATTTCACTTGTTATAATTTTTTTGCAGTGTACAGAAAAGCAGAGACTTGCAATGCTTCAGCTTATAAACAAGATGACCATCACAATCCCAGGTTTTATGTAAAATGTGTTGAACAGTGGGTTCTACCTTACATTTACTTAAGTAGCTTTTTAATAAAATGTACTAATAAATAAATAAATAAATGTGTTTTATAGGTACATTTTACTGTTATTCAAGTAAATAATGTACATAGAGAAAATAACACTTTTAGTTTTCATACTCTTCATATGTATTTGGACACAATACATAAAATGATATTAAAAAAAAAAAATTTGTAAGAAGTTTTGATATGACAGTACTTGGCCACTGGCCTGGCCTTTCTGAATTAAAGATCCTCAAAATAGTGTGTCCCTCAATTCTACTAAATGCTTTTTGAACACTTTCACTGGATCCTCCTGTGTGCTCGTCAATTAACTTCAAGTGAATTTTGTCAGAGCCACCTTAAATCCTAATGTACTTTGATTGGCTGGCTTGTTTCTATGGTACCCCATTTTATGGAGGTGTTTAGAGGGAAAGAGTTCTCCAGTACAAAAAAGCCATTAACAACAGCCATTAAAACACAAACCACAATGCAACAGTTCCCAGGCCCTGATATTCTGAAGGCAGCATATTTGTGCTACACAGAATAACCGTGTATGGATCATAACACTGAAATACATGAGATATTTTCTAACAGAATTAAACACAGGTATCTCCCATTATCAGCGTGTAACAAACATGGAACATACACCTGGACATATGCTCAAGGTAGAATTTGTCAGCTAATTCAACCTGATTTGATTAAAAGATCAGTAAGTGGTCTATCACAAAATGAGGGTCAGTGTTTTGTGCTAAAGGGCCTTCCATATATGCAATATTTAATGCTGCAATAAAGACATTTACTAAACTCAAAAGAGTGTCAGTTCAAGTACATTGCTGGGGGTGGTGATTACATCTGGTTGTATTTTGAGTTTTAGTTAATGCACAAAATGTGTGTAAGATATATAGATTAAAAAAAAAACAGACCAGAACAAGAGTGGAACAGGAGAGGTCTGACATACCTGTGCCACTGTGATGGTGCTTCCCACCCCCTGAAGGCAAAAAAAAATGGCTTTTACAGTATCTGACTCCTCAGTGACCCTCCACAACCCCCTCCCCACAGAAAAAATAGAGACATTTACACATGACAAACAAATTCTGAACATGCTGGGACCTGCAGGCTAACATTAGACAACATAAAAGACCACCAATGTGGCTTCGTGTGCTAAAACAATTTTTGTCTGTGGGGAAACGGATGAGGGGGGCACAACTGCCTTCAGGTATATGTTAACTTAGTGTTTTTGGAGTGGGACAATCACTTTGGTTGTGACATTTCATCCAGCCACCTCTGTTACTTCGTAACTCTTACAAACAGCCACACACATGCAGGAATACTCTCACATGGTCACTGAAAGGCTTAGCAGCTAACATGAAATTACAAACAATGGTGCATGGGATGCTATGGCTACAGGTTGGTCTTCCCTCAAAACTCAGTGCTCAATGATGAGAGCAAAGAAAGGGAAGTTCTTGGGTCCATTCTTAAACTCGCACTCTCAACCATGCCAACCTTCAAACGGTTTCCATTCTTATTTAGGCTTCTATATAGATAATCTTTTTTGTTATCAAAATGAGGTACTAAATGATAGCACTACTGTTTACATATATTTACTTATTAGGAACACAGTGATTTGGCTTTTTGGGGCTTCGCTTAGTCAATCCATCTCTGAACCTCGGTACATCTTTGCTGTCTGTATGTTTAGGCCAGTAGAAAAGTAAATGGAATGGTAGATCTCACCTGGGATACTGTAATGCTGCACTTTTTAGCCAGTTCCTCTTTAGCTTCTTCACTGGGGTAGGGGTTGCTGAGGTGGGAGTAGAAGTATTCATTCAAGATCTCTGTGGCCTGTTTGCTGAAATTACGTCTTTTTCGTCTGTGATGGGGTGAGGAAAGAAGAGAAGAGGACGTTGATTATTATGAATAACAGAAATAACAGAAAAAGGTCTGACCCAGAGAACTAAAGGATAATGATGGGACGAGGAGTTCATGAGAAAAAAAACACTGGGCTTTTGAACTTGGAAGAGCCTACACTAACACACACACACTTTTAGTTTACTGGACAAGTTCTAATGTGCAGTGTTTCGTGGAGACTATTTCTCTTAGTTGCTTACATGTTCTCTCTCTTTCTTTGATGGAGGAATTAAAATACATTTGTGTATACACTCACCGTCCACTTTAATAGGAACACCTGTACACCTGCTCATTTATGCAGTTATCCAATTAGCCAATTATTTGGCGGCAACACAATGCATAAAATCATGCAGATACAGGTCAAGAGCTTCAGTTAATGTTCATATCAAACATCAGAATGGAGAAAAAGTGTGATCTCTGTGATTTTAACAGTGGCAGGGTTGTTGGTACCAGATGGGCTGGTTTGAGTATTTCAGAAACTGCTGATCTCCTGGGATTTTCACACACAACAGTCTCTAGAGTTTACACAGAATGGTGTGAAAAACAAAAAACACTGAGTGAACGACAGTTCTGTGAGTGGAAACTCCTTGTTTATAAGAGGTCAGAGAAAAATTGCCAGATTGGTTCCAGAGAACTGGCAATCTGGTAGAGATGGTAACTCATATATTCACTCTTTACAACTGTGGTGAGAAGAAAATCATCTCAGCATGCACAAAACATCGAACCTTGAGGTGGATGAGCTGCAACAGCAGAAGACCACATTGGGTTCCACTCCTGTCAGCCAAGGACAAGAATCTGAGGCTATCATGGGCACAGACTCACCCAAATTGGACAGCTGAAGATTAGAAAAACAGTCTTCAAATGTCCTGTTTTAGTGAGTCTGTGCCCATGATAACCTCAGATTCTTGTTCTTGGCTGACAGGAGTGGAACCTGATGCGGTCTTCTGCTGTTGTAGCCCATCCACCTCAAGGTTCGATGTGTTTTGTGTTCTGCTTTTAAAGAGTGCTTATTAGAGTTATTATAGACTTCCTGTCAGCTCAGACCAGTCTGGTCATTCTGCTCTGATCTCTCTCATCAACAAGGTTTTTCAGCCTGCAGACTCTCCCCTCACATGATGTTTTTTTTTGTTTTTCGCACCATTCTGTGTAAACATTAGAGACTGTTGTGTGTAAAAATCCCAGGATCAGCAATTTCTGAAATAATCAAACCAGCCCATTTGGAACCAACAACAATGCCACAGTTAAAGTCACAGAGATCACGGAGATTCTCCATTCTGATGTTTGATGTGAACATTAAGTGACGCTCATGACCTGTATATGCAGGAATTTTGGCATTGTGCTGCTGCCACATGATTGGCTGATTAGATAACTGCATAAATGAGCAGGTGTACAGGTGTTCCTATTAAAGTGGATGGTGAGTGTATCTCATTATAATAGAGAAAAAACTAGTATCACAGCTTGAGTACAGCTGAGTACTGCTCCACTGCTTAATTCCTTGATTGAACTGACTGAATAAATTGTGCTTAGCTTTGTTGTCTCTTCTGAATGCTGCCTTTTCTGTCTTCTGCTTCTCTTCTCCTTGCCTCAGGCTTACTAGTGATAAGACACTGGCTTTTTCCTTTCACCTTGTTTAAGGCCTTTCAAATGAGCACCAGCTATGGCCAGGAGACTTTTGAGCATTTGAGCACTCTTTTTACACTTAACTGCACCTATTCACTATTTGTCTCTCTCTGTCTTACTATTGACCTCTCTAACACTTGCACCAACTGTTTGTGATTACTGTAATCTAGAGTGCCTGCTGATGGCCTCCTATCCAGGAAACACAAATGACTTCATCTTCTCACTGCAGAAATCTAAAGTGCTTTAAGGTGCATAGTTTGGCAATGCTCAGGCTATCTGTCGAGCCCTGCCATGTCTTCCTGTCATCTATATAATTTCAGCAACAAATACCTGTGGGTATAGGGGACTGTAGTTTACTTCAACTCAGACAGTGACAAACAGAGGTCAGATGCACTCTGCTGGTCAAACTTAAAATGCTTAATTCAAAAACAGACCTGGCATCAAGGAAGCGAGACCTCAGGATCATGACAGCTTCACAGGTGCTTTGTTTGAGCTGCATCTGGATGGAACTGAACTTCCGATGGATGATGCTGACCATGCGCTCAATCTCTTTGGGCGAGATGGGCCGTGTACGTGACTGCTCCCGCAACAGGTTCATCACATGGGTTGTGAATTCGTTACATGCCTGGGGTAGAGGTCAGAGAATCTTAACTGTAATTTTTATGAATTTTTATGAGTAGCTGATAGCTAGTTCTTTAAGTTTGGAAATGAGCCATTGGACCTTCAAGCTTTTTACCAACCGTGGTGATTTGGTATTACACTATATGGCCAAATGTGGGCACCTGAGTATTGAACATCCCATTCCGAAACCATGGGCATGAGTTGTCCCGTCACCCCCCTGCTGCTATAACTACTTTCCACACATGGATCTCACTTTGTGCTCAGAGGTCTTGTCATGCTGGGACACATTTGGGCTAGGTCCCACTGTTGCAGGTAAAGGAAATATTAATGCTAGAGCATACTAAGACATTCTAGACAATTCTGCGCTTCCAACTTTGTGGCAACATTTCAGAAAGGCCCTTTTGGCAATATAATGTATCTGAGTGTATCTGTCTAGCTTTGGGGTTTGACATTATTTACGCAGTAAAATAAAAAAAAAGAAATATAGATTATGCTATAGATTATTATACCTTTTATGAATGGTTTAAGCTCTGTGAATATACATGCAATAATTATTCTTCACAGATTTCTGGGGCTGAAACCCTATCATCTTGACTGCACTCAACTGAACTGCAATCAGAGTTCAAAGCATTAGCTCTTGAAAAGTTAGTGCTTGTGGTAGAGTTGAGTACTTGAGCAGACATTAGTAATTAAGTAATCTATAAATGAAAATGGTGAACTGCCATTTAGCACTTGCCCAGCAGGTCTCTAATTTAATTGCATTCCACAGACCATTAAAAAGGAGCCAGGGACAATGCAACTTGCTTGGGACAATTGTGGGCTGATAAAAAAAAATGCAATCATTAGCATTGACTTTGCATGGCTACTTTGCATGGAGATGCTTGCTCAGGTTTTGCTCTTTGACACTTCTGCTAAGCAGTAGCAGAAAGCATCCTGGTTGTCTGCTTATGTTTGTCAAACTCCATGGGCCTACAGTATGACAGTTGTGCTTATGACAACCATATACTGTACCATACCTGTGATCATATACAGTCCCCTCTGAAATTATTGGAACAGCAATCCAAATTCTTTTGGTTTTGCTACAAATTGAAGACATTTGGGTTTGTGAGCAAAAGATGAATATGAGAAGAATTTCAGCTTTCATTTACTAATGTGTATGTTTAGATGTGTTAAACAGCTTAGAACATGGCACCTTTGGTGCCAGACCACCCAATTTTAGGTGACCAAGTACTGGAACACATAGTCTTAAAGTGAATAACACTTAATATTTGGTTGCAAATCCGCTGCTTGCAACACCTGCATCAAGCTGGCAACCCACTGACATCGCCAGACTGTTGCATTCTTCTTTTTAGCTTTTCCAGTCATCAATAAAGAGCATGTTATAGAAGCAGCCATGCAAGCCCAAGCCCTGACACTACCTCCCCCATGCTTGACTGATGAGCTTGTATGCTTTGGATCATGAGCAGATCGTTTCTTTCTCCACACTTTGGCCTTTCCATCACTTTGGTTCCATAATTTTTCTGGTTCATCTCTGTATTTCTTTGCGAATTACAATCTGACCTTCCGATTCTCACTGCTGATGAGTAGGTTGCATCTTGTGGCAAGGCCTCTACATTTCTGTTATCGAAGTCATCTTTGAACGGTTGGTTGTGAAAACTTCACCCCTGCACTGTGGAGGTTGTTGGTGATGTCACTGACTGTTGTTTTTGGGTTTTTCTTCACAGCTCTCATAATGTTTCTGTCATTAACTGCTGTTATTTTCAACCTGTTTGTTGTCTGGTTGTTAGTACACCAATGGTTTCTTTCTTTTTCAGTACATTCCAAATTGCTGTATTAGCTATGCTCAATGCTTGTGCTATGGCTCTGATCAATTTCTCCTCTTTCCTCAGCTTCAAAAGGGCTTGCTTTTCTCCTATAGACAGCTCTCTGGTCTTTATGTTGGTTTATAATTTGAATTAAACAAATTTAGTCTTCATAGGCATTCAGAGCTTTTAATTGTTAAACAATCAAGCTAACAGGGCACACCTGGGCAACAAGAAACACCTGTCATTCACATATTCCAATACTTTTTATATATATTTTGATCTCAAACCGAAATGTCTTCATTGTATTGCAAAAGAATTGGCATTGCCATTCCACTACTTTTGGAGAGAACTGTACATGTTAAAAGCCATATAGATGGTCTCCTTTTTATATATCTTCATACAGTCAACCACAGTCAGTAGGTGCCAGGCAATAGCTCAGACACAGAGGAAATGCTTTATCCAACTACTATTCTTTGAGCTGCATAGTGTATGTATGGTATAACCTAAGCCTGTTTTGTGTTTAATTCTGAATTTCATGATGCCTGGGATTTTAACAGAATATATTTGTTTTTATTTATCTTTGACACCTTCACTTTACAAAACAAAATTCTAGCAGTTTGTGTCTGGTGTGTGAGCAATTGGATTAACCCTGACCTGTTCGTACTTCTCCAGTTCTGTGTGGTAGATTTGTCTGATTTGTGAGAGTTTGGCCCGGTAGTCTGAGTGTTCAATGGAGTTGTCAGTAGGGCTTCCCGATGCTGTTGCAGCTGCTGCCACAGCAGCTGATCCACCGCCTTTCTCCGGGCCAGCCACCCCCTCTGCCAGCAGCATATTGTCCAGACGCATGAGCTGAGGATCGGGAGGGTCCTCCTCCTGAGCCCCTCGAATACTCAGACCTGGAGAGACACAACCAACCTAATGAATCATCTGGTGTGTCTGCTGGATCAAGAGAGTTACAGCTGAACTGGTTGAGATTCTACAGCACCTTTAAGTATAATGCTTAGAACATACAACTTTCGTTAATCTGATTTCTAACATTTTAAAGAAGTGTTTGCCAAATGTGGGGACCCCATGCATACCTCATGTATGCGCTTTCAAAATAAAAATTTATACAAATCATGCTCTAATTAACAAGATAGTCATGAGCTGAGTAAAGGGAGTCAGAAAAGAGAGAATGCAGAAATGTTCAATGAAGGAGTTCTTTGAGAATGATCAGATACACAGAAATGCATGCCTGAGACTTATTATCATACCATAATAAGAGCAAAAAGTGGCTCACATAAGAGTGATAATTTCTTACAATAGAGGCAGTGTGTTAAGCATTTTAGTGAGTGCCCTGTAACCAGCAAATGCAATATGACAGTGGCTCAGAATGATGATACTGCTGTAAAAATGCTGGATGATATAACTGTAAAAATACAGTCATCTCTGAGCCACAGAAATCTCTCAGAAAACACAGAGAGGGGCTTGCAGGGCTGAGGGAGTGCTGAAAGAGCCTCTAGGAATGAATTTGTTTTCCCTCTATTTCACAGGGCTGCCTTTTTCTATTTACATACCACAAAGCAGATACTATGTGTTTACTCACCACCCAGCATGACAGCGACACACAACAACTGACACACACTCAACAGCAAAATGGCATGTCCCCTCACCAAGACATTGCTAAACAGAAAGATTGTGTGTGTGTGCGTGCGCGCATGCTACTCAACTGCCTTGAGTGTGGCACAAGTGCCGTTATGTTTTGTGGTTAACAAAGTGTGTTATTATACAATGTAGCTCTGCTCTCTGCACGGAGCCGGCTGCTCCATACGTATGTAAATTTGTGATATGAAGGAGAAGGATAGCTCATTATGTTTGCTTGATATTCTTTATGAGCCTCGAAGTAGTAAAGAGCCATCAAGATTGATCACAGTCTTCCTCATCAGTGCCTGACTCTCATTCTTTCTCTATTTTCTCTCAATCTGTGTAATGAACACAATTCATGCATGAGAATAATGAACCAGGGTAGGTATAAGAAATCTCTTTATGGTAAAATATTTTAATCAGACTTTATCATATATTTGATTATGACAACACTCTAAGGAGTCTGAAGACTGAGACAATCCTGCTTTGTTTCTGCCTGATGCTTTATGCGTTTGTTTTCATGGCCCACCGCCTTTCTCTCATGTTTCTTCCTCTTCTCTTTCCTTTCTTTTCTCCTGTTCCTATCTTTCAGCAAATCCTAATTAGTCCTTACTCAACAATGGAACATGCACACCTGCTTTGGTAAAGCAGTAGCCTACATGACCTACATTCACAGCAAATGAGGGGTGAAAAATCCAAGTAAAACAAATAATCAAATATATGCTACTGGCACAATGTTGCATCTGCTACTTATATATAAACATATATAAAACAATATATAAAAGGGTTCAAAGCTGTAAGCTGTTCATTAAGAAGCTCCCCGTTAAGAAGCATATTAATAGGGGAAACTACCTACAATGGATATAAAATGTCTACACACCCCTTTTAAAATTTCAGGTTTTTGTGATGTAAAAAACTGGAACCAAGATCAATCATGTCAGTTCTTCTTCATACTTAAAATGTGAAAGAGCAACCAATAAAATTTAAGTAAAAAAAAAAAAAAAATTTTAGAGAAAAAAGAAAAAGAAACGTGTGTTTGATCTGAGTGTGTAATCTGACTGCACATGTGCGCACACCGCTCAAATAATACTTAATAATAATACACCTTTTGCTTGTAGAAAAGCACTCATTCTTTCTGGGTAAGAATCTACAAACATAGCACATCTTGATTTGGCTATTTTATTTCACTTATGCTCCAGATCTATAAAATTATGAAGAGATGCCTGTGCACAGCCCTCTTCAAGTCATTCCACAGGTTTTTAATAAGATTTAGATCTGGCTCTGACAGGCCCGTGATCTGGGCCTTGCCACATGAGTTTGGGTGATGGAGTGCTAGACGTTTGTTTTTTGTTTCTTTTCATGAGAAACGGCTTCAATCTAGCCACCATACCCCATAGTCCAGAAATGTGAAGAATAGGAGAGATTGCTGTCACATGAAGGGAGTGACCAGCACTTGCTGCCCTAGGTGTCTTGGATATGCAAACACTTTCCTCATATACTGAGTACAATCACAGTTAAACTTAGAAGAAAAATTTGTATGAGAGGCAACAAGCATATCCTCAAAGGATGCGCACACACACACACACACACACACACACACACACACACACACACACACATACCTTCTTTAGGTGTGTCAAGTGTATATAACCACCTAACACTCTAAAGAAACCACATGCATCCACTGTCAATCTCCGGATACCACATACAGCTAACTCCATAAATATACAAACCTCACAGTATAAGCCAGTGATTGAGCCAGTGTTGTACCTATCAGTAAGTGTGTGTATATTGTAGGTATGAGGCCATGTAGTTTAATGGTGTGAGAGGCCAAGGATGAATGAGGTCATTTGTGGGAGACACCATTTGGCCATTCCAAACATTGCAGTGTCAGCATATCGAGCCAAGGCTACACAAGGAACAATGAGACCCTGCCCCACTGACTTATGTGCGTGCGCGCGCGCGCACACACACACACACACACACACACACGTAATACTTCATTTGTGAGGACCTTCCATTGATATTAATTATTAATGCAGCGTATTAATGCTATACTACACCCAAATCAAATCCTAACCTTAAAGGTGCAATAGTTGATTTTTTTTTTTTTTACATTTCTTACATGTACAAATACCCTGGAAAATATGCAGAACATGGTAAAATGCACAAGTGTATTATGTGGCTAGAAAAAACACATTCACAAAACTGCAAATGCACTTCAATCCAGACCAGAATTGTTTGGATGGGCCTCATGTCAGTCACTTAATAGACACTCCCCAAAGCCCCCACTTAACTCTGCCCCCACCAGAGCTGGTTGGGAGAGAAAAGAAACATGGCTGAAACCTACAAGCTCTCAGTGCAGCAAGATAATTCTTGTGTTAGCAAAAATCATCCTGTGCTTCAGGAAAAAAAATACAACTTAAAGACATGAAATGAAATAACACTAGGATAATGGACATTTCCAAACTGGACAGTTTTATCACTGATGAAGGAATGAAGCTTGATATGGAATTAGCAATGTTGCTCCTGGATAGGTCTGTAAATGCAATCTGTAAGCTTTGAACTGTTTCAGTGGCCTTTGTTTTTTGTCCCATTATGTGTAAACTCTAGAGTGTTGTGTGTGAAATTCCCAGGAGATCAGCAGTTTAGTAATCACACAAACCAGTCCTTCTGGTACCAACATAAATGAGCAGGTGTACAGGTGTTGCTATTAAAGTGAGCGGTGATTATATATATATATATATATATATATATATATATATACACATACATACACACACACTACTGTGCAAAAGTCTTAGCCATCCTATTTTTTTTTGTACAAACTTTGTTATAGAGGTTTATTTTATGACTTCTAAATTATTGATTCAGTACAAAAACATTTTAGATTTCCAAACATTAGTTTGGAGTTTTTAGTACAGCACAAAAATTAAATGTTACAGAAAAATGTTTGTATGTCAGTAAAGAAAGCAGCATATTACATAAGAGACCACTTTTCAGACAAAAAAACATAATGAAGGCTGCTGGGTTTTGCTGCAAAAATAAGAAGCAAGTGTGACAGTCAAAGTCTCGAGAAGAACTGTGGCTGAAAACTAAAAAAAAACTTTTTTAACATTTAATTTCATTATTTTTGAAGGCATCTTTGCTCTTTGCAGCATTTCTTTGCATGTGCCTAAGACCTTTGCACATAATAACATAAATAACAAATTTTGCCTTCCTCTGATCTCTCACGTTTTCTTGCTCTTCAGTGGGTTTCTCTGGAGGAGTTTAGAACCTAGTGATCCCTCTGCACATCTAATTGCGTTGACTGAGGTAGGTCTCCCCAAGCTAACTAATCAAAAGAGAATTTATTTCCTGTCAATGTCTAGAAAGGTCATCTCTCTTAGACTAGCTCTCTGTTCATTGAGTGGAGAGAGGGAGAAAGAGAGAGAGTAAAGAGAAGAGGGAAGAGGAGAATTAGCGATCTAGTCTGCCATGTTAAACTGGTCTCAGTTTCAGTGACAGAGCAAATGTAAAACCTTGGCACTACTTAAGTCACTGTGATCACTGAACAGAAGAAAAACACTCAGACTTACTATATATACTTCAGAGATTACAATGCTCAAGAAACATTCAAGCTCTTCCCAATTATGTCCTCATACTTTAAATTGGTCCTCTTGCTACTGGGTTACCTGAGTGTGACCATTTTTATTATGGCAAAAGATTTGCTTATGCTATCCTCACCATCTCATGTACTCTGCATTAGTCTGTGGATGCAAGAGTGAAAAACAAATCAAGCCCTGGCCAACATCCACATGGCAAAGAGATGGCTAAGGAAAAATGCTTGCAGGCTTGCTTTCTCTCAAACACATGTAGGATAATTAACATACCATTAACACATTAATGCAAATGAGCAATTCCCAAAAGTAATGACAGACTAATTACCATACCTGAGAATGAACTGAGAGGAGGCTACAATGTGGTTTCCTACCTGAGAATTGACACAGTTTAAACTTTGGACTTGGTCCATTGCTTGTCTTTTCTGCCACATTCACAGCTGTAGGAACCCCTGGTTAAACTGACTGCACTGCTGGACTAATTTTGCATGCTACCGGCCAGCAAGATGGAGTGTAACAGCCTTGCACACCATTGTTAATACTGTGTCAAGTGGAGGGATAGACAAATAACTTGGTATTTTAACAGGGGGTCCATGCTGAAGATTAGGGCAGTCGAGAATATATGGGAGCTTATCTTGCAGCTTCCCAGTGATCACTGATAAATTAGAAGCTAGGCTTTGAAACACAGAGCCCTAGAGATGAATGGGCTCTTTTATATAATGTGAGAAAGATAGAGGAGGAGAGAAAGATGGAGAGTGAGAGAGGCAGGCAGAGGAAGCCGTGTCTGTGGTGGATGATGCTGACGATACACAGATGATGCTGGTGATAACTCATCTATGTGAACTGAGTGATAAGTTAATCAAGACTTCAGACACTGATGTGTGACAGAATACATACTCTCACACGTCGTAACATGCAAGTACACACAAACACAGAGACAGACAAAGAGAGTGCAAGGTGGCAGCAGGAAAAGTAAGTTGCTGTCAGTTCACGAAGGCCTTGTCCCCAGGAGAGGGATCTCTGACAAGCAGAGGGAGACAAGGAAGGGAACGGGAACAGATAACCCAGCACAAACATACTGTAGACATTTTACCAAGCACACACAAAATTAATCACTGTCCTATTGAAGAGCTGACAGTGTGTGTATGCCAGTGTGTATATGAACGTGCCTATTCTCTGCTTGGACACAGTAGACCTTTGGCCAAAAACCACAGTGGTCTGTGACAGAATATGAGATGATGGATCAGAAGTTCAGCTTTCATTTCCTGATATTTACATCTAGTGTTAAACAACTTAGAACTTGGTACCTTTGGTGGCAGACCACCCAATTTTTAGGTAAGCAAAAGTATAGGAACAGATAGTCTTAAAGTAAATTGATGTAAATAACGAAGTGTCGATTCTTCAGGACCATGGTGCAACACATACCAGTACAGTGGTGAAGTACACAATACTACAAAAAGTGCAAAAACACAACAGTGTGAGATGATTGCAGGACAATAAATACATAGAACAGTGTAAGTAGAACAATACTTACACAGCACAATAAATACATAGTATAATGAACACACATAACATCAGATAAACGAGGACAACAGAACAGTGTTGTGTCGGAAAGCTACTGCAACAATGGACTGTAAACTATTGTGCATTGTAACAGCAATAAATGTAGAAGCAATTTTGGCAGAAAAAAGAGGCTCATAAAGTAAAAAAGGGTCTAATTCAGCTTTGTAAAGTGCAGGTGTGCAGTGGGATTGAGTCATACTGGGTTAGGTGTTTGAACAGTCAAAATGAGCATTGCGGGGCCACAGTGTGTTGAGTAATATGACTGCCTCAGGGAAAAAACTGTTGAGTCTGGTGGTGGTGGCCAGCACAGATTCTCTGGTACCTTCTGGCAGATGGCAAGAGGGTGAAGAGTCCATGAGAGGGGTGGGAGGTGTCATCCATAATTCTGCTGGCTTTGTGGATGCAGCAGTTATTGTACGAGGCGATGATGGTGGGTAGAGAGATCTCGATGATGTTTTCAGCTGGTCTCACAATTTGCTGTAGAGTCTTATGGTCAGAGACTGTACAGTTCCCATACCACAAGGTGAGACAGCTGGTCAAGACACTTTCTATTGTCACTCTTCCAAAGGTGGTGAGGATATGAGGAGGGAGGTTGGCTCTCTTCTGCCTCTTCAGGAAGTGGAAGTGGTGCTGTGCCTTCTAGGCAGGTGGTATTGAGAGTCCAGGAGAGGTCCTCCATCATGTGCATACCCAGAAACCCGGAGCTTTTCACTCTCTCCACAGTTCCATTTATGTGCAGTGGTGAGTGGTCTACGCGGGACCTGACAACAATCATCTCTTTGGTATTATCAACATTAATATATAGATTGTTGCCTCTACATTATTCTGCGAGCTGTTTCACCTCCTCCCTGTAAGGTGACTCATTATTGTTGCTCAGCTTTTCTACCGGTTGCTGTGTGATGATTGTGTTGAATGCTGAAGCCTATGAACAGCGTCTGAACATAATTGTCAGTTTTGTCAGAGTGAGTCAGAGAAAGGTGGATGGCAGCAGATATGGCATCCATTGTTGAGCAGTTAGGACAGAAGCATACTGAAATGGGTCCAGCAAATATGGTATCCTCTGTTGAGCAGTTAGGACGGAAGGCATACAGAAAAGGGTCCAGTGTGGTGGGAAGACTCCTCTTTATGTGTTTCATGACTAGCCACCTGAAGCACTTAATGGTGATAGGTGAGAGTGCATCAGGCCAGTAGTCATTCAGGCAGAACACAGGTGATTGCTTTGGCACAGAGATGGTGGTGGTTGCCTTGAAGCACAGGGACAACAGCTTGGCTCAGGGGGATGCTGAAGGTGTCTGTAAGGGATCAACAGCTTTCTGTGGGTTAACTCAGAGAGTTCCTGATGTCTACTAAAGACAGACAAAGTACTTGGTCAATGGGAGTTGGAGTGGACTTTCCTGCTGGCATGTTGTTCTGTGCTACGAACCGTGAGTAGAAATCATTCAGTGCATCTGGGAACAAGGCATGACCATCACAGATGTGGTGCAGCTTTATAGCCTGAATACCTTGCAACATGATGGCCTGAATACCTTGCAACATGTGCCGTGTGTCCTTGGTGTTTAGGAAGTAGCTGTGGATTCTTTGTCCATAGTTGCACTTTGCCTCTCTGATAGCTCGGGACACATTAAATCCCTCAGATAAGGTTCTCACCTGTTTCAGAACTAGTTTGGCCGGCTTCTGAAATGGTCAGGATGTTGGCTGCCTTGTAAGCACCACGAATCTTGGTGTAAACAAGGTCTAGAGTGTTTGGTCCGTGGGTCATGAAATCAACAGGCTGGTAGATATTGGCAGCACTGATTTCAGGTTCGTATTAAATTTGTTTGCATATCTCTTGCTTGCAATAACTGCATCAAGCCAGCGACCCACTAATATCACCAAATTGTTGCATTCTCCTTTTGTGATGCCGTTCCAGGATTGTACCACAGCTTCTTTCAGTTGTTGTAACTGTTTTGAGGGAGTTACTCCCTTCAGTCTTTTCTTTGGGAGGTGAAATGCATGCTCAACTGGGTTAAGGTCTGGTGATTGACTTGGCCAATCTAAAACCACTTTTTCCCTGATAAAGTCCTTTGTTGTGTTGGCAGTGTGTTTTGGGTCATTGTCTTACTGCATGACAAAGTTTCTCCCAATTATAATGGATGCATTTCTCTGTAAATTGGAAGACAGAATGTTTCTGTAGACTTCTGAATTCATTCTGCTGCTACCATCATGAGCTACATCAACCATAAAGACTAGTGAGTTTGTTCCAGGAGCAGCCATGCAAGCCCAAGCCACGACACTTCCTCCACTGTGCTTGATTGATGAGCTTGTATGTTTTGGATCATCTGGCCTAATGATTCTTACTGCTGATAAGTGTTTTGCATCTTGTGGTATAGCCTCTATATTTCTGTTCTCAAAGTCATCTTCTAACGGTGGATTGTGATACCTTCACTCCTGCCCTGTGGGGGTTGTTGGTGACGTCACTGACTTTTGTTTTTGGGTTTTTATTCACAACTCTTCCAGTGTTTGTGTCATCAACTGCTGTTGTTTTCCTTGGCTGACCTGGTCCATGTCTAGTTGTTAGTACACCAGTGGTTTCTTTCTTTTTCAGGACATTCCAAATTATTGTATTGGCTATGCCCAATGCTCTGATCGATTTTCCCTGTTTTCTCAGCTTCAAAATGGCTTGCTTTTCTCTCATAGACAGCTTTCTGGTCTTCACGTGTAGACATTCTGAGCTATTACTTGTTTAAACAATCAATCTAACAGGGCACACCTGGGCAACAAGAAACACCTGTCAGTCACATGTTCAGATATTTTGATCACTTGAAAAATGGTTGTGTTCAAACAAAAGGTGTCATGTTCTAGGTTTTTTAACACAACCATCTAAATGTAAATATCAGGAAATTAAAGTTGTCTATGTCTATGAAAGATCTATGATCTTTCATCAGATATTCATCTTTTGAACTAAAAGCCGAATATCTTCAGTGCATATCAAAAACAAAAGAAATTGGCCTTGCCATTCCAATACATTTGGAGAGTACCTAGTAAGGCATTTTTAGGGGTCTGCAAGTCCTCCTAGACTTACCATTATTTAATTATTTGTTTAGTCTGTGTCTATAGTTAGGTGCTACTCGATTCCAAAGCCAACATCAGTCTATTTTTATGCACAGTGAAGAAGGCCATCAGACTGCCATAAAGAGTGCATTCCATATTTTTACATCTTTACATCCAAAAATCAGTTTTATTCATCATTCAAAATCCAAATACATGCATATTAACTCACCATGTATTATAGTATAAGCACAATGATATGCTCCTAAATTTTAAATTTACAGTTTGACGCTCTCAGTTTATTACTTTTTATTCCTTATTTTGTTGGGTCATCTGTTCTTGTCTTATTAAGCTGCTGGCCTTCATTTGTGGCCAACGTAGTGTGCTTCTTAATGCACACCCCAAGCAAATAATGCAAATGTGACACTGAAAGCCACTTAAAATACCCAAAGGCAACTAATCCATGCTAGCCACTTCAGTCTCCTCCATTGCCACCTAATTAGACAACAGAGAAGTGTGTAAAACCAGGTCACTCATTCACACACACACACACACACAGATGATATGCTCTGCAGTATTATCTGTACTGTATTAATATTATTCATTATTATTTACAATATTATATAGCACACATATTCCCATTTATATGGACCTTACCACACATACACACAGGCCACTCCTCCACAGGTAGAGGGTTAATCAAAGTGAGTGCAATATGTACTCATTAATTCCAGAATACCCTATGCCTTTCATTTTCATTTCTCACAGCTTGATATACACTGCACGCACCAAGTTATTATTCACAAGAGGTGGACATGTGAGAGTTGGAGCATCTGCATGTTTGTATGCCCGCATGTGTGAGGGTGTGTTGATAAACAACAAAAGCAGCTTCAGAAACATACAGCTGGCTGTGATTCAGTGCCAAAGAAATTACTTTTTGCACTAGCATCCTCTGCACCAGACTTGACAGTACATCATTTAGATTTGACTACAGTGGAACCATGGCAAATATTTCCACTGCCTCAAGCATAAAGCAAGTGGAGAGAGAGAGGGAGAGACTCTAAATGCTGTGTCTTTTTCCCCTGGAGAAGAATACTCCTCCAAATTGCATATTAACAATGTCTTGTCTTGTGCATCTTGAGGCAAGGAACCTACAGAGCCCCAATTACAGAAAGAAGGCAAACCCACTTGCTGACACTCAATCTGACAAAGATATAGGGCCTGTCTTTCACATACTCAGAATGTCGCTCCCCTCCTTCTGCACTCACACATGCTGCTAATCCACTACTAATGCTCTTCAGGAACCACAATGAGACACTAGTTAACAGATAAGGATGAGGACAACAAAGCACTACAGTTTCCCAAAAAGAGTCAGCATGTCTCAATGGGCAGTCTGATTGGTAACAACCATAGTACTCTGCACTGCTACCAGCAAACTAACAGGAATCAAAGCATGAGTGGGTACCAAAGTTGACACAAACAGGCCAGTGCTTGAAATGAGGCAGAGAGAGGAATGTTTTTAATCACTTTTAGAATGTACATGCACAATATTTTCATTTACAGATGAAATGGAAAAATGTCTGGAAGTCCCTTCTTATTTTCCAGTTATTCTTCTTAAAGCATAATTCAGTACCTACAGTGAATACTTTGGTAACAACAGCACAACTAATAGCAAGAGATATGTAGTTACAAGAGGAAGCAAACCTAGACTGCATGATTACACCAACACCAACAAAGTTGCATCTCTTCCAAATGAACTGTTTAAATGAAGTAATGCAATAAGTACAACTTGCTTGTATGCACAAGGTGTATGACTACAGATTTTACAGCTCCAGTATTCACAAAAGCATTAGGTCTTCAAATTTCAATCTGTACGACATGAAATGCACTCGTTTCCAAAAGAAAGTGAAAAGTACTTCTTGAAAATGGAGAGGATGTGAAGGGAGGGGGAGGGCTTTCTTAGCTAATTACAGTAATTAACAGTTGCAGCTATAATCGGAGGGGAAGGCATTAGACAAGAGGGTGTTTTGTTGCTCACAGCAAGGGTGGACATGCAGTGTCACCTCAGTGCTTTTGTCTCAAGTGAGGATTGGATTATGTTGACATGATACACATTGGGGTTGATATGCACTGCCTCATCACACAGATACAAAGGGTCAGTTCTAATGAGCTTTTAGGTTAATGAGAGTACACATGCTCATCACAACAACAGCACCTATACAACAGCCAGTACAATGGTTCACTTAAAAAACATCTTAGGAATTGGAAATATATTGAATATATCAGGTATTTTCTATTATAAAATTTCAATAAACCATATATAAGATTACATATTTACCTATTTCTAGACTTTTTTTTTTTTTTTTTTACTAATTTCAAGCTTTAAATTTTCTTATTCAGCTGGTCTAATCTGTATTTTTCATTGTAAAACATGAAGGGAAGTGCAGTACCGGCTGACCTTTTCAGATAGCTTTGCCATTACATTACCTTTTTTACATGTACAGTATATTTTTGCACAAATGACCAGCCAGACAGTGCAAAGCGAGGTCAAATGCATGGTATTACACTTAAAATCTGTATTTCTTTTTTCTTACCACTACTCTCTTGCTACTTAAAGAAGCTAGCATTTAGGCTGCCAAATGCTTATCAATTCATGAGCTTCTAAATGTTTGTGAAATTGCACTCCACTTTGAAATGAGCATGATGTATAGGAATATGGCCCATTGAGAGATTCTGAGACGTTCTCACTCTACAAACTATGAAGCAAATTATTTTTTTTCACTTTGCTGTCAACTGCAATACAATGAAGCAAGAAACAATAAATAAATGTTTAAAAATATAATAAAATTTAGACTAATATGACAATGTATGAAAGAGAAGGCACCGATTCATTTAATCAGATAATAGTAATCTAATATATTGCAAATATATACAGTTGAGGCTAAAAGTTACATTCACCTAGGCTAAAAATATTCTCAGTTAAAAAAAAAGTATAAAATCACAACTCATTTTACTCATTTTCACATTTCATGTTACCATACATGTCTTTTTGCATGTCAAACAGCGATTTTTTTTTGTTCATATCAGAGGTCATTTTAAAACATTTAGTTAGAGACAGATTTATTTCAGCTTTAATTCACTATATCAGAATTCCAGCAGGTCAAAAGTTTACATTCTGAAATGCATTTTTACATTCAGAAATTGATGTAATGACTTGGAGAAGCTTCTGACTGGACAATTGTCATAATTAGGAGTGCATGTGCGGCTGTATTTAAGAACCAGTGCATTTTTGCTCTTGATTCCATGGGAAAATCCAAGCAGCTCAGCCAAGACCTCAGAAAAATCAGAAACCTCCACAAGTCCAAATCCCTGAGACAACAACAAAGGAACTGGTGATGGAGTTAGAGGCATCAGGTGCTAATGTGTGTATATTCACCATTAAGAGAATCCTACATCGCCATCGCATAATGACCCAAATGTGAAGAATGGGGATGGCAGCATCATGTTCTGTGGGTTCTGTGGGTGTTTTGATGGAACAGTGATTGGTGCACTGCAGAAAATAGATGGCTTCAAGTGGAAGAAGGATTATCTAGAAATACTGAACCAACACAGCAAGACGTCAGCTAAGTTAAAAGTTGGTGGCAGCTGGGTCTTCCAGGTGGACAGTGATCCTAAGCATACCCCCAAAGTTGTAACAAAAGGGCTTTATAACAACAAATTAAAAGTATTCAACTGAAAATGCATGTCTGAGCAAGAATGCCCATAAACCTGACTGAATTATACCAGTTCTATCAGGAAGAATGAGCAAATATTCCAGCAAGGTATTGTGAGAAGCTTGTGGTAGGCTACTTCTAGCATTTGATTGAAGTTCAAGCAATTAAAAGACAATGCCACCAAATACTAAAAAAATGTAAGTAAAGTTTTGACCGACTGAAAATCTGATATAGAAACTAAAAGCTAAAATAAATGTGTGTCTAAGCTTTATTTTGAAATGACCTTTTATGGAAATAAAGTAGATACCCTAATTGACTTAACACGGGAAAAGTATGGTAACATGAAATGTGGGAGTTGTGAAAAATTTTGTTTCAATGTCTTTAGCCTAGGTGTATGTAAACCTAGCTTCACCTACATGGGCTAATTGTTATGAACAGGGCACAGAAAGGATAATCACATTGATCACATGCCCACTGCAAATTTCCCAGTTTAACCCTTTCTCACAGTACACTGGCAGAATGGAAATTGACTTATCGGACATTTGCAATCAATATAAACAAATTAATTATTTTATTGCCGTAAGTCTGTTATAAGATTAGTAAAGACACTGTTGGGTTTCTATGTGTAGAATATCATGACTCTGTGTTTAACTGCTGGTGAGCAGAGCAGTAGTAAAGTGGAGGGGTACAGAGATACAGCACAACTAAAGCTTTTTTGATAGTAAAACACTATACAACTGCCACAATAAAAGCATAACTTTTAAACCTAGTAGGCTAGGTAAAAAAGAAATACTTACGAAAAACTACAAATTCTTAAAGCCCTAAGTGTCTACTTTCATATGAGCTATTAACCACTACTGTGGAATGTGACATCACAAATAAATTAAATGCTGAACACGGACACCCCCAAAACAGGCAGAAATTCCATTTTTTGACCTCTGGTAAAAAAGAGTTAGTAATATGAATTCCATGTGTTTCAGTGTGAAATATTGTGGTTACACTGATTTGTGGCACTCAGCCACAGCCATGTAACTAAGACACCACTATCTACTATACTCAGCAATGTGCATGCATCATACGTGTAATTGTCAGAGCCTGAGGTCTGATGTGCACAATTTTGGTAACTCCTCCTCACTACACACACTTAACTTAGAATATGAATCGCTGTCTTTTTTATGTCTTCTCTTTAGGTCCTTTCCCTCTCCTAGTCGCACTGATGTTCACTGCCTTGTGTTGGCAATTGCAGTCTGGGTGGGAAAAATAAGCAATCTTAACCACTGTGTCCATCTTTGTAATAATCTTTGGTTAAGATGGCCTCTGTGAATGGGTTCAATATCCTTCCAGTAGGGCAGGGGGTAGGGGCTTATTCTAAAAAGGAATACAAAATTAAATAGCATCTATGATATTTACTATTGTCTTCTGTTTATGGGTGAGTAGGGTGATATTTCTGTGGCTTTTGGTACATGGTGTACTCTTTCATTTTGCACACAAACCATTTGCTGGTTAAAAGCTTACAGGCCTTTGCAGACATGCCTTACTGCATCTTTTGTCAAATCTGTATGGTGTAGCCCCAGTTTGCAGAGAATTATATATGAATGTGTATGACAAGTGGTCAAATAAATATATCTAAAAAACACATTACTTAGATTAATGCATTTGAAAGGCTCTGAGTAAAGTCCCAAGCCAGAGCAGATGGGTGTAAAAGTGCCATGATTTAGGCCAGTAAAACATGTTGATAAATCCAGGCAGCAGCACTGAGGCAACTGTGTGAAGGGGATACATATATAGGTTGGTTCTTTTCGCCAGCACAAAAATGGCATGCACATTACCGGCTGCTTAACCCAAAAGCACCAGGCATTCACCCACCAGCTATATCTGTCAGCTTAAATATACCCAATTTAACCATATAAACTGTAAAGATCTATGACAGCTAGGGAAAAAATGAACTGGTAGCCAGTGCTTGCAAATAAAGATACTGCTTAGTTTGCTTTTGAGTTCTTCTGTTATCATTTCAGGTCATATTTCTCTTTTTCCTCTCTATCACTCCTGGACTTCCACTCCCTCATTCTCTTTTTTTCTCTTTCTTGTACCATCTTTTCTTTTTACTTCTTCCTCTTCCCTCAATACAATATGTCCCTTTCTTGCTACCGAAATAGAAAAGTAATGACACTAGACACCATCAAAATGGAAAAGCAAACTCTCAGACCCTAAAAACCCTCACCTAACCTCAGGTGCATCAGGATTAAGAATATAACACCACTTTAGGAAAACAAATACATTATATGGCTAAAAGTCTGTGGACATCTGGCCATCACACCTACATGTGGGCCTTCCCCAAACTGTTGCCACAAGGTTAGAATTAAACAGTCCTGGAACGCTGTTGCATTACAATTTCCCTTCACTGGAACTAAGGGGCAAAAATTTCACCCCAGCGAAATATTTCATTTGTTGTTTTTTTCCCCCACACACTGACTATGCAATGTGTGTAAATATCTTAGCATAGGACTCTAGTAACATGATGGCCTCTTCCGTTTTCTCTAAGCAATGCACATTAGTCTTTAATCCCCTGCACATCCCGTGTTGTTTTAGTGCAATAAGATGTATCAGGAATAGATATGTCATAAAGTATATGCCAGCCACTTTTCTATCCCTGCTCATTCATATAATTATCCAACAGGCAAATAATGTGGCAGCAGCACAAAAAATAAAAAATAATGCATATACAGGTCAAGAGCTTTAGTTTTATGCTGCCCTGGCCTTTTTCCAATCTTCAACTCTCAAGATTCCCATTCTTGACTGCCAGGAGTCGAACCCATTGTGGTCTTATGTTGTAGCACATCTGCTCAAAATTGGACATGTGCATTCTGAGATGCTTTTATGCTCACTATGGTAAGAGTGGTTATTTGAGTCACCGTAGCCTTCCTGTCAACTCAAACCAGTCTGGCCATTCTACTCTGACCTCGCTCATCAACAATGAATTTCAGCCTACAGAAATGCTACTTACTGGTTATTTTTGTTTACAAACACACCCGAAGAAATGGACCAAGAGAGGTAAGTGTCCTGGCATTCTGTGCCAAATGCAAAAGAGCCATTTCAACCCTTCTCTACCCAGCATTCTACTAGACATCATCCACTCCCTGTTTTAGCAAATTATTGTTGTCCAAACCTGGAACTTTCTACGGTGTAGGGACATCCAGGCAATTCAGCTAAGTCATTCTAATATGCACTGGACTATCACTATGACATAATAAACAGACTAAAGTATTCACATCCTGAGACAGCATTCATTGTTCCTGGGGACTTCAACAGGGTGAAGATGAAGAAAGTCCTACTTAAATATCACCAATACATTGACTTTCCCACACACTGTCAACAGACTCTGGACTGTTACAAACTTTTGGTAACTCAGATCACAACAGAATTCTCCTGCTGCCAAATTACAAAAAAGGCTTAAAAAGGAAACTCCACTTTGCAAAATGATCCAGTAAAGGAATGTAAAAGGAAAGTAAAAGGAATAAAAGACTGCTTTGAAACCAAAGATTGGCCAAATCCTTCAATTAATCCTCCCTGCTCCTTCCTGCCTACCACATTATACCCCCTGCAATTTGTGTACCACACCAGTAGGTCCATTGACAACACCATCACCCTGGCACTGCATACAGCCATAGCCACATGGAGGGGAAGAACAACTATGTTCTTAGTTGTTCTTCCTGTGAGAATGTGAGAATGCTGTTCATTGACTACAGCTCTGCATTTAATAATATCATTCCCACAAAGCTCGTCACTGAGCTACAGGACCTGGGTCTGGACAGCCACCTGTGTAACTAGATCCTGGACTTTCTGACAGGTAAACCGCAGGTGGTCCAAATTTGGCAGTCTCATGTCCTCCTCTCTCATCCTCTGAACAGGAGCTCCCCAAAGCTGTGTGCTCAGCCCCCTCCTGTACTATCTGTTTACAGATGATTTTGTAGCAGAGCACAGCACAAATATAATTCTGTTTTAATTCTGTGTTTAGATGGCATACATAGAGGAGGCTACTGGGTGCTCAGACAACAACCTCTCCCTGACTGTCAGCAAAACAAAGGAGATGAGTGTGATCTACAGGATGAGACAGGAGGGTAAGCATGTCCCTGTTCATATCAATGGAACAGATCTGGAAACAGATTGCAGTTTTAAATTCCTTGGCATCCACATTTCGAACCACTTCAAATGGTCTTTCCACACTCACACAGTGGTGAGAACATCCCAGCAGTGTTTACACTTCCTGCGAAAAGTGAGATGGTTTGGAATGGACCCAGACATTTGTTACAACTTTTATCATTGCACCATTGAGAGCATTCTCAGTGGCTGCATCATAGCCTGGTGGAGCAGCTGTTCCACTGGTAACTGCAGAGACCTACAGTGAGATCAGCTGAGCTCATTTCCAGCAGGAAACTGCCCTCTCTACAGGTCATTTACCTGAAAAGGTGTCTGAGAAGAGCCAAAAAGATCATCAAGGACAGCTGACACCCATGACATTCACTCTTTCAGCTGATTCCATCTGGCAGGCACTACCAGAGCATCCGGGGGTGCATAAAAATCGATTCAGAAGCAGTTACTTTCCCAAGGCCATCAGACTCTTAAACAGTCAATCACAGCATATTGCACTGCCATATTCTTGCATATGCACAGTATTTTCACTACATGCACATTGGACACTTACTATGTAAACTATTTACCTATACTATACTACTGTACAACTTCATCTGTTTTTGCATGTTGATAGTTTTTTGTCCTGTGTATATTTTGTTTTTGTACACTTGTATATTTTGTTTAAAGTAAGTTATCCACTATGTTGCTATATATTAATGTATGTCCAGTAGTTGTTAGTAGAGCTACCTCAAGTTAGTGGAGCTGCACAATTTCAATGTGTAATTTTCCATGTGTCAACTGTGCAAATGACAAATAAGGACTTTGAATTTGAGATCAAAAGTTTCTGAAATACTCAAACCAGCCGAACTGGTTCCAACCACAATGCCACATTCAGAGTAACTAAGAAAACATTTTTTCCCCATTCGGATGTTTGATGTGACCTACACCTACTCACTCATGCAAGTATCTAATCAGTCAATCAGCAGTGCAATGCATAAAATTCATAGAGATACACGCCGGCAGCATAGGGTGTACACATCAACCATCAGAATGGGGAAAAACTGGATCTCTGTGATTTTGACTGTGGCATGATTGTTGGTGCCAGATGGGATGGTTTGAGTATTTCTGTAACTACTGATCTTGAGGGATTTTCTCACACAACAGTCTCTGGAGAATGGTGCAATAAAGAAAAAACATCCAGTGAGTAGCAGTTCTACAGACATAAATGCCTTGTTGATGAGAGAGGTCAACGGAGAATGGACAGACTGGTTTGATCTTACAGAAAGGCTACAGTAACTCAGATAACCACTCAGTACAATTGTGGAGAGCATAAAAGCATATACATAACTACATAAATACATAACATGTCAAACCTTGAGGTGGATGGGCTACAACAGCAGAAGACCACGTTGGGTTCCATGTCTGCCAGCCAAGAACAGAAAGCTGAGGCTGTAGTGGACACAGGCTCACCAAAACTGGACAGCTGAAGACTGGAAAAACGTAGCATGGTCTGAGGAATCTCGATTTCTGCTGACGCACACAGATGGTAGGGTCAGAATTTGGCACCAACAGCATGAATCCACGGACCCAACCTGCCTTGTGTCAACAGTCCAGGCTGATGGAGGTAGTGTAATGTTGTGCAGATTAAGTAATACCATTATACCAATTAATACCATTAATACCAGTCAATCATTGCTTGAGTGCCACAGCCTATTTGAGTATGTTGCTGACTATGTGCTTCACTTCATGGTCACAATTTACCCATCTTCTAATGGCTACTTCCAGCATGATAAAGCACCATGTCACAAAGAAAAGTCATCTCAAACTGATTTCATGAACATGACAATGAGTTCAGTGCTCTTCAGTCGCCTTCCCATTCACCAGATCTGAATCCAATAGAACACCTTTGGGCTGTGGTAGAATGGGAGATTTGCAGCAGGACAGTGCACCTGAAAATTCTGCAGGAATTGTTATGCAATCTCAGAGGAATGTTTCCAACATCTTGTAGAATCCATGCTATGAAGATTTGAGGCTGTTTTGAGAGTAAAGGGAGGCTCTACCCAGTATTAGTATAATGTTCCTAATAAAAATGTTTGGTCAGTGTGTGTGTGTGTGTGTGTGTATGTATATACATATATTCAAGCAACTCTTTTAGCATCAGTGGCTGTTATCACTAGAACTAAAACAAATAAGACTTTTAAATCTGCTCATCACTTCCTGTCACATTTCAAAGTATAATTTAATCTTTTTCATGTGCCACCATTACGTCACCACCATATAGTGACATATTAAATAGTTGTCACATTAAAAGTGTTCGGGAGGCCAATAGTAATTTGTTTAAGGAATAATAGATGATCTGACATGTAGAACATATAAGCTATGTTATAATAATAATAATAATATATAACCTGTGATATAATGTTATATCACAGGTACTACATTCACATATTTTTCTCAAGCCCACCTACGTAGTAATTAACTGATACTGTGTCATACATGGAGCTTCACACTGAGGAGTGTTAACAGTAAGAGCTGCTTTTGTGCTGTGCTGTCAAAAGGAATATGGCTATGTATATTGGTGCCAAATAAAGTTATGAATCTATCCACTATGGGAATATTTTGTTAATGGATTCTTTTGTGCGTACAAAGAATAAAACAACTAGTTATTTTTCAAGTGGCTTGAATCAAAGCTTAATGGAACAGTAGTTAACAGCATTTGATTTCCACTAATGGCACAGATCTGGAGAGAGGAGAATAAAAATGAGGAAGAGAGAAGAAATACCCTGGCAGAATACTATGTAATATACCAAGCAACCTTTTGTGTTGGTGAAAAACAAAAGTGACAGGTGGCACTTTTCCAGAAATCAAAATAGTTAGCTACAAGAGAGACCGTGTTTGAGTGTAACAGGATTAAGCCATTGGCTGAACTTTAGTTCCTGCGTCACAGAAAAACATCACACATCTGAGGCAATGCCTTATCAATAGAACAAATTATTAGCCCCCATGCAGTCACATGATGATTTAATCAATTTCAGTCTCACATTTATTAACCTATTTTAAAAATTATATTCTGTGACTAATGTGAGTGATAATCACTATTGCAATCAACATCATTGTCATGAGGTGAATTTAATGGCCCTTATTCATCAAAGTTGCAAGCATAAAATCTGTTCAAAGAACATGTGCATGCACTTATTCATCAATTTCATCTTTGCTATTTCTATACAATCAAATATGGTCACATATGGTCAGAGTGCAGGCAAATTTGTGTATAATATTGTTAACCTGAAGCATTATTGTTGTAAGTAAATAACTTAATGTTACATTAAGTTACATTAAATTAAATTAAATAATCAAACTCAATATTGGCAATAATTTAAAGTGTAGACAGCAGTATAGTTAAAAAAAATCAAATAACTAATAACTCAATTGCACAAAATTGTGATTTTTATTACTAAAAATATACAGTGCCCTCCAGAATTACATGTATGGCATTTAGCAGATGCCCTTGTCCAGAGAGACTTCAGAAGTACTTCATAGATCTATCAAAAACATATCCTCAAAAAACTCATACTAGTTCGTTAGGTTGGGTACGAAGAGTACCAACAGTCTAAAAACACTGTTTGGAAGACTAGTACAGTATGAAAATAAACATAAGACAAAGATTTCTTTATAACAGTTAAATAAAGTGCTAAAGATTTAATGGTACCCTCCAGTAAAATAAGCAAAAATCTAACATATAAAAAGAATAACACATTCAGTAGGTGCTATGCTGAGATCAAACATACAGGAATATTGTACTGTTTTTTTTTTTCACATACAAAGTTCTTCTACAAAACATTTCAAAATTATCAGCACCCTTACAATTAGACATACCCTGGAAAGAATAACAGCACAAAGTCTCTTCCTGTAATGTCTAACAAGACTGGACACTAGTAGAGTGATCTTTGTCCATTTCTCCATTAAAAACATTTTAAGCTCCTATATATTCATAGGTGCATGTGGAAATCCCCTTTCAGTTCAGGTTTTCAGTAGTATTCAAATCCGCATTTTGTGTTTCTTAACTATTTGTGTGTTGATTTGGAAATATGTCTGGCTCAAATCACTACTGTCATACATGTCATACAAGAGCTTAATAAATCAGGCAGATTCATTCATGTTCATACACCATTCCATGTGTTCAAGTCTGCAGTTGTTTCTATGGTCTTGTTCTACTTTTAGGAATAAGGGCCAGTGTGTGTATATGGTCATCTGTGACTGCCCACATGAACAGCACTGAACTCATGGTTAAAAGTGAAAAAAGTAGGCAGAGATTGATTGCAAGCACACACACACACACACACACACACACACAAACTCACACATATACACACACACACACACACACAAACACATATACACATATATTAATCCTATACAGTTGTGTGCTAACTTTAACAGGACCACATGTACACCTGTTCATTTATGCAGTTAAATGAACCAATCAGCCAATCATGTGGCAGTAACACAATACATGAACCAAATGAGTCCAATCAGCCAATCATGTGGCAGTAACACAATACATAAAATCATGCAGATACAGGTCAAGAGGAATAATAACTTTCACATCAAACATCATAATGGAGAAAAACTGGGATCTCTGTGACTTAAACCATGGCATGGTTGTTGGTGACAGATGGGAAGGTTTGAGTATTTCTGTAACTACTGATTCTCTAGAGTTTACACAGAATGATGCAAAAAAACAAAAAAACAAAAACATCTTGTGTGTGAAGGGTCTGCATGCTGAAAAATCTTGTTGAAGAGAGAGATGAGAGGAGAATGACCATACTGGTCTGAGCTGACAAGAAGTCTATAGTGACTCAAATGAGCACTCTTTACAACCGTGGTGAGCAGAAAAGCATCTCAGAATCCATAACACACCAAACCTTTAGGTGCACGGGCTACAACAACAGAAGACCACATCAAGTTCCACTCCTGTCAGCCAAGAACAAGAATCTGAGGCAGTCATGGACTCACTGAAACTGGACAGTCGAAGACTGGAAAATGTTCAGGTGATTTTTTTTTTTTTTTTTTTTATCTTCAGTTGTCCAGTTTGGGTGAGCCTGTGCCCATGATAGCCTCAGATTCCTGTTCTTGACAGGAGAGGGACCCAATGTGGTCTTCTGATATTGTAGCCCATCCACCTCAAGTTTTGATTTTTTGTGCATGCTGAGATGCTTTTCTGCTCAGCAAGGTTGTATAGAATGATTATATGAGTTATTATATCCCTCCTGGCAGCTCAAACCAATCTGGCAATTTTCCATCAACCTCTCTTATCAACAAGGTTTGATGTTTTTTGTTTTTCACACCATTCCATTCTGTAAACTCTAGAGAATATTGTGTGTGAAAATACCAGGAGATCAGCAGTTTCTGAAATCTTGTTACTCATCTCTTTCTTCTCTTTCTATTTCTTTGTGAATTCCAATCTGGCCTAACGATTCTTACTGCTGATAAGTGTTTTGCATCTTGTGGTATAGCCTCTATATTTCTGCTCTCTAAGTCTTCTTCAAATATTGGTTTTTGATACATTCACCCCTGCCCTGTGGAGGTTGTTGGTGATGTCACTGACTGTTATTTTTGGGTTTTTCTTCATTGCTCTCACAATTCTTGTGTCATCAACTGCTGTTGTTTTCCTTTTGATGACCCGTTTGATGTCTGGTTGTTAATGTCAGTGGTTTCTTTCTTTTTTAGAACCTTCCAAATTGTTGTATTGGCTATGCCCAATGCCTGTGCAATGGCTCTGATCAATTTTACCTTTTTTCTCAGCTTCAAAATGGCTTGCTTTTCTCCCATAGACAGTTATCTGGTTGTTGGATGTTGGCTTCACAGGTGAAACTGAGGGCTCAAACCAAGAGTAGACATTCAGAGCTATTAATTGTTTAAACAATGAATTTATCAAAGCACACCTTGGCAACAAGAAACTCCTGTTAGTCACATGTTCCAATATTTTTGATCACTTGAAAAATGGGTGGGCTCAAAAAAGGTGCCATGTACACATGGCACCTTTTGTGTACAGAAGGTACACATTTAGATATACAGGAAATGAAAGCTGAAATTTTGATCTATCATCTCATATTCATCTTTTGATCTCAAACCCTGAAAATGTCTTAAGTGTATCACCAAAAACAAAAGAATTGGCCTTCCCATTCCAATACTTTCAGAGGGGACTGTATAGATTTATACGTAGTTGGCTTCTTTTCATGCATGTTTATTTCAGCAGAAGCTTGCTGCTCTTTACTAGCAAAGACCCATGATGATACTCATTGCCCAATGAGTTTTCTCATGGTGGAGTTTCATGCCTCAATTGATACATATTGTTGCAATCATTCTGACTCATTATTCAATCATAGATTGTTTGTTTCAATTGCATATTACCCAACACTCTCTGCCAAACTGTTACATTAATGTTTTCAAAGTGTCATTCAGTGTTTGTGTATGTCATGTAAGGTTGATTGAATAGACTTTGTTTACACTGAACACTGGGTTATCAGACACTTCACATCACATTACACTTGTGAAGTGACCGAGAACCCTACGGCACTGGATTGCAATGACTGACATTTGCCTTGTTATAACTGTTAAAAAGAGCTCTTCAGTAACCTCTGTGATCTAAAGTGCTTGAGAAAGAGACTGCAGATTTTGGGTAGCTTAGCCAAATTTAGAGCTCTGTTTCTGGCTAAAAATGGCACCTCAGGTACTGTCACTGAAGTCATTATGTTTCAATAAATCTTTTATCGATCAATAGTCCCCAGTTCATAGAATTTGTTAATTCAACCAACTATTATTTTGGAGAACTAGCCCTTGGAAGATCATAGTAGCTCAGTGGATAAGACATTGGCCAACTGATCAGAAGGTTATGAATTCAAATCCCAGCACTGCTGATTGCCACTGCTGGGCCCTTGTGCAAGGCCCTTAACTCTCAACTGTGCCACTGTATAAATCAGATAAATGTAAGTTGCCGTGGACAAGGGCGTCTGCCAAATGCCATAAATGGGAGCCTGCCCTCTCGTCTCACTCTCATTGTAAACAAATGCTCATGGGCCTGTACTCAGCAGTATCTCCCACTAATAGTGTTAGTTCGAATGTGTTATAATGTATATATTCACCTACAGCCAAAAAAATATATGTATACAATTTTACATTCTATGTATAATGGCATAGGTTATTGTTTCCCACTTTGGATGGCATATTGGTAAACTCTTGATGGAAAGAACTTTCCATTATACAGTGCACCCTGTCTATCTTTTAACTCTATGGTCTTGATACTTCACCTTCATTCTTTCATTCTCTACATCTTCCTTTCCTCCTATCCCCTTATCATCTTTCTTTTTTCTCCCCATCTCTCTCTATCTATCTCTGTTTCTGACTACCAAATTAATAATCCCAACATGCTGTAAGTGACTTTGTGTGCTGGTTGAGGCCCAGCGTCATCTATAATGAATCCATGCTCTGTGAACGAGGATCACTGACTGATCCTCAAATATTTCTCAAATATTTCTGTCTTTGAGCTATAGTCTTTTTGCATCAGCTGTGCCAGACTATTACCCTATGCATGTGTGACAGAGCTAAAATTATGATTATGGCAAAAAGGAACCAGAGTAGCCTGATGAAGGTGGCTTATGATTCGTGGGTGATAGGAATGCTGTTTGGTGACACAAACAGAATTCTGTCTGTGGGAGCAAAGCCTCTAGAATAATGCTACATCGGATGAGACTGCACAGCATTTCCTGTAACACTTGTTGAAACTAATACATTTTAACAGGGATTAATTTCAAACTGAAGACCCAGCAATTAGGCCAGAAACCTGCCATTTTGTTTGAATACACAGAATTCCCATGGCTGTTTTGTCACCATTTTGCTTGTCACAAACAATTTGTGGAAGAAAGTTTGGGACGATGAAATCATAAATGTCCCTGACTGAAACTTTGCCAATATAGAATAGAGTGAATATTCAGTGTCTTCTTCCACTTTCAAGTCTCACATTTTTTTCTTTACCTACTCTCCACTCCACTTTCTCTCCCTCCCTTTGAGGTATTGTGCATTGAGGTTTGGGAAGAGACAGATTAAGTGACTTGATCCTGCAAACATTCAAGGAATTCATGCCTGTAAAGAGGTCAGAGCCAGTCAGAGTGGATAGCATTATAAACATACACACACACACACACACACACACACACACAAACCCTCTTCCATTAGCCCATCAGAGATGATGTCACCAAGTGGCCTTGCAGGGTTTTAACAGGGAGAAACATCCTAAAAAAACAAGTTGGCCCATGCTCCTTAATGGCAAAGCATCCTCTAACACCCTACCAAAATAAAAAAAAAAAGGACATCACAACATATCTGCTTTTTGTTTTAAAACAAAAACAGAAAGAGCTTTTCATAAGAATCCAAATTATTTGGATTATAATGTTTCATTCATCTGTTTATCTTCAGTAATTGTGAGAAACAGTTTAACTATTAAATAAACCCACCCCAAAAAACCTTCAGATTTAAATAAGGAATTACAAATGCTTTCAGCATACCTGCTCCTATCTAGATGGTGCAGATGGGCAGTAGGTTGCTTAATTGTGAGAAAGTATCATAATGGAGAAAGAAGACAGACTTTGATTCAGGACAGGATCACAAATAGTCTTTGCTGTACACTGAAGACATTTGGGTTTGAGATCAAAAGATGAATATGAGCACATCTAGATGTTTTAAACAACTTAGAATTTGGTAACTTTTGTTTGAACCCACCCATTTTTCATGTGATAAAAATATTGGAACATGTAACTGGCAGGTGTTTCTTGTTGCCCAGGTCTGCCCTGTTGATTGTTTAACCAATTAATAGCTCTGAATGTCTATTCTTGGTCTGAGCCCTGGGTTTTGCCTGTGAAGATGGCATTTATTGTTAAAAAGGATAAAAGAGGAAAATTCAATCAGAGCCATTGCATAAGCCTTGGGCATAGCCAATCCAACAATTTAGAATGTCCTGGAAAAAAATCACTGGTGTAAAAACAACCACACAATGAACAGGTCAGCCAAGGAAAACAACAGCAGCTGGTGACACAAACATTGTGAGAGCTGTGAAGAAAAAAACAAAAACAACAGCCAGTGACACCACCAACAACCTCCACAGGGTAGGGGTGAAGCTATCACAATTTATCCACCACAATTTGGAATCAAGATTAACCTCCAAGATTTACCAAAGTGATGGAAAGGCCAAATTGTGGAGAACGAAAGGATCTGCTCAAGGTTTTAGACTGGCCAAGTCAATCACCAGACCTTAACTCACTTCCTGAAGAGGAGACTGAAGGGAGAAACCCCCCAAAACAAACAACAACTGAAAGAAGCTGTGGTACAAGTCAAGAAAAACATTACAAAAGAACAATGCAACAGTTTGGTGGGGTCAGTTTGTCGCCAGCTTGGTGAACCTATTGCAAACAAGGGATATACAACTAAATATTAAGTGTTATTTACTTTAATTTACTTTAATTTACCATATTCTTATTTAATACATCTAGATGTATATATCAGGAAATGAAAGCTGAAATTCTGATCCATTGTCACATATTCCTCTTTTGATCTCAAACCCAAATGTCTTCATTGTTCAGCAAAAACAAGAGAATGGGCCTTGCCATTCCAAAACTTTAAGAGAAGACTGTGTGTGTGTGTGTGTGTGTGTTTCATCAGTTCATTTTTATATCAAACATCAGAATGAAGAAAAAGTGTGATCACTGTGACTTTGATTTTGGCATGGATGTTGGTACCAGAAGGGCTGTTTTGAGTATTCCAGAAACTGCTGATCTCTTGGGATTTTCACACACAACAGTCTCTAGAGGTTATGCAGAATGGTGCAAAAAACAAAAAACACTGAGTGAGCAACAGTTTAAAGGAAAATGGCCAGCTTGGATATTGTAATGCAAATAATCACTCTTTACAACTGTGGTCAGCAGAAACACATCTCAGCATGCACAAAACATCAAACCTTGAGGTGGATGGGCTACAACAGCAGGGAGTACAGTATTCTAATGGCTCCAGGCCTTCCCCAAAACCTTGGGTACCATCGCACTTTCCGTGTTTACCTGAATAATATGATTGGCTAGAAGAATATAAGGATTCTGGATATTGTAGTATTTGTAATGGCAACATCAGAAGCTGATGGTTAAAACTAGAAGAATGCATTTCCTGAAGAAAATGCAGAATGACTACGCAGCTGTTGCTCATGTGTTGCTAGGGTGTTGTGAAGTGGTTGCTACAATATTCCAGTTGCTCAGGTATCCCAGCTGGTTGCTAGGGTGTTGCTAGGTGGCTGCAAGGGAATCCCAGGTGGTTCCTATGGTATTATAGGTGGTTTCTAGGGTATTGATAGCTTGTCGATCGGGTATTCCAGGTGGTTGCTAGGTTGGTGCTAGCTGGTTACTGTGATATGCCAGCTCTTTGCTAGGGTGTAGGTAGACAGGGCAGTCCACTTTTAATTATCTTCAATGTACTTCAGTTGACAAATGCTTAAATCATACAGGAATAAAAAAGGCAGACCTTCTAATAATAAAATACTAAAATGTAATTAAAAAAATGGACAAAAATGGTGTTGTACAATCACTAATAAAACTTTGAAATGTTGAGGATCATTATTACTATTTAACACTTTACCCTATCGTGGCCAAATGGTCGGACTTGAAGGTCGAACCTGAAGGTCGTGGGTTTGAGTCTCGGGTCTGGCAGAGATTGTAGGTGGGGGGAGTGAATGACCAGCGCTCTCTTCCACCCTCAATACCATGACTGAGGTGAGACCCTTGAGCGAGGCACCAAACCCCCAACTGCTCCCCGGGTGCCGCAGCTAAAAAAAAAAAAAAGGCTGCCCACTGCTCCGGGTGTGTGTTCATGGTGTGTGTGTGTGTGTGTGTGTGTGTGTGTGTGTGTGCACTTGGATGGGTTAAATGCAGAGCACAAATTCCAAGTATGGGTCACCATACTTGGCCACACATCACTTCACTTCACTTCATTTTACACCTTGGTCTAAAATGTCCACTTGTTACAACTGCAGTAAAAACTGCGAAAACATAAAGATGAATGAGTGGCTAAAAGGGCCATAAAAAAACATTTGTACCACGTGACTACAGCCGAGAATAAATTAAATTATTTCATTAAACTTCTGTCTAATCATATGTTATGAATTTCACTAAATTACCCAGAAAGTGGCCCCGCACTGAATAGGATTAGGTAAATTATTTATTACATATTATTGTTATTCAGAAAGCTTAGTGGAGATGTGGGTGTGGTTAAATTACTTTGTCAGACAGCATGCACAGCGGAAATCAAGCAGGAGGTGTGGATTGGAACCATGGGGTGAAAGTTTGAATATAGCCTACGCAGTTATACATCATGTGCTTGAGAAAGGATCCTGAAATTCAGTGGTAGGTGCTGCATGTAAGGTAAATGTGAACTTTTTTGTATGAGACTGGATGTTAATAAAGAAATTCACCAGGGCATTTGACCGCGTCAAATGGCCATACTTATTTCGAGTGTATTAGAACTTCTGTTTTGGTGTAGCATTCATAGACTTGATTTGATCACTCTACAAATCTCCTAAAGCTAATACTGTCACCAGTGGAGTCACCTCTGCCCAGGTTCCTCTACAGGATAGCCGAAGCTAGTAGAAATAACCCTGATGTAAAAGGCTTCAATATTGCCCCTCATATACATAATATATCGCCTTTTGCTGATGACAATCTTTTAAACTTAATAATTCTGTTAGACTCTCTCACTCACTTGCAGAATCTCTTGCACTTGTATAGTTCCTTTTCTGGACACAAGGTTAATTTCAATAAAAGTGAAATCCTACCAATATCTGTATTTAAATGTAAAATGTTAAGTAATAGACTTCCTTTCAAACTCTCACCCACAGGTATTACATTTTTAGCTATTTAAGTAGATGGGGACTGGAAGAATCTTTCTAAACTCAATCTGCCTAAACATTTGGAGAAAGTAGGGAATGTTCTCGTTAACTGGATGGACCTATCACTTATACTATTTGGAAATATTAACGTCATCAAGAATATCTTGCCTGGGACGGGGATGATAAATAACTGATAATCCTATGATTATTCATTCAGTCTGGGCATGGGGTAAAATGTAACAGACATTTGGTTTCTCTCCCCTAAGACATCAATATGGGGCAACAAACACTTCTAAAATGTTTTCAATATAAACACTGAAATAAAATCTCGGCTGATAATGGAATTAAGTCAAGGCTCAGCTGAAATTACCTAGTTTAACACAGCCGGAACAACTCTGTTATTTGAGTCAACCACTATACAAGACAATCTCTAGAATATACAATATACTTATGACAAATAAACCACTACCTGAACTAGGCAAATCCAAAAACAGATGGGAATAGGATCTAGGCATTAGCATAGATGGAGAAGTATGACGTGACATGAACTATGCAAGGATGGAGGACAGATTAATTCAATTTAATTTCTTCATCAGCTTTATTTCACACCATCTAGACTGCATATGTTCAACAATAAATTTTCACCCATTTACTACAGATGTGGTATAGATGAAGGTTTATGTATTCTGGCAAAAAGTATACCGCACTATATCAGATATACATAGAATCGCCTTCCCAATGGATCCAGAGATTTGTTTATTGGGTAATTTCACGAATTTTAGGCAGAGCTATGCAATAAAACTTACAGAAACTTTGTTACTGATTGCCAAGAAGTCTATTGCACTGAAGTAGAAATCTGACACTGCCATCCCTATAAGTTTGTGGCTATCAGAAGTCAACAAATATATACCTCTAGAAAAGCTAACATACTGGTTAAGAAACAAGAGCCCAAATACCTTTGAGCCCCTGAAAATGGAGATACTTTGCTGAAAATGGCTGTAATTCCTAAATGGTAAATGCCATAT
>CM074981.1:17249639-17270984 GCA_037576825.1 Pangasius krempfi | reverse complement strand
TGCAGTTAAAGCACATCTTGTTCGTTTCATTTGAAATCCATTGTGGTGGTGTATAGAGCCAAAAATGTTAGAACTGTCGATGTCCCAATATTTATGGACCTGACTGTATATATGTAATATGTGAATTAGCTTATTCAGGGCAGTACTAAATAAAAAAAAATGCAATCATTATGATTCTTCTTATTTTTTTCATTATTAACATTTTGCAGATTCTGCAATGTTTATGTAAACTTATGACCCCAACTGTAGATCTGACCATAGAAAATCATTTCCAAGGCAAAAGGCATGTCTTTCATGCTTACACACCCACACAAGCACATCATAGGCAGAATTTTTATCATCAGTGGAGCCATGGAGCCACAGCGTCTTGAAAAGTCACATCTACAAATTGTATTATTGAAATATTGAAATGTCTGAGTTTGACACAGTTGAGATTGCACAGAGACATACAGTAGCTTTGTAGCCACGATGTAATGTTACTTTCATTGACTTAAAGTTACAGTAGAGATGCAGGCTGTGATCTGGTTCTATGTAGTCTGCATGTCTGGCAAGACAAGACAAGACAAGACAAGACAAGGAGATTGCTGAGGTGATAAAGATTATTCCTGAATGAGGCACAAGAGGTCATATTTCAATATCTGCTCATGCACTGTTTAGGAAGTGTTAATGTGTGTGCAAAACCACAACAATGCTCACATATGCACAAAGGAAGGAAAGACAGTATCAGGTCAACATCTGGCTGTGATCCTGGGAAAATAAATTGCTTTAAACATCGAAGTGGATGTCAGAATGGTCCCTGATTGTGCAGAATGGGCTTTAGCTGTAATTTATAGACAACCATGATGAATATTTGTCCATGACACACATGCTATAACCCTGGCTCAGCTGTAAACATTACTAAATCCTGACACAATTGATATACAATGCCAAACACTGACATCAAACCAAATGAGTGACAGAGAAAATGCCCAGTATTAAGGTACAGTGTGTCAATTATTAATGCTGTCTGAAAGGGGCTTTGCTGCAAGCCAGGAGATATAGGTGCAGCTGGTTTCAATAAGAGGAGAGAGATAGTCAAAGAGAATGTGCTGAAATCACAGACAGGACAGGGGCACAGAAACAATAGACTTAATTACACCCCCTGCCCCTCTCCAGCTCTGCCAGCTGCTACAAAAAAAATGCATGTTAATTATGTAAATTATTAATTGGGCCAAAACTGCAGTTTATGGGATTGTGGAGTTAATAACTGGATCAGCCAGCACTGGGAGTATGACCTGTGACAAGCCAGAGCCAGCCACTGAAAGACATTTTTTCGAAACATTAGCTACACACGCACACACACACACACACACAGACACACACACACACATGGTAAACACATGTACAGACATACACACACTCGCATGAATCTTTGGATTCATTCACATTCACACAGTTTGACTAAAACCATACACAACCCAGTGTTCAAAAACTTTTACATCTTTTGTTCTACCTGTCAACTGACAATTTTTGTGCAGGCACAAGCAAAATTTGCTTGAATAACAGCAGTATACAACAGACTTGGTTGGTTGCAACCTACTTTTTACCATGTGCACTCAGTTGCTCTTTTTATGGAATATTCATATTTTCAGAAATGAACATGCCTGTGTGGGTAGAGCAATGCCAATGGGGGTGTGACATTCAAAATTCAATCACCAGTTTCAGTTCAATTGTCAAGGCTTAAAAAATTTCTTACAACCTGGTTTGGTGGATGTACATGAGAACAAACAGATACATGAAAGAAAAATGTGACAGAAACTTTAACAAAACATTCAGACCTTCCCTAAAGTACCAAACAAATGTAATTATATGTCTAATATTTTTATTCATATTCAACCTTATTCTGTCACAAGCATACAAAACATACCACATCAACGCCACGGTTTTTTATTATGGGTAAAAGCACAAAGTGCCAGAACCCTATTGTTTTTGTTCTGATTTTATTATTTTTATTACTTCATTAAAACATACTTTATTACTTCAAAACATTGCTGCCTTTAGCCAATCAGCTTTCAGCGGGCATTTCACATAACTAGCATTGACCTATTGTCATAAAACTTGATAAGTATGTTCATGTATGGTCTCTATATTTCTATGAACATTGACAAGAACTGGCCACTGGGTACAATATTTGATAAGACTACTCAGACCCCACAGCTATATTTAGGGGCCAAGCACCGCAGGTGCGTAGGCACCAATTGTAATCATTAGTGTTATTATTATTATTCTGCTTTTTCTTCTTCTTCTTCTTCTTCAGCTCTTGAGTCTATAGCAGCCCATAGAACCATACGTAGAACATTTCTGAAATTTGGCACACAGACAGGGAACAGTCTGAAATGTTATCTGAGCAAATTTGGAGTCACTATCCCAAACCCTCTAGTGCCACCAACAGCTCAAAGTTGCACTCATGTTTATGCTAAAAAAAACATACAGTACTTTTACATATAACCTTTTTCTAACTCCTCCTAGACCATTTGTCCAGTTTTCACGAAAATCGATTCAGATCATCTTCAGACCATGCCGACAAAAAGTTATCAACTTCAAGTTTATTAGTCAAACTGTTCTCGAATAACATGCAAACAAATTCAACAATGAGCACACCAAAATGGACGTGAGGTTATATCTCTGTAACACTTTAGCGTATTCAGACCAAACTTAATATGTGTCATAGCCATAATGACTTGAGGGTACCTACACAGTTGCGGAACAGCGCCACCTAGTGTTCACGAGATATGAAGGGAAAAAAAAGAGATTTCTGCTTATAACTTCTGAATGGTTTGCCCTATAATCCTGGTCTCTTTAGACACAGGGGGAAATACTCAGTCAAATGACATGAAATTTGCCTATGTTGGCCATTTTGAATTTAGTTGTAAAATGCTGAAACCTACTTTTGCTAACTACTCCTAGGCTTTTTGGCCAATCATCAAGAAATTGGTGTCAAACTACTCTGAGCAGTCTGTTTTTCAAAAGTTATTGAAATCATATTTAGATGTGAAAATATGGCCACCACAGCCAGGATAAACTTGATTTACTTAAATGGCTGTAACTCATCATAGGCTAAATGTCTTTGTACGAACCATGAAAGTTATGTTCATGACAAGATTGGGAGGAAGTCTGCAAAGTTTGGGGCATGGTCATCATTAGGGGTTTGGAGTTAAGTTGTAGTAAATCTCAGGATTAGTAAATCCAATTTGCAAACTGAAAAAAGCATATCTTTTGTAAATTAGGATGTGCAGTGAAATTTCTTTCAAGTGCTGTCTCATGTGCTAAAAATGTGCCTTCACAGCATTTAGCCCTGCCCACTCACATTTAAGATAATTTGCATAATATGCAAAACTTACTTTTGCTAAATATTCTGAGGATTCTGGGTCTACCTTCCAAATTTGGTGTCAAAATACTCATGAGAGGCTTTCTAAATACTATGGCGTCCACAGGCCAATCAGACCTAGAGGGGTGGAGCTTCATTTACTCAAACAGCTGTAATTCAGGATTGCTTTGATGGATTTGCCAAGATTGTGGCATGGTCACCCATACGGGCAGAGTTAAGTATAAATAATTGATTATCAAGATCAGTATATCTGATTTGCACGTAAAAACAAGCACATTTCTTATAAAATAAGGTGTTCTTTGAAAATTATTATCTGATCTTATCCAAGCCATAAAAAATCCTTTTAAAATCATTTAGCCATCTCCAATCAGATTTATGATGATTTGAATAATATGCAAAACATATTTTTTCTGAACTAATACTAGGATTTATTGCCTATTTTCACAAAGATAGTGGTAAAAAACACAGTTGAGACTGTGCTCCAGTAATTTCCCACAACATTTTTACATGTATAAATGTAGAGTAAATTTTACTGTTTTTTTTTGTTGTTGTTATTTTTCTGTGATAAATAATACAAATAATAATGCAATATTACCACACAAAGTTGCAACATGAATCCATGAATCATAAACATGCATCTGAAAACATTCTCAATTCTACTAGAGTAAATTTAAATCTATAATATTAGAATATATAACTGACTATTGTCAACACTTACTTTTAAAAATAAAACCACAGCTGAGAAATACCAATAAAATCCATTCGCAGTCCTGCCGATACATCAGTGAATTAATGCAAGAGGAAGCCTAATTTATTCAAACAGCTGTAACTCATGCTAATGTGTCATGCCAATTGTGATGTATGTGCAACAACAGACAACCCATAAACAGTTTATAGGTCAAAAGGATTTGTGTTACATTTTAATACACACAATGTGCAATATTACCACACAAGATGGCAGCATCAGGCTATAAATCTGTATAAATAAGCATTTCTGATGTTCTTATTTCTATTCCAATTTTAAGACATTCATTTATTTAAATAGTTATTTCTAAGTCACTCTACTAGAACATTCAGCTATCAATCAGCTTTCATGTCATATATATTGATATTTTTGCAAATTATTTTCTCATTTGGTATTAGTGGAAATAGAATAAGAAAATGTTCCTGTGTACCTTTTCCTTTGTCTGAATATTTTTGAACTAGTTTCAATTCTTTTTGTGCAGTTTTTGCGTTGTAGTTAAAGTGGGAATTTTGCTGAAACCTAGCAACCCTCCCCTGGAGCTTCCATGCCAGCTGTTCTTTTAAACCTTAAGTGAAAGTAAAAACCTCACATTTGCATGATTTTTTTTGTTTGTTTTCATCCCAGTGCGCACACCTAGTCTGATATTGGCAAGCCTGGTGGTTATCTTGTGGTTATCTGGTGTTCATAGATTGACCCTTGCAGCACACTGAACAGTTCATCGGGGAATATAGGGTGAGCTTATCACCAAGGCATACATTTCTCCCAGCCCTCTGTCAATACTCCAGATAAGTATCCTCTCTGAGATCATACGGAGTGATATTAAGAAATCCAAGAAGAGGGGGGACATCTTTCTGCTCATCTGTGACAATGACTCTAACTGGGGAAAGATTCCCAGTGTGTTCCAACCACTAGTGAGAGTAGTAGCAGAAGCTACTGTTTGTCCTCCTGGAGTAGACCACTGCAGTTTTATTGCTCAATGTTGTGTAGCATTTTTGGAATGGCACAAATACAACTGGAAAGGACTTGAGGGCCAGGCAGGCCCTCCTTAAATTACATTAGGCTGATGTCCCTTATTTCTCTCCATTCTGAGGGAAATAAGATGCTTCCAGAGAATTGGAGTTTGTGTCATTCTCATTGGGATGAGGATATGTTCCTGTCTGTGGTATTTGAGGTTGGCTGCAGGCTCACCCTACATTTGAGAGTTCCTTAATCTCAACTGCCCTTGAGGAAGTTACTACCACAGCTGTGGTTAGCAGTCCAATCATGCCAGCAAGGGCTGGAACTGCTCATCACGGCCTACCCAAACTGCTATGTTGAGATAATGGGTGGCTAGGATTTCCACTGAATCTAGTTTCACTGCAATTATTCATAGGGTCTACTCCAGTACTAGGGCTTTCCCATACTGTGCGTGAGGAAGGTGGACGCATCCCGGGTAGCCTGCTGTTTGTAGGCAGTAGGGGTGTTTGTCTACACCCTCTGCTCTAGAGAGAAGGTGGATGGTAAGACAGTGACTTGAAATGCATCTTTATCAAAAAGGTAACACAGACTGGAGCTAGGTTCCAGAGCAATGATAGCACAAAGAGAGCAAATCCTATGTGATGTGACTCAGTGAGCAAGTAATTTAAGTCAGGTGTGAAAGGTTCAATGATTCTGACATTTTGTTATGTAGTGGGCACTCATCTTTAACCATCCACAGAGGTCATACAAACCTGAAATAAGATTGTATGGCCTAATTTTATATTTGTGCTGTGTAGTGTGAATAGTGTGAATGTATAGTGCAGCACAATACATTTGCAGCCTGGTTAGATCAGACTAACAGTTATTCAGTTGTTCAGTTTTCCAGTGCTTCAGGGGAGGCAGGGTTCATATTTTAATTAAAAAATTGAAATCCAAATACAAATGCAAATAATTTGAGCACTAAACAGAAAATAAACCTGTTATATCTTGGGAATACTGAATGCAAGGTGGAAATACACCCCGGAAGGGATGCCCATCCGCATACCATGTACACCAGTGGCAGCTGGTGGTTTTTAAAAGGGGAAAGCACAAGTGTCTGCTATTGAAGTATACATCTGTGTGTTCTAGTTTATCTGTTTCATTTGTTGATCTGGTCTCCTGTTTAATTCTCAGTCTCTCCTCATAAGCAAGAACATGAAAAGACTTTTCCAAAATTAGGTCAAAAAAATTAGTAGTTTGTGCAAGCTATTTCATTGAAAAAGGTAGTGAGAACCAGCTACCTAGACCTATAAATAAACAAAAGATGAATGCAAATAGCCAAACATAACTATATGCTTAAAATTTACTTAAAATATTTAGTGATAACAATAATAGAATAGATGTGTAAAACTGTTATGGATTCAGTTACTGACTAACTACTATAGCTCTGAGCACTCCGAGTCTGACTGGCACTGTTATGTATAAGTTTGAGTTATCAGTCATGTTTGTTACCATTTCAATGACTGGCAGCTGGTTATGAGGTTAAGCCCCTTTGAGAGGTCTCCCAGTCATCATATGGAGAAGCCGTGCATCCAGACAGGACAAGATAAGAGTGCAATCTCCGATAAAATGGAGATCGCAAATCCCACCCACCCATTCACCCATCCCAATGAAGCCGTACATCCAAGCAGGACCGAAAATGACTTATTAAAAGCCTTTTGTCCAGTGAGCATTAATCTTTGCTTCCTTTAAAACAGAGTGTACTTGAACCTGCCATAGGAGTTTTAAGCGAAGTGTTTTGGGGGCTTCAAAGGAGATTTCGATGCAGGCTGCGCTGTCTACTGAAAACAGTTTGTGTTAAATGAACAATCAGTGTGACATTGAAATGAGATACAGTATGTGATTACTTGATTCGCAAAAATTTTGAATTTCGCCACATTTCACCAAATATCAACATTTAATAACAGCATTTTAACAAAATTTTAGGGGAGACTGGGCTTCCCATGTAGTCTTAAAGCAATCTCCTGTGATGTACACACATTCAGACACTTAACACCTAGGTTTTATTTATGCTCTGTTCACCTAGAGGTCGCAATTAATTCTCAATCTCCAAACAGGAAAAGCCAAAGAAAACGCCCTCTCAGCTCAAAATTCCTACTCTCCCCTTCAACTTGAAATTCCTACTTTCTTCTCAGTTTATTATTTCCTAAAACGTCAGAAATGTTCACTCGGGTTTATTATCTGTGATGTGATGCACACCCCACCATTTCCAAGGGCCTTAAAATGAAGTTGAGGAAGGAGCAAATACCAGTTTACCAATGTCAGGGGTGCAAACTCATTTTTAGTAGAGTAACAAGAAAACACCTCTGGCAACACTACAAAGAGAGCATTACAGGCAAGCATGAGCTGCAGTGTGCATCTTCAATGGCCTTGATTCAGTTTGTGCCAATCAATACACTCAGCCAGGCCAAATCTGGATGGTAGACTTGGCTGAATCTGAATAGATGCTCTGTTTCTGTCTGGCTCTGCTACGGAAACAGATGAACTTGCACAAAAAAGGCATCCATCTGACAAGCACAGGTAAAGGATAGGTAGCCAACTCTCTGGGAATGGGGGCTGATCTTTAGTTTATATTATTATTTTCAATCAGCCAAGGCCACTGGGTCATCCAATGACATAGGTACTAGGCTGTCATCAAACATAATGCTGATTCTACTAGGGTGCATATTGATTGCTATAGCTTTGAAGAACATTAATATGTGATGTATTATTGTCATGGATTATTAGTGAATATTTGTAAGATAGTAATGGCTGAATGTTGATTGAATTCAACCAAAGAAAAAACACTTTAGTGGTTTGCACATCACAGGTAATGTGTATGACATCTTTATGTATTAACTGAGGCACACTAATGGAAAAAGAACAAATTAAATAAACATTGGAAAGATATAATTACATTACTCATGAATGAACAGTGAAAAGCAAAATAAACAAACATGCAGAGCTCAGTTCCTGCGTTCAAGTGCACAGCAGCAGAGCATATAGAGTGTGAGAGCAAGACTTATTGGAGAGCATCTGGCATAAGCCAAACTCGCTGTGGCAGTTTCCAATTACTCCAAGCGCCAAGCCCATGCCAAGTCTGTAAACAGCCTTTATCAGCAATAATAGTGGCATAATCCCAGCTAAAGAGGGAGGCAGCATATGGCTACGGCCTTATAAATGCAATCCCACAAAGCAGAAGACAACAGAGAGGAGAAGGGTTTTTACTGGAAAACCAGTTTCTATGGGCTTAGGACCTATACTCTTTGAATGTAAAGTTTCATGTTTTGTTTTGTTTTGTTTGTCTACCGATAAATTGATCAATAGTGTGATTATGGTGGGTCTAAACTGATGCATGATGGTTAGGCTCCATCTGATTTACATGCATGTCTCATATAATTACTTTGACATTAATTTTATGCCTATTCGTTTTATGACTATACATTTTTTTTTTACATAAGAAATGCAGTAATGTTAGATCCTGGTGCCTACATCAGCAGACATTTGCCAACTGGGTCTTGGTTTCTCTAACCTCTACTGACTTTTTCACTCACTACTACCACCATTCATTTTTTTGTGAGAATTCCTGCCCTGTCCATTCCTAAACAGAAAATGCTTAAATCAAATCAAATTCTTAGTTTTATCACTGCCTTGCTAGGGGAATATATGGGATCAGCATATGATTAAGGTTGGCAATATTTAGCAAAGGTTTAGTGGTTTTACTCTGCATGAAGTGCAAATTGTGGTTTACAAGCTGGTGTGAAGTGGTGAAAATGGTTAAATACAGATCTGTGAAAAAACTTGAGAATAAAGATGAATTACAAGTCCAGTAATGAAGATAATGTGTTATTAAATGAACTTCATATTAAATAAAGACTGTCATGTCACAAGAAGTAAACTGTTAATATGAGCAATAATACGACTGATATGCATTTAATTACTAATTGGCTATAATGAAAAGATGGCTGAGTAAAAAAATAATGTAGCTACTGTATATTAAAGCATGTAAGTAATCTGCATTTTGAATACTGACAATGTCACAAAAGTCCAGTTTAATGTGTTAAACTCTTTCTAAACAATGAATAGAAAATGTGCAGTTAAAAAATGTGCAGTTCAAAAGTAGCCCATTTCTGGAAAACCTACCTCAGTTTTCAGTTCAATTCTGAAAACAATACCTCAATACACATGGTGATAATTTGCACCAGATTTTGATATAAAAAGGTTACACACACAATTGGCTACTAATTGCTCAAAGTTTAATACAGTAATTGAATATGTTATTGGCTCCCAAGTGGCACAACAGAAAAGCATTCGCCTATCATCATGAGATCACAAGCTTGAATCACGACAATGTCACAGCCATCCTTAGCCAGGAGTCCAAGAGAGCACAACTGGCTACAGGTGTGAAGGATGGCATACTCTCTCCCCTATCAATCACAGAAAAACTAGCCCATCATGGGCATTTGTGAGGTCATGCAAGTGGAAGGAGACAGCTTTCCTATATCACTTTCCACCAAGTGTGTTACACTGTGATGCTGAAGTTTGAAAAGATGCAGTTGGTAGCTATCATATAATAGGGGAGACCCAACTGGTGGGTGGGAATTGGCCAAGACTAAATTAGGGAGAAAAACCCCAAAATAATATGTAATCAACTGCACTTCATTTATTCAAATTTTTTATCCAATTCTCCCTCAAACATACATTTATGAGGAGGAGAAGCACATTTCAGTGTTGCCAGTTGCACAGTGCTTAGATTGGGCATTTAGGATTTCATTTTGTACATAACACAGAATTAATACATAACACAGAATCTCACATAATGTAGCCTAATTATATTTACAAACAAGCACAAACATGCATCTTAATTCTGGCCCACAGAGAAATTAATTTTAAATGCTACAGCATGTGCGCTGTGTTTCATATCATAATAATGTATGGAAATACAATAAATATAAATTTAAAATACAAATGAATCCCTTCTGCCTGTTCGTTAATTTGCTAACTCTCCTAATCAGCTCCAATGCCACAGTTTTATCTGGCCTCTATTACAAGCAGGATATTATTATCAAAGATGATAACAATAATAGGCTGAGCCGACCTTGATTTTCCTGGGGAATTTATAAGACTATAGGAGTATTTGATAAGGACAATGATAGGGGTCAGTAACAAGATAAATATTCTCCTTTTAAGTTAGCTCTGCACAGAATCTAGCTCAAAGGAGGGGAAACCCACCTGCTCTGGCTTTGTGGTGGTCACTCTTTCTTGTCAGGACTGATTTATTGCCTTTTAGTTGTTCACTTTCACATTTTGTCCTCGTCATATTCCTGCATCACATCATTCACCACTGACCCTTGTAGTGCAGACTGGGAATATTGATAAAACAATTATCTGCTCACAATTCATTTGATTTTCCATTTCAATTATGAAGCGGGGATAGGCAAAAAGAAAATGATTGCAGCATTGATTTATTTTCCCATTCTTCTCTTTTCTCGCTCTCATTCTTTGCCGTTGATAATGTATTTTGGTGACATCATGTGGATGTTGACTATTTTTGACATCACACTACTAGTTTTTAGGATCTTTCAATACCTGTACATTTGTCTAGTGTAAAATCAGTCAGGTAACAGTATCCATGGATGGATGGATGGATGGATGGATGGATGTATAGATAGATAGATAGATAGATAGATAGATAGAAAGAAGTGGTGGAAAGTGGATGACAGAGATAGTGAGCAAGACTAAACTCATACAGACATAGTGTACAATTATAGGAGAGAAAGAGATTGTGGAAACCTTTAAATGCCTCATATTCTGCATGCCAGAGTAGCTCCAACGCATTCCTGGTGCTTTCAATAAACCACCTAACATGAGCACAGATGCACAGTTGATATGACAAGAGACTGGCTTTAATTTAGTCATTTCTCTTCATGGGTCTGGTGAAGGAAGATTGAGAGGAAGACTTCTGAGCTTCCATGCAGCTTGGCCACCAGGGCAAAGATAGTTTTCACAGTGTGAGTTGCTCATGATTCAACATGTATATTTTGTGTTATGTCCTACCTAAACCGAAATGAATACTTCTTGTTAAATGCAGCTTCTGAAGCTGAGCTTTCAAATGGAGAATAGACGGGTCAGAGCATCTCTGCTGTACAGATGACTTTCACAAGGATGTGTGTGAAAAAGAGTGGGCCATGTCAAATGGGTTCATTTCAGCAATAGGTTCTCTGTAAACCATTTGGAACATTAATAATGGGTTAAAGCCCATTGGGAATCAAGCTGAAATAGCCCAGTGGGAGCCTGGGAAATTCTGCTTCAGCTGAAGTGCTTGGCTCTTAGCCAAAATGCAGGAAGAGTGGAGCATAGCAGTGCAGTGTGTTTGCCTGTGTGAATTTGAGTGTGTCAGTTTCAAAAAGGAGAGAAAAATAGACAAAAAGAGTATTTAAAAGACTGGAAGAGAAAAGGACAAGACTTTTTCTCAAACTAAAGGACTCATGGCTGTAGCAATATACTGTAGTGGTATATTACTTCTGTTAAAATCCTCACTTAAATAAAATCATTTTAAATGTTACTGCAGCCAAAGATTAATATGATAGACCATTACAGTGCTTCTCCTAATATTTTTAAAGAAATCTTAGCTAAAAAATTTATATGATTTGTTGGTTTCTTCTGAAACAAACGGCAAATCTTGTCATCTCTGATGTAAGCTTATGTAACTATGACGCTTCATAGGGTGAGTCTGCTCATTTTTTCAGATTCTGACCTGTTGTAGTATATGTTCCAGTCAACTGCTGTCACCGCCACAACTAATTTATGCAGGCTAAGGCGAGGCAACCCTTGTTTTGTTTATGTTGCATCTGTATTAACTGGGAAGGCTGCTCAAAATGTGTGGTTTAATTTTATATAGACTGTGTGGCAATAGCATTTTGGATAACTGTAACTTTTATTTCAATGAAATTAAATTCTAGTTGGCTTACCGAAATTTGTGTTTTATCCTGGCGTCTTGTCCCACAGCAATTATAAATACAGCGATAAATTAATTTATTTATAATAGTCCGGTCCATAAGTATTTGGACGGTAACACAATTTTCGTAATTTATTTTGCCTCTGTAGACCCTCACAGTGGATGTGAAATGAAGTAATCAAGATGTGATTGAACTGTAGATTCAGTAGGGTTTAACAAAAATATTGCATTAACTGTTTAGGAATTACAGCTTTTTTACATAGTCCCTTCCATTTTCACAGGCTCAGGTGTAACTGGACAAACTAACAATTATAAATATAAGGATTATTTTTAATACTTGGATCCAAATCCTTTGCAGTCAATGACTGCCTGAAGTTTGGAACCCATGGGCATCACCAAATGCTGAGCTTCCTCCTGTGAGATGCTTTGCCAGCCACTTTCAGTTGCTGCTTGTTTGTGGGTCTTTCTGCCTTCAGTTTTGTCTTCAGTGTGAAAAGCATGCTCATTTGGGTTGAGGTCAGGTGACTGACTCGGCCAATTAAGAACATTGCCTTAAGAAGCTCTTGGGTTGCTTCCACGGTATGTTTGCGGTCATTATCCCTCTGTACTATGAAACGCCATCCTATCAGTTTTGTAGCATTTGACTGAGTCTGAGCAGAAAGTATAGCTCTATACACTTCAGTATTCATCCTGCTACTTCTATCAATAGTCACATCATCAATAAACACCAGTGACCCAGTTCCATTGGCAGGCATACATTCCCATGTCATAACACTACCTCCACCATGATTGACAGATGATGTGATCTGCTTTGGATCATGAGCCCTTCCTTTCCTTCTTCATACACTTCTCTTCCCATCATTCTTGTACAAGTTAATCTCGGTTTCATCTATCCAAACAATCTTGTTCCAGAACTGGACAGGCTCTTTTAGATGTTTTATAGTAAATTGTAATCTGGCCTTTCTGTTCCTGAATATTACCAGTTGTTTGCATCTTGAGGTAAAACTCTCTATATTTACATTTATGAAGGCATCTCTTGATTTTAGACTTTGACAATGATATGCCTACCTCCTTGAAAGTGTTCTTGATTTGGCTATATGTTGTGAAGGGGTTTTTCTTCACCAAGGAAAAGATTCTGCAACTTTAGTTGTCTTCCATGCCTCTGGTGGTGCCGAGCTCACCAGTGCATTCCTTCTTTTTAAGAATGTACCTAATTGTTGATTTGGCCACTCCTACATTTTCTGCCTGATCGGTCTGTTTTGTTTTTCTCAGTCTAATGATGGCCCCCTTCACTTGCATCGACACCTCTTTGGACCACATATTGGCAGTTCCCATGAACAGCTACCAAATACAAATTCAACACATGGAATAAACTCCAGACCTGGAGTTTTAGGAAACAGGCCACACCACATAATGTAATCCCACATAAATAATATCCAAGTTTCTAGGTGACATTTTCCAGTCCATTGTTCAGTCTTTGTCAACATTTGTGAAAGACTTCACATTTTCTAGCATTCAAATCCTTGAATGCTTCAAAGAACAGTCCCTGCAAAACAATCCTTTATTTTTTTTTTCCATTGACAACAAAAGCCTGTATACACTCAATCCTAATGAGAATTGATTGAGAGCCCTAAAACATTTTCTAGATGCTTGACTGGAAAATTCTTGACCCAAAATTCTCTTAACATTATCAGAGCTTGTGCTAACTGCTTCAGCTTCAATTCCATGAGGTGTTAGAATGGGCACTTCCTATGCAAACCTCTCCATTGGATTTGATGAGCAAAAATTCTTTGAACAATTTATGAGACATGTACCCTCTCTATTTCTTAGGTACAATGATGACATCTTTGGTATTGTTAACCGAACAGTCGATGAGCTCCAGGCTTTATTTCCTCCTTCTCCAAATTTCACCCACCCCTGGAATATACATGGAGTATTGCTCACCCTGGCTCGAGCATAACATTTTTAGACATACTGTATCTTTGAAGTCAATAGAGACCACTTTGAAAACCACCTTCCACTACAAAACGATGGACTCTCATTCCTCTTCACACCCAAGCACTGGAAAAATTCCATCCCATATTCACAGCTAATGAGACTTAAATGCATCTGCAGTCAGAATGAAGACTTTCTCCAGAAAAGTAAGGAAATGTGCAATTATTTTTACAACTGATTCCCTAAGAATGTCACAGATCATGTCATGGCCTGTGTTAGCACTACTGAGAGAATGGATGCACTGACCTCTACATATTCCACTGCTAGAACAGACAGAATTCCTTTTGTGCTAACTTATCATCCCAATAATATAACAGTGATGGATATTATACACGAAAAAAATCAAAATCCTCCAGGAAGATTCTGAGACATCTTCCTTTTTTTAAAGAACATCTACTAATCACCTGTAGATGGGACAAAAGCATCAAAGACCTGCTCATCAGGAGTGAATTAAATGATCAGGCTACTAGAATCTGTGGCACACTTGATCTGAATCATTGAAGATGTTCCACGTGCAAATTCATTAACATAGCCACTAAAATTCATAAAAATAATTTTTTATTGCCCATCAGTCCTCGTGAATCACTGCAGGAGTTGTTTATTATTATTATTGTGAAGACATGGTTTGCCAAGGTTGGTGTAGAAGAACTAGCCTGCACAGAACCCTGACCTCAACCCCACTGAACACCTTTGTGTAGGATGAACTGGAATGCGTCTGAGTGCCTCCTTGCCTGACATCAGTGCCCGAGCTCACTAATATTATTGTGGCTAAATGGGCAAATCCCCATAGCCACATTCCAAAATCTAGTGGAAAGCCTTCCCAGAGGAGTGGGGTTTATTATAACAGCAAATTGGGGACTAAATCTGGAATGGGATGTACAAAAAGCACATATGGGTGTCAAGGTCAGGTGTCCACAAACTTTTGGCCAGATAGTGTGTATTGTGCAGGTTCAATTGGATTCAGGTCATGTGATTGACTTGACTATTGCAGAACATTTCACTTATTTGCCTTTAAAAAAGTTGCTTTCAAAGTAAGCATTTGGCAGAATCTGAACAGATAACACATCCCTATACACTTTCATCCTGCTCCTGTCAGCAGTCACAGTATCTATAAATACAACTGCCACAACTAATGTTTTTGCTATCGCTCTGATGAGTTTGTTTTGATATTTGAGGGAATAACACACACCTGGTCATGGTATAGCTGAGCAGCCAACTATCCAATTACTTTTGGTCCCTTAAAAAGTGGGGGGCATATTAAAAGGCCTATAACTCCTATACAATTCACTGATTTGGATGTAAATAATCTCAAATTAAAGCTGAACGTCTCCACTTTGAGAATCATATTCATGATTTAGTTTCAACTCCAATATACAGTGGCTTAAAATTATATGTTCTATAGTTTTGGTCATCAACATGAAATATTCTAGACTTGAATGTTAACAATTTTTTTTATAAAGACATTGGATTTTTTTTAAATTTCAGGTCATGTTTTTAAATGATACGGAAAAAAAAGAAGACAATGGGTTGCTTTGTCAGAGACAGTGTAGGGTAAAATAACACTTCCTCCTCAGCCACTGATGTTAGAGAGAGGGGACAGAAAGGGCTAGTGTCTAAAAATGCACAATGAAGGGGAGTGTGAGAATGGAGTCAAGAGGCAACATGTTTTTTTCTACTTTCTTTCACTTTCTCATGCACATACACACACAGCTAACTCCTGCTTCAGCACAACTTGTCTGATGACTGCTGCCTTTTTCAGCTGAACACATTTTCTTGCCCCAAATTTCACTTCAGTCTCACCTCATCTCTCCATACTACATTAACCCCTGGCAATTGCCTTCCAAATGACCCCATTACTGTGTAATTGCATCTCTCTCTTTCTCTCTCTCTCTCTGTCTCTCTCTAGTAATTCTGCTCTGCTAACCCTCCACATGCTCCCCAGCCATCACTCCAAGCAATGAAACCATATCAAGCAAATGCTGGGCACCACTAACCAGAGTGTGCGAACACACACACACACACACACACACACACACACACACACAAAAAAAAAAAAAACCTCATCTGCTGCACTGACATGGTGAGAAAGTGACCACTGCATACTTTCTGAAACCTGATGATTAATTAAAGTCTATAATTAAATTTAATAATTATATAATAATAATAATAATAATAATAATAATATAATAATATAATAATATATTTAATAAGAATTAAATATAATTCTGATTATTTGTTACAGCAGTATCCCATCAAATATACTATATGGCCAAAAGTAGGTGGACACCTGGGTATTGAACATCCCATTCCAAAACAATGGGCATTCATATTGAGTTGTTTCCCCTTTGCTGCTATAACAGCCTCCACTCTCCTAACAAGGCTTTCCACTAGATTTTGGATTAGCTACAAGAGCGCAAGAGTTGGGCACTGATGTCGGACAAGAAAGCCTGGTGTGCAGCTGTCAGGCCACTTGAGTTCTTCCACACCAACCTTGGCAAACCAGGTCTCTGGATCTCACTTTGTGCACAGGGGCATTGTCATGCTGGAACAGGTTGAAGCTAGGCCTCTAGTCCAAGTGAAAAGAAATCTTAATGCTGCAGCATAAAAAAACATTATAGACAATTGTACAAATACAACTTTGTGGCAACAGTTTTGGGAAAACCCTCATGGGGTGTTAAGGCCAGGTGTCCACATACGTTTGGCCATATAGTGTAGTTTTACACAGAAATGTCCAAATGGTCGGAGTGAGTGTAGCGTAAAGTGTTCATTGCTCCCAGACAGGTATGTAAAGCTAATAATGCTAATGATGCTAACAATGGAGCCTAAAAGCTCTTGATAACAGATTACAAAGAAAAATAGAACAGCAAAGACACTCCTGACTCTTTAAATCGGTATGCACCAAATTTTGCATGTTCATAGTGTTGTCATGACAGTCCTTGCTAATGTTAACTCTGCTTAGCATGCTAACTGTAGGTTCTCAGGGAAGAGCTTTGCGTACAAGGGCAAGCATGGGGTAGATTCAAGGGGTAAAAAAAATTATTCAAATGTTGTTGAACTCCACCTACTTGATTGCTAGGGACTTAATCCTCACTAATTTTGACTAATCTTGCCTAATGCACCTTTAAATGAATGGAATCAGCATATAACCAGAATAAAAGGATCACAATTCAAGTGCAGCTGAAGTAGTGAGAAGAATTACAAATCCTGGGCTGCACCATTCTCACAAGGGAGTGCGTCATGGCTCCTCAACTCTCCACTACACACACATACACCTACACAAACATGCAAATACACGAGGAAAGCAGAGATGACAGTGATGTATTGCAACTGGTTGCAGATGTCAAAGACAGGAGTGAGGCTGGACCAGTCATGGGTGGCTGGGCCAGAGAGGGGGATGTGAACCAAGAGAGATAGAGGGGAGTAGTTTACATTTCATTGTATGTTGAGTTCTACCTTCTTACACTCTCCTCTCGTCCTCTATTCCATTCCCTTCTTTTATCGTCTCCTCCCCTCTCTGCTTTGTGCTCTCCTCTGGCCCCATGATGTCGGTTTATACTCACATTAGCTCCACATAAAAAATAAATAAATACAGTCTATATTCCATTGAAGTTCTTATCTATAGTGTCTACTAATTTACATTACATCACTAGGTGGAGATAAGGGGTGTAACATAATGGCATTATCTGTGTCTTCTGCCCTAAATTTTGTATTCTATTCTGATTTAAATCAGAAGTGGGCATGGTATGGACCAGACATTTTTGTTTTGTTTTTCCCTATCCCTATGCCTGCGGACACTGAAAAAAATGACTATTGGAAAAAGATGTGATTTTTTTTTTCAAAAATTATAACAATAAATAGCAAATTGCAGAACATAACTTTATTCAAATCCTGACTCAGATGCTCTGTGGACCTTCCTGGCAAACTTTCTCTCTTCTATCTAATGTGACTGACTAATCAAGTGAAGTACTGTCTTTCCCAAATCAGGTAACTGTTGCTCATAGGTCCCAACAATACCCATCTAGTAATATTTTAATACGTTTATTAAATTTAATTAAATTTTTTTGGGTCTGTTACATTCCAGAAAGATCAGATAAGTTCACTGGACACACTATCAAAATCTACTGCGAAGATGGGACCCAGCACTGCAGCAAAATGGGATCCTTTAAGTGATATTTAATTGTAATGCACAGATGATTTTCAGGGAAGACTTTCTTTTAATAATGATGGAGAATTTTAATTTCAGAACAATGAGCCTCATTTATCAATCTTTTAGTAAAACTATGTGTAAATGTTTGCCTAAGCCAAATCAAACTAAAATTTTCTGCCATATTTACAAATGCTTCGGAAAAAGCTGATTTTCTTTGTACTTGCATGTGAGAAAAGGCAGAAGTGGAAGTGGACTCTATGCCAATAAAAAATATAGCAGTTTAATATCACCTGAAAAGGTCAAAATCTAGAGACAAATTACAGAAAAGATTAATTACATATGAATAAAGTGAGATGAAAAGAAAATGGTGTGACATGAAAATAGAGCAGAAAAAAAGATCTACACTCTAACCAGGCAATCATGGTCACCAAGCATATTTCTCTCTCACTCGTCGAAACCTCCACTCTATCTCCCCTTCCTCCATAGCTTCCTGCACCCTATAATCCCTTCCAGACCCTGACTCCTTTTCCTCCCTACCAGTGGTGTTAGCCACAGACACTTTCCTCTTCTCACTTTCCTCATTCATGCAAGTGCTCTGCCCTCTATCTTCTAAACCCAGGAAGATTTCTTGCCCTGTTCCTTGGTTATCAGGTGTGTTGTGCAGCAATCGGAGAGAATTAAGAACAGCAGAGAGAAAGTGGAAGAAATCACAACTCGACATAGATCTTGCCTCTCACCACATGCTCCTGTCCAAATTCTCATCTGAAGTGACTTCTGCTAAGACCGTCTTCTACAAGAAAAAGCTGGAAACTTCTGCACAAGATCCTTGCACGTTTTCACATCTTTTCTTCAGTACTTAACTTGCCAGCTCCTCTTGCTCCGTCCTGACTGCTGAAGACATTTCCACCTTTCATGATGGGAAGATTGAAAAAATCTGCCAGATCTTCACTCCTACCCCATCTTCACTCCTCTTCTGTTCACCCTCTATACTCTATGTGAGATCATATCCTCACATGGGTTTTCAGAAGGATTCATCCATTTCTATCCACACAGGCCACTTAAGTGCTTGCTCAGTCCCTTGTCATTTCGAGACTGGACTACTGCTACTCACTCCTGGCAGGTCTGCCTCTGAGCACCATATGACCTCTGCATCTGATCCAGAATGCAGCAGTGCCACTTGTTTTCAACCTTCCTAAGTTCTCCAACACCACCCCATTGCTACGCTCCCTCTGATGGCTCCCTGTAGCTGCCCGCATCAGATTTAAAACACTGATGCTTGCCTACAAAGCCAAAAACGGACCAGCACCCACTTACCTCAAAGCACTTATCATACCCGCATTGCACCACGCTCCCTCCTATCCTCTAACACTGTTCTACTGCTCCCATCATCTCTCGGGGTACAAGGAAGACATGCATCAAGACTGTTCTCTGTTCTGCCACATAGGTGGTGGAATGAACTTCCCCTAGATGTCAGAACAGCTGAGTCCTCAAACGACCTACCTCTTCATGAAGTACTTACATTAGTAGGTAAAAAATTTGTGCTGTCTGTATGCTTCTCTTACTATTTTACCTTCCCAACAGAGTTTTTAGACTGATGGTATTCTTAGTCTGTGACCTAGTGAACGAGTATCAGGATGTATTTATTGATAGAGACTTCAAAGCACTTCTGTAAGTCGCTCTGGATAAGGGCGTCTGTCAAATACCATAAATGTAAATGTAAACGCACAGGGAAGCTGTTATTTTTAAACAGATTTAAATGTCTCAGATGACTTGGTAGAACAGTTGCACAGTGTTAAAAGAAGGTGCCTTGGCAAACAGAACAGATTTTTAAGACAGCTTTCAAAAAAAACTTCCACTTGTCCTCCGATTATACGGCGGCATTACTTTTGTCATAATGGAATGACTAGTATTATTTGTCTTAATTTATGGGTTTGTGCTGGCTCACTTTCTTTATTTTTCATACTCTTTTATCAATGCCAAAAAAAATTTTCTCAATGGTAAAAAAAATCTTCTTCTTCTTCTTTTTAAGGTTTAAGAGCCTTGTTCAAGGGCCCCACAGGGTTTAAACTCATGACCTTTCAATCAGTAGCTACCACTGCCCCTTCACTACTTCAAAGGAAACAGTGTGATAATGCCATATGCAAGTAAATGCCATATTCAAGTAAGCCATTAGGTATCTGAGGAAGGCAAGGTAGTTAGCCAGAGGTAAGGTATTTAGAATTTTGATGTGTTTTACAGCATGAAAGCTCTATATTAAACTTAAGATGTCACTTCGATGTTCAATTGTCCCTTGTGTTAAATATAAATGAGTGCTGCTACAGCCTATAGGTAATGCTAAGGATAATGCGTAAATGGCATTTTTCTAGATAGGTAACAATATATCTAGCTAGAAAAAAGCATATGGCTAATTTAGCTAGCCAGTTAACGTTCCTTTCCTTATATAGTGTTCACTTCAGCATAGCTCACTTAATTAACATAACTGTTCAAAAATGTATTCTGCAGATATTGAACATTTCAATTTACTTGTCACTTGTAGACGTGTAAAAAAGTAATTTGTAAAGTAATTACTCAAATAGTTTTTCACCAGATGATTTATTTACTCGTACTGTAGTATTTTTTTATCACTACTTTTATTTAAGTCTCTATGTTTTGTTCTCTTTCCACCACTGATAATCACATATACACACCTCAAGAAAAAACAATTTGCATCTATAGCACGTCTTCTGTCTGGGTTCACCTGCCTTATTTATTTGAATGTGGACTTTTGCGAATAAGTTTTTTTTTTTTTCTTTGCAAAGTTCTAAGCAATCCTGCGGGATTTGGCTCTAGTCGCATATGTCCCTCCCTGCCTTTCAACACTGAACCTGGCACAACAAACATCTCAGCCACAAGGGGCCACAGTACTTCTGCTCCCTTCCCAGCCCTGCTGCCATCAAACCAGGCTGCCATCAAACCAGGGGCTCAAGAGTCTGCATGCAAAACACACAATACAGAATGCAAGGAAAAAAGTACAAGCTGCTGCTTCTAGCATTATTTCCCTATATATAAACACACTTTTTGGTTGAACAGGCTATTGCAACAAACTTCCCCTAGATGTCCGAACAGCTGAGTCACTGGCAGTCTTCAAACGACGTTTAAAGACTTGCCTCTTCATTAAG